>JANUYF010000012.1:17143500-17768000 GCA_026167975.1 Phrynosoma blainvillii | reverse complement strand
ATGTTTTTCAGCACATACATGTTCCTGAATCCATCTTTTTCAAGGTAATGGGAATGCAATGGGGTAGTGGGCGGCAGCAAAATGCAGGCAGCAGAAAGTGCATTTAATCTGTCCTGTTTCCATTACTCATTCCAGATGCTGTTATTCGGTCAGAACCAAATTAACATCCCAGTCCTATTGGCTTTTGTGCATGGGAAAGGATGCTATCTTCTTCTTTGCCTCAGATGGGCAAATGAATTGGCTGACATTGCAAGACAAGTTCTTTTATGGCTTCATCCCTGTATGTGGATATTTCCCCATGCCCTACATCACCAATATGAGACAAGTCATCACACAGAGGGTGCATCTACACAGTAGAAATAATGCAATTTGACATCACTTTAAATGCTGTGGCTCCATCCTATGGAAGCCAAGAATTTCTAGTTTTATAAAGTCATTAGCTTTCTCTGCCAAAGGGTAGTGGTGCCTCCACCAAAATAAAAATCCCAGGGTTCTGTAGGATGGAGCCATGGCTATTAAAGTGGTATCAAACCGCATGATTTCTACAGTGTAGATGAGCCCAGAGAAGCCTTGGTTTGGTTTGTCAATGTCACGTGAAACACCCTTCTACATTTTGTGGGAACATTCCCACCCCTCCTGACTCCATTTTTGAGGCCACTAGTTCAGGAAAACACTCTCCCTAAAAGAAAATGGCAAATAGAAAAGGAAAATAATATTAAAAAGGTTCCTAACCTTTGTAGACTTTATACTTTCCCCTGCTTCAGGCTGCAATCCTATACCCCTTACTTGGCAGTAAGCTCCATTCAACATGGTAGAACTTACCTCCAAGTAAACACGGCTGCAATTGCGATGCCATTCCCCCCGTTTCTGAAGTTATCCCATTTTATTTTATTTTATTTTATTTTATTTTATTAAAGGTTTTTTGGTAAACACTCTCCCAAATAGGAAGTTGGACAAAAAATTAAAAACAAGCCCACCCTTTCTCTCTCTCCCAAGTGAAAAAAGAAAAGAGTACTATAGGTTGTAGGACTCAAGTGTTGATCTAGTGCAACAGAATCACCTGTCCTGGCAGTATATCTATATCTATATTTTTATATATAAGATAATTTGTTCAGTTCTTATTTAAGAAAAACACACACACACACGTGGGGTTGCTTTCCTGATACTCTCTCTCTCTTTGAGCCTTTATAGGGCCTTGATTCTCCCTATTATTAAAAAAAAAATATTCTCATTATCAGTAAAGAAAAGAGGAGACTGAATTTTTACCCCCACTTGCATGCCATGTTATTCTTGCATAAGGTGGGGTTTTGTCCGCTTCGAGCGTATGGTGCCGCCATATTGAATCTGCCTTCCGATACATTCTAGAAACACTTTTATTAACACTGGATGTTCACAACACTTTGAGGCTGGCAATGGGTTCTCAGCCCATGCCATTCAGTGGTTATTGCAATGGCATTTCTTTTTTTGTAAAAAAATAACAAAACAAAACACACCCTACAAACCACACTAATTTCTCAGGCATTCCTATGGCACTTGCATTGTTCTGCATAATTCGAACTGAATTTTCTTTGTTTGTTTGTTTGTTTGTCTGATTTAGTGCAGGAAAGAGACCAGAGGGGGGAAAATGCCCTTGAGGACAGTTAGAGGGTCCTAGGTCATATTTCTGATTCTCTTCTGTAGGACCTCTGATCCAGAGCAACAGTAGCCTGAAGCCTATCAAATTCAGGTTGGTTGTCTGAACCCGGATCGTCCAAAGCTCTGCTATCGTCTTCTTCCTCTTCCTCCTCTTCCTCCTCCTCATCGCGGCTTATGAAGGCAAGCTCATTCTCGTAACAGAAAGAGTTGGTGCCTGGGAGGAGGAACTTGTTTTCCAGCAAGTCCTTGGCACTGCAACAGGGAGTTGATGGGACCTCGTAGGTCTTGTGGAAGTGGGAATAGTCCACTTTGTATTGATTTTTCTCCTCAAACAAGACCGGCTCGAAGCGATGGCCCCAGAGGATCTCGCTGGACAAGTATGAGCTCCGAGCTTGCGTCGTCATGGCGGTGGCTTCCACCATTCCTTCAAGAATGACCACAATTTCAAAATCATCTGTTTCCAAATCCTGCCGGCTTATCCCAAAGAGCGGGCTCTCCTCGTTGATCTCGTGGAGGATTGTGAGCGGGGAGACCAAGAAAATACGGTCCAAGCCTTTGTCAAAGCCGACGTCAATGTCTATTTGGTCGAGCGGGATGTATTCCCCCTCTTCGGTGATGCGGGACTTAATGAGTTGAGCTCTGACGTGAGCTTCCACAATGTGGCTCTTGCGCAGATTGCCCACTCGCCACATTAGGCAAAGTTTGCCGTCCCTCATGGCTATGACGGCATGGTGGCTGAAAAGTAAGGTTTCGGCCCTCTTCTTGGGCCTAGCCATTTTCGCCATGATTGCCCCAATCATGAAAGAGTCAATTATACACCCCACAATGGACTGGAGGACCACCATGAAGACAGCAAGCGGGCACTCTTCCGTCACGCAACGGAATCCGTAGCCTATCGTCGTCTGAGTCTCAATGGAGAACAAGAAAGCAGCCACAAAGCCATTTACTTGAAGGAGGCAAGGCGTGAATGTTTCATCCTTAGTTGGCTTCTCTATGTCACCGTGGACAATGGCTATTACCCAAAATATAAGACCAAACAACAGCCAGGACACCAGAAAGGCAAGCGAGAAGAGCAACAACATATATCTCCAACGGATGTCCACGCAAGTGGTGAACATGTCCGCAATATACCTCTGGGGTTTATCGTCCATGTTGGTGAACTCCACGTTGCACTGGCCATTCTTCTTAACAAACCGGTTCCGGCATTTCCTCCTTGTGTGGATCTTACCGTTGCCAAAGCCATTAACTCCAGGCATGGTGGTCAAAGTCAACCCCTCTTCCTCAGAGGATACTATGCTGTATGGGTTGACTCGGACTGTACTCATCCCTGAGGCGAGAAGCAGTCTGGGGTTGGAAGGTCTCTGGATTCCTTTCGGATCTCACCTTTTCCCTCCTCCAAATAGTACTGCTGGGGGAAAATGATCTTCAGCTTCTGAAGCAATGCAACCAGATGGAATCCAATAAGTGTCTCTGTAAGGAGAAAACACAAATACATGGATTATCTCTACAAAAAGGGAGAGGAGGTGGGGGAGAAAAGGGAGTGGGTTCCAGGAACTATATTTGGAGAGAAAAGGAAAACCAAATAGTGTGGTGGATAAATCATATATCAAATAAGGAAAGTTTCACATTCTTGGTGCAAGTTCAGAAAAAGAACCAAATGCATACTGGGTATAGAATTATACACATACACACACAGCTACTGCATCTGAGAAAGCAAACCAAGTCTGCAAAAGCTTATACAACTTCTTTGGCACAACCTCAAAGGTGCTACAAGATCCCTTTGCATACTGATATCCCAGACTACATGAGTATATATGTCCTAGAATTCTACATACACACAGAGAGAATCTTAATTTCCCATTTTTTACAAGCTATTTCCCATTGCTATGTATGACTGTGAAAGTCGGACAGTGAAGAAAGCCAGACGGGAAGAAAATAAATTCATTTCAGATGTGGTGGTTGGACTGGATGGCCCTTGTGGTCTCTTCCGATTCTATGATTCTATGACAGTTCAGAGGATACCATGGACTACTAAGAAGACAAATAAATGGGTCTTGGGGCAAATCAAGTTTGAATTCTCCCCTAGAAGCCAAATTCACTAAACTGAAGCCACATCATGAGAAGACATGACTCACTAGCAAAGCCGATGATCTTTTGTATAGTAGAGGGCAGTTGGAAGAGAGGTAAAAGGAACCCATTAAAAGGAGCTTTCAGCAGGTTTTGCTTGTTACCTAGCTGCATGACAAGAAAGTCCTGCTGAAATTCCCTCTTCTCCTTGTGGTTGTGTGCCTTTAAGTTATTTCCAACTCATGGAGACCCTAAGAAGACTATCGCATGGCTAAATAAAACGGTTTACCTGAACCGAATTTAGCCTTAAATCAGGCTGCATCCGGATCCTATCAGAGCAATTTTGCCGCCGAAATCGCCATCCAAATCCATCCCAGGTCCATCCCCACTTCCAGGAGCACTCCAGCAGCCATTTTTTCAAGCCAGAAAACTCCTGGTTTTGAAAAGAGGTGCCTGGAAGCAAGGATGGACTCGGGCTGCATTCGGGTGGCGATTTTGCTGGCAAAATCGCTGTGATAGGGTCCAGATGCAGCACGCTTTAAGATTAAATTCGGTTCAGGTAAACCATTTTATTTTAGCTTTGCAATAGTCTCCGAAGACAAAGCTCTTACGGGGAATGTGAAGTTGAAGGCTTCCGTAGCCAGCGTCCATAATTTTTTTTGTGTGGGTTTTTCGGGCTACGAGGCCGTCTTCTAGAAGAATTTACTCCCGACGTTTCACCTCCATCTGCGGCTGGCATCTTTAGAGAATTTCTCTGAAGTTGCCAGCCACAGATGCAGGTGAAACATCAGGAATAAATTCTTCTAGAGCACGGCCTCGTAGCCCGAAAAACCCACAAAAAACTCTCACGGGGATTTCTGGGGCTGAGAGAGTATGACCTGCCCAAGGTAGGCTTCCATGGCTGAGCGGGGAAGTGAACCTTGGTCTCCAGAGTCCTGGTCCAGTGCTCAAACCACTATGCCACGCTGGCTCTCCCTCTTCAACACACCCATCAGAGGAGCTCTCTCCAGTTTTCAGTTTGGCAACCCTAGCAGTTAGGAGGACAATTGTTGAGGACAGCAAATGGTGCATGGTATGCATTTGTGCCGACCAGGCTGTGGCAGGGAGAGGAAATGGAAAAGTTTGTGACACGGCGAGGCCCATAAGATGAGCATTAGGCACCTTTTGGAAGCCACAGGGCTCAGTGATGTGCATTGGAGCTGGGAGATCTGGGCATGTTTGTTGCTCTGTATCTCTTTGCTAGACGAGTCAATAGAATCGATGCCTGTAATCACTGCCAGGGCCCCCGGGCAAGAAATGTAACCAAAACATCCTTGCGGTCACATTGAGGGGTCGGCGCTGCAGAAACAGCACATCCCAGCAAGGCAAAGCCACGTCAGTTCAAGACATCAATGCATCTTTGACATCCCAACATGCCCAAGCATGATGGAAACATTGCTTTGGGGGGACTATAACTCCCCAGATCCCCCAGCCAACATCTCCAGCAACCATGCTGGCTAGGAGATTCTGGGAATTGTACCCCCAACACCTAAATTTTCCAAGCTTTGGGAAATGATGGTATGCAGTAAGCTTTGTATAATTTAGCTGGATTTTAACTGAATTTTTTTTAACTGGATCTCTGAGGTCTAATCTGCGCTGCAGAATTAATGCAGTTTGACACCGTTTTAACTGCCATGGCTCAATGCTATGGGATTTGTAGTTTGGCGAGATATTTAGCCTTCTTTGTCAGAGAGCGCTGGTGCCATGACAGACTACAAATTCCAGGATTCCATAGGGTGGAGCCACGGCAGTTAAAGCAGTATCGAAACTGCATTAATTCTGCAGTGTAGACCTAAGTACCTGAAGGGCTGTCATGTGGAAGACAAGCTTGATTCCTGCTGCTTCGGAATATGAACCGAGGGATTCAAACGACAAGGAAGGAGACATTAGAACTGCATTATTGTAAGAGCACACATACACATACATTTATTTTAGTAAAATTGTAAGAGCTATTCAGCAGTGGAATGAATAATCTGCACAAGAAGGTGATGGAGTCTCCTTCTTTGGAGGTCTTCAAACAGAGGTCGGATGGGCATCTCTCAGGGATGCTTTAGCTGTGAATTCCTGCATGGCAGGGGGTGGACTAGCTGTCCCTTGTGGTCCCTTGAAACTCATGATTTTATAAAACACACCTGGAAGCTCCTTTAAGCCTCTGCAGGATTTTCTTAACTCTCTTTGCCACCGCAGCAGCATCCGGAGATTTGGCGAGAAAAAAGAGAGAGCACAGGAGAGCTTTAATTGAATTTCTAGCTTAGCCCAAGAAGACCCTGTAATCTCTTTATATCCAACCTCTTGTCAATTTCCTCCTGTCCTTCTACTGTTTCCGATGACAGAGCTTAAATGGGAAGGATTTCTGGATTCTCTCTCCAATAGTGGAGGAGGTTTCACTATGAACTTTAAAAGACCTGTCCAAGGTTCTGGATCCTAGGTCCAAAACACTGCTAGGGAATCCTGGGCATTGTAGTTTACTGTGGCACCAGAGCTCTCTATAACAGAGAAGGCGAAATGTCTCACAAAACTGCAGTTCCCAGACCTCTCTAGCATTGAGCCAGGGCAGTTAAAGTGGCCTCAAATGGGATTATTTCTACAGTGTGTTTTGGACCCTAGTCTCCAAATAGGATCATCATCATCATCATCATCATCATCATCATCATCATCATCATCATCCTACCTTCTCTGCCCAAGAAAAATCCCAAGATTCTGTAGGATGGAGCTATGTCAGTTAAAGTGGTGTCAAACTGCATTATTTTTACAGTGTAGATGCATCCGCTGGATTCATTGCCCTACTAGCATGGGGGAGACATATGTGTAGTGCTAGCCCAGAAGCGGGAGTCTAGCCTTTCCTTTAAATTATCGGAGATTAATCCAGAACAAGGACAAACAGGGAAGCTACTGCCCAGCATTGTATAGCTTTATTTCCAGTCTTCCAGCTGGCCTACAATATTTTGCTGCCTGAGGCAGAGGACAAGACGGCTCCCCATCTCTGTTCCATGTGTCTGGGTTGTAGTCTGAATTATTCAAGGCGCCAAACATATTTTGGGGTGAGGATTCTGCCCCTTGGGTAGTGCCTTTAAAAGTTGATCCTTACTGCCGAAACCATATATATAGTATAATTTTCCAGTTTTCTTTCTCAACGTCATTATCTAATTCAGGTATTATGTTTCACAAATATAATTCAGGCTTCAAAGGTATTTTCACCCCACGCATTTCGCTCACATGCTTGTTAATCTCTTTCCAAAAATTCTGTACTGTGTTGCATGGATCATTTTAGCCATGAATTGGAAGCTAGAGGTCGTCCCTTCATATACTTAAACTCGCGGATATGATGCAGATAGATATTTTGACAAACTTTTTAAATGACAAATTGATAACCAAAAACAGAAAGAGAATGGGCAATGGCGAAGAGATAGATATTGGCCGAATGACAGCTCTACAGAGTGAATCATTAAATGGGGAGAAAATATAAGATAATGTAAGAAGCAAAAGCAAGCCGAATAGAGTAGATGGAGCTTAATACACATAATATATTATGGTAGGATATATTAATAATAATAATAAAAAGATTCAGCTAGTCAGAATAGAAGTACAGCAAAATATCATGGAACGTGTTTATGTTTTATATTTGTTTTTCTTTCCTTTTTTTGTCAATGGGTATGGGTGTACAATATGAGTGAATAGGTGTTTGTTTCTTTGTGTGGTATTGTTCAAATGTATTTTATGCAAATACATAATAAAGAACATTTTTTTTAAAAAGTTCAAAAAGGACAAAACATGGAATAGATTCGTCACCTCACTGACATAAGAAGCTGCTAGAGCATATACGGAAGCCAGATAACTGGATTTAAAATAGAATATGATTTCAGTGCTTGGAAGTGGGATAGATTTATCTGCTACTTGGATGAATTGTGTATCATATGCAGCTTAGTCCTCCAACAGAAAGAAACAGGTAGGGAATAAAGGAGCATTAGATGTAATGCATTCACATATAAGTATGATTTTTTTTATTTGTCATGGTGTTTATAGTGTGTTAAAACAAAAACAAAAACCAAGTCACTAAGCTAAGGCTCTGGGCAAGTGCCCACCATGACCATCCATGAAGCCTACTTTGAACATATGTCCTTTTTTCATTTTGGATGGAAGAGATGCTTCTGAGACTATACACATATGTCAGTTGGGTAGCTATGGGTGCGTCGGGCAAAATGTGGACATTGCCCCCCACATGACATTTCCCTTCAGTCCCCAGATTTCTAAGATTAATTCAGAACTTAGTGCATTTACCAGGGGAGTTTAGCCATCTAAAGAAAAGAGCCAGGCAAAGTGACCGAGGGAATGTGAACACAGCAAATAGACGTTTTCTGAATGTGATTTTTAGCGTCTCGCTCTCCACAATGCTAGAGGAAATTTAGGGACAAGGGAAATTTCATTGAGGGGTGTGTGTGTGTGCATACTTTGTATCTGGGGGACCAATGCCCCTCTTCCTCCCCTTGTCCTGCTTCTGATCTGTTCCCAGATCTGGAATTTACTCTTGTCTGGATGGAAGAGGGAGAAACGATTCCTCTTTCTTTAAATCAAGCCCAAACACTTGATAGAGTGAAGAAGATCGAAGCAATAGCATCATGATGGCAGACAGAGAGAGGGAGGAATAGGGGGAAATTTAATGAGCTCCAACCAAGTGGAGAGAGTCTTTATCTGATGAGTTTATTACTTAAAGGGGAAGGAATGACGTAACTTGGGGTGGTTGGAGGGATCATCAGGCTCCCCGGTCAATTAATCCTTCCTAATTCATTGCCCTTGGGGACCTTCCACGAAAAGCACCAGGCAACAGAAATTGCAATCTGCTTCAAGGCCGGTTTGGCCTTGGAGACTAGAGAAGAGATAGGTTGGCATCAGAACATAGGTGGGTGGTTGGGTGGCAGGAACCTACCTGTCCTTTAGTAACTGGCTGATGTTGGCTCTGAGAGATGAAACCCATGAGAGCAGGTCAAGAAAGAAAGATCAGGTTCAAGATTTACATTTACAGTCGGTCCTCTGGATCCACGGATTTTTTTTATCCACGGATTCAAGCAGCCATGGCTTGAAAATATTAAATGCATATATAAAATTCCAAAAAGCTTGATTTTGCCATTTTATATAAGCAATAACAACAGCAAGTACATTTCTATACCACTTGTCAGTGTACTCAAGCGCTTCCTAAGTCAGGGGTAGGCAACCTTTTTGAGCCGGGGTCCAGGTTGCTGTCCCCCAGACAATTGGGGGGGGCCGAAGCACCAAAAATAAATAAATAAATAAATAAATAAATAAATAAATAAATAAATATAAAAATATAAAAAAAATTAAAAATTATATATTTTTAAATATATATATATCCATGCACACTCTCTCAGCCCCAGAAAAGCCATGGCAAAATCCCTGTGGATATTTTGCCAAGAAAACCCCAAGAACAAGTAATAACAACAATAATCAATATCATCATGGCGGGTGGCGGCGGCGGCGGCAGGACCGGACTAGGGCCGGTCCAAAGGTCTTGGGGGGCCGCATCCGGCCCCCGGGCCTTAGGTTGCCTACCCCTGCCCTAAGTGGTTTACAAAGTGTAAGCCAATTGCCTCCAACAAGCTGAATACTCATTCTAGCAACCTAGTAGCAATCATGCTTTCCTCCTCCGGAATAAAGTCCTGCTCCATTTTATTCTGAGCACAGAGTCATTTTGTAATTCTTCAGCGGGGTTTAGGAAAGAATGGCTATTTTGGAGGTATAGAGTTATGAATGGCTGGCGGGAGAGGTTTTGGACTTTTAAACTTTGTGTATTGTGCAGGGAGGCAGAAGGACATGGAAATGGGAGCCATGGCTTCATCCTATCAATAACTCCTGGCTGTTGTCGATCCTTTGCTAAAAACGCTGACTGTTCCTAAGCACTGGAGTTACGTAATTCTGTTTTAAGCGTCCTGCGTCACACAACAATATTAAAGCATGTGGCCATATTCCTATCAATGTTCCCCTAGCCAATGGCTATCTCTGGAGGCTAATAACTTTGAAACAGGAATAAACAAGAGTACATTCAATGCGGTCTCCTCATTTACACAGGCTCCTATTGCTAGATCTGAAAGAAATTGAAGAGATAAGAGGAATGAGGGGAACAAAATAGGAAAGGCTTGCTGATGACTCCAATTTGCTTGCAAAATTATCCCATCGATCAAATGTATTAATCTTCTCATTCAGACAAACTCTCTTTCTCTCTCTTTCCCATTCTGGACAGCCTTGAAGATGACATAAATATAATGAATTTGACAAGAGCTTATTTATTTATTTTAATTAGTCCCCAACAATCCTTATGACTAAGGTTCTTTAAGTGACAAACTTCACAAATGAAATCTTTGAAATCCAGAGTTTGGGGAGGGGAGGGGTGAATTTTGCAGTTTTACCAAACTGAAGGATCATACCCAAAAAGTATGCATTAAACCTTGTTATTTATTGCATAGCAGCATAGTGTCACAGAATTAGAAGGGATCCCTAAGGGCTATCTAGTCTGAAGCCCTTCCAGGGCCAAAATCCACTGCTCAGTACCTCTGAGAGGTAGACATCCAACGTCTCCAAGGTAGGCACATTCATTCCCTTCCAATGAGTCTATTCCACTCTTGAACAGTCCTTACCATATTTATCCCAAGCAATTTACCTAAAGCAAAATAGACTCCCGGAGCAGCTCTACAAAGCTTAGAAAGAAGGCTCGATCCCTGTCCCTGTTCTTCCCCAGGTATACAACCCAAAAGGCACAACACAAAAGGTAAGAAGAAGGAGGGGAAAGCCCAGATCCAAGTTCTTGGTTCTTGGAATTATCAGCTGCAAAGCAGCCCAAGCAGAGGAAGGCTGAAAATCAGAACTGCAGATGGAATAACTGTTTTCTTTTCTTTTCTTCCTTGCTGCAATCTGGAACTTTAGCTAGTCACCCTTGGCCAGACCTGGTTCCCACTGAATCATGGAAAGCTGGACAATAAAAATCACGGTCTTTTCCATGATCACATGAGGATGGACTACGGCATGCTGGTGCTCTAAGTTATATTATATATATTATATAGAAAAGGCCTTAACAAAAATGTGAACTATTCCGTTACCAAAAAACTCTGGAAATTTAGCAAATTTGTTAACATTTCGTGGCCCCTTACAGTCTGAGACCCTTAAATATAGCGTAGTTTGCTTATGTGTAAACCTGACACTGCTCAAGCCAAGGTTATTGTTGTTGTGTGCCTCCAAGTCATTTCCGACGTATGGTGATACTATTATGGGGTTTTCTTGGCACAATTTCTTCAGAGGGGATTTGCCTTTGCCTTCCGCAGAGAGAATGTGACTTGCCCAAGGCAAGTGGCTTTGCCATTGTTCTCCTCTGAGGCTGAGAGAGTGGCACTTGCCCAAGGTCACCTAGTGGGCTTACATGGCTGAGCTGGGATTTGAACCCTAGTCTTCAGAATCCTAGTCAGCCTCAATGGATGTCAATGGCAAACCCACTCTGAAGAAACTTGCCAAGAAAACCCCATGATAGGTTTGCCTGGAAACAATTCAAAGGCACACAACAACAACAAATATTTCTCATGCTTTTCATCACCACTGTTTGTTTAAACTCCATAATTTATTTTCCATTTCATTGGCAGCTGTTTGCATTCTGTTGTTGTTGTTTTACTGCCATGCAATGCAGGGTATTTCAAACTATTTCTTGTCAACATGTATTGGGGGAAGGAGGAGAATAGTAGTGGAAAGGCAGGATATAAACATTTTTGGATGAAATAAATAGGCGAGAGAGCCCTTACACAAACTGCAATGCATCTAGACAAAGAGTGTTAACACAACCAATTGCTGGTTTAGAGAGAGAAAGAATACGAACGGAAAGGTTGCAACCTCTTGGTCTTTCCAATGGCTGGTGGAGTTTGTCTGTGTGAATCGGGACAAGCAACATCAAAATCTGGCATTGCATCAGATGTGCCGCCTTTTGTTAAGATGGCTGCTGTCAGCAGGTAGCTTTGGACCTGCCGCTTCCAATTTAAAATTACTCTCTGCTCAATTGCAAATGTAATTTGCAGTCCGCACAACTGGCAAGAAGCCCATTGTCACCATGGGAGCTTGGAGAAAGCTTGGCCCAAGGAAATCGCTTCACTGGATGCATGAAGTACAATGCACTGCTGCATGCCGTCCAACATTTCACAATTTGGAAAATTTGGAAAAAGTATGGCCAAGCCACATCAAGATGGCAAAAGTGATGAGTGAAGAATTCAAGTCCAGAGAGTCTGCAGCAGTTTGCTTTTGCCTGAGCTTACTGGGAATGACAAGACTTCACTGCTCCTTTTCCTCCCCTCTGACCCTGAAGCTAAACTGGGTATAAACTACTTTTGCACCTTGAACTCAGTTTGTAGCAATTGAAGCAAAATGAGGAGAATCTGCTCTGATGTTTAATTGGAATTTTAAAAACTACCCAAGGACAGCTCTCTTCAAGTCTGAGAGCCAATGTGATGCTTTGAGTTTTGGACTCGGACACTGGGACACCAGGGTTCAAATCCCTGCTTGGCCATGGAAACCCACTGGGCAAGTCACACCATCTCAGCCACTGAGGAAGGCAAGGGCAAGCCCTCTCTTAACGTGACAGGCCCACCGTAGGGTTGCCATAAGTCAGAAATGAATCTCTCTTTTTGGCACTCTCTTTTTTCCTGACTCTTTTGGATATCCTTCTCCTCTCTGTCCATCTTTCTGTCAATCTCTCCTTTTTCTCATCCTTCCCTTCTAGTTGGCTACTAGGAGAGGGACAGATTTTCTTGCAAGGACTTAAGAACTGACAGCTTTCAGAGGGCTTTTCCAGTCTGTCCATAGCTTGGCCATCTTTGATACAGACTTTAGCCACACTTTTGAAAGCTCAAACATCAGAGATTTATACTTTCAAGAAACGTATTTAGGGGTAGCTGTGTTGGCCATATACCAAAGTACAACGACATCCAAAATCCACAAAAGAGTGATAACGTTATTCGGCCAACCCAAATGCACAAAATACATATTGCAAGCTTTCAAAGCACCACTGGTTTCTTCATCAGGCAAAGGGCTTAAAAATCATATAGGATAAAAAGTTCCTTTCAGTGTTGCTAATGGAATTTAAATTTTATCTCCTGGACTTTACAGTCCGCCCTCCGTTTTCACGGGGGATCCGTTCCGGACTTCCTACGCGAAAAGGGAGACTCGTCGATATTCAAGTCCCATAGGCATACTTGTAGGGGTACACCCTATTGATCTTAACGGAGGTCTCCCCTCCATGAATATTTAAAACCGTGGATCACAAGTCGGTGAGAACGGAGGGGCAGCTGTACAATGCTTTGTCTCCCAAATACATGCCAGAAGGAGAAGTGACCTGCCTGCATTGATATCCCTCCATACCATCTCAACTCCAAACAACACCAGCTACATCTTGACAAAATGCTCTGTGACTAACATCATCACTTTCCCACCCATCCCGCCTGTATGATTTTTAATATCTTTGCCTGATGAAGAAGCCAGTGGCGCTTCAAAAGCTCGCATCATGTATTTTGTGCATTTTGGTTGGCCCGACAAAGGTGTCCCTGTTTTGTGGATTTGGGATGTTGTTGTACTTTGCTTTCGAGAAGTCTTTGTTCAGCCTGGGCTGGGGCTGGGGCTTTCATGGCAGCATCTCCAGAGAAAATGTACTTTAAATACTGAGAGATGCAAATGCACCCAGCTGGGCAATGGCTAATAGCTGCAAAAGGAAAGTGTGAAGGGGAAAAACCATTCCTCTTGCTTCATTAAAAGGCACCCTGAGAGGAGAGGTAGATTAGCCGACCATACTCAAGTAGCCAAGGAAAGAGAGGAAAAGAGTCATCGCTCAAGAGGCTCAAGAAGAGGGCATTCCAGGCAACGATTTTTATTGCGAGTGGCCATAATAACACTTTTTTATTGTGAGTTATGGCTGGACCTTGGAGCCAAGGGGCATTTCATCTGTGACAAGGCTGCTTGAGCTGGGTCGCATGAAATAGCCAACTGTGCCATGTTTTCAGTTCCCAGAACCATGGCATAAAGCGAGAAGAGATTGCAGGGCTGCTTACATATTACTGAAAGAGAGGAAATGCATTGCCAAAACGAGGACAAAAGAGAACACCAAGGATCTATCCACACTATCTAGTTAAAGTATTTTTGATCCCATGCTAGCTTCCATGGGCTCCATTCTATCGAATCCTGGGATTTGTAGTTTGGTGAGGTTAGTTCAGGGGAGTGGAGTAGAAAAGGCAACACATCCCGTCCACAGCTCCCAGGATTCTGTAGGATGGAGCCATAGCAGTTAAAATGCTATCCAACTGCTGCAATTGCACAGTGCGGATACACATCTCGCTGTGTGACATTTGCACATCTTAATTTATTACGTACCCATGCAACTATAGAAACAATTACTATAATTTCACAGAAAAGCAATGACATCTCTCACCAGACAGTGAAGAGGCGACTTGTGCACCAACTTCATCGGCTGTCCAGGTTGCAAGTGTCCTTACACTTGCTATTGGAAAGAAGAACGTGAGAGTTAAAACGTTTGCATGGAGAACTAAGCAAAAGTGAGACACAGACCCTTCTCTATGCCCCACGGATACTGAGCCCCACGGATACTGAGCACCCGCTGCATTTGTGAGGCAATATAGAATATCTCTTAAATAAAAAAATAAAAAAAATAAAGAAATGTAATTAAATTTTGCATCCACTTGAAGCATAAAATGTGTAAATACCACTAAATAATTGTAAATAATGACATATGAATGGTTAAAGCACCGAGATTTTGAGAAATGGTACATATTTGGAGTTACTAAGAAAACTGTTAAATATAAATAAAAATGTACAAAATAAAAGCAGATAGAACTAAAACCATAAGAATATAAGAACATGAATTACAGTAAGAGGGAACACAAAACAATATTTCATTTAGATTACCTAAAATCAGTTGATGGTTTGATTAAGAAGTCTATGATTTAAGAGACAGATTTGAAGAAGTTACTGTATTTACTATTATGTAAAAAGCAATCTATGTAACACTGTATAATGATAATAAAAAATATGATAAAAAATAAAAAATAAAGAAATGCAATTGTGTGCCATTCAAAGGGCCCTAGATTGTGGGAAAGGTCTTCTTCGTTGTTCTCTTTCCTCCTCCTCTGGCTTTTTCCTTGCTGTGTGGACCCTTTGCTGCTATTTGGGAAGAAAGCCCGGAGCGGCTAGACCTGGCCCTGCCTGGGCTTTGGAGGCTGAGAGGATGCCATCCGTTGCTTTGGAGATGGAAGATCCCTTCTGCTGGGACCATGTCAACCTTTCGACTCCAGCTCCTCTGAGCTCTCGGCCACAAATATCCCGAGCATCTTGTTACCTCATTAGCAGAAAGGTTAAAGCAGAAAGCATGGCTCCCTGCAGTGCTGATGTGACGGAGGCTCTTGCAGGCCCTGGAGCTGAGCGACCTTGGATGGAGGTTTGGGGACAGCTTACACGCACAGCCCTACCATCAGCAGAACTCAGCATATTCTCTCCCTCCCACCATCATGCCATAGTCCTCCTTTTGACGATATGAAAAATGACTGGCTACAAAAGGCACAGCTGTGCACCTTGGCCGAAGAGACGCTCGCTTTAAAACGGAACGTAGGTTGCATCTGCACGGTAGAAACGATGCGGGTTGGCACCGCTTTAACTGCCATGGCTCCATCCTATGGCGTTCTGGGATTTGGCCTTTTGTGAGCTTTCGGAAAGCTCTGGTGTCCAGCAAGCTACGAATCCCAGGATTCCACAGCATTCAGCCATGGCCGTTAAAGCAGTGCCAAATTACATTATTTCTGCAGCTGCAGCAGGATTTCCATTTTGGATTTAAACCACTAAAGCTCTGGCACAGAACCAAGGTATTCCTTCCTGTATTTTTAAACAATCAGGTATTTCTTATTGTATTGTATTTTAGCACTTTGTGTGCAAATGGCCTTTGGTCTCAGCATTCATAAATGATTGATGGATTGATTGATTGTACTTGGTTTATGGGTGCGTCTACAGTGTAGGAATACATCCTTGAACTCGAGAGCTGACCGCTAGCCTCGCGTGACCACCTTCACACATACACCCCCCTAACATTTCACCAAGACACATGTGGCCAAGCAAAGTATAGACAAGATTGAAATGAAGTAGAACAGACAAGGTAGGAATGGCCGCTGCAGTTTGCTTTTGCCTGACCCTACTGGGAAACATAAGATTCTGCTCCCTCTCTCCTCTCTCCATTGCTACTTTTGCACTTTCAGCTCAGTTTGCAGTAACTTTGAGGGCAAAGAGAAAAAGTGGGAGGAGAAGGAATGAGAAACTGGGATGCTTTAAGGGCTGCTGAGCACATGGGACAGCAGAGAAATAACTGAGGCTGTCCCTGACGAATCAGGATTCTTGGAGCGTATGCCATGGTGCGTTGCAAGGTTATGACATGTTGCAAGGTTATAGCATGTAACAGGTTGCCCATCCTGGAAATAGAGAGCTGACATCTAGCCGCACATAGCTACCTTAATTGCCTATGTCTTTCCTCTCGGTTCTCAAAATTAAAAAGAAAACATTCCTGGGGGCCTTTGGCTTTGTTGCTTCCTAAGAGAAAAAGATTTTGGCCTGGTCTGTTTGTTTTTTAAATGGAGCAAGGAGGTTTCATCTGCTGTGCGCTCTAAAGGTGGAACAAAGGGTGACGCTTAGCATCCTGCAGAGAAGATGCTGGACCATTGGACCATTCTTACTGATGCCTTTTCCAAGCGACTGAGCCCCGGAGGGCCATTAGTCTCTGGCGGAAACCCCACTGAGTCTCCCTTTGTGACATCCAGCATCCTTTCCCTTCTGCATCAAAGCAATACCTAATGCCACTTTCCCCTAGCCGATACTGCCTTTAGCAAGACATCTAGTTTCATACCAATCCAAACTGGGACACATGTGGCCAGGCCACCTCAGAGTGTGGTCAAGATGGCAAAAGTTATCCATCGGGAACACAAATGGCTGCAGCGGTTTGCTTTTGCCTGAGTCCACTGGGAAGCCCAGACTGTGCCAGCCATCTCTCCTCTCTCCCACTGAGATAACTGAGTGCAAACTACTTTTACACTTGGAACTTGAAGATATAGCCATGTTCGTCTGTAGAATCAGTATGTAGAGAGATCTTGTAGACTCAGTTTGTAGAAGGATCATCTATTTATACACATTGGTCAGTTCACAATGTCTTTGTTCACCAATGACCATCATTAAAACTGGACTTGCTACAACAGGATTTTGAATTTGAATGGACATTCTCACATACCAGTGGCATATATAGGTCTGTCCCTGGTTTGCACTCCGCTAAATGCATCTGAGGAAGTAGACTGAAGTTAGTCTTTATTTCAGTTAGTCTCAAAGGTGCTACAAAGAACTCTCTACTTTGAACTTGGTTATTAATGAGGGAGAACATACAAGCTAGGAGAGGCTGCAGCAGTTTGCTTTTGCCTAACCTTTCTGGGAAGGGCAAGATTCTGCCCCTTCTTGTCTCTCCCAATACTTTGAACTCATTTTGTACTTTGAATGCCTCTTGCAGCAACTGAAGTAAGCCGAGGACAAAGGGGGAAGGAGGAGAGAAAAACCAGGGCATTTAAAAAGCCGCTGAAAAAGTGGGGTGACTGAGGATCAATTGAGACTGTCCCTGCCAGATCAGGGCTGCTGGAGGGCATCTAGTTTCACAAAGCTTTCCTCTCCCAACCCACAAGCTCAGGATCTCGTATGTAGGATTACTCACAAAAGGAGCCACCACAAAACACAAATGAGAAAGACAGAGAAAGAGGAACCCACAGAACAGGTGCCTTGTCAAAAGGCAGTGAAGGATTCCAGAGCTGATGATGGGAATTTGATGTGGTACTTTGTTTTGGTGGAGTGGGATGAGATGGGAGCCCCGATGCAATAATTGCAGGGTTTGGGGGGCAATACATTGCATGCATATTTCTTTTTACCATCCAGATGGGATGGAGGTGAAGAGAAGGGGAAACCAGCAGCTGAAACAGCTACACTGGTTTAGCATCCAAAATAGCAGGTGCTTCCAGAAGAGTTGGATATTTCAGTATCATTGCTTGTCAGTGAGACAAGATACATTATTGGGAAGGGGGGAATGGGACATATCTAATCCTCTTCCCCCACTGATTCATATCACAATAGTTGTGGGACAGGGATAATATGCAAAAAACCAACAACCCCAACCCTGGGCCCTACTTTTCATATGAGGATATCCCTCTAAGTTGGATACCTTTGTATTTTTTCTAGACCAGTGATTCCCAAACTTCGGTCCTCCAGATGTTTTGGACTTCAACTCCCAGAAGCCCCAGCCAGTTTGGTCAACAGCCAGGAATGCTGGGAGCTGAAGTCCAAAACATCTGGAGGACCAAAGTTTGGAAACCACTGTTCTAGACAATGGGTGTGTGCACAATTGTAGCACTTAGATATCACTTTAACTCTCATGATTCCATCCTGTGGAAGCCTAGAATTTGTATTTTTCTCAGGCATTTAAAATTGTCTACTTAGAGAGCTCTGTTGTGCTACCCTATCTGGCAGCAGAGACTTCTAAGTGCCTCACCAAACTACAAATCCCAGAATTTCATAGGAAAGGGTCATAGCAGCTAAAGTGGTATATCAAGGAGCTACAATTAGGATCTCCTCTGAACAAATCTGGCCAAGAAAACCCCATGATAGGTTCACCTTAATGTCGCCATAAGTTGGAAATGACTTGAAGGCACACAACAGCAAATGGCTGGATGCTAAGAAAGTAAAAGCAATGCAGCCGCCTCCTTTAAATTCTCATCCAATTTGATGCAGAAGATGGTTTAACAATGTGCTGTATTAAATGCTCTTGCACAGGAAGGGATCCCAATCCAATTCGAGGCTCCATATACTGACGCCAGAGCTTTTCAAAGGGGAAAGACACATATGGCTACCTGCTGCAGCCTTCAAGTTAAGATGTCATCAGAAGCCCCTGCCAAAATTTCCTAGATTTCAGGCTTAAAATGTTCCCCTGCTTTGACACACCCCGTGCAAGACAATTTTTTAAAATTTAATTTAATTTTTTGCTTTAAGCCACAAGAGTTTCCAAATGCTATTTATAAGTGGCAGGCAGGAGGAAGAAAAGACATGGGTGTTTTTTTTAAAAAGCAAAGTTGTTTTGATAAAAAGAAGAGAGGACACCCTGCTCTCGATGAAATTTGGGCAAGCACCCAAAGATGAACAGAAGAAGGAGTTAGAATAGTTAGAACAAGTGTTTTGCATGCAAAAGTCCCAGGTTCTGTCCCCAGACTCTCCAGGTACGGATGGAAAAGACATTTGAGGATGAAGTAACTTGCCACTTACTTAGAGCTCTGGAGCTCTTTCACACTATGCTATTATAGTGCTATGATTCCACCTTTTTTGCTCTGGTTCTATAATATGGAATCCTGGGATTTGCAGTTCAGGGAAAGGGACCTTTAAAATTCACAGCCAGGAAGATGTAAGACTGTGCAGGAAACCAAGACAGCCAGACCTGGATGGAAAGGAGGTGGTGATGTGGACCATTCCAGGCTTGTTGAAAACCATTGCAAAAATTTAGGATAATGCTTACATAAAATGGTTTCAGAAGCCTCCTTCTGCAAGCCAGTATGACATCCAATAGTTTGTGCAGCGGGGCATTGTGAAGTGTAATAGGATCCGGGTCTATGTTTCCAAAAAACTAAAGATGACAGATCACTTTTTGCATGGACCGGAGTTGGTCCGCAAGCCATCAGGTGCCAATCCCTGGAGAGTTTTCAGGAAAGAATAATTGTAGCCAATGGGTATAAATATAGTACTGGTCCTTGGCACACAGGGAGTAAAATATGCTTCTACCACATCAGATAGCTTGAAAAAGACTGGCCAAAAACATCTGGTGACCCAAAGGCTAAGATCCATTGCTTGATAACAAAAGTATTAGCAATTCTGTATCGCATGAGATTAAGGAAGACTATAGCAATGGAAAGAGGTGTCAACAGGACCTTGGACAGCAAACTATAGGAAATGCTGTCTGGAATAAACCCTATGAAATTTATGGGGTCACCATAAATCAACAGGAGACTTGAAGGCACATGCACATATAAGAATTATTGTCTCCATAACAAAGAAATTCAGATGAAGGAAGTAGACTGGGAGAGACTGGACTTTCAATCTTGCTGAATTCATAAAAGGCCCACCATTATTTCTGTAGCCAAATGTTCCTGTGTAGCTGCAGGAGAGGAGGATCTCTAGGGGAATTCATTCCCTTAATGCCAGCTTGAACAAAGGATCATGTCTTCAGGCTGAGAAGGTCTATAAGAGACAGGGCTTGGAAAAGTAACTTTTTGAACTACAACTAGGAGCTGTATGACAGCTTTACACAGCCCAGCCAAATTGTTGCATAAAGAGGTACTGGATACCTCCTTCCGTAATGTAGGAAAGTAGTTATTTATGCTAGCATACTCTTTTGTTATGTTAGCATAAGACCAGCTCCCAAATCCCCTAGCCAGCAGGATCAATGGCCCTGCTAGCTGGGGGATTCTGGGAGTTGTAGTCCCCAAAATCTACAACGGGAGGAATTCCGAAAGTTGTAGTCCAAAAAGAAACCTACCCAAAATCTACAACTGGCAGATTCTGAAACTTGTCGTCCCAAAAGAAACTCTCCTAGAAGAGAGAGCCAAGAGGTCTCCTTGAGAAGTGGTCATTGGTTTATGAATCCTCTTTGGGATGGTGCTGAACTGCTGGGTTCTCAGAAAGAAAGAGATCTTTCCCATCCTCCGTGACCTCCTCGTTTCTCTGAAGATACCAAAGATTGAACCAGAGACCTTTCACATGTGAGGTGTGTGCTTTGTCAGTCTTCCAGCATGACCTATGAACATTGTGTAACACTTTTGAGTGAAGCCAACATTGCTAGCAAGGCTTAGTGAGGCAGGCACAATTCTTCTACTGAACGCCTACAAACAGCAAGAGCTGGCAAGGAGAAGGAGAAGGCAGGATCCCAGCTCAATCTGTTGGTGACAGTTTGGCCTACGGTTCAGGGAGCTGGAAAGAGCTCCAGTGCCTCTCTGTGTGCCCATGTGTGTGCATGAAGCTCTTCCTTGCTCTCCAAGAGCTCTTCCTTTCTGTCACATTAAAAATGGGCAGGCTTCAGCACAGCTTCAGCTTGTTCTCTCCACTGTCTTAGGACTTTATCACACAGGCAAAAGAGACGGGATAATAGTGCTATTGTTGTTGTTTTGTTAACTGCCCTTGAGTTGATTTCGACTCATGGCGACCCTCTGGATGAGACATCTCCAAGAAGACCCTTTGTCCTCCACTGCTTTGCTTAATTCCTGCAACCCCTTAATACCCAAGACCTCCTTCATAGACTCCATCCATCTGGCATGGGGCTTTCCTCTCTTAATCCTTCCCTCCGTCTTTCCCAATATTATTGTCTTTTCCAAAGAGTCCTCTTCTCATGATGTGTCCAAAATACAACAGTCTCAGTTTGGTCATCTTGGCTTCTTCCAGGGAGGTTTCCACCTTGATCTGCTGCTCTAGGACCCCTTTGTTTGTCCTTTTGGCCATCCATGGGATCCTCAGCACTCTTCTCCAGCATCACATTCTCTCAAATGCATTGATTTTCTTCCTATCATCTTTCTTACTGTCCACCTCTCACATCCATCCATGGGAATAGGGCAAAAGAGACAGGATAATAGTGCTACGCTCCCATCAAAATCTTGCAATAACGGGATGCTTTGCACACGACGTCACCATTATTGCAGTCTTATGCCGCGGATTTTCCCGTGAATAAAAAGTGGCGTGAATTGGTGGCTTTATTCACAGGATAATGGCGTGATAATGGCAATGTCGTGTGAAAAGCATCCCGTTATTGCGAGATTTTGATGGGAACATAGCACTATTATCCCATCTCTTTTGCCCTTGTGATAAAATCTCACGTGTCAAATCAACCTTGCAAGGGAGAGCCCACGGTACAGTCCTGCCTGGCCTCTACCAATTCATCCTAGAGATCAGGCGAATCTTATGCATACTATCCAATGCATGCAGAACTCCTAGGCATGGAAAGTTAGCATTTTAGAAGAAAAGGGGTTAAACCCAGCCTTTCCTCCTGGTAGCTTTTTAAAGACAAGGAATGAGGCTGTCTAAAAATATTTTTATCTTTAAGGTGAGGGAGAATTAGGCAGCGTGATTTGAGCATTAGACTACGATTCCGGAGACCAGAGTCTGAATTCTCCTCTGCTCAGTCATGAAAATCCACTGGGTGACCTTGAGCAAGCCACACTCTCTCAGCCTCAGGGGAAGGCATTGGCAAAACCACCTCTGAAGACATTTGCCAAGAAAGCCCCTAGGTTCGGTACACCATAGGGTCACCATAAGTCGGAAACAACTGGAAGGTACACAACAAACAACAACAACAACAGAATTAGGCAAAGTCTCAGTTTCCCCCCAGAAATGCCTTTACTGAGCATGCATGAACATCAGAACAGAGAGAAATTGCAAAAGCAGGTAAGCCTACTTCCCCAGCTCCTCCAGCATGTTGGTGGTGCATGCAATGGGGGCGCGCACCATTTTGTCCCTTCTGTTTGCCATCCACGAACGGGTGAGGGATGCAAACAAAAATGGAGGGGTGACTGTAATACATATTGGAAAAGCCCTGGTGGCACAGTGGTTAAATGCCTGTTTTGCAGCCATCTACTCACAAACCACAAGGTTGTGAGTTCAATACCAGCCAGGGGCTCGGGGTCAACTCAGCCTGGCATCCTTCCATAGGCTGCTAAAATGAGTACCCACTTTGTTGGGGGCAATTGGCTTACACATTGGGGAGTGCTTAAGTGCACTGATAAGTGGTATAGAAATGTACTTGCTATTGCAATTGCTATTGCTGTATTGACTGGAGTTGCATGCCATAATTCTCTGCCTGAAGCTTTCTGCATTAATTGTGCTACACAGCCCTTGGGGTGAATGGCAACATTGCCCAACGGAAGATAACAAATGGCCATAGGTACCCATGTGCAATCTGCATCCAGGTGTACAGGCACCGCATGTACAACTCCCCTTCCACAACCTTGAACAAAATGTTCTGAATCAGACAAAAATGTACGACCGCTTCTGTAGCGTTCTATAGCATTTCATGGAGCAGGGAAGGCTCCAATGGAATTCCAGCCACTGAAACACTGGTGAGGAAGTGTGTTAAGGCCATTCTGTTCAGAAGAAGAAATTACGCAGCCGCATCACTGTCAGGACAGAATTGAGGAGGATTTATCATAGGCTTTCTACTCAACCATCCACATAATAGTTGGAAGAAATAGTACAAACAGCTGAGAATAAATACAGACTGTACGGCTCCCGGTGTGCAATTTATCATCTTATATGAATTTGGCTGGGGCAGTCACTATTAATCCTTTGTCATCCCACTTTTCCAGCTACTTTTACCATGCCCCAGTTTCTCTCTCCTCCTCCCACTTTCCCCCTCAGCTTATTTTAATTGCTCCAAACAGCGTTCAAAGTGCAAAAGTACTTTTCACACAGAAGCCAAAGTGGCATAGTGGTTGGAGTACTGGATTGCAACTGTGGAAACCAGGGTTCAGATCCCCACTTGGCCATGGAAACCCACTGGGTGACTTTGGGCAAGTCACGCCCTCTCAGCCTCAGAAACCCCCACGACAGGAACTCAGAAACCCCTTCAAGTCCTTTCCGACTCTTACGCCTTCGGGTTGTCGTAAGTTGGAAAGGACTTGACGACACTCAACAACAACTCAGGAGGGAGGAGAAAAGAAGAGAAGAGAAGAGAAGAGAAGATGGAATCTTCCCCTTCCCAGGAGGCTTAGGCAAAAGTAAACTGCTGCAGCCTCTCCTAAGCTTGCCTGTTCTTTCTCATTAATAACTTTTGCCATTTTGATGTAGCTCGGCCATGCATGGTTTCCATCGTTGGAGGGGATGGTGTCCTTGTCCTCCTCCTTGACTTTCGGACCCAGGGTACGTCATTCACTCTAACTTATCACCATGCATTGGGATGGATCAAGTAGCAGATGCCAGCTTGGCAGGAGGAGAGAGGGGCGAGCCAAGGCTTATAGAGCCAGACTTTGGGGCCCACACACTGCAGCACATTTAATGTCACAGCGAAATGCAACCTCCTTTTCCCTGTCTAGCAGGAAACATTTGCAAGGAGAGGGGAATAAGGCAGGGAACATTCCCCCAAACCTATCTTTGCTTGGGGGGCTTCTATCCAGCAGCTTGGAAACCTGCAAAACCTTGGAGCGGCAATTTTTCCAAAGGGCACCGTGTCCTGCCCAGAGGTCTTGAGTTACGGCCTCCTTTTTTCTCAAGGCCGGTGTATGTCACGGTGGGTAGAGACGGCCTCCGAGAAAACGGAGAGCCAGCCATATGCTTCGGCCCCTTGGTAGCTGGCATTTCTTCCAGCAGCGCTTGGCATCGAGGAAATTAAATTTATTTTTTAAAAGGTTCTGTCTGTGCACTCAAAATATGAGCTAGAAGGCTATCTATCTCACTCCATGGCCCTCCATCTCATAGTCTGAGTGCACAGACAGAACCTCTTTTTAAGAAATAAGTTTGATTTCCTCTATGTCAAGAATTTGCCATACAGTTATCTCAATGCCATGAGATACAGCTATCTCATGCCATGGCCTTCTGTCTCATATTCTGAGTGCATAGACAGAACCTCTTTTTAAAAAATACATTTGATCTCCTCTATGGCAAGAATTTGCCATAAAATGATCTCAATTTCTACCTTTCACTGGATACATTGATCTAGAGATAGGAATGTACTCATTTACTACTACTACTAATAATAATAATAATAAATTTTATTTATAACCCGCCCCTCTGCTCAGCAATCGGGGTGGCGTACAACAGATTAAAAATACAACAAATAAAAACAATTCCTATCTCCCACCTCTTACCCACCCACCCACCCCTTAAAACAGAATTAAACCACCATAAAGTTAAAAATAAGCCGAGATAAAATACAATACAGCAGGTCACCTTCACAATATCAAAATTTCAATATTACAATATTTCAATATTTCAATATTTCAAGCTGGGCGGTTATTCCGGGAAGGCCTGCCGGAAGAGATCTGTCTTTACTGCCTATAACACACAGACAAAAAAACCCTTGGAATTAAATTCCAAAATCTTCCTATACAGCATGCACTTTTTAAAAAGTACTATCTCCCTTCCACCCCCAAGAGAACAATCTAGTTTTAATAATTTCCTTTAATGTGCATATGTTTTCGAAATAACGGAAGGGCTTTCCTGTCGAATATGGAGCAAGCTTGTTTTCTTCTGCCCCAGAGACCAAGCTATGAATCAATGGTTTCAAATGAGAAGAAAACAGATTCTGCCTAAACATTTGGGAAAAACATCTCAACTGTAAGAGCTATGTTGTTGTTGCTGTTGTGTGCCTTCAAGACTTTTCCGACTTATGGCCACCCTAAGGCGAATTTGTTAAGGAGTTTTCTTGTCAGGGTTTGCCATTGCCATCCTCTGAGGCTGAGAGAGTGTGACTTGCCCAAGGTCACCCAACTTGGCACGCAGGTTTGATCACAGAGTGACCAAGTGAGCTTTTTAAAGAGAGGAACACCTTTCGAGCCAGCATGGCACCAGTGGTTTGAGTGTTGGACTAGGATTCTGGGAGACCAGGGTTCGATTCCCTGCTTGGCCCTGAAACCCACTGGATGACCTTGGGCAGGTCACACTCTCTCAGCCTCAGGGGAAGGCACCGGCAAACCACCTCTGAACAAATCTTGCCAAGAAAATCCCATGATAGGTCCACCTTAGGGTCGCCATAAGTCGGGAATGACTTGAAGGCAAACAAGACACACACCCCATGCATTTCAGGCCTTCCCCTGAGGCTGAGAGAGTGTGACTTGCCCAAGGTCATCCAGTGGGTTTCATGAGGGTATGCCTGGCCTCTTTTCGGAGTCTAAAAGTGATGGGATCAAAACAATAGGGCCTGTAGTTCCCATGTCTGTAAAACAATGAATTCCTAAATATGTTCAGGACCATGGATAACTCCTTTTGTGAAAATCTGAATGGATTCATCACTTTACTGACATGGGACCCATCATCAGCTCCTGGATCAAAATAGTCTTTAGAGAACAAGCATGACCTTTGGGGCTTCTGAAGCCTGAGTGACCATTTTTAGACCACATTTTTTTCAGTTTTGGGGGTGGATTGAGGGTGTATGTGTCTTTGTCAGTCCCATGACGCCGCACTTTAATTACGTCTAATTTACTTAATTTTATTCATTGAATGTATTTAATGATGCAGTGTTAGTTTGAATTGGGGGTAAGGGGAGCATGTTATTTTATCATGTTGTTTTATAATTGTACTGTTGGGGAGAGATGGGCTATAAATAAAAATTTATTATTATTATTATTATTATTATTATTATTATTATTATATGTAAGAGCAATCTAGGGTCCAGAAGCTGTGCAATTCCAATTCCAAATCTGCCAATATTTGAACAGAACGAGGGTGGTTTAGGAGTCTAAAGGTTGGACTAGGACTCCCAAAATCAGGGCTTGAATCCTCACTCAGCCATGGAATCAAACTGACTATCACACTCTCTCAGCCTCAGTAGAAGTTAACAGTGTACCTCCTCTAAGAACTGGCATGGCATCATGGTTTGAGTGTTGACCTGTGACTTTGGAGATCAGGTTTCGATTCCCCGTTCGGCCACGAAACCCACCGGGAGACCTTGGGCCAGTCACATACTCTCAGCCTCACAGGATGGCAGTGGCAAACCTCCTCTGAAGAAATTTTGCAAGAAAACTCTATGCCAGGGTTGCCTTAGGGTTGTAATAAGTCAATAACGACTTGGAGGCACACAACAACAGCAACAAGGTATACAAGTTGGCATATACATCTTTGGTAGAAACCCAGGTCCTTTTTTTTGAGCCCTCCTCTTGCTAGAAATATATTTTCTTTGGGATGGGGAGATTGACATGCATAAGTGGCTGCTGGTACCTAGGTCTTTGCCTTCAACCAGGATGATGCTATCTGTCTCTTTTTCTAATACGGTTATAAACTAGCGTTCAGTTGGGTCCAAGCCAGGAGGTCATTCCAGGAGAGTCTAAAGTTGGATCCTTGGTAATTCGCATTGAGTCCTTGCACTCCGGATGTTCAAGGAACTGCAAAAGCTCACTTGTACTTTCCTGATCCTTTTCTGCATTCTCATCTATACACTTTCCTCCATGAGAAGTTGCACTGTTCAGCAGGGTGAGTCGACCGCCTCAGGTGGCAGATGCAGAATAAATAATAATAATAATAATAATAATTTATTTATATCCTACCTTTAGAAGAACAACCTCCTAAATCGCTTGGCCATTTCCTTGGAGGATGTGCCCTGTCCTACATGGGCCTTGCAAAAGCTCCGTCTGGACTACAGCTTCCAGAATCCCCATTAAAAAACAAACCAACCCAGAAGGTTTTTAAAGAACGGGCTGGGTGTCGTCTTCTTTTAAAGTATTTTAAATGCTTTTTATCTTTTAAACTATGTTTTGTTCTTTTATACGCAATCTGTTTTAATGTTGTAATACTTTAATTCTGTTTGAATGTAACACTTCTCTATGTTTTTAATTGCCCTGTTTTTTAATAGTGTATGCTGCTCTGAGTCCCAGTTTTGGGGAAAGGGTGGGATTAATAATAATAATAATAATAATAATAATAATAATTCACAGTATCCCCAAAGCAGCATGGGGATTCTGGAACCTGTACTCCAGAAGGAACTTTTCCAAGGCTCATATAGGACAGGACTCTGGTGTTGTATCATCTTAAACTTGTTTAAGTTAACTTTAATCTGTATGTTTTATATACCTGGTGTAATCTGCTTTGATTCCCATTGGGAAAAGGCGGAATACACATTATTATTATTATTATTATTATTATTATTATTATTATTATTATTATTATTATTTTCCAGGCTCTGGTGTTGTAGCATCCTAAACTTAGCTAGTCCCTCAACTACTAAATAAGTTGACCTCCATATGTAGACTGGAGTGGGAAGGAGGTGCCATCTTTTCATTTAGTCTCAGGCAGCACAACATCATGGGTCAGCCCCACTTTTCTCTTCTTTACATTTGACATGGCATGTTTCCCATCCCTGAAAGACGCTGCCGCATCTTCTGTGTCCTCCGAATGGTCAACTCAGTTTCCTTCCACTTCCATCTCCTCCCCAATTTTGGAAACGTCACAGCTTGGAAAGAGTCCCTTCTTATGCTATAGCTCCCAGAAATAGCCAGGATGGCTGGGAACCTGTGAGAGTTGCAATCGAAAGATTTTGAGAAATTCACTTGTAACCATTCAACACTCTGTCATTCAAGTGGAAAACTGGGTTTTCAGAACCTGAGATCTACATTTGTAGCAGAGGGGTGGGCTATAAATAAAACTTATTATTATTATTATTATTATTATTATTATTATTATTACATTCTGGTTCTTGTGATGTCATTAAGCAACATTTTAATTTTAAATTCCAATGGATTAATAATTTACAATTAATTTATTAATTCTAATTTATTTGAAATACTAACCATTTAGTGATGGCGGTGATTACCCAAATTAACAATTACAGTCTGTCTGTCGAGGTTTGGACCCGGGACCCCCATGTGGATACCAAAATCCGTGGATGCTCAAGTCCCATTCAAGGCAAGGGACAGTAAAATGGTCTCCCTTATATAAAATAGCAAAATCAAGGTCTGCTTTTGGAAACGTATATATTTCTAAAATATATTTCAAACCATGGATGCTTGAATCTGTGGATAAAGAGATCTTTATGGTTCTTCACTATATTCAAATCTGTTGTAGTTTCTTAAAGATATTCAAATCTTTTTTTCATACTGTAATATACTATAATATTATCTTCTAATTTATGGTAATGCAATATCTTATTTTTACATCTGGTCCCATCACCCATCAATATCTAACCTTGACAGTGTATTTCATTTAATATTCTACATCTATAACATTACTCTATATAATAATATTTCCATTTCATCTTTAAAACCCATTGTCATTATTTCCCCCCAGTCTTTGCTTACAAAATTTACTACTTGCTCCCAGCTCTGTATAAAAAACTTTTCTACTTTATTTTCTTTCATCAGACACATCAGTTTATCCATCTCAGCTAAATCTAATAATTCATCCATAATAAGTCATCCAGTCTTGTATGGTGGGTATAAATGACTTTTCCCCCTCAAATTTTTGCATATTCTAATCTAGCTGCTGTTACAATATAGTACACGATGCCTTCCTTTTGCTTTTCTATATCACCTTCAATCATAGTCAATGAATATAATTCTGGGGACATGGTATATACTATATATCATGTTATGAAGGCACTCAACACTTTCATTGCAGGCAGCTCAATAGTCTAGCAGCTGTGTCTTTTTGCCCCCAATCTCCCAGACAGAACAACTGTTTCACCCTTGGATTTGTAGGAAATCAGAGTTTAAATCCTTGCTTGCCCGAAAGCATAATGGGTAACCTCTTTGGCAGGTCACCCCCAGGTGAACCTACCTTCCTGGTAAGATTAAAATATCATGCTGAGCGCCTTCATGCCATCCATGGGCAGAGCTCATATCAAGCAAATGATTCAGAGGATGTTCAGGGCAACTGGCTTCTAGGCCAGCAGATGTTGACTTATTGCAAGCAGGTTTCATCCTGGGCAACATTATTTCTTCCTCAAATCAATGCTGGCCAGGTGGGTGGCTTAATCCATATGTGTGTGTGTGTGTGTGTGTGTTGGGTTGGTGAGTGTGAGTTTCTCTAGGATTCGTAGTTTTGTGCGATATTTAGCCTTCTAAATATTGCACAAAACTCTGGCTCCTCAGCAAACAACAAATCCTTCTTCCCCCTTTTTGTGCTGCTGTTATTATGATTGTTATGTTATTAAATATTATATCATTCTTTGTTTAATATATTTTTAAGGGGTGAGAGGGTTTTGGGGTTTTGTATGTATTTTATCTTGGTTTTAATACTGTAAGCTGTCCCGATTGCATCGCAGAGGGGTGGGATAAAAATAATTTATTATTATTATTATTATTATTATTATTATTATTATTATCATAATCCCCAGATTCCATAGGATAGAGCCATGGCTGTTAAAGCGGTGTCAAACTGCATCAGTTCTGCAGTGTGGCAGCGGCTTCTGATTCCTAGGGTCCCAAGTCGAATCCAACTTGATGGGAAACAACAATAACAAATATAAAATACATGGCAATATATGTGACTGTGTGTGTCTGTGTATTTAGTTTTTCCCCAATCAAACCCCACGCCAAGTGGTCTCTTACATTTGCTACTCTCCGCAAGAATGATTCCTAAGGTATGGGAAATGATTCACTCAAGCAAATGTTTAATGCTTCATGCTCTTGCATGAGTGAGAGGCATGTCGTGTGTGAATCATTTTTTACTTTTCAAGAAAGGCAGCGATCACCCCCTTTTCCTGGACAATGTGACAAGATAGCAAGGCAGCTTTAGAAAAAGAAAAAAGAGGAGAAAGAACCGAGAAATTGTTTACAGCTTCACCTGTTCTGACTTTGATCTGTTTTTCTTTTAACGTTGGTTTTAGGTTTTATACTGCGGCTCAGACATGCCATTCAGAGGCTCTTCCAGATCTTTATGCTCACCATACTGACACCTTAAGATGAAGCATGAATTAAAAATACCACCTGTAAAGCATGTATGTATGAATAGCAAAAAGAATACATAGTGCCGTTCTGCACCTTAACAGTGAATGCTGGCGGGTGCTTCCACCCAGGTAAAATTCAAAGATATAGCCATGTTAGCCTGTAGAATCAGTATGCAGAACATCTCTGCATACTTGAAAAGCACCTTTGAGACTTACGGAAAGAAAGAAGTTGGCTGCAAGAGCTTTCCTAGACTAAAGTCTACTTCCTCAAATGCATTTGAAGGGAATATGGAATATATATTCAAAGATATAGCCGCATTAGTCTGTAGAATCAGTATGCAGAGAGATCTTGTAGCATCTTTGAGACTAACTGAAAGAAAGAAGTTGGCAGCATCAGCTTTTGTAGACTTAAGTCTACTTCCTTAGATGCATTTGGATGCATTCCACCCTCGTATCTGTGTTTAAGATTTTAGCTTAGTCTTCCCCCCCCTCCCTTAAAATGACATAAAGGAATTCAAAGATATAGCTGTGTTAGTCCGTAGAATCAGTATGTAAGGATCACCTTTGAGACTAACTGAAATAAAGATGTTGGCAGCATGAGCTTTCGTAGACTTCAGTCTGCATCTGAGGAAGTAGACTGAAGTCTTTGAAAGCTCCTGCTGCCAACTTCTTTCTTTCAGTTAGTCTCAAAGGTGCTGCAAGATCTCTCTACATAAAGGAATTCAGTGGCACACTGAAGGCTAACAGGGCAGAAGAAATTTCTGGCATAAGGTCCCATGGACTTGGCACTTCACAAGATATACAGGTGTACCTTAGGTAGGTAAGTAAATATATTCCTGGGCATGAGTTTTTTAACAGAAAAGTTGGTACCAGAGGTATTAATGACAGGGAATGAATAAGGATAGGTTCCTGCACCACAAAACAGAAGAGTAGCTCAATATGTTTCAGCAAACTTTCTGTCGTTCCCATCTCCTTGGCAAGGGATTCTGGAAGCGACTGCTGTTTCCTTTTCTCATTGCAAGCAGGCACACACAGCTGCAGCAGGATTCACTGGAATTGAATCCCATTGTTTCCCAGTTCAAGCTCTTATTGCATTATTTATTGCAGACGTACCACTGCAACCCGACATGTATGGCTGAATCTACATGAAGGCTGGATCCCAGCTCCACTGCCCTGGTTTGACCTCTTTACTGCCACATCCCCCTGTTTTAATCCAAGCTGAAATCGGTTTGGAAAGCCACATGGGACCCCATTGTGTAGTCACATTGGTACAAGGGGGTGCATGGGTTCCCCATATCAGTTTATGTCCACTCACACGACTGTAGCACCTGTGGCTTTTTTGGCTTTGGTTTTGTTCCTGCCATGCATGTGCATTGTCACATAATCAAAAAGCCTTTCTCTGTTCTGTTGTTGTTCTGATCAGCCACCTGCGCTCCACTGGATTGCAAAGGGATCTTGCAGCACCTTTGAGATGAACTCCGAGATAGAAGGTGGTAGCATGAGCTTTTGCAGACTTGAGCCTACATCCTTGGATGCAGATGCATTTACAACTTATTGCGACCCTAAGACAAACCTATCATGGGGTTTTCTTGGCAAGAGGAGGTTTGCTCTTGCCTTCCTCTGAGGCTGAGAGAGTGTGACTTGTCCAAGTTCACCTAATGAGTTTCATGGCTGAGCTGGGAATCAAACCTTGGTCTCCAGAGTCATAGTTCAACTCTCAGACCACTATGAATAGTTTAATTTTACAGTATTTTAGTGCAGACTTTGGGTATGCCTTTAACAATATTGTAATAATTGTCACTTTCAAGACCCTTGAATCCTAATCTTGGGAGAAAGATGGGATTTAAATTAAGATGATGATGATGATGATGGGGGGGGGATCATGGCGATCATAATGGAAGAGAAGGAAGAAGAGGAGGAATTGTTTTTTGGAGAGAGGGACATGAGAATGGCTTCCAGACTGCAGAACAACTGAAGCAGTCTTGTTGAAGTTGATGAAGAAGCCAGTGGAGCTTCGAAAGCTTGCAACAAGTATATTGTGCATTTTGGTTGGCCAATAAAGGTATCACTGTTTGGTGTATTTTTGTTTGAACTTCAGCAGTTGTGAGGAGAAAAGTCTGGGGTGGACGAGGTGGAACTATTTATCCATAACTGCAACTGCACTGTCCATGCTATACATAATTCTCACATGCTGACTTGGTAAATGTCTTAGCATGGTTCCTTTCATATTTTTAAAAAAAGGATCAGAGCTCAACACAGACTGCAAAACAAGGCCATCAGATTTCTTTCTAAGAATCCGCAGCAAAAATAGATTCTCGGCTTGCGCCGTTTACAAAGCAGGTGTCCGGATACCAGAATAAAGATGAGTTTAAAAACACACTCAACAACCTTTCAACTTTTCCTGCGATCACACTCTTGCTGTTCTTAATAGCCCCCCAAATCACGCTCTAGGTGTTACTCCGTCTCGTATGCTGTCTCCATCTTCAGCGTCTTACTTCTAAAGATAACCAGCTATTCTTGTCCACCCCACGAAGCAAGTGAGTGAGATCTTAAGGTGGCACTTTTCCTTCCAAATATATGACTCTTTGGAGGAAGGCTAGGGAAAGCAATTTGCGTTTGCAATTCTTCCACAAGGCTGTTCCTATTCCTGTAGTGCAATGTCTTTTTTGGCGCATGCGGTCTTGCTTTTGCACTCTCTGCTTTGGTGGGAATGTGTAAGTGCTGAGCTTTAAAGTGCAGCTCAGTAAGGGATAGATATACGTACACTAGGAGCTCATCTCACCTTCAGAATGACTGGGAAATGAGTAAGCAAGCAAAAGAAATCCTTATGGGTTGGCATCATGTTGGTTAAGTCCATTCAATCAATTCTTGCATGGTAAGCCAACACATACATTCATTGAGTCTACTCTGGTCTGTACTAAAATTACTTTTATGCTTTGGAGTGTCAGTTGCAAGCATCCGCAAGCATCATACCCTCCTACTGTCCCAATCTGGCAGGGACCATTCCGATTAATCCTCTGCCGTCCCACTTTTCCATCCGCTTTCCAAATGTCCCAATTTCTCTTTCCTCCTCCCACTTTCCCCCTTTTGTCCTCAGCTTACTTCAGTTGCTGCCAATTGAGTTCAAACTGCAAATGTAATAAACTCAGTGGGAGGAGAGGAAGGGAAGTATAAATCCCAATTCTGGGATTTTTCCTGGGAATATTATTTGAATTTTTTAAAAAAAACAACAGAATTGTGTTTATCACACTGGGGATATTGTGCGTTATTAGTATACCTGTGCACATGCAATGGGGTTGGAAAGATTATTCCAAAATATCATCTTTAAAAACATTAAAAATACACTTCTTGGAGTGACGAGAATCTTAGCCATTCAGGACTTGATCCTGCATTAAATTCAATACTTCTATTTTGTGCAGAAGACACTTATTTTCTATGCAGGAAAGGGCTATTTCTGTGTAGAAATCAACATTTCTGTGCAGGAATCAACATTTTCTATGCAGAAATCACCATTTATATTTATACATTATATTTATACATTTTAATGTTGTACTGTTTTTAAATTGTATTGTTTATAAATTTACTATTAGCTGCTTTGAGTCCCTATGTTGGGATAATAATAATAATAATAATATATTATTATTATTATTATTATTATTATTATTATTATTACGGATTGAGGCAGGATTACATCAGTAAAAATATAATACAAACACAAAAATACAATTGATAAAATATTAACATTATTAATAATTCAATAAAATAGCCAGTTTTATTGAAAGGCGGGATATAAGAAAATAAAACAATAAAACAACAGTAAAATAAATCTGCCCTTCCCTGTTGACCTGGGCAAAAGCAAACTGCTGCAGCATTTCCAAATCTGTGTGTTGTTCCTCATTAGTAACTTTTGCCAACTTGACCACATTGTGATGCCACCTTGGCCACATGTGTCCCAGTTTTGTTCTGTGAAATGTTGGAAGGTTTGAGACACACACATACACCCAGGCATTCGTGACATATATGAATGTAGGTAGGTTTTAAGGTCTATTTATGATTTCAAACATAGTACCGTTGGACCTCCGCACCCACAGATTCTGCATTCATGGATTCAAAATATTTTTTTAAAATTCCCAAAAAAATAAACCTTGATTTTGCCATTTTATATAAAGGACACCATTTTACTATCCGATTATATATAATGGGACTTGAGGATCCACAAATTTTGGTATCCATGTTGGGGTCCTAGAACCAAACCTAAAGGGATATCAAGGGCCCACAGTATATGGGCCTAATAGGACCATTCATATGGCTGATTTCTCTTATTCTGGATGAAAGACTTGTGCGTCGGATGAACTTCTATGCCTGAATCCTATTGTTAGTTCAAACTAGAGTCGGTTCATTGAATCAGTGGGATTTACCAAATGTTGGTTCACCATTCAGTCATTGATTCTGGATTACTTTAATGGGACTGATCTCCAAGATCCAGCATATACTTCCGACTAGTTCTGTCATTAAGGTCCCTGATGCTTTTTGACAGAGCAGGGGTCAGCAACTGTCGGTGCCTGAGTCAAAGCTGCCCCTCATTGATCTGCTCCAGAAGCAAAAGAGGAGAATGGACAAGTGGATGCTGTAACAATGGAGTCCCATGGCAGCTGATGGTGGGGTCAGAATTTGGTTACCAGCCTCTTCTGTCTTGCCAGATGTGATACCCGGCAAATCTAACTGCTCTGCAGGGTACAAATGTGTTCCCATCAGATCTGCATTTAATTTATTTTAATTTATTTACTTTGGTTTTCCTTTTTGTACTACACCACCCAGAATCCCCTGACCAACACGTCCAGCAGGGGTCATAGAATCATAGAATCATAGAATCATAGAGTTGGAAGAGACTACAAGGGCCATCCAGTCCAACCCCATTCTGCCATGCAGGAATTCCCAATCAAAGCATCCCCATGCTAACTGGTGGAGTCTGAAAGCATAACTTTTCCCAGCCTGCTGGCTGGGAGTTGTAATCCAAATAGTCATTTGTTACAAACGCGTGTTCTTTTCATGATTTCAGTCAGATGGGTTTGCCTCTGCACGAGATTCAAGTGGGTGTGTTTTGAATAGGTGTGCTTTACTTCTGATTAAACAGATCAGATCAGAACCAGAGTTTGAACTGTCACTTTGATGAACATAATGACACAATGTCATCATCTATAATGGACTGGTGGTAGGATGATGCTCTAGATCTCAGAGCATCATCCTACTGTCTGTGTATATGTGTGTGTGTGTGTGTGTGTGTGTGTGTGCACCTACAAGTTTCATGGGGTTTTCTTAGGCAAGGAATACTTGCCAGTTCCTTCTTCTGAATATAGCCTACAGCACCTGTATTCCTTGATGATCTCATTTTAATTATTCTATTTCTTGAAATTTTATGTTAATTTTTAATATGTGTAGTTTAATACCTTTTTAATGGGGGAGGGCGGGGTCGTGGGGTTTAGTTTGTATTTTTGGTGTAATTTTAATTGTTGTAAGCTGCCCCGATTGTTTTAACAGAGGGTTGGGGTATTATTATTATTATTATTATTATTATTATTATCCAAGTACTAACTAGGGATGACTCTGCTTAGATTACAAGATCAGATGGGATCAGGTGCCTTCTGGATCTTTAGACTTCATTATCCTACAGCTTCTCAATTTGTAATTTATGTAATTTATGCAATGTAATTTATGATGCTGTGTTAGTTTTAATTTGGGGCTAAGGGGATCATGTTGTTTTATAGCTATATTGTTGTATTTTATTATTGTTACTTGCCTCGATCCTTCAGGGAGAGGTGGGCTATAAATATATCATCATCATCATCATCATCATCATCATCATCATCATCATCATTTTCATGTCTTCAATGTGTGATTATATTTCTTTTTCTTAACATTCCAAATTCTTAAAACTGATCCGTCTGTCCTTTCACTAGTTTTTGCCTTTCTGCAACTCTCTTCACATACGCAAAGTGGCTTGAACAACTTAAGCAAATGGGTGGACTGTGAATAAAATGGAACAGCATAACCGCTGCATAGGTTTTCTCAGAAGAAAACCTTCCACAGGCCTTATTTCATAGCAAGTACGCTTAGGATCGCAGCTTCAATGATCTTGTGAAAGTGACTATGCACACAACACACACACAGAGATGCACAAAAGCTGTGGAAAAGTTTTAAAACCAGTATAAACACAACAAGGTCACAATGATTGACATTATAGGATGACTGAAAAATGAGCATATGGGAATTTGGGGGGACGACAAATTTCTCTTTTATAGAAATAAATCCTAATATGAAGATTATAAATTATCTAGTCAGCAGAATCTTATTTTAGACTATGAAACTGCACAGTGTTTTATGCTTTGTTTTTGAACAGTTATTTTTGGCATCTATATTTAATCATAACTGTGTTCATAATCAATCATAATATGGATAATATCATCTGGGAAATGAACTCTCAAGCCTGATGATAAACTCTCATACCTATGTGGAAAGACTTTATTTCCTTCTTCTTGCTCTGAATTTTCACTTTTTCCCTTACTAGATTTACTGTCTGATTTAGATTTTTCCTTATCCTGAAAGTGTCCTTCACAAATCCTGTCTGAACCCTAAGATACATGAAGGGGGCAAAATAAGATTATTTCCTCCCAATAAGAACTCTGATCCCTCCATGACATTTTCCTTCAGTCCACAAATTTCTAGCTTCTCAGGAACTAAAAATGTCAGGTAAACACCTAGAAAGATAGTCTAGACATCCAAAGGAAAAGAACAGGCAAAGTGATCACAGGAATTCAAAGACAACAAGCAGAAAAGTTTTAAGAAAAGTGTGATCAATTTTCAGCATCCCACTCTCAGCAACCCTAAAAATTTAGGGACTAAAAGAAAATTTCACTATATTCCCATCTGGCACTGAAACTTTCCCCCATATACAATAATCTCTCTCTCTGTAATATAGAGATGAACGTATGATGAACGTATGATGAACGGGTTACTAGCAATGGTTTATCCTACCATCTTTTATGTGTTTATCCAGAAGTAAGAGCCCACTGTCTTAGATGGAGACATCTTTCTATTAAAAAGAATGTATTTAGATCTAGCAAGGTAAACCACAGTCAGTCACAGATCTTTAGTAAGAGTTTGCTAAGGAGAACCATGGAACCAACTGCCACAGGATCTTTAGTAAAAGTTTGCTAAGGAGGAGATCTGTGGAACACACTGCTGCAGGATCTTTAGTGAAAGTTTGCCAAGGAGAACTGTGGAACAGACTGCCACAGCATCTTTAGTAAAGGTTTGCTAAGGAGGAGATCTATGGAACAGACTGCCACAGGATCTTTAGTAAAAGTTTGCTAAGGAGGAGATCTGTGAAACAGACTGCCACAGGATCTTTATGAAAGTTTGCTAAGGAGGAGATCTATGGAACAGACTGCCACAGGATCTTTAGTAAAAGTTTGCTAAGGAGGAGATCTGTGGAACAGACTGCCACAGGATCTTTATGAAAGTTTGCTAAGGAGGAGATCTGTGGAACACACTGCCACAAGATCTTTAGTAAATGTTTGCTGAGGAGGATATCTGTGGAACACACTGCTGCAGAATCTTTAGTAAAGGTTTGCTAAGGAGAATTGTGGAACAGACAGACACGAGATCTTTAGTAAAAATTTGCTAATTGTGGAACAGACTACCATAGGAGGGATGGGGACTCTTTCATGGGAGGCCTCTAAGCAGGGACTAGACAATCCTCTTTTGGGGATGCTCCTTTCCCCCCAGATTCTCACATTGAGCAGGGGGTAAGACTAGATGAGCTCCAAGTGCAGTAACCCAATATTCCTAAACGCTGGGTCCAGCAAGGTATTTCTTGCTTCTCAAGTTCTTAGCAAATCCTCCAGACCCTTGAACACAGGTAAGTTTCTTTGTCATCCATCATAGCCCTGAGCACAGGATCTTGTTTTGACTGTTTACGAAACAGATCGGTGGACTGGGTGTATGTCTGCGTGTAGCTCTCTAACCTTTTGATTTTCTTAAAAATTAAGTAAGTGAGACTCAGCAGCAGAACACCTTTGAGAATACCTCCAGTGCCTGCAATCCACCCCTTTCTTTTTTCCCTAGTTCTCTGCCTTTGACTTAATGGCTGCAGGATGTGGCATCTCTGAATCATTCAGTATGAGATGGCTCTTTTTACCGTAGTTCGATTCGGTGCATCTATCTATAAGGGCCACAGCAGCTATGACAGTCTCATCCTAATATCACCGGCATCCCTTTCCAACAAGACACAGCCTTTTTCATCACCTACCTCCTCTCACTGCCTCGGTCCCACCAAATCCCTGGTTTTCCTTGTAACTCCCAAGCAAAGGGTGATCCTTAGGTCTTCTTTCATTTCTTGTAAGACTTGGGCTGAGTTGCCCCTTGGCTGGACAATCCACTGCTCCATCGGAACAACAATGACAATGTTAAGCAAAAATCAGAAACAAGTGGAAAGAAAAAGGAGGAGAGAGAAAAAAATCCCAGCCTTGTTTTATTCCTTCCTTGGAGGGGAAAAATATATATATTTAAGAGGTATATAAATAAATACCGTTTCTATACTGGAAAGAAAATCAAATGCCCGAGCATATCCAGGTGGGAAGGGAACGAATGTCAAACTCTTCTTCTCTTTAACCCCGTAGGACTCAAGTTGGTTTGGGAAGAGGTCTGAAGGCCCATCATCCTTCTTCCCTACTTCCACTCCAAAGGTACCATAAGAGAAAATAAAAAGTCTTCTTGCTTTGGATGCCACTTTAATCCTGGCTGGAAATCTCGGCCGGCTTGTGCCCGTAGGAAGGTGCCAGCCGGGTTCTTGAAGTTGGAGTTGTGGTCACTTTTCTTGGTGTCTTTCTCCTCCTGTATGTGTGTGCTATGGGAGGTTTTGGCTATTTGATCTAGAGAGAAGTGATGCTGCTGCAGTTGAGTGCAGTTCAGGAGCGCTTCTGTCAAGGGAGACTATAACACAGACAGGCAAGCAGTGAGACACAAGGAGGGAAGCTTTTCCACAACACTGCACTCCCTCCTACCGCTGTGCTCAAGAACAGCAGCTCCCAAACATGTCTTAGCCACAAGTCGGCTTCTGCCGCATCTGCTCTCTGCCTATTATTTTGCTCAGATCCTCTTTCCCAGGTTTTCTTTTTCGGACTCTTCCTTTTTGTCCCTGCACCCCTTAACCTCATATGCTCCCTCCTGACAAACAAAATCTGTATCGGTGGCTGCCGATTTGCCCCGTGGTCCTTTTTTGGCAATGTTTTGAACTGTCCAATTATTCCTGCCCTTTGGAAAGAGGACACCATGAGTTTTCAGGGAGGGTTGAGGCTCTGAATGGTTACGCTCACTTGCAGCCGTGTGCTATGCCAAGGTGGAGAAAGGATTGAACCCGTTGCAAAGAAATCTTGGGGAGTCCTCGTTCACTCACCATCATCTTCACCATCATCATTAATATCCCGTTTCTTCCAGCAATGAGACTCGGGACACCTAGCAATTTAGACATCTTGGGAAACAGGTGAATTGTGTTGGTCTATGACCATAGTAATAAAGATTCTGAATACAGATTAAAAACTGTGCAAAAGCTTCAATAAAAGTATAAATATAAATGTTAATTTTAAATGCATTTATTAAACCATTAATTTTTTAAAAAAATATTAAAAAGACTGTTGTTGGGTGCCTTCAAGTTTTTTTCCAGCTTATGGCGACCCTAAGGCCATATCATGGGATTTTTGGAGGTTGAGAGTATGTAACTTGCCCAGGGTCACCCAATGGGTTCCTATAGCCAAGCAGGGAATCAAACCTGATCTTGGTTGTAGTCCAATGCTCAAACCACGGATGCTGTAAAGACTATAGGCAAACCTTAAAACAGCACCACACAACATTAAAAAGCCTGTTCCAATCAGTTTCTAAAAGCCTGATGGGATAAAAAATATTTTTAACTTGCCAGCAGAAGGAGAGTAAGGATGGAGCCATCGTGACCTTTCTGGGGATCGAGTTCCAAAGTCTGGGAGCAGCTACCAAGAAGGCCTTCTCCTTTGTTCCCACCAACGGGGTCAAAGCGAAGGGCATCTCCAGATGGTCTTAGAGATCTGGTGGGCTCACAAAGAGAGATACGGTTCTCAAAGAGAGATACGGTAGCCTGCATCCAAGCTGTAAAGAGGCTTTATAACCAGCACTTTTAATTGTGCTCAGAAATGGTCCAGCAAGCAGCAGAGTTGTTGCAACAAGGGAGTTGCGCTCTTCCTTTAACCAGCCCCAGTCGACAACTTGGCTGCATCTCTTTGGACCAACGGATGCTTCTGAGCCTTTTTCAAATGATAGATAGATAGATAGATAGATAGATAGATAGATAGATAGATGATAGATAGATAGACGGACAGGTGGGTGGATGGATAGATAGATAGATGGACAGATAGATAGATGGACGGACAGACAGGTGGGTGGATAGATGGATGGATGGATAGATAGATAGATAGATAGATAGATAGATAGATAGATAGATAGATAGACAGACAGATAGACAGACAGATAGAGCCATGACTGGTCCACTTAAATCATTCTTAACCATCATGGTTATTATGTGATTTAGCAGCACATGGCAATTTGATATTCAGAAGGGCATGAGCTATCCACATCCTAAAGCTATGAGGTGACAGAAGCAAGTCAAGTAATATTTAGGACAAAATGAATCCTCATGATCAAAGCCATTTAGTAGCTCCATCCCCTCCTTACCCCCCCCCCCCATTTGTCTTTTTGTCTCTCCATCACATATTCCCCATTGTTTTTCCCCTCCACCCAGCTCTGAAAGCACTTTAGCATCAACGTAATGTTACAGCGCAGGGCATTTTCTTTAGCCAAAAACTGATCAATAGATGTCGTCGCTCTTTTTCCTCTCTTACATAATAAAGAGGTGCACTTTGCGGAGAGTGCACTTGGGGGATTCTGGGAGTTGTCATCCCAAAAAGGCACATTTCGATGCTTTGGAAAACTTTTGCAGGACCAAAATATTTTGTCATCCCAGATGTTGAGCTGTCTGGCTCTTTCCTAACCCAGAAATAAGCATCAAGGAGGATTGCCAGACAGACAATTTTAAAAAATTAAAAAATTAAACCATCCTTCTATTTTTAACTAATTTGGACATTGATATGTGTTGTAGTGTTTGTCATGCATTCAGCCTGCTTTTGAGTATATTTAATTCATATTTTAATTGTTGTTCTTGTTGTGTGCCTCCAGGTTGTTTCCAACTTATGGCGACTCTCAGATTGTTTTCTTGGCAAGTTTCTTCAGAAGGGATTTGCCACTGGCATCCTTTGAGGATGAGAGAATGTAACTTGCCCAGTGGGTTTCTGTGGCTGAGCCAGGATTCGAACCCTTGACTCCCAGTATAACATATCTTATACCATACCTCCATGTCTTGGGCATTTTATGGGTCTCACATACTCTGGAAGATAAAAATTATGAATGGGGAGAATTCTGGATTCCCACTAAACAAAGTGCGGGATCCACAGAAGACAGTGGCAGCATCAAGCATAGGGTGAGAAAGGGTTATTTTAAAGACTTTATCGCCCAGAATCTCCCAGCTAGCACTGGGAATTGTTTTCCAAACAGTAGTTTTTCAAATTCTGAAGATGCACTGTTGCAAACAAGATTATAGAACAGGGACATTAAGGTCAAGACTGCAACTCTAACGATCCTTTGCCAGCATAGCCAATATTGGAGGACCATGGGAGTTACAGTCCATCAAACCCCTGGAGAGCTGCAAAATCCCCATTCCTCATGTGTAATAATAAATTGATCAAGCAAATAATGTTTGACTACTTTTGCAACCAAAAAGGCATTCTTCAAAGGAATACCGCAAGCGTCAACCGTAGCTACATAAAAGAACATTCAACTAAGCAGGCATCCCTTTTAGGGTAAGCATAAAGGAACAGAATGCTGGCAATTATTTAATACATTATTGTATATTACCTAATGCATGGGTTGGGAGGGTCCTGCTGAAGATTCTTTAGTCCCCAAAATATCTTTGTCCATCGCTGCTTGACCACTTGCTCTGTGGATGGCGCACCGCTTGATCATAAGGAGAAGATAATGTGAAATCTGGAAAATGCCCAATTGCTGCAGGATAATTCTGGAAAGCATAAACCTGTCTCTTGTCACCGCGTTAGCAAACACATCCCTGTATTTGTCAATAAAGTGATGCACATCATGCATAATAAACCATTGCAAACTTATTCACGGCAAGCATTAAAAATGTATGCAGGGGCTGTTGCAAGTAATACATGCGACAAACTTATTTCATCTTCCCCCCCCCCAGCCTAAAGTTGTTTTGGGGGAAGAGGAGAGAGAAACTGGGACATTTTATAAGCAGCTGAAAAAATGGGAAGGCAGATGATTAATCAGAACTATCTCTAACAAATCTGGATGCTTGTAGGGTATAGTATTAGAGGTGCAGGAAAAAAGAAACCTTCTTTCAATATTTGGCGTACAACTGGGAGAAAGAAGATAAAGAAATCATGAGTGAGGTTACCTGGGCAGATTCCTATATGAATCAGGATTACTTTGGTTGATTCTCACAGCTGGGAATCACTTATTGACTCTCTGCCTATGCATAAGAAATGCTTCTGCTGGGGAATTATACAGCTGGCAGAAGTCATCTATTCCAGTGTTTATCAGACTTTGGTTCTTCAGATACTGTGGACAGATTCAGATTTAGTCCCAAAATATGTGATCATTGTCCATGGTGGCTGGAGCGAAGTCTATTACATCCAGGGGCCTTAAGGTTGAGAGCCACTGTTCTGGTCTAAATCTCGGATTGATGCTGATAGTATACCCTCCAACTGTCCTGATTTGGCAGAAACAATCTGTCATCCTACATTTTCAGCTGTTTTTAAAATGTCCTAGTTTCCCTTCTCCTCCTTCCACTTTTATCCTCAGCTTATTCAATTCCTGCAAACTGAGTTCAAAGTGCAAAAGTAGTAACTTCCTTTGAGGTCCAGGCTGGTCCTGTCCTGTGTGAAGCTCACAGTCCCTTTCTTAGATCCAAAACGCACTGCAGAAATAATCCAATTTGAGACTGCTTTAACTGCCCTGGCTCTGTGCTAGGGAATCCTGGGAGTTGTAGTTTATTGTGGTACCAGAGCTCTCTGACAGAGAAGGCTAAATGTCTCACAAAACTTTAGTTCCCATTGAGCCAGGGCAGTTAGGCAGAGAACATTTGATTTCTCAAGAACTCCCTGCACTGTTACATTTGGACAAATATTTAGGTGCAGTATCGGTAAAACTTGCCAACTGTCGTCCAAATGAAAGAGTTTTACCTGTATAAGAGGCCAGTTTTATCTTTGTTAGCGGTCAGTTTCTCAAAAACTCCTTGTCCTGTTACATCTGGGAAAATATTCAGGTGCGGTATAGGGGACACTTGCCAACTGTAGTCCAAATGAAAAAAAAATTACCGTTATGGGAAGTAAAAAATCATGGGACTCCATCATTCCTTCCCAAGCCATACCTGAGCCAAACATCACATGCCAAACTGTCCCAGACAGGTGAGTATATCTTTCAAAATGGAAGAGTGGGCTGTCCTGCTGAACTAAATTTGGGACAGGTTCAGGATGGCTGGGGTCAGATTTCGCACACATTCGGACAAAACCAACTCTGCAGGGCTTGCCAGCATCTTACATAAAATACCTCGGGCCACCGGAGCAGAGAGCAGATGTTCTCCAGTGAAATCCTTTCCCAGCCAGGCCGAGCAAACGTCACCTAATCATCTCCTTGGCATCTTTTCAACATCGTGGCAGGCAATACAGTAAATACTTTATGTAACCAGTTCTGGCCCATAGGAACGTGCATCTTCTTACTACTCGGCGGAGCAGCCATATGGGAGAGATCTCCGTCTACCTCTAGGAGGAAGCCACTGGGGTGCTTTATGTGTACCAGGAAGGTGGCCAAGTATCTCCTTTTGCAGAGGACAGGCCTACCCTCGAAGATATCTGATTTAAAGAACGCTATGGAAGGAGATCAGAGACCCTAAAGGTGCCCATCATCCACAGAATCTGCAGGCACACAGAAAGTACACTCCAAATCTCCAGATTTGTCAGGGATGGCCCCAATTAATTTTAAATCATTTAAATCATCTTTGCTGTTCCCATACATTTCAAATGCATCTGATTAAGTTTTGAGCAGGGCTGCCAAAAAAAACCCACCAAAAAAACACTTGCCCTGGGATATTGGGTTTTAACCTGAGGTTTTAAAAAGATTTGCACTGTCGACCGTGTGAACAACCGATGCCAATAGACCCAGGATAAAACTCTGCAAAATGCCTTGAATGTGTTTCGAATACATTCACATCCTCAACTCTATATTCAAGCGCTGGCACGGGTAAGCAACAGAACTTGCAGGGATGTAGTTCTGTAGTGTGAGCAACAAATCCGAAATGCGTGAGTGAGATTATTCGCATTGTTGTGGTTAAAAAATGACATTTGAATGGCCCCTTAGTGACGCACAATGCTGGCTGGCAGCTTCTGTGTCAGTGGAGAAGGGAATCGACTTGGGATTCAAGATGCTGGATAGGGTACAGTTCATTAGATTGTTCTTGTTGTGCTTTCAAGTCATTTTGGGCTTATGGCAAGCCTAAGGCAGTTTGGGGAGGCGCTTAAACGTCTCTAGTGCTACAGCACAAAGCTACAGCAGAGCATTCTAAGCACACCTCCTGAAACTACAAATCCCAGGATTCCTTAGGGGGCAGATTTGAAACTTAAAAGTAGGAACAAAGTCAAGTCTACTTGGCTAGACCAAACTGCAACTACTGTATATACTCGTGTATAAGTCTAGAAATTTTAGTCAAAAAATTGATCCCCAAAACCTGAGTTGACTTATCAATGGGTCAATGTAAGCACTGTACTTTAACTCTCATATATACACTTGTCCCTTCCTGTTCGCAGACTTGGAGTCCGCAATCTTCTTCGCGGACAGCAAGCTAGGAGGGACAAAATGGTGCACGCACAAGAGCACACACTCATTAAAATCAATGGGCCCCCAATATTTGCGATTTTTCCGATTCATGGAGGGGGTCTGGAATGGATCCCCCACAAATCGGAAGGGATAACTGCATGTATATACCATCTCCTGGTGAAAGGCAAGAATGTAATCTGTCCTGGAAGGACTGATGCACCTCTACTCTCTCGTCCATCCAGCCTTTAGTGTGATCACAGTGATGCCTGCTGAAACTTTGCAAGTTCTTTGGCATTGTTTTCCTTTGCTTCATCCTTTTTAGATCCTTATTTACACACCCCTCCGTTTTACCCTCGACTTACCCATGGGTCATATCAAAATCCATAATTTTGGCTTCAAAGCCTGCCCCCAGACTTAAAGTTGCATATATACGGTAATTGTGCAGTGAGGATGCCCTATTATCTCTCACCCATTTGCAAATGGAACATGACATAATGTACCTTCATTACCGGGGAAAGGAATTAATTCCTCGTTATTTGTGGCAAGTTATTTCTGCAAATCTTGCAACTGGGAGTCCCATGCTTATTCTTTGAGGAAGAAGCACTTCCTAGGCTCTCTGCCATTTCAGCCTCGATGGGTGACTTGGGGCTTCGGTAGAAAGCGAGAGCAAGAACCTTCTCCATTGTTCTGCACCGAGGGTTGACTCTGCATGTTGCTTTCTCTCAGCCCTGCAAAATAGGGAGGGAACTCTGAACAAAACTACTGCCATTGTGTTTCTCTGGGGTTGCTGAGGAATCTCTCGTTGACAAACCGCTGAACCACTTGACCTGCTGGGGAGCCATTAGCTCCAGAAAACTGACAGAGAGCTCTTTTGCTTAGACGTATTATCTGAGCCCTTCAGGGAACGCCTGCAGAGCCCAAAGTATCTATTCTCTGCACGACGCTTTCTTTTTGTTCTACCTTTGCTTGAGGATTTCTTTCTTTGCCATCAAGTGAAATTCATCTTTATGCATGAGGTCTGCTCTGTTGCATCAGCAAAGCACCAAAACCTTAACAGCACTTGGTTCTAGGCTGGGAAGGATGGGGTGAAATAAAGAAAGGCCACAACTAAATGATAATAATTTTATTTGTACAGTTCCAAGGGGTTCAGGGAAGCGTGCAGGGTTTTCTTCACTCTCTCCCATCAACAAAGTGGAAAAACTGGATTATTTTTTTTAAAAACCACTATCATGTCTATGGTCAACATCTGCCAGAAGTTGACCATTGAATCATGCTGGAGGACCTACAAATGCTTAGAGAAGAGGTTTCTATAGTAAGATCTAAGTCCTCCAGTGCAACTCTATTGTCAATTTCCAGCAGAATTGTGCTGGAGGACCAAGAGATTCCTGGAGAGAGCATTTTGATCAAATCCGCAAGTAATCAACTCTGCAAAAGTTAAAGCCACAAATGTGGAGGGTCAACTATAATGCAAATCTGTACAAATACGGGGAATAGGCACGCACCACAGTCTTCTCAATTTCTGGCTTCCCGGAGATGCCAGGGATTGAATCTGGGAGCTGAGAAAGTTTTAAATTTTTTTTTTAAATTTTTCTTTAAAAACATCACATCTTACCAAATGTTCAGTTTAACCACATGAAAAAATGGGCACATACAGACATTTAGGTTGTGTGTATGATATTGTAATTTAAAGGTATGATTTTAATCATACATTCAGTGATATATGTATTATATGGGAATTATAATTTATGAGTGACATTAGTACAAAAAACAATACTAGAAATCTGTATGGTATGGTATGGGAGGAGATCAATGGGTGTGTGTGTGACACCATGAGTTACACAGCACTGGGTGACACCAACCCTAGTGATGCCATTTTGCTATTGTAGGTACTGTGAGCTCTTTGTCTTGCTCTTCCAAAACTGCCATGCCTTCTTGGCTTTCTGTCTCACTGGCAGGGTCCTCTGTCTCATCCTCTGGTTTCTGTTTCATCTTACCCCTCTGTCTCACTATCTTAGGGGTCATTCACACGTTGTTGTTTTTAGCGCAACTATGCAAATAATCTCACTTGCACATTCTGGGTTTGTTGTCTGCACAATGGAACCGCAACTCTGCAAGTTCTGTTGCTCACATATGTCAGCACTTGAATAAAAACAGAGTCGATGATACAAACGTATGCGAAGCACATTCAAGGCATGCAGAGTTTTATACCGAGTTTATTTGCATCCGTTATTCACACAGCCAAGAATGCAAATCTTTTAGAAAAACTCAGGGTTGTTGGTTGGGTTTTTTCGGAAAACCAACGTTGATGATCCCAGGTTAAGTGGTTTTTTTGGAAGCCCTACCCAAAACTTAGGTAAGTTAAGTTTTGGTTAAGATGCCAATTGGTTAAGATGCCAATTCTGTTGATTGCAAGATCAACAGGTTGGCAGTTCGAGGCCGAGGTGCTGCATGATGGGGTGAGCTCCTGTCACTAGTCCAACCTTCTGCCAACCTAGCAGTTCGAAAACATGCAAATGCAAGTAGATAAATAGGTACTACTTCGGTGGGAAGGTAAACAGCCTTCTGTGCAATCATGCTGGCCACATGATCACAGAGTAGTCTCTGACAATGCTGGTTCTTTGGCTTAGGAACGGAGATGAACACCACCCTCTATGACCGGACACGATTTGACAACCTTGTCAACTGGGAATACCTTTACCCACCCCAGACTTAATCAGTTGCATTTGAAATGCATGTAAACAACAAAGATCCAAGCCAGTCTGAAATAACCCCTAAATCTGAGTACTCAGGGTATTGCACTACACCCATCCGCACAACGGCTAGGAACTAGTGGTCACACTGTAAGATCCCAATATGCATCACAACGTTCTTGCCGATGCCCTGATATGCCTCTTCACAATTCACTGGGAGAGTGATGTAGCCCCTCTGCTGGTAAACTAAGCATGTATTAAATTGCATCACATAGACCGCAATATAGAATCAGGACCATTTAAAAAAAACAAAAAACCAACAACACTTATTTTTCCATTATCAAGTTCACTGTAAAGTATAATCAAACCATTGCTCCTTCATCCTCCAAAAGGCCCACTCAGCAGAAATCCTAGCTCCACTTCCGAGTATAATGCAGCTGGCCAGACTATGTGGTACCATTTGGCACCGCAGTTTGCTGCCCGCCTGAAATAAACCCCGGGTGTCAGGATGATAAAACCATCGTGGGAGATTGTCACAGCGAGAGCATTCCCATAATTAATGGCACTGCCACACACTTCCCAGATAGGCTAAGAATGAAAAAAGATACTCCTTCTAAGGGATCCAAAAGTTTTGAAAAGCCTCCTCTTTGGGTTCATTATATTTGGATGGGCTGAAACACATTTATTATCTCTTCCACTTTAGAGGTAATGTCTCTGTCTCTTCTCCCTATTTTTAAAACTGATATTTCATTAGAAACCCCACACACACACACACCTAAAATTAAGGCTAGTGAAATTGCTGAGTTACTCATAAATTTGGTAAAAGGTTTCTACCATCGAGTGGCTAGTCCTCATGGCTGTCAAGAAGATGCACTCCCAAGTCCTGTTTAGACCCAGGTTTTATGTCTAGAAGAATTGCTTGACACCAAGCCAAACACAACTCATCCGCTATGCATTGCAACCCAAGCTTGGAAAGTTCCTTTTATGGACAATAATACCCAGAATCCCCCAGTCAGCACAGATATTCTGCAGGTATTCCTTCCCCAGTCTGCAAGGTCAGTGGAATTCTTGGTGCTGTAGGCATCAAGTAGTGAACTTTTCCTGAACGGTAACCTCTGGCGATAATGTCAGTGATACCAGCAGAGCTTAGAAAATGCGGCTTGGGGGACTACAATTCCCAGATCCCAAATTCTAGGCCATGTACTTTCCCAAACTGTGGGTAACATGATTTTCTGCGTGTTGCAACATCAATGTTTTACTTTCTAAAATGAATGCATTTTCCAAGCTGTTAGGAATAAGTATTTCTCTCCCAGTTGTCTGTAGCAGCCCTACGGGGCAAAAGCTTTCACTAAACAGCATGCCAAGAGGTTCAGATTTGCTTGGCTTGACTGAATAAGAACATCATCTCTCTTGTTCAGAATGGTTGCTCTCCGACAAGCTATTGCTCTGTCAGGACCACTCAAGATATTTTGCTGCCTGTGGTGGAACTAAAACGGGTACCTAGAAGCCAACTGGACTGGCAGCCCATGTTTAAAGTTTGGACCAGATCTAACCCTTGAAGAATTCTTAGGATGTTTTTGTGGTTCTTTGGTTGTTGAGTTTGTTTGTTCCGGAGATCTTTGGCGTCCAGATTTCCCATATTTTCTTGGGGAGACAGGATGACTATTCGGCCAGTTTAGATCTGAGATGTAGGAGCATCCAAAGAAGAGGGCTGAAGAGGTATCTCTTGGCCGTACATAGAGAAATGATAGGAAGGGGAACCTGAGATGTTGGCTCAGGAGAGGAGGAAGGAAAAGCAAGCTGTCTAGATTTCGGAGAGATGCTGGGCAACATATTTTTGAATAAAATATCTGCTTATGAACTCTCAGAATAGATCTACAAGGTGAACTTCCTATGGTGTATTTCTGAAAGCGACAACAGAACACTTTATAAATAGCAGAGAACCATGATGCCCTAGCATGATTCATGTCTGGGTTTGTATGAAAAACCACATAGCTGGCGTTTGGCATGAGCACCATCGTTCAGTTATGCCCTTCCCTCTCCATTTTCTGCCTTCTTCTTTGGACACCTTTCCTGCCTCTTGACGGATTGTGATCCTGGTGGGTCGACATTGTGGAGGCATGGTGTAAGGGGTTTGAGTGTTGGGCTACAACTCTGGAGACCAGGGTTCGAATCCTGGCTTGGCCACGTAAACCCACTGGGTGACCTTGGGCAAGTCACAGTCACTCGGCCTCAGAGGATGGCAATGGCAAACCCTCTCTGAAGAATGTGCCGAGGAAATGCCATGGGTCTCCACAATGACTTGAAGGCGCACAACAACAAATAAATTCTTTACTGCCCTGAAGGGAGAAAAGAAGAGAAGGAAGGAAGGAAGGTCAAGTGAGACACTGTGATAGAGCAAGGAGAGCTATTTGCTGTGCTCACCCAAAAAGAGTGATCTGCTGCCTTTATCCTTCCTCTACTTTTCTGGGGCCCTCTTTTCTATATGATAAGAAGGGACGTGCTTAGAAACCTTCCTTCCTTCCTTCCTTCCTTCCCTCCTTCCTTCCTTCCTTCCTTCCTTCCTTCACTCTTTTTCTCCCTTCAGGGATTTCCCTTTTAATCTTGACTGTAATTTTAATAGGTTTATGTTTTATATACCTCCTGTAATCCGCCTTGATTCCTATTTGGAAAAGGCGGATTCGAAATAAATTTTTATTTTTATTGTTTTATTATTATAAGCATCCCTTTTAGAAGCAGTGCAAAGGAGACATTCTATCTGTAGGTCTCACCGGAGTAGAAAAACCCCATGAGTCACCAGCAGCTGAGTACTTTTACAGACGGAACTGGCACAGCCGTGTCTGCTGAGATATCAACAGAGACAATTCAGCAGACTTCTTGGAGGGATCAGATGTTCATTTCTAGGGAGATCCGGAAGGAAGCACCCAGTAAACCTATGCATCCCAGAGGGTGGATTACGCTGGCCCTTGGCCTTTGCAAGAGGGCATTAGGTTCTGCTAGCATCTGGAGACTCCATCAATTGAAAGGTCAAGGAATTATTTCTGAGACCTCCTCTGTGCAATCCTGTGCACGATTCCCTAGGGAGTATGTCACTCCTCATACTGTAAAGCGATAGTGCTTGTATACCACCGTAATCGCCATGGCTGCATGCGATGGAACCCTGGGATGTGTCGTTTTCTCAGAAAGTTGAGCTCTCTGGCACAGAGGTCTAAATGTCTTGCAAAACTACAAATCTCAGGATAACAAACAAACAAATAAATAAATAAATAAATAAAATTTATTTTTATCCCGCCCCTCTGCGTAACGCAAATGGGGCGGCTTACAACATTAAAATATACATTTCATATTCCACAATCCCACCCACCCCTTAAAATACTATTAAACAGTGACACAGGACGTTTTCACACGCATGGGTCCAAAGCCGCCTGGAAGCAATCAAGAGCCATTCCGGAGGTGAAAGCAGCAGCATTCCGGAATGGCTCTTGATTGCTTCTGGCAGCAGCAACTTAATTCCTTTTAAAAAAAGGAATTACAAAGACCGGAGATGATGCCGCCCAGCGCCGGGGATGGCGCTGGATGGGGCGGGGCTTGCTGCGACGTTGTGTGAACACACGGAGCAAGGACCCGGACTGACGCTGGCTAGCACTGGGGATAGCACTGGATGGGGCTGGGCTTGCTGCGACGTCGTCTGAAAAATTTGCAAAGGAGCCGGACTGGGGCCGGACGGAGGTAGGATTGCGTCTGCCTAAAGCCCCGTGTGAAAACGCCCACAGAATGGGACAATGGCCGCTAAAGTGGAATACAAGTGCTATAATTGTATAGTGTGGGAGGAAGTCCCATGATCCCCAGTAAAGTATGCATAGGATCGCTGCCGGGATGTTGCTTCCTTATAACAGTTTGCAGTGATCAAACCAGAGCTTGGGAAATGTTGGAGGGGTTGGATTGTGCCATTCTGCAACCAGTCACACAATGGGTAGCAATGCTTCATGCTCACTTTTTGCACTATCTGGTTACTCCTCAACCACCAAGTGAGCAATGGAGGATAACTGGGCCACATCCTAGAAAGTACGACTACTTGTGCAATGGTTATACCGCTTGCACAACTCAGATTTGGATACCTCTCTGGCCTGACCTTCTAAAAATAAGCAATGACTTGTAAATAGTATTTATGCCAGGGTCGTCATTAATAGGATTTCAGTGTTTAAGTGCTTTTATATGATGATATCTCATTGGGTAAAGTATGCTGTGCTGCACACTTGTTTAAGTGATGTACAATGTACTTTGCCAGACATTTTAAGTGAGCGAATGCTGAGTTAAGGAGAGCCTCTCAAATGCATGTCATCTGCTCAGGCTTCCTTGGTAACCTAGAATTGTCAGTTTATTACAGGGAAAGCAGCCACTAATCAATGGTAAATATTGCATCTGCTCTAGAAAGAGGGTTCTTTGGGTGCTGTGTCAATTTATCTGAAAGACCATTTGAAAAGTCCTACAGCTCTTTAAGAGACCCAACATGCTGTAGTGGTTTGAGCGTCGGACTTGGACTCTGGAAATCGAGGTTTGCTGAGGCTGAGAGGATGTGACTCAGCCAAGGGCACCCAGTGCTCCTGCTTCTGCCTCTGCCTCTTTTATTTATGTCTTATTTATTAATTTCATTTTTAAGCTGCCCTTCTTCCAGAAAGGGACCCAAGGCGGATTTTTAAAAACTGGTTATAATGGTAGAATTCAAAGATATAGCCATGTTAGTCTGTAGAATGAATATATATAGAGCGATCGTGTAGCACCTTTGAGACTAACTGAAAGAAAGAATTTGGCAGCATGAGCTTTCCTAGACTTCAGTCTACTTCCTCAGATGCATTTGGAAATAATAATAATAATAAGTAGAGAGATCCGATAGCACCTTTGAGACTAAAGAAAGAATTTGGCAGCATGAGCTTTCCTAGACTTCAGTCTACTTCCTCAGATGCATCTGAGGAAACTACAAATCTGAAAGCTCATGCTTCCAACTTACAAGATCTCTCTGCACACGCATTCTACAGACCAATGCGGCTATATCTTTGACTATGTATTCTGTATTCTCTCCAAATGCATCTTAGGAAGTGGACTGAAGTCTAGGAAAGCTCTTGCTGCCAACTTCTTTCTTTCAGTTAGTCTCAAAAGGTGCTACAAGATCCCTTTACATACTGATTATAATGCAAATTCTTTACAACGGCGACAGTTTTAATCAAAACTCCTGGATAAACTCAGTTATAACACTGTGCACCTCAAATGTCTTCTCTCTTTCTTCCACTCAGTTATCTCTTGCCTTCCCCCTTTTCGCCCCCCCTGTGCATTCAGATTTTGGGCAAGGGATTTGCAAAGGGCCGCTCCTTTGTTTTCTATATAATACTTCTAGATGGAGGTAAGACGGTGGCCTGGCTTCTCCGACGGTGATGAAAATGACATGTCAATTGTGTGAAGCGAATGCAAGCCCGATATCTAAGTTGGCTGCAGGCTGCTCATTCGTGGCGCAAACAGAGCGTTGTCTCCCGCAGACAATGGCTAGTTAATTACAGCGAAATTGTGCAAATCCTGATGAATTTCACAATGAAATTGTCAGTTACAAGGAAAGTATTCAACATGATCCCGCATTCGGTTTCCTCTTCCATTCTGGGAAAAAATTGGGCAGGGTTGCTGGATCGCATCTCAGTTTTAGCTGTTCTTTCTATAGAGATTAAGCTAGAAATATGCCTCGAGTTCAAAGATGTGGAGGGGAAGGCGCAATTAGAACCCGTCTCCTTCTGCATGGAGACAGAATGAGGCCATTAGCAAGAATAATATTAAGAAAATATCAAGGGAAGGCAGTGGGAAGGGATCTAACCGCCCAGCCTGAAACATGGACAGTCCAAGACATGTGTTTGTGTAATTAACAAGAATAAGCTGTTTAAAAGGGATTCGACATCCTTAAAACCGCAGCCATATGGCTAGAGAGGGGAAAGGCCACATTTCAACTAATGGCAGATAATTTCTCTCTTTTTGGAGGGAGAAGGGGGAAAAGATACTGTGCTGGAACTTGGTGGCCAGCCCAATGAAAAAGGATTGGGCTGCATAACCCCAGCATCTGACACGGCACACTTATTAAGGTTATTCATTTCCACGGGGTTATTGCACACTGGGCCACTTTCTCTAAGGATCTGAAATGTACGGTAGGCTCTGCGCTTGGGATTGGAGAGGGCGAGAGAAAATGTAGCACAGCTTGCCATTTTGTAAACCAGCCCCTGCTCCTGTGCCATTAACAGCGGCACAAATTGCAAACATTAGCAGGAGACAACTGTGCTCTCCAAGCTGAGCCGGATTGATATTGCCTTACGGTTGCTGTTGTGGTTGTGTGCCTTCGAGTCGTTTCCAACGTATGGTGACCGTATCTTGGCAAGATTTCTTCAGAGGAGGTTTGCCCTCGCCTTCCTCTGAGGCTGAGAGAGTGTGACTTGTCCAAGGCCACCCAGTGGGTTTCATGGCCGAGCTGGGAATCGAACCCAGTCTCCAGAGTCATAGTCCAACACTCAAACCACTATGCCACATTGGTTCCTACAACCCCCAAATCCCCCGCCAGCCTGGTCCACTGATGGAAGATGCATCAAATGGAATTTGGAAAACTAAACTTTCAGATGAAGATCCATAGAGCCAGCATGGTATAGTGGTTTGAGCGTTGGACTAGGATCCTGGGAGACCAGGGTTCAAATCCTGGCTCAGCCAGGAAAACCCACTGGGTTGACCTTGGACAAGTCACACTATCTGAGCCTCAGAGGATGGCAATGGCATACCTCCTCTGAACAAATCTTGCCAAGAATAATGCATGATAAGGTGGCCCACCTTAAGGTCTCCAAAAATCAGAAACGACTTTAAGGCAGACAACAACAACAACAAATGTTGCCCATCCTTTACCTAAAACAAGAGGAGAGGTAGACATCAAGCTTGGGGGATTGAGACTTCTTTTACAAAAACCTTGAAGCGTTTCTGTTGCAGCCAGGTGTGGGGTACTAAAGCTCTCTTTGTCAGAGAATCCTAAGTGCCCCACAGAACTACAAATCCTAGGATTCTATCCAATGGAGCCGTGGCAGTTAATGTGGCATCAAAGAGCTGTAATTGTGTGCTATGAAAGAGACCACGCTTGTGTGTGGCAAATACAAAACCTGAGATCTGTGTTACAAAATTCTAGAAATGTATTACAAGTCATTTACTTAATTTTGGGGGGTTAGAGATTTCCCATTTCTGGGTTCAGAGTTAGCAAAACTCTTGCACACCGCACCACTATATCTCCCAATCTGGCAGCCCCCTTTCGATGTGTTGGATCACAACCTCCATCATCCCTCATGTCCATACCTGGGGAAGATGGGGTATTGCAGTCCAACATTTCTAGAAGGTGACAGGTAACAAAAAGCTGCTTTCACACTTTTAACCTTAGGAGAGGATCCAAAAGCTTGATCCTCTCCTAAGCATCTTATCCCATCTTTTCCAAATAATTTCCCTGAAAACAAATCCCAGTTCCTCCTCATCCTTCATTTGGCTCCAAAAGGTAAGGGAGCACATGATATCCTCCTAATGAAGAAACTAATTAATTTGGGGATGGGGTTGCTTTATTTATTCATTTCAACCAGAAGATCTCCATGCCTTTGCACCTTCCAAAAGAGGATTCTCATATCATATTTCCAGATGGTGACAGGTAATTTTTATGACATCCTGAAGTCACTCAGGACTGCTTTGAAAGATGGATGTCGCCTCTGTCTGGTTTCTCCTTTCCTCACTCTTGGGTAGTTGCAAAGCAGTTATTTCCCCAGCCTGGTTCTCTTCAGATGTTTAGGACTCAGGTCTGAACCAAGACATGTTCTGGTTCGGAGGAAAGAAGCCAAATGGCATCCACTCCGTTCATCGATTCCCAAACGTTGGTCCTCCAGGTGTTTTGGACTTCGGTTCCCAAAAGCCCCAGCCAGCTTGGTCCATAGTCAGGAATTCTGGGAACTAAAGTCCAAAACATCTGGAGGACCAAAATTTGGGGATCACTGAAGAGGACGATATCTTTCACCTCACTTGAGGCAGCAGAGTAGTTTAGGGGACCCAGAATTTGTCCGAGGCTATATATATAAAGCACCTCTTTCTGAGAGTTTTGACAAGTTATTTTAACTGTTTGTTTATTTCTTTTGACATGGGACCCAAACTCTCCAACATTTCACAAATGGAAACGGAGACACATGCGGCCAAGCAACACCAGAGAGTGGTCAAGATGGCAAAAGTTCTTCACGAGGAAGAACCTTGCAATAGCACCGATAGTACTTATATTTCTACACCGCTTCTTAGTAAACTAAGCACTCTTGAAAGTGTAAGCCAATGGCCCCCAACAAGCTGGGTATGCATTTTACTGACCTACGAAAGGATGGAAGGCTGAGTCAGCCTTGGAGCCCAGTGAAATTGAACTCACAATGTTGTTTGCTGCAGTATCAGCCTTTAACCACTGCACTGGCAGGGCAAAAGGTGAGTTATTTTTAAACATTTTAGGGGGAGTATACTTTGAGTTTGGTGCTAAACTGGCTAGACATTTAAGTTTATCACATGGCACTAGCATGAACAGGAACAGAACAGAACAAGGCGAGAACGCATGTTAACGCACAGGAGAACGCCGCAGATGCTGCCAGGAGTCCCCAAGATGTTCCCATCCATGCTATCACCGCCAGTTTTGAAGAACGATTTTGAACCATTTTTCAAAATCAGCTGCCAGGAATGGCTTGGGGACTCCCAGCAGCATCGGTGGCATTCTCCTGTGTGGTAACATTCGTTCTCACCCCATTCCATTCCGTTCCATTCCGTGCCGTTCTGTTCCATTCCGTTCCTGTTCCTGCAAGTGCCATGCAATAAACTTAATAGTCTGGACAGTTTGCACCAGAACCAAGAACTGAGCCCTGTGTTGTCCGGACTCATTGCTGTAGGAACAAGGATGGTAGTGTTTTATTTGGCCCATGCCAAAAGGTCCTTAGCGAGTGAAGAGGAGAAGATGGAAAGGGATCTTGCCTTGCCCTGTGGACTCAGACAAAAGCAAACTGCAGCAGCCTCTCCCAGCTTGTACATTCTGCTTCATTCTTAACTTTTGCCATCTTGGCCACATTCTCATGTCGCTTCGCTATATATTTCCCCGTTTTCATCTGTGAAATTTTGGTATCCCAGTGATACCTCTGATCCCAGCAACAATTCCATTTGGAGCAAGGCCCAAACCTCTCCCTATCTTTCTCTCCCTTTTTGCAAACTAAAATCTGAAATGGAATTCTTCAGGAAACAATGGCTCCTTTCAGTCTTATGTGTTGAATAACACTGGACAGTTCTCTTCCAACCATAACTCTTCCCTTTTCACATAATATACTGACCTATAAACCCTGCGGGCCTAAGGAGGGACCGGCAATTGCATTCCCTTGGCAAGCGATTCATCTTTTTCTCTCTCCTCCATGTACATGTTTAAGGAGATTATCCTACCAGGGAAAGGCATGGTTGAGGATTATTGCTGTTGTTCTTGAAATTTAATTCTCGTTCTTATGCACCTGGTTTTCATACCCCTCCCTGTCCCTGGGAAACCGACAGATCCTGCCTCCACAGTTACAACCCTTGCAGAGCTTGGAAAGTTACTTTTTAAAACTAAGGAGGTACAGTTTGTTGCTGTTCCGAGGCTGCCCAAAGTAATTAGTTACCAGTAAGTTGGGATGCCTTCAAAAGTAACTCCTTGGATGAGAGCCTATATTGTTTTGCCATAACGTAAATATCTATTGGTGGAGTTACGTTTCACTAGCACTAGACAGTTCCTATACTGAAAGCATCATCGCGTAATGTATGATTTTCACACGATGTCCCAATTAAAGAGCCATTACCCCCGGAATAACCAAGAAATAACCAGCAACAGATCATTTACGGGGAAATCCCATGAATGATTTGTTGCTGGTTATTCCCTGGTTATTTTCAGAATAATGGCTCTTTAGTCGCGATGTGTGTGAAAATCTTCCCGCGATTGCATGATTTTCGTGGGAGAATGGCTCTTTAAACCCTTGATTTCCCCCCTGATTTCCCCCGTGTAATAAAGTCTGATGGCGCTCTACAAATAAATGTAATAATAATAATAATAATAAGAAGAAGAAGAAGACAGGTTTGTTCCCGACCGCATGCCACTTTGTGTCTGCAATCGCTATTCCTCATCCACTGAGTTTTTGCCAAAGGGATCCACTAATTAATTAAGCCAAAACATGATTAATTTTCCAGAACAACGATGTCAAACAGTCATTAAGAGTAACAGAGTAGCTTGGGTCCCGGGTGCATTTCTTTTGGTCAAGAGGGGCCAATTACAACGTAATTGCTTGCATAGTTTTGAGAGGACGGGATGACAAAGAAGTCAAGACCATCTGTAGACAGGGATCCCTTGATCTCCGGAGAGCCAAGCCCGCATTAATATGTCTTTATTGATTGCTTAAATTAAGATACTGGAGACACAGGGTGGCAGGTGAGTTGTATCGGAGATAGATCTCCCTGGTGCATTGGTGTTATTTCCCCGCAATGTATTCTCAGCTGCCATGTGGTATCTGTGATGCTGTCATTCAATGCGCCAAAGTCTCCCTATTGTTCCAAACTTGTCACAATGGCCTTCTAGTTGCCAGATTCATTTTGTGCTTAGCTCAGAAAGTTGCTGACTTGGCCAGCTGGCGCCTGATTCATTTCCTCCGACCTTCCCTTTGCCCATGAAAGTGGAGGCCAGTTGTGGCGAATGTTCAACAAACATGAGCATTGCCACACAAAACCACGGGTGCATCGACGGAGAAGGACTAATGCGCCACAGAAGTATAATCGATATTGAAATCTGTATATTGATATGAATATACAGAGCTTGGAAGCTACCTATTTGGAGTACGACTCCCAGAATGGCAGATCCTCAAACTGTCTCGATTTGGTTAATCCTCTGTCATCCCACTTTTTCAGCTGCATATAAAATATCCCAGGTTCTCTCTCCTCCTCCCACTTTCCCTCTTTGTCCTCAGATTACTTCAGTTGCTGCAAAGTATAAGTTCCAAGAGCAAAGTTATTCTGTACTCAACTCACCAGCAAGGAGAGGAGCGGAGGAAATATATGGTTCTGTTTGGAAATAAAGACAGAAATCTTAGCTAAAGGGGCTGTTCCTGTATCAAAGTGAAGTGAGAGGATTATTCCTTTTTACTTACTTGGAGAGAGGGCATGAGGAATTTAGCTTACTTGTTTCTAGCCAGAAGATGGATGCAGAGCAGAGCAGAGGGTGAGTCCTGGCAATACAAGGAAACTGAGGGAAGGAGGAAGCTAGCTAAGTACAATTGGCTCTCCTTACCCACGGAATTTTTATCCATGAATTCAAGCATGGACGGCTTGACAATATTTTTTAAAAAGTATAAATTCCAAATGGCAAGCCTTGATTTTGCCATTTTATATAAGGGTCACCATTTTGCTATGGCACTGTATTTAATGGGACATAGGCATCCATGGATTTTGTTATCCATGGGGTGGGTCCTGGAACCAAACCCCAGCGGATAATAAGGACCCATTGTAATTACACAGATGCCATGGAAAGGCTCCAGGTTGCCGCAAGGAATCAATTGACCCTTGCAAATTGTCACAAGAGGCTACTCTGGAACTGAAATGGAGATTTGCACCCAGCCCTTTCCTCAGGCCTGGAGAATTTGCACCTTTGTCTCCCACCTGGAGATGACCCACAAAAACTGGAAACTCAGGGCCAGGCCCTGAGATCTGCTAACCCTAATGGTGAAAGCGAACTGTCTGTCATCGTTGCAGAGAAACCCAAAAACCTGGAGCAAAATCTAAAATGTTTAAATTTGAATTAAGGAGAGAAATCATTAGAATTGTCCAAGCCATTGTATTCCCCGTCACCATGTACAGATGTGAGAGATGGACTGTGAAAAAAAGCAGATAAGAAGAAAAGCAACTCATTTGAGATGTAGTGCGGGAGAAGAGTGCTGAGGATACCAAAAAGACAAACCAATGGGTCCTGGAAGAGATCAAGCCTGAAATACCCCTAGAAGCCAAGATGATTGAGTTGAGGCTGTCGTACTTTGGCCAAAGCACGAGAAGACATGATTCATTTAGAATAAGGCTGGGACAGGTAGAAAATATAGAAAGAGAGGAAGATCGCACACCAAATGGATAGACTCAGAATCATCATAGAATCATAGAGTTGGAAGGGACCCCCAAGGGCCATCCAGTCCAACCCCCTGCCATCCAGCCTTGGGACTGAATTTGTAAGACCTGAGCAGAACAATGAAGGACTGGGAGTCTTGGAAATGTCTCATCCACAGGGTCACCATCACTCGGGGTTGACTCGAGGACGGTTAATAAGGGGAGGAAAGACCAAATCGGGGGTAGACGTCACAAAAATAGTCCGCACCTGACTTGGGGTTTTGGTCTTGCATCGTGTAAACAGGACACAGAGGAAACAGAGAGTAAGTAACCCATGTAGACTCACACACAAGCCACCAGCTGCCATTACACAGAGCAGGGAAGGTACTGGATGCCTCCTTGTCCAACGTCGGAAGAAATGTATATGTGAGTATAACCCCTGTGAGTATATATGTATGTATAACCTAGTGTTAGTCATGCAAAGAATCCAGGACCCTGAATGCTGGATCCCAGCTTGGCTAGATGTGGTCCATTGCCTTAGTTCTTCAATGCTTCTCTTCTGTTCTTTGTCATCCCACCTGGAGGACATCTCTTTCATCAAATCCCATTTTCAAAGGAGCAAACTTGTCAGCTGAGCAATGGATGAAAACCTATGCCGAGATGGAAAAGGGATTCTGGGCCGATCGTTTTCATCTTTCCCTTTATTTAGTCATTTTCTACTCCTTTACAAAAAAAATAAAAATAAAATAAATACACTCTCTAAACTAGCATCAGGATCCCCATAATGCAGACATTTTTCTAAAAAACACAAAACCAAGCCTCAATTGAGCAATGACAATAATGGATCTCTTTGAGCAGACAGAGGATCCTCTCACTCCGTTTTGTTTTTGCTGCGGCCAAGGACCTCGGGGCGGATAAACAGCCGAATATAAATTACGCTTCTCTGGGATCCGCTAAATAAAACATGCCTTTTGAGACATAAAAGGGGAGTCTGTTCAATATTTCAGTATGTCTCCTATTTTCGTGGACTCTTCCCTCCTCCCTTCCTCCTTCCCCCAATGTACAAAATGTTTTGCGTCGTAACTCGAACATGTGCTAGATGCATTTAAAAATAGCAGCAGCCCGCAAACATGGGAAACATCCCACAACATCAGCGCGGAGAGCTTTATGGGGAATCAATTTCACCCAAATTAAAGCAGGCTAGAGACTCCATAAACTACAGGTGGCCCCATTTGCTGATCAATAACCAAGAGCCACGCTATCTTTCCCGGAGATATTTTTACAACTCAACTCTTGTGTTTTTTTAATTGTTGAAATCTCATCTCATGGGGAAGAAAAGGTTTCCCCTCCCTTGATTTGACAGGCAAGAGGTTTGATGCTAATTTATTGAAGTTTTATGTGCGGCAGCGCAAAGCGACAGAGACCCTGCCTTCGTTCTTAATGAAAGTTTTTTTTCGTCTTTTTTGAAAAACACTTCAAATATTCCCTCTGATTTGCGTTTCATCTGAAAAGTGCTAAATATAACAAAGTGCGGGGTGGTTTCTGCAGCGGTTTCTACAAACAACTCTTGGGCCTTTTTGCCTGACAGGTATGCAAGGGTTCACTGAAAACTGTATTTAGCGGTGAATCCGCTCTGGGTTTTAGTCTGAACTCCGCATGAAGCATCCAAGATGTAGGCAGCAGGGCTCAGCCCCATGGATATTGACCGATGGATTGATTGATTCCCCAGTTTTAGCTTGATACATTTTACTTTGTATGTGTAGTTTATTTTGTATATCATTTTATTTAGTTGTTTATTTAAATGTATGTATTAACCCTAGTCAACCTTAGATTTGTTTTAGGATTGAGCTACTTTACTATTGTTGATATTCTGATACGTTGTGGGAGTGGGAGATTTGGGATGAGGGAATGTTTTTAACTCTGTATGTTTTAAAATGCTGTAACCCGCCCCGATTGCTGAGCAGAGGGGCGGGCTATAAATAAAATTTATTATTATTATTATTATTATTTCCACTTGAAATACTGTATTTTATTGTTGATATGGTCAGTTGACTAATCAATACATTTGTTGTTGATTGATTGATTGATTGATTGATATATCCCACCTTTCTCCCAATATAGGCAGCTGGTCATAAATTTAAAACAGTGCTAATTAAAAACAATACAAAAGCATTAAAAGTAAAATATAAAGTTTAAAAAGACAATGAAACAATTTAAAAAACTTAAAAACATTACACATTAAAAATATTAAAAACTATTAAAAACGACATACAAATGTTGACATCTATTCATTTATATCCCATCTACTTCCCTATAAGGGACTCAAAGGCAGCTTCCAGAATATTTCACAGTAAAATAATACAGATTTTAAAACTACAGTCGTCACTCCATCTCCACAGATTCTACATCTACAGATTCAACCATTTGTGGATTGAAAATATTTATTTTTCAAATTCCCAAAAAAAAAAAACCCTTGATTTTGCCATTTTATATAAGATATGTCATCAGGGGACTTGAGTATCCATGGATTTTGGTATCCTTAGGGGTCCTGGAACCAAACTCCAGCCTATACCAAGGGCCCACATATACACAAACTTCAATAAAAATATAAATATGGACGTTATTTTGAAAATTATTAAACCATTTATCAAGTCAAAGCATTAAAATTCATTACAAGACCATACAAATCACAAAACAGTGCATCACATCATTAAAATCCCATCCCAGTCTGGACCCCCAGAGGTCAAAAATATGAATTTAAACACTTATTTTCAAAAAGATACAAATTTGCTCAAAATTTGTTCTCTGAAATATCCCAGCACATTTGGAAGCCCCCCATTCCAGAGTAAAATAAATAAATAATACACACTTTCCCAGGAAAAAGCCCCCCACAAATATTAATCCCAGGAAAGTCAAAATTTACACCTAGGAGAAGTCTTTTTGGAAAGAAAAAGTGACTTCCACTCATTTCCTATTGTACAAAATGGCCTTTCCAGGTCTTAAAATGGGGCCCAAGAAGTCTCAAAACATGATGCAATATCCCCAGAGGATATTTGGGTGCATTTGAGGACCACAAAAATTAATATTTTTATTTTTTTTATTTTTGCAGGTATGGAAGTGGTCGGGGTATAGACCCGCCATCTCTCCACAGTTATTCACCCCTTTGAGTTAGTCATGTAGATGCAGCCAGCAGACCTCACTGTTCTCTATCGCTTATGCAATTTCCTTAATTTGATACTGATTTGGCTGATTTTATTTGATACTGATTTAGCTGATATTGAACCCAAGCAGCCAGCTTTCCAGTCAAGAAAGAAGATAGGAGGAAAACCAATGCATTTGAGAGAATGTGGGGCTGGAGAAGAGTGCTGAGGATCCCATGGACAGCCCAAAGGACAAACAAAATGGTCCTAAAGCAGATCAAGCCAGAGATATCCCTAGAAGCCAAGATGATAAGACTTAGACTGTCCTACTTTGGACGCATCATGAGGAGGCATGAATCGTTGGAAAAGATAATCATGTTAGGGAAGGTGGAGGGAAGTCGAAAGAGAGGAAGGCCACATGCTAGATGGAAGGACTTTATTAAAGAGATCATGAGTATGAGTTTGCAGGAGCTGGGCAGAGTAGGAGAGGATGGGGGGCCTTGCAAATGTCTCGTCCATAGGGTCGCCATGGGTTGAGACCGATGCGAAGGCAGTTAACAACAACAACAAAGCCAAACTTTCAGACAAACCCCCAGTTATTGTCACTACTGCCAAACAAGCCTTCTAGACCCTAGTGGCTTCCATGGCAATGGGGTGGAGAATCCGCATTAGGTTTTAGTCCAAACTTTAAAGGAGATGCCCAAGATGCTGAACTTATTTGGAGAGAGAATTCAGCACTGCGGATAGCTCCTTAAACTTGAAATGAAAACCCAGAGCAGATTCTCTCTCTCTAACTGGCAAGGGAGCTATTGGTCACCAATGCATCTAGCAATCCCAACCAAGAAGGTTGTCCACTGGCAGTCCTGTGCCCAGACTGTCCTCAAATCTGGAGCTTGTTTCTATTTTTTTAAAAATTAATTGGTTGGCTTAAACTTTTTGTAAATTCTTTTCCCTTTCCTAGTTCTGAGTATAGATGGATGCCTTTGCTGCGCTTTCTTTGAATGAAAACTGCAGACGCCAATAACTGGGAGGCCAAATAAATACAATTACCATCAGCGGTTCCTTCCAACAGATTTTTATGGAAGAAGACAGATTGACTCTGATGAAGTTAATGCCAGGGATCACTCTTAATTGTTCCTGACATTTCCTACGGCTTGCCAGTGATGGATCGCTCCTCGAACATAAGACTCAGGTAGTAGGCTAGGAAGCCAAGAAAGTCACCTGTGGCTTATTACTGGCAGACAAGAGAGAGAGAGAGAAATAAAATATTGTCCTATTCAAGAGTACGGTGCCAAGAGTATGGTGCTTCATCCGTTGGGCGATGAATAAAGTTCTTGTAAAGTCAGAGTTGGCATTCAGTTGCAGACAGAGTGCTGAATTTCTACCTGGGAAAAGCTTGGAATGATACCAACTTTTCAAGTGATGCTCCTTGCATAAGGACAGAGTCATGCTTCATTGACAACAAATGAAAAACCATTTTAAAAACTGGTTCAGAGAGCATCTGTAGTGTAATAGCAAAGCATTGCTGCAACTCAGCTCTGTGAGTTGAGGCTGGTGTTTAATTGGCATCTATGTTGAATTGGTTGGATTTCCCCCAAATAAATGTGGTGCTGGAAGAGGGTTTTGCAGATGCCATGGACTGCCAGAAAGACGAATAAAGGGGTCCTAGAGCAAATCAAGCCTGAACTCTCTCTAAATGCCAAGATGACTAAATTGAGACTGTCGTACGTTGGCCATATCATGAGAAGACATGACTCGCTAGAAAAGACAATGATGCTGGTAAGGTACATTGTTGAATGAAATGAAATTCTTTATTACAGCCATTTGGCCAGCACAATTACAAAATTCCAATTAAACGCATCTTAATTCTATACAATAAGGTCCTGTACAGACAAATTAGAGAGTGTAAACAAGTAATAGGTTATACAAAGATGAAGATAGGACTGTGTGATCTACTAAATACAATCATGAGTAAGTTGTTATTACTTCATAGGTAGTTCCGTATATGTTATATTTAAAGCATGTTATTTCAAAACTGCAATCATATCTTTTATTTAAACAAAATTTAAACTATAGAGTGCCATTGTTCAGATGCAAGTTGGGGTAACTACATTACACATTGTTGAATGACATCCAGCTCCTGGTAGACTGCAAGCTAAACAATGAGTCAACAGTCCAATGCGGCAACCAAGAAAGCCAATGCAGTTCTACGCTGCATCAAGAGGAGTATAATATCCAGATCAAGGAAAGCAACAGCAATAGTGACCGCTCTATTCAGCTTTGGTCAGACCTCACCTAGAATACTGTGTCCAGTTCTGGACACTACAGTTCAAGAAGGATATGTGTCCAGAGGAGAGGGATATATACCCATCTCTGACTTTGGCTGCATCGACGCTGCAAAAGGAATGCAGTTTGTTTTAGCTGCCATGGCTCACTTCTCGGACAGTATGGCTTGTACAGGAGGGAGCCAACGTTGGGGTGAGAGCGTAGCACTGGCTGTTCTTGCTGAAGTCATCCAAAAGTCTTCTCTTCTCTTCTCTTTCTTTCTTTTTTTAAACTTTAAAAATGCCAACGGCTGTGCTTGGCAGCGGCCTGGGTGCCCCATACTTTGAAACAGGACCTCTTGTGCCCCTGGGGATGATGCTAAGAGGTCGTGTTGTATCATTCACAGGGACTTGGCATGGGAAACAAGATGGTCCCCTCCCCGGATGGTTTCTTCCCATGAGCCACCAACCTGCCTAAAACTGCTAAGTTCTCAGTTCCAGAACAGACTACGTCACGTGGGAAATGCAGGCCCTGCAAATGTCCACAAAGCTTATCTGGGGTGGCATCTGTTCAATGTCCAGTAAACGGAGCTTTATTGTGGGAGATTAACAACCCTATTTCAAATGAGGTGTTTAAAAAAGAAAACTATTCGGCTGAGTTTTTTCAAAAAATTTAAAATGTAGGAACATTTGGTATCTATGTTACGCAGAATGCGGCATGGCTAGAACAATATGAAGTTGCGTCTGCACTGCAGAAATAATACCGTTTCACTGTCATGCACTGCATCTGCACTGTCATCTGCACTGTATTCAACTCTCATCCGCACTGCAGAAATAATAGTGCTTTAACTGTCATGGCTCCATCCTGTGGAATCCCAGGATTTGCAGTTTGTTGTGCCACCAGAGCTCTCTTGACAGAGAAGGTGAAATATCTCACAAAATAGACAAATCCCGGAATTCTATGGCATTGAGCCATGGCAGTTACAGTGAGGCCAAACTGGATTAATTCTGCAGTGCAGATGCAGCCTGAGCTTGTAGTAGAAATGGGAGAAATAACTTTGTATGCTCTTGTAAGGTTAAAAAAAAAGTTTATTGTCTCAGGAAATCTATCTTAGCTTAGTAAAGGAGGTAGGCAAAAGATGTTGACCTGAATGTGGTGGCAAAAGCCTGTAAAAGCTGGCTCTCATGTAAGCCGTTTTGAGTCCCTATGTTGGGAGAAAAGTGGGATATAGGAAAATAATAATATTAATAATAAACAAGCTAGCATGCATTGCTGGGATTGGAGCTTCAAGGATGCTCCTTCCAGACAAAGGGAAAGGGAATGTACTTAGGCTTCCTCCTGTAAGATGTAGGAAACATTGTGGGGTCAAAGAGAATATTTCCTGGACTTTCCAAAGCCGCTTTTTCATCTTCATTAACTGTCATTGAGCTCCAGCTAAATTGACTTAATTCAAAACCACCACATGTTGAAACCCCCATTAAAAACACAACGTAATTGGATTGCTATCGATATCTCATTCGAGATGACCGCGCTGAAGACTGGGACTCTTTGCCAGCAGAGAGATTTGTTTTGCTACTTAGAGGTTTTGAAGTACAGGTGACCCTCCACATTTGCAACTTTGACTTTTGCAGGTTTGATTATTTGTGGCTTGGATTAATATGTTCTCTCTAGGAATCTCTAAGTCCTGCAGCACAATTCTGCCAGAAGTTGACCATAAAATTGTGCTGGAGAACCTAGAAGTTCCTAGAGAAAACACTTCTCTAAGCATTTGTAGGTCCTCCAGAATAATTCTATGATCAACCTCTGGCAGATGTTGACCAAAGAATTGCTCTGGAGGACCTGGAGATTCCTAGAGAGGTGTTCCTTTAGGTTAAAAGATTCCTGTAGAAGAAGACAGAAAGAATATAATAATAATAATAATAATAATAATAATAATAATAATAATAATAATTTATTTATTTATACCCTGCCTTTAGCCTCCATCAAGGAGGAGGAGAATGAAGAAGGGAAAGACAAGGTTGAGAAGAAGGGGATGAGGAGATGAGAAGAAGAGAAGAAGAGAAGAGAAGAAGGAGGAAGAGGGGATAAAACAAAGAAGGAGAAGAAGAGAATGACAGAAGGAGAGTAGAAGAAAAGAGGAGGAAAAAGGGAAGGAGAAAGGAGAGAAGGAAACCAAAGATGAGAAGGATAAGAATAACAATATTATCTGAATATGAGGTGCAATTTTAAGGTCATTTCTAGGGAATTTTTGTTGGACCTACTTCAGAGTAAACAACTTGCATAGTGTGTCAACATGCATAGGGTTGGGTTGTCAAAAGATGCGCGTTCAAAGACGTGGGAATAGCAATGAATCACGCTCTCTTACTTAGGATAATCACAAAGACTTCCTCATGCATAGGCTTTTCGAAATCCACAAAGATTTCATTGTGCTGTCAACATGGCCTCGAAATAGCCATTGTAAAAAGAATGATTCTTCTTCCTTTTTAAAATAACTCCATTGTACTACCCTGTAATTGGTCTTGGAATTATTATGCACAAGTTAGAGAGGAGGACTAGTGATGGAAATGCATTCAGCAGGTCTGTGGATTGATTTTATGACCTAATTATTTTGCAGCAGCTATTTTTGGAAGATTTTGATAGCTTGCAAGATGGGTGTGTTTGCATTTCCCCCCCCTTCCCGCACATACTTCTGAAAACAATCAGCTTAAATAAATGGCCTAAATCGTCTTGTTAGTCTCAACCAGAGCAGATGGATTGGATCAATGGGATTTACCTATGCATTTGCTCACCATTCAACAGTGAGTCTACTCTACCTGGGACTAGTCAACTGGATTCTAGCCAATTATTAGTAGATATAGCCTGATCTGAGCTTGGAAATATTGCTTCTCAAAGGCCTGATGGAATAAAAAAGACTTTTATTTGTTTGATAGGTTCACTTTAGGGTCACCATAAGTCAAAAATGACTTGAAGATACACAACACACACACAACTCTAGAATTCAAGATACAGCCATATTAGTCTGTAGGATCAGTATGTAGAGAGATCTTGTAACACCTTTGAGATTAAGTGAAAGAAAAGTTAGGAGCATGAGCTTTCTTAGACTAAAGTCTGCGTCCTCAGATGCATTTGGAGAGAATATGGAATACATAGTCAAAGATATAGTTGTGTTAGTCTGTAGGATCAGTATGTAGAGAGATCTTGTAGCACCTCTGAGACTAACTGAAAGAAAGAAGTTGGCAGCAGGAGCTTTCCTAGACTTAACCCTACTTCCTCAGATGCAACTCTAGAGTCTGAAGTACCTCCCCAAACTATAAATCCCAGCATCCCAGAGGATGGAGCCAAGGCACTTACGGTGGCATCAAGCTGTGACAATTGTACAATGTGGTTACAGCCAGCCGGACAGGAAAGACTATAAATAGGCTTCCTATTACAGGGAGGCCTTCCTTAGATGTAATTAGTTGATTTAATTAATTAAAATAAAAGAAGTCCCCCCCCCCAAAAAAATGAGACTGTTCTCCAGGGTAAATGAGGACACCAGCGAGGCTAGCTTGGAGTTATTGTGCTGCTCCTTTGCTCTTCTGCTGGACAGATCCCTGGAGAGCTTCTCTCGCCTGGATGGATCAATAAGGCATTGTTCAGCTCCATCATCACCAAATCTGATTCCTGTTTCTCTTGCCTGGGTCCTGCCAGAGCGTTATTGATCCAACAATGATTGACGGGAACAACTTCAGATTTACACGATGGCTGCGTGTGCATATTCGCCATTACGCACCCAGCAAGGTTGGATCGGCAAACTGCTTCACTCAGGATGAGGCTCAGAAGAGACATTTGACCCGGTCCCATTGTTATGACCATCTGAGAGCATGCAACAATATTGGTTCCTTGGAGAGAAGTGGGAGATGTGCATGTTGGAAAGCAAATGAATCTGAGGAGGAGAGCTCAGTGGAACCAGGGATGTTTTAGCCTGAAAGGACACAAAAGTCTTTTTCCAATCGTTTCCTCCATGAAAGAGCCTGCATGGTGCAATGGTTTGAGTTTTGGACTAGGGCTCTGGACAAGCCAGAGATTTGAAAATCTGCTTAGCCATGAAAACCACCTTGAGTCCCTGTACCAAGAGGAAGGTGGGAAATAATAATAATAATAATAATAATAATAATAATAATAATAAACAATCCACTGGGTGATTTTGCACAAGTCACCTTCTCTCAGCCTAAGAGGAAGGGAATGACTAAACCACTCTGAACCAACCTTGCCAAGAAACCTTTAGGTAGGGTCCACCATAAGTCAGAGTTGACTTGAAGGCATATGGCAACCACAAAATATCATACAGAACCAGGCAAAGACAATCCAGCCAGACTAGACTCAAAAGATTATTTTAGAGCAGTATAGATTTTGGTTGACCGTTGGGTAAGAAGAGCCCAACAATAGAGGAGGACAGATCTTTGCTTGCTTAGGGAGGAGGATGTCTTTTGCTAGGAGGACTTTAAGATGTTTAGAGATCACTATGAAGTCACCTCTCAGTCTTCACTTTTCCAGTCTAAACATAGCTTGGTTTCCAGACTCGTTGGCTATATAAGTGTGGGATCCGACACAACTATTGTTGGGTATATTTTGTGGCTGTGTGCTTTCAAGTCATTTCTGACTTACGGTGACCCTAAAGTGAGCCTATCACAGGGTTTTCTTGGCAAGATTTGTTCAGAGGAGATTTGCTATTGCCTTCCCCAGGGCTGAGAGAGTGTGACTTACTCAGGGTCACCCAGTGGGTTTCATGGCTGAGCTGGGAATTGAACCCTGGTCTCCAGAGTCACAGCCCAACATTCAAACCACTACACCATTCTGGGGTATATTTACGATAGACTAACAGTGAATATTTTGGCCTATAAAACCCAGTATTTCTCCAGCCTGGTGGGCTCCAGGCAGGTTGGACTACAGCTCCATTGGCAGGGATGGGAGCTGTAGTCCAATCCACTTGAAGAGTTCAGGTTGGGTGGTATTCATATTAAAGATGATGATTGTCAAATCACCAGGCACAAAGACATTATTTAATATATTTCTCCTTGGATGCTTTCTTTCCTCCGTACTTTGTCCTTCGCCTCACCTTCTGAAGACGCTTGTTGTCAGTCCTCAAAGCCAATTCATTAATTAATGGATTTTTGTCTCTCACCCTTTTATCAACAGTAGCAACAAACAGAGCAAACCTTCAAACCATCATAGCTCTGATGTGTGCTGATTCCAGCAATGAACACTTTGAAAGTGAGGGTTTGTTTTTTTTTAAGCTTTATTATTATTTTGCAAAGGCCTCCCAGTAGGTTCCTTCCACCAATTTTTAATGGCTGGGTGTTGTTTTTTTCAAATGTCACAGCACACAAATGTTGGAAAAAAAGAGGACTAGGCAAAGTATATTAAATATTTGAAGGGATGTCATACTGAGGATGGAGCAAACTTGATTTCTGCTGCTCCAGAGACTAGACATGGAGCAATGGATTCAAACTACACAAAAAGAGATCAACTTTTCTTCTTGCTGTGTAGGAACCTATCCCTCTTCTTTCCATCATATTCCTACCTCTAGCCCCAGATTTTTTTCTTCTTAAAAAACTAAAGCCCAGGAATAGATACATTGACTGAATTAACTGAGATCCTAATGATTTCTCCTTGCTTTTGACAGCCACCATTGCCTTTGTGACTCGAGGAGCTCTTGCACCGACTCCTGCTTTTCTCGTAGGCTTATATGTATGTCGCACAAAATGTTTGGTGTAGTTTGAATTCATGCTTTATCAAGGGAAGGAGTGAACAGTTCGGCAGAGGTTCCCGAAGACGGTCTCTGGGATTTTATTTTTAGAAAGAGTCCTGCAGGTTCTTCGGCTTGGAGATGACCCGACTGCTCCAACATGTCTTCTTGGGTCTTTTCCAAATCCCCAAAGAACCCTCCCCACATTGTGTTAACCTTTCTTTAAATATCCTCTGGCTAATTCCAAGGAGGGCTGTCAAAGTTCTGGAGGGTTGGTGGTTGTTGCTGTTGTTGTTTTGCTTTGGTTTCTGTTGCCATACCTTCCGCAAAGCAGCCTACTGACGCTATGATGCTTTTTCTCTGTAAACAGAAGGATGAAAGGAAACCTTTGCTGTTTTTGAATTAACAGAGGCCCATCCGGCTGCCGTGAAAAGGCACAAGTCAAAACAAAATCCAAAGAGGTGGCAACCCCAGTTTCCAAGCTGAGTTGCAAAGCTAGAGAGAGGCTCTTCCAAAGGCTCCGATTTAAGAGAGATGGCGCAAAGGAAAATCCCACTAGGTCTTGCTCTCCATGGAAAATAAATACTTGGCCTTTGTGCCAACATTCCCTTTCTGCAATTTGATCGGGAAGACACAGGAACTATCTCAGAAGATAGACCTGGAAGACCCATGTTTATGGCATCAGTCACATTGCCAAGGGCAGCTAATGGCTTCCATGTCGGGGATGCAATGGGTTTGCTATCGGCATTAGTCTAAACTTTAAGGAGCTCTCCAAGGTGATGAACAGGTTGAGGGCCCTGAATCGGTCCTTGAAAATTTGGACTAAAACCCAGAGCAAACTGATCTCCCTATGGACACGGAAGCCACCCGCTGACACCTTGAGTATAGCCACGAAGGACTGTGGATGGAGTACTAGACAAATTATATTAAATACTAGAAGGGATGTCATATTGAGGATGGAGCAAACTTGTTTTCTGCTGCTCCAGAGACTAGACAAGGAGCAATGGATAGGAAAAGATACTCCACCTAAACCCTAGGAAGAAGATCCTGGTGGTAAGATCAATAGTAGAATATGCTACCTGAGAGAGTCTTCTTCTTTGGAGATTTTTTAAATACATCTTTCAGGAGTGCTTTGATGGTATATTCCTGCATGGCAGAGGGTTGGACTGGATGGCCCTTTGGGTCTCTTCCAACTCTATGATTGTATTAAAGTTATGAATGAGATGTATAGCAGTGGCCTTTCTTTCTCCCCCAAGAACTAAATGGAACCTCCAGATTCAGAGGCAGTATACCTCTGAGTCCCAAAGGTTGTGGGATTAAAACTGTTTCCTTCCCATCGGGTTTAGGAGTGGCTTCCCAGAGTCACCAAGTTGAAGAAAAACAGAAGGCTGAACTAGGCCAACCTCTGACTTTCTCTAACAGGATTCTTTTAATATTCTCAGGCAGGTGCAATGAGAAGAATCAACGGATTAAAGACTGCTGCTAGGCCAGATGCAAAGGACACTGTTCACCTTTGCATGAATATTCCTAGATAATCTCAATCCAAAGAATTAAGATCAGGAAACGTTACATCTTGGTCATGCTGGCAGGAGCATTCTGGGGAAATAGAATGTAATATTTCCAAGCAAGGGGAGTCTTTTTTTAATCTCAAAGATTTTTGGCTGTCAGTGAAGTATGTCAGCATTTCTGATTTTAAAAAGAAGGAGGAGGAGGAAGAGGAGGATGGTTTTTATCAGATGTTTGAGAATCATTGCACTTCTCAATAAGGGAAAATAAGGCCACGATGTTCCTGCTTTTTATAAACTGGGGAGACAGAGTTTGGTAAAGTTACTGTTTGGACTACAGATCTGGTTGCAGGATTCTGGGAAATGTCTTCCAAAAATTAAAATATCCAAGCTCTTTGGCTTTGCCCACCACTACCACACACACAGCTCCCGACATTAGTAGTTTGGCAGCTTTCAAGAATATATATCCTCCTTGCTTTCTAGGAACCATCTTTTCTTGTATTTATGTGCAAGAGCATCCTTAGAATTCAGATCCATTGAGCAAAAGAAAGAAAGAAAGAAAGAAAGAAAGAAAGAAAGAAAGAAAGAAATCTCACTTAGATTTTGCAAGTTCTCTGTTTGACGTGGTGGTTTTTGCAAGAATACAATTTGCAAATGCACTGGGAGACTTTTCAAACACAGCCTTTCTTTCTTTCTTTCTTTCTTTCTTTCTTTCTTTCTTTCTTTCTTCTTCTTCTTCTCCTTTCGCCAGGATCTAAAATAAGAACGCAGTGGCGGGGGGGGAGTAAAATCTTTTGCGCTAATAAAGTAATTTTGAAATGATGGATTTTCCCCTCTCTCTTCCGTTCCTCTCCTTACTAGTGCTGATGCATTTTTAATGTGCCTTGATGTAGGCTATTAAGTTTGTAATTGAAGGCGAGGGAAAGCGAGGCCCCAGCAACTTGGACATAACAAGTGCATGGACTTTGCTTGCTCAGATTTCATCCTCCTCCTTGGATGTCTTCCTGTCTGACCCTGCTTTTAACCTCCAGCGCTTGATCCCACTCCAGGCATACATGCATCAGGATGGTTTCTCTGTTTTCTTGCCTCTTGGGAGACAAGCCATAGCTGAGCGGCGGAGCAGAAGTGTAAAGATCTATTGTTAAATACTCAGAATCATCCATGCCATAATATTTCCAGTTTCTGGGTATGGGAGTAAAACCCAGACAGTGAAGAAAGCTAACAAGAAGAGAATTATTAACCTCATTTGAAATGTATGTGGAGAGATCTTGTAGCAGCTTTTGAGACTTTCAGTGAGTCTCAAAGCTGCTACAAGATCTCTATGCATACTGATTATACAGACTAACGGGGCTATATCTTTGAATAATAATAATAATAATAATAATGTATCTGAGGAAGTAGACTGAAGTCATGCTGCCAATTTCTTTCTTTCATTTAGTCTCAAAGGTGTTACAACATCTCCCTACATACTGATTCTACAGACTAACAGGGCTATATCTTTGAATAATAATAATAATAATAATAATAATAATAATAAGTAAGCAGACATACTGATTCTACAGACTAATGTGGCTATATCTTTGAATATGTATTTCATATTCTCCCCAATAATAATAATAATAATAATAATAATAATGTATCTGATGAAGTAGACTGAAGTCATGCTGCCAACTTCTTTCTTTCATTTAGTCTCAAAGGTGTTAACAAGATCTCCCTACATACTGATTCTACAGACTAACAGGGCTATATCTTTGAATAATAATAATAATAATAATAATAAGGAAGCAGACATACTGATTCTAGACTAATGTGGCTATATCTTTGAATATGTATTCCATATTCTCCCCAAATGCATAATAATAATAATAATAATAATAATAATAATAATAATAATATTTGTACCCCGCCCCTCTGCTTAGCATGGGCAATCCTAACGTTAGAAGTCAGTGATGTATCTTTACACTTCAAGATCGTCATAGTTGCCCTTCCAAGTCTGTGCCTTTTTCTGATTTATTTATTTTTCAACGCTGTCTTCATTCTTTGATTGATGACTGAGGCAGGTATGGAAAATCTGCTCCTGTCTGTAACTTCAATGTTACTTCTAATAATTCTTCTGCATTCATTCCTATGTTGTTGTTGTTGTTGTTGTGTACCTTCGAGTTGTTTCCGACCTAACGGCAACCTTAAGGCGAACCTTCCCGCGGGGTTTTCTTGGCAAGGTTTGGGCAGAGGCGGTTTGCCATTGTCTTCCCCTGAGGCTGAGAGAGTGGGACTTGTTCAAGGTCACTCAGTGGGAATCGTGGCTGAGCAGGGAATCGAACCTTGGTCTCCAGAGTCGTAGTCCAACACTCAAAGCACTATGCCATGCTGGCTCTCATGACCCTATTTGCTACCCCAAAAAGATTCAGCCGCTCCCTCGCCCAGGCTTTGCTGGTGTTCCTTTTTGGACTACGACTCCCAACATCTATTAGCCATGCTGGCTGGGAGATTCTGGAATTGTAGTCCAAAAAATAACCACCGTAGCTCCTCGTTCTTCTGCCTCTGTCCTGCAAACCAAGACATCTCTTTGTGCCTTTCTGAATTTGAAGTCCAGCCCAGGCTGAGCAAGGTTGAAAATATCTGTCAAGGTACCTGCTGCTCCCTACAAGCATCACTGCAAATCCCTCCAGACTTTGCTCTCTCCCTTCAATCATCCAGACAATGGAAAACAGGCTTTGCAATTACACACTCGGGTGACTTTTGGGTTTTTCGCCTTGTGACGGCCGAGGCACGGCCTCTGCAAAGCGCTTTCTTGCCTCCCATGACCAATATCGCCCATTGTACGGCGGATACAATCGCTTATATTTCCACCCCGACTCCCAACGACGACAACAGGCGGATTGTTTGATAGCAAAACAACGGGGATTGTTGCATCCCACAACTCTTCCCTAACAATGGAGCAAGCAATTCCTGGGGGTAAGAATCACAGATCCCCTCCTGACCCTGTCGGACTGCATCTCCCATCATTCTTCATCCTTCACTAGGTTGGCTGTGGCTGCTGGGACTTGCAGTTTGCACCAGAACTGGAGTGCTGCATGGCTCCCATCCCTGTTTGAAACAGAATTTGGGATTCAAAGCACTTTAGATTCCAGAACTCCAACTGAGCATGTACGAATCGCAGTCTCCCCTTCTCTGGCCTACCTCTCAGGATTGTTGGAAAGCTAGATAAATGGAAGAATAGTATACACACTAGGGGCAGTGTGGCATAGTGGTTTGAGTGTCGGACTAGGACTCTGAAGACCAGGGTTCGAATCCCCACTCAGCTATGGAAACCCAGTGGGTGACCTCAGGCAAGTCACACTCTCTCAGCCTCAGGGGAAGGCAATGACAAACCTCCTCTGAACAAATCTTGTCAAGAAAAACCCACACTAGGGTCACCGTAAGCTGGAAACGACTTGAAGACACACAACAACAAAAGTATGCACATTTCCCTCAGCTGTGGTTAAGTAATTAAAATTAAAAAAGATTAATCCATACTGGTCTGCGTGGTCCTGCCATGAATAAACGTGACCCAAGTCCACCATCTAGTGGCTATCTGATGTGTGGCACTGAAAAGAAGGTCAGCAAACTGTTCCTAGCAAGCTTCCCAAATCTCAGGATCTGGCCTCTCGTCTTGCAGAAAGGGAGGAATTGCAGGGCGAGAGCACTGCCCTGAAAGCAAGCTTTTAAAAACCTTGTGCGCTACTGGCCCTTGTTGCTTTTGGGCCTGGAGAAGAGATGGTTAAGAGGTGATATGATAGCCCTATTTAAGTATTTGAAGGGAGGTCATATTGAGGATGGAGCAAGCTTGTTTTCTGCTGCTCCAGAGAATAGGACTCAGAACAATGGATGCAAGCTTCAGGAAAAGAGATTCCACCTCAACATTAGGAAGAACTTCCCGACAGAAAGAGCTGTTTGACAGTGGAATATGCTGCCACAGAGTATAGTAGAGTTTCCTTCTTTGGAAGTTTTGAGACAGTGGCTGGATGGCCATCGGTCACGGGATTCGATTGTGAGTTCCTGCATGGCCAAAGGGGGTTGAATTGGATGGCCCTTCCAACTCATGATTCTATGATTCACGCTCCCCATCCTTTGTCTCATTTGTTAGACTTGTGGCCAGATGTTGTTTTTTAAGTTTGACCATGTTCTGACCAACTGTAGTTAGTGTTTAAAATGCATCGTATTGCCATGGCATCACTTGCCTCTGGCCCTGCGGCAATACCAGGAATTGTCCCTAGGACAATCGGGTCACTTTTGCCCACGGCAGGACCACAAAACCGTATGGATGAATCTTTTCTTTAACTACCAGACCACAGATGAAAAAAATGTGTATGCTACCGTTCCATTTATCTAGCTTTCCAACAACCCTGAGAGGTAGGTCAGACAAGAGGAGACAGATGGTTGCATGGCAAGGATGTTTAAATATTTGAAGGGATGTCATATTGAGGAGGGAGCAAGCTTGTTTTCTGCTGCTCCAGAGAATAGGACCCAGAGCAATGGATTCAAGCTACAGGGAAAGAGATTTCCTTGAATCAGCACCAAATGTTTTCAAGAAAGCCCACCAAAGAAACTGGGTTTGGGTTTATTTTATTGAAAACCGACAATGTTAGTTGTTACACATTACAAACAGTCTTCCAAATTATAAAATCATCTGCAGTCCCTCCTCCCCGCTCGGATGCCAAAGTCTGGAAAAAGTTACTTGTTTGGGACTACAACTCCCAGAAAATTCAACCATATAAATTTCTGGAAGTAACTTTTCCAAGCTCTTCTTTCATCGCCACTGCAGCTCCTTTTGGGACGAGGGTGCGAAGGGGGAAAAGAGCAAAGGAATCTGTCTGTGTAACAAAGGAAGTTAGTTGCTTTCTCCAAATAATGATTAATTCAAATTATAGAAGGCCGTATCTGCTCTGGAAACCCGACTCATGGAACTGCTCTGAAATCCAGCAAAATTCATGTGCTGGCTTCTCAAAACAGTCTCTTGCCTTCCCAAACCAGATTTTTATTATTATTATTATTATTATTATTGCAAAGGAAGGAGTGAGAGGGGTGGCAGGGAAAAGGAGCTTGAAATCCATAACCATGCATGGTTTCTTTTTTTAAAAATCCAGCCAAAGGATAAAAGGAAAGGGGTCAGAGAAAGAAGAAAAACTCTGGGAAGGCACAACCACACTAAATTCAAAGAAAAATCATTATTATACGAGTGCACAGCCACAGTTGCAAATTCAGATGCCACAGGGTTACGCCCGGGAGAGACGTCGGGAGATCCGCCCGATGGAAAAAATGGAGACATTTTAAAAATATCCATGAGTTTGGGTTTGTCGTTGTGGTTTGACGAAGGATTATTTTTTAAAAAAGCAGATAACACAGGGTTCGCAAAAGGCGAGGGAAAGGATTTCTTTATATAGTGTGCTCTATGGTAGCTGCTGTCATACAAACCGCGGTCTTCAATGGCTTGCAAGAAATTGGGTCGAGGCGAGATTGCGAGTCCTACTGACCATCTTGGCTATCACCCGACCTCTGGGTTGAAAAGACAGTCCGCCACTGGCTAACTACAACTCCCATCGCCCCGGTCAGCACAGCCACTGAGTGGGAGCCAGCTGCGAGGGGTGATGGGAACTGCAGTCCATGGGAACTGCAGTCCAGATCTCCTGGACAGTAGTTGCATGAAGACGGCTGACCAAGAGCTACGAAAGTAAAAAAGGATGAGTCTCTTTTAGGAAAAACTGAATGGGAGACAAAGAGTGAATGAAAACAAATCACCGCTCTTTTCCAAAGGTGCTCAGCAACAACTGCGGCAAATCTGTCATTGTTAAGGGGAAAAAATGGGGTGTCTTTTTTCCAAAGAGAGCTTTTATATATGTATGTACACACATCAACACACTCACACTCACACACACACACATATATATATATAATAATCCTGCCACACACTTCACTCCAAAGGGTTTTCTTCCCCCTGAAAAACTGTTCTTCCAAATGCTTTGCGCAAGGTTCTTCCTCTTAACTACAAATAACTGAACTTTCAAATATATAATTTATATGTACAAACGTTATTAGAGAGAAAAGAACATTAAAATAAGCGATCGACAGCCCAGTCATTCGGGATATATGGATTGGAAAGGGGGGAAATTATCATGGGGAGGAAAAAGAGATCCCTGTATAAAATCATAGCTGATGTCTCCCTTTGTTCTTCTGGAGAAGATAAGAGGAAAAGAAATCAAAGATATAAAGCAGGGTAGGTGTTGTACAGCCCATGGGCCACATAGATCCCACCCCAAATTTTAACATTTGGGGTGGTGATCCTGCAGAAAATCCTCCAAATGCATGAAAACATGCCAAAATACCCCCATCTACCCCTCTACATGCACCTCCGACCCTCTTACTATGCCTACCATCTCCATTTTCCTGCACAGTCCCTCTCAAAATGGCACCAGAAAGCAATGCAATGTCATTCCCTGCTGCCATTTTGAGAGGGAGTGTAGAGGAAAACAGAAGGAATTGGGCTTGATCTCAGGAATACAGCCCACAGGAAAGAGGCTTGGGGGAAAATGACCCTTAATCTCCATGCAATTGCCCATCTGTTTTAAAGAAACAGCTCTGTGGGGAAAAACAGATGAATTCTCAGTAACAGATTTTTAGAGTCCTTGCAAAATCCTTGGGAGTTGGAGCTGGGAAAAACGAATCTCATCCCTTTTCTTACTGCTACCATCTTCCTCTTCACTACAACCAATTTCTTCTGATTCCAAAACCTAAGCAGGGTCAAGGATGGTTAGTATGTGAATGGGAAACCAGTAAAAAATACCACAGAAATCCACTTGTAAAGAATCTTAACCCAAATCCTAAAAAGTGTCGGAGCTGACAATACTGGTCTAGATGGACCAAGGCTCTTAACTCAGTATAAGGCAGATTCCAATGTTCCTAAAAATGCTTCTGTGCATCATTTCTGGGAAGGATACAGCCAGACAGTTAGGAGCAGACAGAACCTGGAATGTTACTCCTTTTGGACTGCAACTCCCAGAATCCCCCAACCTTGCTTTAACTGCCTTGCTGGCCAGGGGAATCTGGGAGATGTCATCCAAACAAGTAAACATTTCCCAGTTTAGGCAAAGCACGTGTTTGCATGCAAAATGGATCAAGATCCACCCCCAGCATCTCCAAGTAGATCCCAGGGTGATCCCGGTTTGAAACCCGTGACAGTTGCTGCCACTCTGGAGAGACAATATTCAATTAGACACCAAAGATCTGAGAGAGACAGATTTATAGGAGTGTATTAAGTAGCACAACTGAGGAAGCGAGAAGGATTCAGATGGGTTTTGGGGTTGTTTTTTTTGTAAGTGCATGCATGGACAATGTTCAGATTAATATTACAACACATCACAGATTTTTAAAAGACAATGGAATTTGATACCTTCAAAATGGATCAACGGAAGACAGGACATGTCTACAATGAAGTTTTTGGTTGGGTTGCATGTACGACTGTGTCATGTGTTTGGAACGGTAGCACCAGTTCCGTTTTCTAAAAGCAAACAACTGATTTTGAGCAGCATCTTCTTCCCACCCAACTAGCTATTTTCCCACTTGTACACATGGCACACACAGATCCACCTCCAACTTCCACGTCTTTAGGCCTTACACACTTCCCAATTATCATGCTCTGATTCCACTTTAACTGCCATGGTTCCGTCCTGGGAAATCCTGGAATTTGCAGTTTAGGGAGGAAATATTCTGAATTCTCAGTCGGAACGCTCCAGTGCCTCACCAAACTACAAATCTCAGGATTCCTTAGGATCCAGCCATGGCAATTAAAATGGAATCACAGCATTATGATTGTTTAGTGTGGATGGGCCCTTTGGCATGGGGGAAACTGCATGCAAGCTGCAATTTCATCACATCCCTATGGTTGGAGTTAGTATTTAAATAAACTAAGGAAGGCAATAGTGCTGGAATTACTCCACAGGGTTATGACTGCTGGAAGGTTCAAGCTCAGATCCATCCTGAATCTGTCCGCTGGTGAAATTTGGTACTAACTGTGAAAAGCCGAAAAGCAGAATTTATTTCAGGTGGGCTGTAAAGCAAAAATACAGCAGAAATAAATTTAGGGGGAGGTTGTGAGAAACAACTTATTCAATAAAATCATGGGAGAGAATTAGAGGTTCCTCTGGAAAATTTAAGAGGAGAGAAGAGAGCTTCCAATTTAGCATCTTCTTTCCTGCCTTGGTTTTCTACATACAGCGCATTTTAACATGGAGGAGTGTTTTTTAAGAAAATGACAACCTCATTTCTTGCAGGATTTTTCTGCTAGATTTTGTTAGGCATGTTGGTTAAACTGCAAAAGGAGCATTCAGACACATACTGTGTTATCAGCCTGCAGTTTGGTGTGGGTTTGGCATATCCCTGAGCATCTGGAAAAATGTTTGGGGCAAAATAATAATAACAATAATAATAATAATTGAATTAAATGTCAATCAAAGGGGACAGGCTGGAGAATTAACTGCATAAAGCCAATCTTTCCGCAAGACTGCTAGCTTTCTCCCTGTAGAAATGTGTAATTTAAAGAGGTCTCCCTTTAAAAAAAGAAAATAACAACAATGGCATGAGTCCAACCTGATGTTGAAAACAAAAAATCTGTTTAGAGAGGATGCGATGAAGACATTCATTCTGTTTTGTGCAAACCACTGTTAATGCTAAGAAGTCCTTACTCCCTTTCTTCTCCTCGCAGGGAGAAACCGGGTCGACGCTGTGCCAGTTCTTTTTGTTCAATGATGGCAGGGCCTTGCAAAAATTTTAAGAATCGTCTCCAAGGATTTCTGTGACGAAAGAAACCACGTCAGTCACTTTGGTGTCATGCAGAGTGAAGAAAGGGTGGGCCTGCAGGGAAGAAAAGAAGGCAACTTCAGTTTAGGAGGGATAAAGTGTTCATACCTGTGTGAAAGCTGGCAAAAAATGGGGATTACAAAGCACTGAGAGAAGGAAGAAGGCCATTTTCTTAGACGGCAACCTTATACAATGCACTTATTTATACATGACTGACTAGCCACATCCTAAAAACTTTTGGTGTTTGGACAACTCCCATGCCCTGGTAGAGATAATAAAAAATAATTTTCTGTTTCTGGTTATAACTCCACTATTTATTCTATTTATATATGGCTTTTCTTCTGAAAGGGACTCAAAGTGGTTTGCGATATAAATTAAAACAGAACACCTAAAACAATATGGAATACAGATGTTTAAGTTAAGAGAACATCTAAAACAATACAGAGTACAAAGGTTTAACAAACATTAAACCATACATCCAATTAAAACACTACTTTTAAGACATTAAGAATTAAAACCATCAAAATGCATATGGCATACAAGTTGAGTCTCCCTTATCTAAAATGCTTAAAACTAGAAGTGTTTGGATTTTTTATTTATTTATTTTGGAATATTTGCATATTCCAAATGCAAATGAGGTATCTTGGAGATGGGACCCAAGTCTAAACATGCAAATTGCTTCAAATGTCGTTGCAAGGATTAGAACTAGTTAATGCATGTTGGAGCAATTGGAGGGCTGACTCTTTTCTTAGTTTTCAAGTTCAGATGGGATCTGGTGCCTTTCAGGTATTTAGGATATCTGTCCTCATTTTGGTACAGGCTTTTTTTCCTTTCCAGAAAGTTGACTGGCTTCTCCTAAGGTTTAGCTACTGGCAGTAAGACCTTCTGTCTAAAATATGCTGGTCTTTTTGGACCTCCCTTTTCATCTGGTTCCACCCAGAACTGGAGTAGAGCCCCAGGGGACATCTTTGACATTGGGCTGAAAGAGGTCTATCACCCTGATCTCAGAGAATACAAAAACCGTCAACAAGAATGCACCATCTTTTATCGAGACACTGAAACATTAGCGTCCTACCCACTCCCAAGCCCACATATATATACTGGCAAAAGGAGAGAAAGAATGGGAGACTCACCATGAGTTCCAAGTAGCTCATTCGTTCGGCAGGATTCTTCCTCAAGCTGGAGAAAGGAGGGAAATACAGAGAAATCCCATCACAATTGTCAATATTAAACAGGGGGAGCTGGGATATCCCATTATTCTGCTGGTCTTTTGCTCAGCCTTTATGTCATTATTTTATTTTGTCCAAGTGAAAATAAAATAATACATGAAAATAAAATAATGACATAAACAGACTCAGCTTTTGGTCAGATTTGGAATGCATGTAAACATAGTTTGTCCCGCTATGTTTACATGCATTCCAAAACAAACCCAAAACTGGACCTCTATTTCTCTGTTGCTTGCATTTTTCCTTTCTTCTTAAGACGCTGTTATTTTGATTTGCTGGGGTGTGCCAATCTTAAGGCTCTGGCCTGCTATGCCGGGACTATGAAAAGTAAATCAAAGCTGCTGTGCATGTGTGAGAAAGGGTGCATCTCATCTCCAAGTGCACAACAGTTTGCAAACATATATACATCTGAGATATCAGAAAAGCTTTCTGTAAACTGCCCAAATCTGTCAAAAGATTTTTCCCCCTGCATCTTGCTCTTGCAAATATTAAGCTCAGGTGGGTGAGGGTCAACAGAAATATAACCAAAACTAGGACACTGAGAATCAAGATGGAGGTAATGGCATGCCTCAGAGGAATATTTTGACTTTTGCAGAATCACAATGCAAAGTAGAAAGGGGGATGAGTGGTTATCTCATCTTTAAATGAGATAACGGCAACTTTGGAGGTTTGTTGTTGTTGTTGTTGTTGTCGTGTGCCTTCAAGTCATTTCTGACTTATGGCGAAGCTAAAGCAACCCTATCACAAGATTTTCTTGGCAAGTTTCTTAAGATGGGGTTTGCCATTGCCATCCTCTGAGGCTGAGAGCATGTGACTTTCCCAGGATCCATCTTCCACTCTCTCAGAGCCAACGTGGGCTAAACCAGACCCTCCTCTCAAAGCATACCACAGCATTTAAAACCTTTTAAAAGAAAAAGGGACAATTGCTAGCTACAACATGATGTTGGGATGGAAGAGGTTAGACAAAAATGGTCCGCCCCCCGCCCCCAGAATACTGGAGATGTGATTCTTCTGTCTTTGGCCACAAAACAAAAAATAGGAGGTATGGGCTACGGTCACGGAGGGAACTACACGTCACCCATGGACTGTGTGATTCCCACAACTGTTGTACAGCTGACATTACAGTTCTGATCCCGATGGGCAAAGTGGCACCTGCAATTTCCTTCCAAAAAAGCCACCAGTACAGTTTCAACGCTGGGGAAAGGGTCATGTTATTCCCAAAAGATAAAAGCACAGAAAGAGAAAATGCTGATGCTAGGAAACAAATGGTGTGAGAAGGGAAAGGGCATGAAGTTAGCAGAGAACAACTGGACTCTCTTGAAGCACAAAGGAAGACTAACGTGAGAACAGATTTCTGGAAGACAAGAAACAGCAGGGCATGTAGGTGCTCACCATTGGGCCGTGAAGTCCACAAAGTCCTTTGAGAAGCGGTCAGCAGGGAGTTGAGGCGAAGGCTCTTCCACCACCTGCTTTAGCTGCTGGAAAGGGGTGCCCCACGATTCATAGGGGAAACGGAGAATGGCCATTTCAATCTGCAGGGATCAGAAAGAATCTAAGGTAAGCAACACCTGGCTGGAGGAAGCCAAAAGCCCATTTCATGAAATATCTTGCTTTCTCAGAGAAGCAACCAGATTTTTTTAGAGATCTTCCAGGGAAGACGTAGAAGCCACAGCCTTTCCCCCAAAATTCCAATCCAGAGGCTTCTAATCCTCAGGGAATGACCTATTCCAGAACGTGGGGAACGGACACTTCCATGGGAATGAGAGGGCCTCCCTGGCACCCTCCTCAAAGGAAGTTTGGAAAGAGATACAGCTGAACCGTGATACAGTCACATATACATATCAGCAGATATCTGAACGGCGATCATGGTTTCTTGACACACTCCACGTATTAATACACATGTCCTTACAAACTATACACACGTAACAAGGGAATTACTGACTTCAATGGGTCTATGAAAGCAGATTTATGGCTTTCACACTTCAAGATTACAGTGGGAGCCCTTGGTATCCGCTTGGATTTCAACACACACCAACACATTTTATTGCTGGGTGCATGCTGAAAGATTACCTCTTTTTGCCAGGTTTCTCTGTGTAGGTGAACCTAACCTCTATTTCCAAAATGATATAAATACGAAGAGTCCTTTTCCCAACCATTTCCATCCCAACTGCCACTGCTTTGGTCTCGGTGACACAATGGATGACAGCTCCATCATTTCTCAGCCTCAGCAGCAGATGAAAGAATAGACAATGTCTGCTAAACGTAATCGCCTTCTCCACTATCATTCCCTTTTGTAACTTATTTATATTGTCAATTTAAGGGCAGGGAACTATCAAATCAGCAATCTGTAAGGCACTCTGGGAGCCTTTTTGGTTGAAGGATGGGGTATACATATTCGATTCTAAATAATAAAACAATAAATATATTAACTCTGTATTTTTGGTATACTGCATGTCTTATTATTGATGTGCACCTCTCTTTGAAATCCACTGCAAGCAGTTTATATATGTTCACAAATAAATTTTAAATATCTTATCATAATTCCCCTTTCTGAATCCATTTCGGCTCATTCCAAATTTGCCGTGTTTTAACTCTCAGCAAGCCTTACTCTTGCTAACCCAAAGACCGGAGGGAAAATCACACTGTAAAATTGAAAGAAATCCTATGCCACATTACTTCTTAAATCTTAAAAGTCACAAGACTTGAGTTCTTTCTGGGCAACAAACACTGTCACCACAAGCCCCAAACTTATGCAGTGGCCCACCAAACTTTTTCCCAGGAAAACAAGATGCTAAATGGATTTCTCACCAAGGTAATCCCAAGGCTCCAGACGTCTGATTTCACATTATATCCCTTTTGGTTCAGCTCAGGATTTATCCTTTCTGGCTGCAAAGGAAAAGGAAGGAGGAGAGAATAAAAAGATTTAGAGCACAATGGGAGGCAGCATGGTGTAGAGGTCTGAGCATGGCACTAGGATTCTGGAGTCCTGGATCCAAATCCCCACTTGGTCATGGAAACCCCCTGGGTGACCTTGAGCCAAGTCACATTCTCTCAGCTTCAAAGGAAGGCAAAGGCTGCATCTGCAGTGTAGAAATAACACAGTTTGGCACTGCTTTAACTGTCATGACTCCATCCTATAGAATCCTCCTACTTGTAGTTTGTTGTGGCACCAGATCTCTCTGCCAGAGACGGTGAAATATCTCACAAAACTACAAATCCCAAAATTCCATGGCACTGAGCCATGGTAGTTAAAGCGGTGTCAAACCACGTTTTTTCTGCAGTGCAGATGCAGCTAAAAGCAAACCCCTCTGAATAAATCAAGCTAAGGAAGCCCTATGATATGTTCTCCTTAGGGTCGCCGTAAGTTGGAAATGACTTGATGTCACACAACAGCAACAACACAAGGTACAAGATGGATTATGAACAGGGAGAGCCACATTCTAATTCTCATGCACCATGAAGTTCCCTTGGGTTGTTCTCACACACACACACAGAGACTGCCCAAGGGAATAATACTGAGTGAGTGATACATCACTCAGTGGCAGGGAAAAACATTCTATTATATTGTGGTGGTAGTGTTGCCATGTTCCATCAAGTTGGTTTCAACTATGAATGAGAGACCTCCAAGAGACTCTGTTATCAACAGCCCTATCATCATCATCATTGTATTTATTTGTATCTCACTTTCCCCCCAAAACTGGGACTCAGAGCGGTTTGTCAAGTCTTGCAAATCCAGGGCCGTGTTTTCCCTTATGGAGTCAATCCACCTATGTTGTAGCCTTCTTCTTTTCCTACTGCCTTCCACTTTACTAAGCTTTATCATCTTCTCCAAAAAGTCATGTCATTTCATGATATGCCCAAGATATGATAGCCTCGGTTTAGTCATACACACACAGACACACACACAGAGGTAAAGAAAGACTGCCCTGAGTATCGAGGTCCCAGGCTGTTCAAGGGCTAAGAATGTCATCACCAATACCTACAATCCCTACCAAAAGCATATGCCAAATTAAATAAATAAAGAGAATGACCTCTAATGCAAAAAGAAAATATGAACACAAAACAATGGAGCTGGAGAGGAGACTGGACAAAATGGAAAGCAGGGTAAAAACTCACAGCCATGTAAGGTTTGCAGCCGGCATCCATAGTCTTTGCTACTGAATCAACCAAGTAACCACTGATCCCGAAGTCACACATTTTGACATGTCCTTGTTTATTGAGAAGGACGTTGGATGGCTTGACATCTGTAAGAAGGAACGGGCAAGAGGCCAATTACTGAGCCGTTTTAGCCAGATGTTCAAAAATCACCACAGGATTATTCAATGAATATCAAATAAAATAAAAACTGGAGACTCTCAGGAAAGAATTGAAGGCTGTGCATTGGAGGACCTAAAAATGCCTGGAGAAGTATTCTCTCTGGGAATATCTCCTCCAGTACAACTCTATGGTCAACTTCCAGTGGAAGCATACCATAGAATTGCCCTGGAGAAAGTAAAAAATGCTTAGAGATAACATATTTTTGGTCAAGTATAACTGAACCTGCACACTACAAGCTCGCATTGTTATGGGGTCTTACTTTATTTTAGCTAAAGAGTCCACGGACTGAACGTTGGACTTTCTGTGTGCAAGGCAATTCTTCTACCGCTGCGCTATGGCTTGGTTTTCACCTAACAACCCGTACTAAATGTGCAAAGTGTAAGATATCAACATATAACACCTACCTCGGTGAATCACTGATAGCTTACTGTGCAAATGTTCAAGTGCCCGAACAATCTGGAGAGAAAAAGAGGTGGAAACGAATTAGTTGTAGTGATGAAGTGGAGAACACTTTGTCCCTTCAAAAATTTTGATTACCACTTTCATGATCCCTTAGCGTTGGCCATGCTGGTTGGAACTTCTGGGAGTGAAAAGTCCCAAATATCTGGACAAAGATTCCCATCTCTAGTTTAGGGCAACAGGATGAATTTACACTCTGACTTAAGATGCTGATGTGTTTCCCAAAACATCATCAGATTCCCATCAGTTCTGGGCTCATATGCAGCCACAATTTTAACTATAAATGGAAGGAAAAGCAGAAATCTCTAAACCCCCCATTTTCCAGACAAAATTGTGGTTGAGGTTAGCTGGCACGATGGTTAGTGGAAACAAGCCAACTTCACACCACAAGCTGGCTTGTTTTCACCCAGCCACACACAGTTCAGATTAACTAGGGTTTAGGATTTAAGTGAATGCTAAACTGTGGTTAATCTGTAAACAAAAATAGAAGATTCTGATCTTCTTGTGACCAGACCAGAAAAACAGCAGAGAGGGGCCAGTGCACAATGCAAAGAAAAAGTTAAATGGACATCTGTAAAGGTAAACCATGGCTCAACACTATGACTAAAGGCAGCAAAAGCAAAAGGTGTTACTCACAGACACTGCTATTTTCCCAAGTATATCTTCAGGGATTGTTTTCTTCTTTTCCAAAACTTTCTTATAAAATTTATCCAGAGATGTATCCATTAGTTCCATGCAGATCCAGACATCACCCTGAAAGCAAGGACAGGAAGGAGAGAAAGGGAGAAAGTATTTCTTAATTGTAATGATTTCGAATACTACCAACTGTGTCTTGAGTTATGCAGGAGCTTATGGTATGTGAACAGAATACCCACAACCCCACACTGCCCTGAAATGTGTCCCTGAGTGACTGAACATACACTGAGCCTCTAAGCAGAGATGAGTGAAACTGGGCTGGCATTGTCAAACTATCAGCAAAGAGTCTGGATTTCCTTCAGTTTTCCTTATTATATCCTTTCAAATTGTTTCTGACTCATGGAGACCCTAAAGTGACCCTATCACAGGATAATCTTGGCAAGATTTGTTCAGAGAGGGGTTGCCCTTGCCTTCCTCTGAGGCTGAGAGAGTGTAACTTGTCCAAGAATCATAGAATCATAGGCTATCAAAGTTGGAAGAGACACCAAGGGCCATCCAGTCCCACCCCATCCTGCCATGCAGGAACTCAAAATCAAAGCATCCCCAACAGATGGCCATCCAGCCTCTGCTTAAAGACCTCCAAAGAAGGAGACTCCACCAACTCCGAGGTCATCCAGGAGATTTCTATGGCTGAGGGGGGACTTGAACCCTGGTCTTCCAGAGTTCTCGTCCAGCACTCAACACACCACACCTCTCCTCTTACCTCTCTGAAAAGGGCTCCATAGAAAGTCACCGTGTAAAAGCAATCGACTGTCCTCATGGAGATGTCCAAGTCCATTAGTAGCCTCTTCTGTTCTTGAGTGTTCACAGTAGCTCGGATTCTCTGGAGGGAGCCAAACAAAAAAGCAAAGCATAGAACATTTAAATTAAAGCTTGCCAAAATGCAAGAGACCAAAGACCTTTCACAGACTTTCCTAGGTACCTAACGGAGCCCTGGGAATATTTATTCATCCCATTACACCAGCCTCTCTTCCCTTTGGTCTTGCCCTTTCCTACCTCATGTGCTGTGGAAATTTCGATGGGAATCTCCTTGGGGCAGAGACCTGACTTCTCTTGTCAGCATTATTTTGCAATCCTACTCTTACACGTATAGAGTGGCAACTATAAATGAGCATTGTTATGTTCCAGAAGGGAGGACCAGTTGGAGCTCTTACCTTCACAGCCATGGTAGTGTCACTCTGCGCATGGTATACTTTCTCTACCACACCATAAGCACCTCTTCCCAGCTCAGCGATGCTCACCAAGTCATCTGCCTCCACTTCGAAGTTCTGTTGTTCAGGAGAGACATGGACAGGTCACAAAAAAGAAAGAGAGAGAAAGCCAGGACGACAAATGAAATACCAAGAAGCTGGAGAAAGTAAGCGCACAGGTTGACGTAGGCTTTTGGATGCATCCAGCATGGCCTTCTTTGTTCGTAAGCAAGATCCCAAGCTACAATGGTAGCTACCAAGGAATCATTGAGGGATAAATGTAGGGAATTTGAGTTCGTGACCCTCCCAAAGCTCACTTGGCAATACCAAAACCGGAACACAGGAATACTGTTTTTTGGGGAGGGGGGGATTCCAGTTTCTAGAATCCCCTTGTGGATTCTGTGAGCTGGAGTCCAGAAAAAGAAAAGAAAAGAAAAGGTACCCCCCACACACACAACCTTTGCATCAAAACAACCTGCAAAGCTGCTGTTTTTGGATTCCAAGTTCTAGAATCTCCGAGTTGGTTCTGCGAGTTGGGAGTTTTTAAAAAAGGTATTTCCCCTCCAACCATTGTTTCAAAACAATTTGCAAAACAATCTCAGTGATCACAATGTTCCATTGCCCTTAAAATGCCGGAAAAGGATCCCCCATCAAAACGGCTCACCTAGAGCCAGGTTGACCAGATGTCACAACCACAAGGGAGGACAAGGCACTGCAAAATGTAGGACCTTTAAGAAAAGTGTACGACATTTAAAAATAAAAGGTAAAAGCACTAACATAAATTCATTTCATATGGTTTATTTACAGTTATATTACATAAACTGTATTTTATCACGGACTCAGCCATATTTTTCTGATTTACTTATCTTTGCTAAAATGCCTTGTTGGCTTGCAATGTACTTAGAGAACTCCCAGCAAGACAAATGCTTAAAATTGTACTTTATTAGCAACAAACCCTTGACTGAATCTACATTTAAATTATTCCTTTCATTTGTCCATCGTGTCGAAATTAAGGAAAAAAACTTCAACATCTGCATTGTGTCCTCAAGCTGCCCATTGCCTAACACATTTGCTGCCCCTTTCCCCTCCAAGAAACAAACATGCCCAAGCTCTGGGTGAGAGTCTTGCATGTTGCTGCTCCTTGGGGAGAAAAATAATTTTAGAAGGATCCATCCTCTCCCCCTATTTGCAGGAAGGACAGGGTATCCAAGTTTCTCAAAGGGGGACAGCAAAGATTGTGACAGAATTCAAAGGCATAGCTGTGGTAGTCTGTAAAATTAGTATGTAAAGAGATCTTGTAGCACCTCTGAAACTAACTGAAGGAAAAACGTTGGCAGCATGAGCTTTCGTAGACTTAAGTCTACATCCTCAGATGCAAAGTTGACGGCATGAGCTTTTGTAAACTTAAGTCTACATCCTCAGAATCATTTAGTTAAATGCATCTGAGGACGTAGACTTAAATCTACCAAAGCTCATGCTGCCAACTTCTTTCTTTCAGCTAGTGTCAACGGTGCTACAAGATCTCTTTATAAGCAAGCATAGTGTTACTCAATGGGCTTCTTAGCCATGCTCAAAATGAAGGACATTTTGGAATTCCTCCTGGACAGAAGGCTGAAATGTGGGACATGTCCAGGAAAAGGAGGATGGCTGAGCACCCTGCCTAGAGTAGGGTTACCAAAGGGAGGAGGATGGAGAGCTGGTGTGGCATTTGGGCCAAAAGATGGGCACAAATCACTACGGTTTTAGCATCCAAATCAGCATATGGATCAAGCAGCAGTGACTTGGTGAGGGCCTCCAACCCCCTTGAAGGATTCCTCTGCAGAGTCAAAGTGGTATCTGAGCAACAGGCAATATAGATGAAGACAATCCATTCAGGACCCTTTTAGATCTGACCAATTCAATGGAAAGGGGAGGATGGAGGCAGCAGTCCCATTCACCCGGCATGAAGTTCTGACCCTGCTTTGACCTCCTGCAATGCTGGGAATAGCAAGGAACTTGCTCCCTATCCTCCTGCCCCAACAACTGCTCCAAACGGACAATGGCAACCACTGAAAAGGGCTCCATTCATAGCATTTCAGAACGGGAGGATATGAATCAATCAGAGCAAGAGACGCCAGACAGAGAGGTCAAGAGGTGTTCTCCCAGGATTATCCAGTGCTAAGAAAGAAAGAAAGAAAGAAAATACTTTGGACAACTCTTGCTCCCAGAATTCCCCGGGAGGCACACTTATTGGTATCGATGCAGTGGTTTCTACCATGGACAAGTGAACACCAGTGAGGGCTATTCAATTCATGCCTGTATGAATTGCACCATGCCAACCAGAGCTTGGATAAGTTACTCTTTGGGATTAACAACTTTGCAGAATCCCTCAGTCACTGTGCCTGTGATGACAGGGATTCTGGGAGCTGCTGCTCAAAAAAGTAACTTTACTAACCTCTGGACAAGAGTAAAAAATCTCTAGCTAAAACACACACGATGCACTGCCCAAATCTTCCAAGTTTGAGGACGAGTGCATCCACCTCCGTACTGTTCACGCCACCTTTCCTCTGCAGAGGTTTAGGGATGATAGGAGTGGCAGTCCAAGCAAGCACGGCCAACGGGAGCTGATGTTCGAAACATCTGCAGGGTACCACACTGAGGAAGGCAGACCTGCACTGGCTTGCATGCTTTACGGATTTCATTTATTCAATTCAAGTTGGTTTTTTGAGCATACTCATGTGCAACTTTGATGTTGCAGCTCCGTCAAAGCTGTGAACACGTATGGTTTTCTTCAGGGCAGAAGTAGTCAAAAAAGAAATTTAAAAAAGAGGAAGGAAGGAAGCAGGCTTTCCACCACATTTCCCCTTTCAAGTTTTCCCCTTGCTTTGTAACCACTTCAGAGCACTCCCCAAGATGCCTCCGCTTCCGTTCTTGGTTTGTCTTTTGAACTAGCTAGAGTCATGCGCCATGTGCCTTTCTGCAATTATTTTCTATGCAGGCACACCAAGTGAAAATGGATATGAAACTCAGAACTTCTATAGTCACTTTTTTTTTTAAATAAAAAGCCAAACTGCTAGTCCTTGAGACATAGGAGGGCAATGCCTTGGAACACCACAAAAGGGATGGAGACTGATGCCTAGTAGGAATAGGTAAACCTAGAAGGCAGCTGCCTATCATGTCAAGCAATGGCTCTCAAACTTTGGACTTGCAGGTATTTTGGACTTCAACGCAAAGAAGCCACAGCCAGCTTGGTCAATGGTCAGGGATTCCAGGAGCCAAAATCTAAAACATCTGGAGGACTAACAACTGAGAAGCATTGGTGTGAGAGGACACTGAGCTCAGAGGATCCAGTGGTCGAAGACAGTTCCTCCGCTTCTAAAATGGAAGCCTCTATTCTTAGCCTGGAGGACATCGAGTAACAAGAGAACCAAAGAGGCAACAGCTATTTCTAGACACTATTTGTGAGTGCGAGGTTCCCTGTTCCTTTCCCATGCCAGGTCACTACAAGGTTGGTGGAAAAAGTTAAAAGGAGCAACAGAAGAGGTGGGGGAAATGGGGGGGGGAGTTACTTTTTTTGGACTACAATTCCCAGAATCCTCCAGCCAGCGCGGCCAATGGTATGTGAACTGGGAGGGCTCTGGGGGTTGTAGTCCAAAAAGTTAACTTTTCGACTTGTACTTAACAGCTGAGTTGCTGAGAGCATCTGTGTCCAGAGCTGGGAAAAGCTACTTTTTTGGACTCTGTCTCCCAGAATCCTCCAGCCAGCATGGTCAATGGGAGCTGTGGTCTAAAAAATGAAGTTTTCGCAGCTCTGGGCACAGATTCTCTCAGTAACTCAGCTTTTAAATAGGAAATTTTCCTGTTCTCCCATCCTATAGTAATAAAAACAACATAGGAGTGGTTGGGAGAGAAGAAACTACCACTGGAAAGAAGGCGAAGGGATGCCACATTGGTTTGGTGTGAAGATACAGATGTTTCCCAGCTTCATAAATCAGGATCTAATCCCATTAACCTGCTTGCTAGTTAGCCAAGGTGTAATGAAAGAGTTCCCTGGTTTGGATGCAAGAGTGTGAATCTGGTTTAATACGAGTCAGGAATTAAACATCACAGTCAAGGTGAAAAGGAAAAGGTGAAGAAGGATATTCTGTCCCAGCAAGAATCCTCTGCTTTGTAAATTGGATTAACCACAAATGGTGGTTGTTCCCAATTTCAGAAACCATGGTTTGCAAAGTTGGGAAGATGTGTCCAAACCTGGCTACTGTACATGCACAGACAGGGATTTTAAGCAGAGAGGAAGAGATGTTGTTGCACTGCAATTCCCATCAACTCACACCAGCCTGGTGAATAGAAAAGGATGATGGGAGCAGTAGTTCAACAACATCTGTAGGAACACAGGATCCCATATAAACACCAAGCTTGCAGGGTTGGTTAGGGAGTGTTAATCTGCTTTTGTTGTTCTTGTGATAAGTGCTAGGTAAAAGCTTTAGAAAAGGTACAGAATAATACAAGTCAAATAGCAATGGAGAAAACAACAACATACTTTCTCACCAACAGTAATAAAAGTCCTGGAATCCAAGTTCCTGGGTGGTCTGGAAAAGAAACAAAGCAAAATAATAATAATAATAATAATAATAATAAAGTTTTATTTGTACCCCGCCTTTCCAGAAAACTGATCAAAGCGGCTTACAACATTGAATAAGACAATCCAACATTGAATAAGACAATCCAAAAATACAATACAAGATCAAAAGATCTGTTCACAAAACAATTCATTCTCTAGTTTGGGGCTTGGTATGTTGGTGAATATAGTAAAATGCATGTTTTTGTATGTTGGATGCACATAGTAAAATACAGAGAAAACTCCCCCTAGAAGCTAGAGGTTTAATGCACCAAGGAGAAAAATAATAAAGAACGGGAAAATAGCATCATTGCCATACAAAACATATCTAAAGGAATCAGTCATCAACAAATTGTTTTACATAGGCTGCATTTAGATTATCAGAATGGCTATGCTTAGATGGTTGTTATCTTGGTTTAATAAACTGAGATAGAAGGAAGACATACCTCTCCCCACTCTGTCCAAACTGTGCATGCAGCCTGCTTTCAGTCTCATTTTATGGCAGGAACAAACAAAACAGGATTTCTTCCACAAACTATTGTTTCCCTGTTTTGTCCGAACTGTAGAATCACCATTAACTGTTTTAGAACAAGACACAAGATCAAGCCAACTTTGTATGTTTTCTAGCTTGATTTGGTCCAAAGCTGTTAAATCACGGTTTCCGTTTCAGACTACATCAGGAAACAATGGTTTGAAGTTGGTTTGTTATTTTTACTTGCTCGAGAGAGGTTAACCATGGCTTACTGGTTCAGATCAAACAAGAAACGATGGCTTAAGACCTTCTGCTTTGTTCACTCCTGTCAAATAACGCTGAAAAGGCTCCATGTCTACATACCAAATTAGTTCATATTCTCAGCTTATTCAGTCAAGAGCATAACCATCCAAACAAACCCATTGTGTTTGAAAAAGTTGCAGGTACAAGTCTAGCAGGATGAAGAGTTTGTATAGGAATAAGAATGTAGAGATCTTGCAGCCCCTTTGAGACTAACTGAAAGAAAGAAATTGGCAGCATGAATTCAACCCCCTGAATTTTGGAAGCTAAAGTACAAAACCCCCTGAATTTTGGAAGCTAAAGTACAAAATAGTGCGATGGCACCAGACTGGCAAAGACTGAGCAAGAAAGTTATGAATCCTAAGAAAGCTGCTCTGTGCCAAAATGTGGGAAAAGCTTCTTCTGTTGGACTACACCTCCCAGAATCTTCCAGCCAGTGGCTGGGAGATGTAGTCCCAAAAAGAATTTCCCCCAAGTTTTGGTGACAACTACAATGGAGCTACATGCGCTAATTTCACCTTTTGCTTTTTCTAAAAAAATTAGGACAAATCTATACAATCTGCCTCTCTGGCCTGTATTAAACAGATTATATATTAAGGACTTTGCAAGAGACAGATGAAGCTGATCTTACGTTGGGGGGACGGATGGCTGCTTATTAGCTGATGGCATTCTCAAGATGGGAGGTCTTCGCTTCTTGGGCCCTTGAGAGAGAAAAGAAAATACACAATACTTTTTTTAAAGGTGCATGAGGAAGGTATCATCGAAAACATACTGGGATTAAACTGTACAGGCCATTTTTTCAAATTTCTACTCCATCATAACCACAACTAGCCTACAGTTGCTACCTCACAGGGTTGTTGTGATGACAAAACGGGAATGGAGAAGAATAACAGCAGAGACTGCCTTGTGGTCTTTGGACGACAGATGGATAAAAACATTCCTAAAATGTAATGAATCTACAGCACAGCCTATACAGGGTGAGTCTCCTTTATCTGAAATGCTTGGGACCCAATCTGTTTTGGATTTCAAAGTTTTTCAGTTTTTTGAATATTTGCATTGAGATGGGACCCAATGAAATTCAGAACGCAGGTCTTCCAAGTTCCTGATCACCAGGCTACCTATGGCACTACATTCTCTCTCTCTATAAGAGCATCTCCCAAAGTTGGAGGACTTGGAAGATGACAAAACGGGAATGGAGAAACAGGGGAGAAGAAGAAAGGTAGAAAGAAGATGGAGCATTAAGGGGGAAAAGGGGGAGAAAAGCTGATCCCTTACCTCCTTTGCGCTTTTCCAAGGATCCTTTAGGATTTAGAAGAGAAAAAGGGAGACATAAAAGATTAACAAGACAATCCAAAAGTCACAGATCTTCACTTTAAGCGCCAGCGGATTGTATATAACTAAACACCAAAGTGAGGATTGTTCAAGCTATTGTATTCCCCATCACCATGAATTGTGAAGAAAGGGGATAATAAGAAAATCAACTCATTTGAGATGTGATGCTGGAGAAGAGGGCTGAGAATACCGTGGATAGCAAAAAAGACAAACAAATGGGTCCTTGTACAGATCAAGCCTGAACTCGCCGGGAAGCCAAGATGATCAAATTGAGGCTGTCGTACTTTGGCGACATCGTAAGAAGGCATGAATCACTGGAAAATACAATAATGCTAGAAAAGGTAACAAGAGTCTAAGGATTTTGTTGTTGGACCAGAACCAGGACTCCAAGAAGGTAGGGTTCTCCCTACCCAACCATGGAAACTTTCTGACCTTGGACAAGTCACACTCTCTTGGTCTTGGAGGAAGACAAGGGCAAACCTCCTCTGAACAAATCTGGCCAAAATATAAGTCCTAGGAAAGGGCTGTCATAAGTTAGAGTTGACTAGAAGGCACAGAACAGTTACAATTGCACATGGAATGCCCCCCGCCTGTTGCACAATGAAAATGGAAAACATGATGCGAGTTGTGCCATCAACTACACAAGAGTGCAATCCAGTCCATAGGCAGCACAATGTGGCATAATCATTGGCATAAATGTATACTACTGCTGTTTTATGAATGAGTCTCAGTCTATGAATGCCTGGCAAACATGCCATGGCCAGAAAGGAACAGCCAAATTCAATTTTGTTTAAGTTCGTGCCAGTGACTTGAGTAGCTTAAATACCCTGAAAATCCCATCTGATCTTAGAAGTTATGCAGGGTCAAACCTGGTTAGTACTTGGAAGGGGGACTGCAAAAGAATCCCAGGTGGCTGTAGCCTATATTTCAGAGGAAGGAGCTGGCAAAACCACTTCCGAGTATTCCATGTCTAAGAAAACTCTATGAAATTCATGGGTTCGCCATAAATTGACTGGCAACAAGACGGCACATAGGAGTTGATCATACGGGAGACGAAATACCCAAATCCCGTGCAGAAACTGGATTTAAATTCCGAGAATGTCCTGCAAAAGTGGGATCGTTTTCAGACACATTGGGAGCATTCAGCGTTAATCCGACATTTGAGCATTAATCCGACAATTCCCGAAAGTAAAAAGCATCTGATTTTGTCCACTTTCTGTGCAAGTTAATGTCGGATTAATGGTCAATGCCCTCGATGGATCTGAAAACGATCCCACCTTTGCGGAATTTGTCCACTTTCTGTGCAGGTTAGTTTTGGATTGATGCTCAATTTTGTGGATTTAAATCCCGTTTCTGTATGGGATTTGGCCGATTCCCTCCCATGTGATAAACTCCATACTCCGATGCCACCAGTGACCCAAGTATGAACCAGCCCTGGGCTTCTACAATTTTGGACCAGAAGAGGGCACTCCATTTCTAGCATCTCAAAACTGCAAAAAGCCACGCAGACAGAGATTGGGATAATACCATTTTTGGGTTGTTTTTTTTAAATCACTTTATACAAGCCTTTCATTCAGGACATCAACTGCAAACAAGGTGTTACACTTGGTTAGATCACTGAGTTTCCCAAGAATGGTTTTAGCCAGAAGGGCAATACCTAACTAGCAATGGTTGATATTCGTAGAATTGTTCCAGAGATCCAGATGCAAGATGCCCATCCAACTGCATGCAACTCTGAGGCTGTCCCTGTGCCTAGAAAGTTACTTTTTCCTATTCTCCCATTCCTGTTACTCATTCTGGCACTGACCAAATAAAGCATTATCATGCATTCCCTATTAAAAAAAATATTTGCACTGCTTATCTGTTATCTTTTTGTGCAGAAAAACGTAAGGAATAATAGGGGAATGGCATCAACATTTGGAAAATCCTTGTCAAAATGACTTTAAAAAGTGCTTAACTACAGCCTTAAAAGGGACTTTAATCAGCAACCAAAAAAGAGTACTCAGACTAGAGAAGCGATTCCATTTGCACCCGTTACATTCCTTTTCTAGCATAACTTTATTATAATTCCAAACTTCTGAACTGTTCTTTTAATTACTTGGCGTGCATCCACACTGCACTGTTATAGTAGTTTGATACCCCACTAGTTCCCACGGCTCCATCTTATAGGATCCTGGAATTTGTAGCTCAGAGATGGACTTAGATTCTCTGCAAGAGAACACTAGCCCATCGCCCACACTTCAGCACTAGAGCTCTCTATCAAAGAACTCTTAAAGTGTCTCAAGAGGCTACAAATCCCAAGATTTCAAAGGATGAAATCCTGGTATGAAATCCCAGGAGTTTCTCCATGTTGCACAGTTATAGAAGTTCAATGCCATTTCCACAGCTCCATCCTATGAAATGCTGAGATTCATAGTTTTGCGAGGTACTTAAAATTTTCTGCTCAAGAGCCCTACTTGCTGTAGTTCAAGGGGCTGCATGACAAAATGCACCAAATTACACCAAATGCACCAAATTACAAACACGACAATTCTGGACAGTGGAACCACGGCCATTAAAGTGGTATCAAACTGCTATAACTGTGCCGTATGGATGTATTTCCAGTATCTTCTTTGCAGAGAAATTACGCGTTGTATAATAAAGAAGTAGAGGAAGAGAAGCAGGGCATATACTACTAGATACCAAGCTCAGCGCTCCAAATGTCTAGACCTTTCCAAGATGTCAGGAAGACAAGAAAATTATGTATTCACATTTTAAACCAAAAAACCACCCCACATTCTCTGAACCTTAAAAGCTAAAAGCAGTGTATAGTTGTACACTTACATGCACTGCCATTATATCTTTGCAGCAATCCTGTGAAAAAGCAATAGGAGGCTGAGAGAGAGTAGCCAGACCAAGGTCACACTGGGTCTAGCTCCATTAGAATTGCCTTTATTTATTTATTTTTTAGGAATGTATATTCCAATCGTTGTAAATATTTCTGGTTTTTAGAAAAGGAACCGAGACGTTATAATACTAAGTCTCGACTTAACACACACAAACACACGTATTCATATGTTTTTCTCCTGCAAAGATTACTAAAGAGTCTAAAAATACGGTAAGTATTTTTTTTAGCATAGAAGTCTGGAAATATAATCGAGTTATGTTTGAAAATGAGTATTTTTTGATAGCCACTATCTGCTTTTTTCAGTACGTTTGACATTTCTGCTAGGCTGGATGGCAGAGGCACAGTAGTTTTATTGTTCCAAGAAGGAATCTGGTATTTCTTTTTTAAAAAAAGAAGTATTCAGATGGCCAAGCAGTCCACCAGTCTTACATTGCAAAGTATAACCCGGTTGCACAAACCAGAGATTTCAAAAGGGATCTTTTTTCAGACTACACCTTTACATTCCAGAAATTCCCAGTGGGAAGATTCCTAGGCATCTTGGCAGATTTTGAGAACTGTAATCCAAAAATACCTTTTTTCCAACCTCTGCCATAAACACTATTTGTGGTTTAACTTTCGGAGAATCTGTTGAATCCTCTCCGCTGCTTGCATCAGGCCCCCCATCTGGCTAAAAAAGCTTCCCAGTATAAAATGCTAGTCTAGCACTGGTCAAAACCAGAGTGGGTTGGTTTAAAGTTTCAACCAAGTTGGTTTGAAGCGTTTTAAGCCAAATGACTTTAAAAACAACAGCAACGATCTTGGATTTTTATTATTATTTTTTTTTAAAAAAAGTCTGTTATTATTATTACAGGCGGACTTCCCATTCGCGGTTTTGGGTTTCCGCAGACGGCAAGCCAGGAGGTACAAAATAGTGCGCGCACCCGCAGCGCAAGCGCAGAGCCGCACGCAGGAGCGCACCGCCATTATAGTCAATAGGGCCTGAATACTTGCCCTTTTTCTATTTCGCGGAAGGAGGCTCTGGAACGGACGCGAACAGGGAGGGACGACTGTATTTGCCAACACTCTTACTGGAAACCAGCAACTCCTGCTGAGATGCCCTCTTCTACGAAACCATTAAATGTATAGGCGTCTTCTATCTTTACTCTATTAACCCTAGCCCTAACCTACACCTTTCTGTCTCATGGTTTTCTTGGCAAGATTTTTCCAAGGAGATTGCCGCCCTTGTTCCCCTCTTAGGTTGAGAGAGTGTGATCTGCCCAGGGGGTTTCCGCGGCCAAGCAGGGGTTTGAATCCTGGTCTCCAAAGTCCTAGACCAACATTCAAACCCCTACACCACTCTGACTCTCGTCCGTTCAAATGCAAGACCTAAATGACAAGGTTTGCCCAATGATGATCTGCAGAAGTCAACTTCAATGCCCTGGCCCTGTGCAGACTATGTCAGATGCTGCCAGCTGAGGCATCACAACAAACCATGGTTTGGCTTGTCAAACCATGGTTTGTTTGACAATAATTTTTATTGGTGTATTAACAAAACACTTGTTTCATAATTAATAAATATAGCAAACCTAAACAAAACAAAATAAACACAAATGTAAGCAAAACCTTAAAAGCCCCTACAATACTACAACCCCACCCACCCACCCACCACCTCTTACCAGGATATTATACTAAACATATAATTTATATAAACATGAAATTATTGCGGTTCCAAGTTGTATAAATTGTAGTTGAATGTATCTATCATCTTATCACTCCTCTAAATATCACATCCTACAAAGGAAACAATTTTAAATCAAGAATTCATTTAGATCATTGCCTTTAACAAAATTGGTCAGTTTTGCAAGTTCCGTCATAGCCGTGACATCACAACAAACCATGGCTTGGCTTGTCAAACCATGGTTTGCCATAATATCTAAACCGGACTCACTAAGCAATTTAGGACACACAAAAGAGCAGGGCCAAGTCTTCCACTCGCCTCAAGCGAGATCCTGGTAAGAGTTAACCCAAAAGAGAGATCAGCCAAAGCTGTCTCCAAACAGTGCACACATTACATCAGCCTGAAAAGCAGACAAGAGACAATGGCCATTCATTCAGGTCTTTTCTGTTCCGAAGGAGCCTTTGGGATTTCTCATTTTCTCATGAAGGGATTGAGGGATGCCGTCAATCGCCAGGGGCCTCCTAGTTTTTCGGATAGGTTTACAGGAATGTTCCAAAACACATGATGGTCTACATGTACTTTTCAAGCCAGATCTGGTTTTTTTTTGGATAGGTTTACAGGAATGTTCCAAAACACATGACGGTCTACATGTACTTCTCAAGCCAGACCTGGAGTGATGAGGGAAGGGGCTGACCAGCAGCATTCAAGTTGGCCTTTGTTTTCTTCAAATACTATGTCTTCCTCAATGGAAAGCAAAAGAAACCTATTGGTTGCAGACCCAGAGGTCCAGATTGTGCACCAAACCCATCTGCCATGGCAAAGTGCAACCCTTAGAACCCATGTATCTGAGATGCTTTTGAAGGCAGCACATCCTCCATCTTTTTCAGGATTGGGTCCAGAAAAGAGACCAAATGTGAGGCTGGGGGATTCTGGTCCCAAAATAGGATTCCCCCCCCCCAAAAAAAACCCCTCTTCTGGTTTCTACACTTGGAGCTGAAGGACCTCAAGATGTTAGCGCTGGTAACCCCAAGGCTGGACTTTTGCAATGTACTGTGCTTTGGGCTACCTTTATACCAAGTTCAGAAACTTCAATTAGTTCAAAATACAGCAAAATACTGGTAATCTGGATATTCAGGAGTGATCATATCACACCAATATTAAAATCACTGGCTGCCAATTACTTTCTGGGCAAGGTACAAAGTGCGGGTTATAACGGTGCATGAAGATTTGTATGTAAGACACTCCACAGAATTCGGGAACAATCATTCGTGCGCATTCATTCCTATCTTCTTGTTGTGTGCCTTTAGTCGTTTCCAGCTTATGGTGACCGTAAGGTTTTCTTGGCAAGATTTATTCAGAGGAGGATGACCATTGCCTTCCCTGAGGCTGAGAGAGCGTGACTTGCCCCAGGTAGTTTCATGCTCCAGCGGGGATTTGAAGCCTGGTCTCTAGAGTCATAGTCCAACATTCAAACCGCTACACCATGGTGTCTCCCCACGCAAATCCAAGATTTCTGCACCTGGTGGGTGCTGCCATATTCACGCCAACAAAATATAGCGAGGAAGACTTCATATTAGTATTGTTAGCAAACAGCTAAACTGTGCTATTAGACTGGCGTCGCAACTATTAATTACTCAACTAATTAATATTACGAAGCAATGGATACTCGCTTTCCAGATAAATCTTTCTGGATTTTTTTAAAAATTAGAATTTTTAAATATTGTCCCCCCCCCCTGTTTCCTCTTGACTCCAACTGCAGGAGCAGAGGAGAGAGTTATAAATGTCGGTGCACATTTGCTTGGAAAAATTATTAATACCTGGCCCAGCTAGAAACTGGCATGGGTTTGCCGCAGACGGAGAAGGATGGCATGAGTTGCCCCTTAGTCACCCGGCGGTGACTAAAAGCAGGGCTGGTCTGTGTCGCAACTTGTCCAATAAATCTTTTCAAAGCGAAGAGGGTTTCAGCCTTTCAAAGCCCCGAGGCTGTCTTTCGACTAGACGCCCCTTTTCAGAAAGATATTTGCATCTATTAACATATATTAGGGGCCTCTGATCTTAGGAATCGTTTCCAAATTTAGAATACCGGAGAAGGGGAAAGGGGGGTTTCTGAGATTTCGGTAAGCATCACCCACAAGCGTGGCAGTAGAACGCTGAGGTCTTGAAATGTGTAGGCACATTTTAAGCGATTATAGCTCACAAAACTACAAATCCCAAATTCCTCAGCACTGAGCCACGGCAATTAAAGCGGTGTCAAACTGCATTAATTCTGCAACATAGATGCAGCCATAGTTTCAAGCAATGCCTAGCTTTCTGGAGTTCAGAAGCTTAGATTCGAAGCATCCTTCCATAGGGTGCAAGTGCATGGGATGCAACCTTCCCCTAGGATTGCAGCTTCCAGACTGGAAAGCAAAAACATTTATTATTATTTAATCAAGCTTTTAATGCCTAAGCGTTTTAATACAGAAATATGTTTTATATGTTTTCAACTTCTGCATGAGTTTTAACCAGTTATATAGCATTCTAATGTGGCGTTTTTAAACTGATTTAAAAACTTTTGGTAAACGTTTTTCATTTGTCGTTACAGAAGCCGCCTTGGGTCCCGACCCTAGGAGAAAGATGGCATATAAATAAAGTAAATAATTAAATAACTTATTTTTAAATAAAATAAAACCAACCACAGTGGGCCCTTGGTATCCCCTGAGATTTGGTTCCAGGAGTTCCTGTGGATACCAAAATCCAAAGACTTTCAAATCCCATTATATATACAATGGCATAGTAAACTGGTGTCCCTTATATAAAATTATAAAAGCAAGGTTTGATTTTTGGAATTTGTATATTTTCATGCATGCTCCTGGCTTGGCGTAATGGGTTGAGTGTTGGACTATGCCTCTGGAGACCAGGATTTGAATCCCAGCTCAGCCATGAAACCCACTGGGTGACCCTGGGCAAGTCACAGTCTCTCAGCCTCAGGAGAAGGCAACGACAAACCTCCCCTGAACAAATCTTGCCAAGAAAACCTCATGATAAGGTCGCCGCCATAAGTCAGAAACAACAACAACAACAGCAACAAATATTTCTTGATAATAAATGTTGGTTAATATTTCGTTATTTTTTAACTTTTGTCATCAATGCGTGTAGAGATCTTGTAGCACCTTTGAGACTAACTGAAATAAAGAAGATGAAGGTGTAGTGCCAGCCTCCAAGTAATATCCGTTCATACCATCTGAACTGAGAAGAAACAACAGCAAAATGCAGGCTTATGACTAACATTTTCCATTTTTATTCCTCTTGTATGGTTTTTAACACCTTGTCTGATGAAGAAGCCAGTGGAGCTTCGAAAGCTTGCAACATGCAATTGTGCATTTTGCTTGGCCCCAGAAAGGTATCATTGCTTGGTGGATTTTTTAATTGACTATATGGTCTTGGAGATGTCTCATCCATAGGACTGCCATGAGTCGAGATCGACTCGAGGGCAGTTAACAACAAAATATGGCCATTAACACGGCTACCCCGGGATGTTTTTGGAAATAAAGAAGTTGACAGACTTTGGTCATCAATGTCTGAGTTCTGCCTTTTTAAATTCTTGTAACCCACCTCTCCCATTGTGGGAGAAAGGCAGGGTATAAATCCTTGCCATCAATAAATGAATTGTTTTTTCAAGCCACGGATGCTTGAATCCGTGGATCCCGAGGGCCGGCTGTGCTTGATCCTCAAATGACTAGTTAAATGCTTTTCCCCAAGACTATTGCAACACAAGGAGACGAAAAGGATGGGTTGGAATCTCAGGTCGCGTTGCGAGTCTCCACCCTCCTGTCCTGACCTGTGTGTGAGTTGTGTGAACACCTCCAACCAGGAGCATGCACGAAAATATGCACATTTGGCGACCTGCTCCTAACCCGACAAGCTCTGCTGGAAATTCCACTTTTTGTTGTTGTTGTTGTTGTTTGGAGGCCTCTTGGCATTGCCAGGCTCCAGTTTCAGGTTGTGTTCCCAGGGCTCCAACCTTTCGCCTGCTCATACACACCTCCTCACCAATGCACACATGCACACATATTCGAACACACCACACCGGCATATATATACACACACACACACACACACACAAGGCGAAAGAAAGTTATAAATAGCACAAGGCGTTGTGCACTCAGCTAACCGCTTCTCCAAATACTTGAGTGAGACAGCAGGAGGATGACAAACAACAAAAGGAGGAGGGAGGAAAAGATGCCAGGTCCAAAATTCCCCCTTTTGCAGGAACTGGACAGTCACTAGATGCTCTTTGGACAAAAAATGCTATGAAGTGATCAGGGCCTTCTCTTCTCTCTTCTCATGAAGTGGGAGCTTTCTTCCATCACATCCCAGAATCTGAGGCTTGGAAGGGTCCCCCAAAGGCTATATAGTCAAACCCCGATGGACCCGGATGCAAAGCAAGAGCACAGCCTCTTGACAGGTGGCCATCGAAACTGTGTTTAAATAACTCCAAGAAAGGAGCGTTCACCAGTTCTTCGAGATGCCAAATACAGCTGGCCCTCCACATGTGCGGTCTTCACTTTTGCGGATTTATTTGCAGTTTTGACTCATATGTCCTCCATCTCTAGGTCTTCCAATGCAATTCTGCTGGAAGTTGACCCTAGAGTTGCACTGAGAACCTAGAAGTTCCTAGAGAAAACACTACTCTAGGCAATAGTAGGTCCTCCAGCATGATTCTATGGTCAAATTCTGGCAGATGTTGACCACAGAGTTGCATTGCAGGACCTGTAAATTCCCGGAGAGGTGTTCTCTCAGATAGAAAGAATAGTGTATTTTATTTGCAGTTTTTCTACATTCAGAAGGGTCTTAAACTCCTAACCCCAGCAAATGTGGAGGGAAGACTGTAGTTCCTTTGTAATATTTACTAGGGGGGCATTTACACTCATTTTTTGTTTCCTGAGGAGGTGTGGATCGCCACACTGATGCATTACAGTGCTTGTTGTTCCACTGTATTTTGACTTTGTGAATCTCTTGGAGTCATTTTAACCCTTGTGTTATTCGTGCATGCCATCATTTTGGGTTAAAATGGAGCTGCCTCCCTTCCTTTGAACAATACAGAGCAATCCGAATCAATTCGGAAGCATATTCATACTATTGATAATGCGGATCGATGTGGATATTTCAGAAAAACTCATGGGGGGGGGGGCGGTATCGAATATCCCAGGTTAAGTGGGTTTTTTGCCAAACTACCCCCAAAAAAGTGCACTGAGTGCATGTGAACACATGAACATGTGTGAACACCAAGGATTCAACCCAGATTCATCCTGGATTATTTCCGCAGTGTGAATGGAACCCAGGAATCTCTTCCCTTGTCATTTCTACAATCAAGTCCGGTCCTCCTATCCTCCATAAAGCAGTGGTTCCCGAACTCTGGTCTTCCAGATCCAGTTCCCAGAAGCCCCAGCCAGCTTGGCCAGTAGTCCAGCATTCTGGGAACTGAAGTTCAAAACATCTGGAGGACCAAAGTTTGGGAACCGTTGCTCTAAAGCAAAGTTGTATAATTATTCAGCTGCCTAGATCTGACCTTATCGGTCATAACCAGCGCTTTGAATTTTACCGGAAAAATGATCATCAGTCTGGGGAGCTACTGGAGAAGGGGAGTGGTATAACCCCTGTAACCAGCAATTGTATCACCTCTTGGCTGTACTGGATGACAACTCCCATTATCCCCAGCCAGCACTGCCAACCAATGCAAACCAACATCATCTCGACACAAGAGTACGGGGAAAACAAATCAGTGGTGAAGCAGCATCAAGGCTTCCAGAGGAGTATCTCTAGGACCTTTTAGAATAGCAGGGGTTACAAAATCTTAGACTCTCCTCTCTGCCTTTAAACAGCAATCCCTACAAGGAGGAGAAAAAGATATTCCCAGCTTCTTCTTGTTGCTGTTGTGTGCCTTCGAGTCATTTCCAAACTATGGCGACCCTAAGGTGAAGCTCTCATAAAGTTTTCTTGGAAGTTTCTTCACCGGGGTTTGCCATTGCCAGCCTCTGAGGCTGAGAATGTGTCACTCAGTGGTTTTTCATGGCCAAGCTAGGATTCGAACCCTGGTCTCCCAGTGTCCTAATTCACCATTCAAACCACTACACCATACTGGCTCTCAGATATTCCCAGCAATGATATATTGTTATGAGCGATCTCTGTTCTAATACAGTACATTTTAGGGAGTCTTGGTCTTAAGCAGGAAAAAAACCATTAGCTTTACAAAAGACCTGCTCCTCATGGAAATTTAAATGGGCAGAAATAAATTATTAGGGGTTTTTTAAAAATGCAGACCAACAGAGCTGCTTTTCGGGACTTTCTTTGGGGCTTTTGCTATCAAAACATCTAAAAAGTGACACCGCCCAGAGTCTTCCTTCCAAGTTTTTCTTTTCATTTTTTTTTCTGATTTCTTTTTTTAAAAATAGAACTCCTCACTGAATTGTATCTTTGATACACTAAACATGACTATTTTGTGCCAAACAAAAGCGTGCAACAGTTTCACATTATGGATAGAATACACTTTATGTCCAGAATGTAACAAAGTGATTTCCCCCCCCCCATTTGTGAAGGATGCTAATACATCTGTATCCAACCAATTTTTTATCCACAGATTCAAAGAGCCAGGGTCTGAAAATGTTCAAAAATAATATTAATTCCAAAAGGAAACCCAGTTTTTGCCATTTTATATAACCATTTCACTATGCCATTGTATTTAATGGAGCATCTACGGATTTCGGTATCCAGGGGGATGTCCAGGAACAAAAACCCTAGTGGAAACCAAGGACCCACTATATATTATTGCAAATTTTCCTGCAAATTTCTGGGTTGCTTTTCCAGAATTTTTTTCCTAAATCATCCCAATTTCCAAAAATATTACATCTCTACCAGCGGTAGGACCAAAAGAAAGTAATTTTTCCAACCTCAGAGGCATGCCTTCTCAGACCAGGAATTCCTAGCTACATCTGTACAGAAGAGGTGGAAAAGGTCAGGTCCTGGGATCAAATCTGGCCCTCCGGGGGTTCCCCTCCAGCCCCGGGAGTTTCCCCAGGTGGCTCCTCCCCCTTCCTTATGACATCATCATTTAGGTCACTGCAGCCCAGGGGGGTTTTCCCAGCTTTGCAAATGGATTTCCACATTCCAAAAGGCTGAAACAAACGCCTTTCCTAGGGCTTCAACACTGGCACTAAGAATCTTAAATCATAAATACTGTATATACTCAACTATAAGTCGACCTGATGTATACGTCAAGGGCAGGTTTTGGGGCCAAGATGATGGATTTTGTTACGATCTGTGGATAAGTCGAGGGTAAAACTTAGGAGCATGGAAAAAAGGATTTAAAGGGTGAGGCAAAGGAAAATAATGCCCAAGAACTTAGAAAATTCTGGCAGGCATGACTGTGCTCATCCTAAAGGCTGGATAGATGAGAGAGGAGAGGAGATCCATGCTTCTTTTTGGTGCTCTCAGGATGGACTAAGCCAGGGGTAGGCAACCTTTCCCCTTTAAGGGCCGAGGGACTTCAGCTCCCAGAATCCCAGGAGCTATTGGCCAACATGGGACTATTGGCCAACATGGCTGAGGCTTCTGGGAGCTGAAGTCCCTCGGCCCTTAAAGGGGAAAGGTTGCCTACCCCTGGACTAAGCCCTTGCCTTTCAGAGAAAGAGGACGGCATAAGAGTCAAAGTACAGTACTTACATTGACTCGTGGATAAGTCGGCCCAGGTTTCTTGGGTCAATTTTTGGACTAAAATTTCTAGACTTATACATGAGTATATATATACCAGGGGCAGGCAACCTAAGGTCCGGGGGTCGGCTGCGGCTCCCCAAGGCCTTTGGACCGGCCCCAGGCTGGTCCTGCCGCTGCTGCCGCCCACCATGATGATATTGATTATTGTTGTTATTACTTGTTCTTGGGTTTTCTTGGCAAAATCTCCACAGGGGTTTTGCCATGGCTTTTCTGGGGCTGAGAGAGTGTGCATGCATTTTTTAAAATATGTTTTTTATTATTTTTATTTATTTATTTATTTATTTTTGGTGCTTCGGCCCCCCAACTGTCTGATGGACAGCAACCCGGCCCCCGGCTCAAAAAGGTTGCCTACCCCTGGTATAAAGGGATAGACTTTCCTTCTTTGGAAGTCTTTAAGCAGAGGCTAGTTGGTCATCTGTTAGGGATTCTTTAGTTCTGCATTCCTATACTCACACAGGGATGGATTAGATGACCCCTAGGGTTCCTTCTTACTCTACAATGCTGTGATTCTAGGCATCATAAGAAGAGAAACCAGGGACTCTGAAGTTATGGTTGCAGATAGCATTTGGACAGCAGATGCAATGGGTACACGGGTCACCTGCTCAGGTACAGTCCTCCGTATCCACGGATTCTGCATCCATGGATTCAGCCATCTGCAGCTTGAAAAAATTCCCCTTCAAAAACAACATTCCAAAAAGCCAACCCTGATTGTGCCATTTTATATAAGGGACACCAGTTTACTATCTCACTGTATATAATGGGACTGGAACATCCATGGGTTTTATTGTCCTCAGGGAGTCCTGAAACCAAATCCCAGCCGATACCAAGGGCCCACTGCAATTCCGTTTACAAGATAAATCAGATTTTTCCCCCCCTGCAGTAGATAAAAATTAACATGTACAATTTTATGCCATCGCCCTTTTTTGGGGGTGATGTATATCCTCCTTTTTTGCGATCTACAGTAGCCACCCTTAAATTTCTTGCAGTATCTTTCGGTGCAAGAGAGAAACCGTTTGTTCCAATTCAAAGAACTCGGAGGTAAGTCTTTTACAGTTAGTCCTGGATCTTTTCAGTGAAGTCTTTCCAAATTCCTAGATGTTTTATTGTTGCTAGCTTTTCAGAAAAGCATGCATGCGGATTGCTCCCAACCTTCAGGGCACTTGTTCCAGAACATTATACGTAGCTCTTAAACATCCTTAGTTTTTGAAGTTTTATTCCAATCTGGAATTTTTTACTGAAGACCCCAAAGGGGAATAATAATAATAATAATAATTTATATCCCGCTGATTGACAAAGACAATCCAAGCGGCTTACATAAAAACTCATACAATATAACCCCGAGACCAATCCACCCCCCCCTTAAAACAGTATTAAATAGCTCATAATTAAAATAATCAAACAATAATAAAATCTTTTTTTTTTTGCAGGGGATTTTTCTTTTCCAATGATCTCCCTTTTTAAACTTTAGTATTTTTGTTTTTAAATAATGTTTGTTTAATTGTAATTTTAGCATTGGGTTGAAAGGGGTTGGGGTGGGTGGGAAGGGATTAATTTTTTAATTCTGTTGTATTTTATGTATTTTTATTGTAACCTGCCCGGATTCTTTGTGATTGGGCGGGCTATAAATAAAGAATTTATTATTTATTATTATTATTATTCCTGCCTGCAGATCAAGATGTGGTAAAGAATCATAGGAAGAATCACAGTCCCCGACTCCCATTCTCATGGGAAAGATGGGCTTGAAAAATCTCAAATATTGTTTAGCATCTGATTCGGGATTTCAATGTCCATAGAGCTGGGGAAAGTGCGGGGAGGCCAGAAGAGACAAGAGATGTGTGTTGCTAATATTGGCAATGGACTTGAAATTTTACTACCTGTCTTTTATTCCTAGTAAAAGGAGGAATCAGAGGAAGCATGATTCTCACCCCTGCTGTCGCTCCTGGAAGAAACAGGATGGGATGAATAATAAATGGGATGAATAATAAAATCCAGGATGAGTTTTATTATTTGATGCTTTAGCTATTCTGCTATTTTAATACTATCTTAGTTTAATTCATTTTTAAGGGGGGTTAGGGGGATTAACTTGGTTGATGTGTTTTACTCTTGTACTGTTTTAACTTGTTGTACACCGCCCCGGTTGCTTAGCAGAGGGGCGGGTTAAAAATAAAATTTATTATTATTATTATTATTATTATTATGGTACAAACGGGGAACCGCAATAAAACGCTGCAGCGTGAAACTGCAAGAAAGTCCGACTCTTCTGTTCTAGCCCTGTTCCGACTTGTGCTCACTTCCCTACACCACACTCAGCATGCTATGACCACTGAGCATCCTTGCTTGTGTGTGTGTGTGTTGTGTACCTTCAAGATATTTATTATTATTATTATTATTATTATTATTATTATTAGTCATTTCTGACTTATGGTGAACCTAAGGTGAACCTATCCTGGGGTTTTCGTGGCAAGATTTCTTCACAGGAGGTTTGCCATTGCCTTCCCCTGAGGCTGAGAGTGTGTGACTTGCCTAAGGTCACCAAGCGAGTTTCATGGCCAAGCAGGAATCCACCTTGCAATAAGTTCGCCTTATACGTCAGAAATGACGTGAAGGTACACAACGACGACACGCCAGAGTCCACAAATCAGAAATCTGTCTGATCTTGGAAGCTAAGCAGGATCAGACCTGGTCAGTACGCGGAGGGGAGACCGCCAAGGAATACAAGGTGCTGTAGGCTCTATTTCAGAGGAAGAAACTGGCAAAACCACTCAGGAGTCTGAGAAAAATCCTATGAAATTCACTGTAAGTCAACAGGTGATGTGAAGACATATTTTTGTCGTATTTCTGTGGCTCCTGCTAAGGCATCAGAGCTTTAAAATAAGGGATCAATAGTAACAAACTTTTTAAAAAAGCCCTCAAGTAGTTTTTGGTCCAAAACACCCGGCAGAAACAACCCAGTTTGAGACCACTTGAACTGCTCTGGCTCAGTGCTAGGGAATCCTGGGAAATTGTACCATATTGTGGCCCCAGAGCGACAGTTCCCAGAATCCCCTAGCACTGAGCCAGGGCAGTTCAAGCGGTCTCAAACTGGATTATTTCCGCAGTGTGTTCTGCTTAATCCTGCTTATGCAAACACACCGTGAATTCTCAGGAATTGCACCTCGGATGCCAAAGATTCGGCACTCGCACACAAACCCAGCAGAACGGCCATGGCACAGAAACAGTCCTCAATTTGGCACGCTGATGTGGGTCGGTGGGTGCACATTTTGGGCCTTTCTGCATACTGCGGTCCCGTACCCTGGCCATGCACAAATGGACAACACACAACACCTTGCAAGATGCATGCAATGCGACGCCTGCGATGTTCCAGATGCAGACAAAGCATCAATAGGATATTGTGCATCAATAGGATAAATGCAAGAAAGTAAAGTCCCCTCTTAGAAATCTGGAGGAAGAACTTCCTGGAAAAACTGCACAAAATCTGAGCACAGGAGCTGTTATTAAACTCCCGACATACACCACAAACTGCAACGGTTGCAAAGCTGCCACCAAGGCTGCCTTCCGCACTGCAGAAATAATCCAGCTTGACGCCACTTGAACTGCAAGGGCTCAATGCTATGGGACTGGAGTTTTGTGAGACATTTTGCCTTCTCTGTCAGAGAGCTCTAGCGCTACAACAAATTATGAATCCCAGGATCCCATCGCTTGGAGCCACAGCAGTTCAAGTGGTGTCAAACTGGATTATTTCTGCAGTGCGGATGCAGCTCAAGGGGGCAGTGGAGGATGAAACAGAGAGATGGCACCCTAGGATGGTACCTGGAAGGGGGCCAAAAGGAGGTGTTTCCACTCCCACAAACGGAAGTTTCCTTCTGGCCCTAAATCTCTAGCAATAAAGTAATTTATAACATCAGAAGAGCATTAAATATATATATATAGTTTAGATGTCCAAAGGAAAGAGGCAGGAAAAGTGAGTGATCAAGGGAATGCAGCCATAGCGTTCTAGGTGTGAACAGTTTGCAGTGTCTCGGGCGGCATCCACACTGCAGAAATAATCCAGTTTGACACCACTTTAACTGCCAGGGCTCAATGCAATCCAACTCTGGGGCCTGTAGTTTGTTGTGGCACCAGAAGTCTCTGAGAAGAGAAGGCACAACGTCTCCCAAAACTAAAATGCCCAGAATCTCACAGTATTGAGCCAGGACAGTCAAAGCGGCGTCAAACTGAATTATTTCTGCAGTGCAGATGTAGCCCCAGTCTGTGCAATACTAGAAATATGGAGAGTGAAGGAAAAAATTCATCTGGGGAGAGCCCTAAGTCTTGGGGGGGGAGCAATGCCCAAAATTCCCTAGCACTGAGCCAGGGCACTTAAAGCGGTCTCAAACTGGATTATTTCAGCAGTGTGGATCCAGCCACACTCTGCGCAAGGGTAGAAATTTGGAGACTAAAGGAAGATTCCATTTGAGGAAGAACAGAAATCTTAGGGAGGAAGCAATGCCCCAAATTCCCTACCATTGAGCCAGAGCAGTTATAGCGGTCTCAAAGTGGATTACTTCTGCAGTGTGGATGCAGCTCTATTCTGTGCAAAAATGCTAGAAATGGGGAGACTGAATGTAGATTTCATTTCAGGAGAGCCAGAAGTCTTGGAGGGGGGGGGGAAGCAATGCCCTCATTTTGCCTCCCCAAAATACTACAACCTTACCCCCCCCAACATGCAACTGTGCAACTCTCCCTTTGCAAACTCCCTCCTTGGAAATGGACTTTTTTTTTCTTTTGCAGAAGTTGCAAAGGAGGAGAAAAAAGGGTTGCAGAAAGGAAAACAGGGGTCAGTCAATAAAGGAAGAAGGGGAGAAAAATATCTTCCCAGGTCACAGTGGCTCTTGCACAAGCCAGACCTTAGTGCAACTACAGGACCTGCCCCAGAAAGTGTTATCTGTCAAATGTCAGGCTGCAAAAAAAACCAGATTTTTTTTTTTTTTAATGCAAAAGCCTCCATGCAAAGTCCAAAAATGCTTTGGAGCCTTCCCAACGCCTTTTGCCTTGTGCAAAACAGGAAAGTGTTGGCATGCATGAAAGCAAAGGCACGACTTAGGAACAGCCCTGGAAAACTTTTTGCACCTTTTTTGCACCCTCCTCCTAGCCTGATCCCAAGCCTCCTCCCTCCCCAAAAAGCATGCCCATTCCTTCCCACCACTGTCCTTTAAATTGCACCAGGCATCCCTTTTGCAAAAAAAAATAAAATAAATTAATTAAATTAAAAGTGTTTGCAATGGCACCTTTCTGCAGTTTGCAGGAAATCCTTGCATTGCAACCCATTTTCCAGCAAGATCTGGGGGTTCTTTTTATTGCAATGATTCCTCTCCCCCCCCCTCCACAACCTTGCCACCCATTGCAACACATTTCTCTACCTTGTTTTCTGTCCATGGTGGTTTCCCAGAAGTCAGAGAACAGCAAACGGCACGCCTCAGAGGGAGGGGGAAGAAATGGGTGTCTTGCAAAAAATAATAATAATAATAATAATATGGCTGCAAAAAGTGGCAGTGGCAATTATTTTCCAAGGGCTGGTTGCATGCTCTGATCTCCTTAGGGGCTAGAGCCTTGACTATCAATGCAATTCTCCCCCCCCCCTTTTTTTTTTTTGGCTATTTTTTTAATTTTAATTGCTAATTTATTTTAGCAATTAGAATTTCTTGCTCATTTTTCTTCCTCTCCTCTCCGCTAAAGCAATTTGCATGCACTCTCAGCCTGCAAAGAGAGAAATGCAAGAGTGCAAGAGTGCAAAGAAAAAAGGGCAAAAAAATTGCTTTCCCCCCCTAAAAAAAAAAAGGGGGGGGGAAAGGGTTTTTTTTTAGGAATCTAGCTAAGGTTGCAAAAGTGCAGCTTGTTCTTTCCAAAAGGCTGCTGAGGTTCCCCCCTTTTCCGAAGGTCTTGGGTTCCAGGAACCAAGAATAAAAATTAAAAAAAAAATTAAATGCTGCCCAGCAAAGTTGCTACAAAGCAAAGGAGGCTCAGCAGGAGACAGGGCGGCCCGTGACGTCACCCAGGAAACTGGCAGCGAGCCAAAAGGGGCGGAGAGCAACCGCAGAGGCAGACAGCCAGGCCGACCAATCAGGTGCTCCGGCACACGGAAGGCGGGAATTACGGGCCTATAAAAGGCACCCAGAGCAGAAATGGCTCCTTTTTACCTCAAGACCTTTTAGGTCAAAGTTCCCTCTCAGGCCAGGCTGACTGGAGAGTCCTCCATTTCAGCCTGTTGTCCAGGAGGAGTGTCAACAAACGTCCTCCATTTTGAGCAGGGCTGGTGTGAGAGATAGCTTCCTAAGTACCAAATCAAATTAATCAGTTTTAAACAAGTGGGAAGCAGCAATATTCAATGTATTAATTACAATCTTTCAGAAGCACGGATTGATATTTATACATCCAAAACAGACTGCAGAAATAATCCAGTTTGAGACCGCTTTAACTGCCCCGGCTCAATGCTAGGGAATTCTGGGAACTGTAGTGTTTTGTGAGACACTGAGCCTTCTCTGTCAGAGAGAGCTCTGGGGCCACGCTAAACTACAATTCCCAGGATTCCCTAGCACTGAGCCAGGGCAGTTAAAGCGGTCTCAAACTGGATTATTTCTGCAGTGTGTTTAGGACCTATATCAGGCATTATACATTATATCATATTATTAAACATACTTTACCTCACATACATCCCAGGAGTGGGAGGAAGGCAAGATATAATAATAATAATAATAATAATAATAATAATAATAATAATAATATACCATCGAGTCCAAAGAAATGAGCCAGGCAAGCAGAAACCAACAAAAAGATATATTGCATAATACTATCTATTTAAAATATCTATTTAAAACCCTGCCTTCTTCCAGAAAATAGGCTCATCAAAGCAGCTTCCAACTTTTAAAACTAAGTCCGGCAAAATAAACATAAAAAAACAACAAATTCCTTGTGATTGGGCGGGCTATAAATAAATATTATTATTATTATTATTATTATTATTATTATTATGATGATGATGAACAACCCAGCTATCCTATATAGTCTATTTGTTTATAATCAAAGCATGTCTATTGAATGTATTCCTTTCTTTATGGATACAAAAATTGTATTTCCATACAATCAAAGCCATCGATTGTATGGAAATACATTGTTTTGTATCCAAAAAGAAAAGAATACATTCAAGAGAAGTATCTTTACATTTTCTAAAGGTTTCTAAAAGATGTTACCTGCTTAGACAGGCTTTTAAAATGGAATGTTTGTAAGGACCGGTTTGGGATGTTATTTATCCCAGATTAAGCGGTTATTTTGGCAGCCCCCCCCCCTCCAACTTAATTCGGGATATTTGTGAACAATAGAGATTTAACCCAGATTCATTCTGAATTATTTTCACGGTGTAAATAACCCCCAAGGAACATAAGCAATATCTGCTGAAATTCCCTCTTGTACACAAGCCTTAAAATAAAAGTAAAGAGCCCTTCCTGCTTTTAACTCTGGTGGACATAATCCAGAGCATAGACCCGCTGGGCATATGGAAAGGAAGAGGCACTAAGGGCCACGTTGCACATATGTTGGTGAATGGAACCCACCAAGGAAATCTAGAAGAAAATCAGTATGTGCAGTCATGCTGGCCCCATCAGCGCACAGTTGTCTTAGGCCCCATTCACACTATGAAAATAATCTGGGATGAATCTGGGTTATTTCCTTGGTATTCACTCTCACCCTTTTTTTGGGGGGGGGGGCTACAAAAAAAAATCCCACTTAACCCAGGATATTCGATAGTGTGTTTTTCCCCCCTGAGTTTTCCTGAAAGATCTGCATTGATTCGCATCTTTGGCAGTGTGAATAAGCTTCCGAATCAATTCGGATCGCTCTGTATCGTTCAAGGGAATGGAGGCGGCTCCATTTTATCCCGAAACAATGGCATGTGTGAATGACACAAGAGTTAAAATGACTAGGAGAGGTTCGCAAACCCAAACCGTAATGGGAACAAAATGTAATGGGATCCTGATATGCATCAGTGTGGCAGTCCACATCTCCTTGGGACAAAAAACTGAGTGTGAATGCCCCCTTTGACAAAGCTGGCTCTCCGACTTTTATTATTATTATTATTATTATTATTATTATTATCCCGCCCCTCTGCGTAATGCAACTGGGGCAGCTTACTTACAACATTAAAATATACATTTCACCGCCCACTACATTTGGTCACGACTAGACAATTTTGTGAAGGGAAAACCTTTAACCTTTACTCATATTATTTTAGTCTTTTAGCATTATATAGTGTGGTGTTGTATTATTCGTTTTTTATTTTATATGTTCTGATGTACCACCTTTGGCGGAAAGGGCCTTATAAATAAAAATGATGATGACGACGATGACAAGACTGGCAAAACGTTCCACCGCATCGAAGGGAAGCCAGCCAGTTTAGGAAATGCAGAAGAAGCCATGCAGCATATACACGTCTGTCCAGGGGATTCAGAAGGGATGGTTTGAGGACTATTACTGCTGCCCCCCCATTATCGGCTGCCTGAGGCAGATGCCTCATCTTGCATAATGATCGCCCTGTTTAAATATTTGAAGGGATGTCATATTGAGGAGGGAGCTAGCTTGTTTTCTGCTGCTCCAGAGAACAGGACCCAGAACAACGGATGCAATCTGCAGGAAAAGAGATTCCACCTCAACATTAGGAGGAACTTTCTGACATTAAGAGCTGTTCGACACTGGAACACACTTCCCTTGCAGACTGTGGTGGAGTCTCCTTCTTTGGAGATCTTTAAACAGAGGCTGGATGGATATGCTTTGATTTGGAGTTCCTGCATAGCAGAATGGGGTTGGATTGGATGGCCCTTGGGGTCTCTTCCAACTCTATGAGTCTATGATTCTATAGGACCAGCCTGGAGACAGAGAATGTGCAGCCCTCCAGTTTTGTTGGATTGCAACTTCCATCACTCTTCTGGAGCTGCAGCCAACTAGCATCCAGACAAGAGGGCTACCCATTCTCTGTCCCTGAATTTAACCATAGGTTTCCCACTTGATCAAACCCACTTGCCTCCAGCCAGAGAGCAGATTACAGTTTTGCAATTACAGTGGCCCCTCCACATTCGCTGGGGTTAGGGGTGAAAAACCCACATGAATGTGGGAAACCATAATTTTAAAAAATAATACTATTCTTTTTACCTAAGAGAACACCTCTCTAGGAATCTTCAGGTCCTCCAGTGCAACTCTGTGGTCAATATCTGCCAGAATTTGATCACAGAATCATGCTGGAGGACCGACTATTGCCTAGAGTAGTGTTTTCTCTAGGAACTTCTAGGGTTCTCCAGCCAAACTCTAGGGTCAACCTCCAGCAGAATTGCGCTGGAGGACTCAAGAGATTCCTAGAGAGAACTTATGAATCAAACCCGCAAATAATCAAATCCGCAAAAGTCAAGACCGCAAATGCGGAAGGCCTCCAAATGCCTAGAGAAGTGTTTTCTCTAGGAACGTCTAGGCTCCCCAGCACAACTCTTATTTATCGTCAACCTCTGGCAGAGTGCCACCGGAGGACTTCACAATTCCTAGAGAGAACGCATTAATCAAAACGGCAAAGAATCAAATCTGCAAAAGTCAAAAACGCAAATGCGGAGGGCCAGCTGGATCCCTATTTCCATCCCAGGTTTGCAGAAGGAAGCTGATCCAGGGAAGCAATGGAGACAACCTTGTCTTTATTGAATTTTTCAAAAACACACAGTGTGCCTGGAAAGGTTTTGTTTGTGTTCAGATCCAGCCGTGTAGCTATGGAACGTCTTTTTTTTGGGGGGGGGAGAATTTTCCCTTCTTACTGATAGGGCTCACCTATCTCTTTGACAGCAAGCGTCCAAGTCCAGCCTCCCCGGGTTGTGCAACCTGCGTCAGGAGGGAAACAGGAGCCGCTTTGGAACATGGACAAGCCAGCTGCAAGCCGGGGAAAGGAATGGAGTAACCCTACGCCAGCAGGCATGGATCTTGGGGCAGGGAGAGCAAGAGAGGAAAAGTATGTTTGAACTGAGACACTTCGACAAATGCACAAGGGAACTCCATGCTGGGCTGGATTTACAGCAGCAGTTGCAAAGAGAAATTGAGCTCCGGCCACATCGTGTGGTCTTGCACCCGTTGGTTATTGTACTGGGGGGAAGAATCATAGAATCATAGAATTATAGAGTTGGAAGAGATCACAAGGGCCATCCAGTCCAACCCCCCTGCCATGCAGGAACTCCCGATTAAAGCATCCCCAACAGATGGCCATTCAGGGGTCATTTTGGTTTGGACTGAAGGTGTTATGTCCACACACACACACACACGCAACTATCACTATAACAAAGAAAACAAAGGCCATGCTAGGTCTGTTGCAGTACAAAAGGACATAGGTGTCTATTAGGGCACGATGCAAATATCAAGTCTCATACAGTTTAGATACAGGCTGATAGACTGACGCCCCATCTGCACTGCAGAAATAATCCACTTTAACTTGCCAATCCACTTTGGTGCCACAACCGACTACAAATCCCAGAATTCTATAGCATTGAGCCAGGACAGTTAACATGGTCTCCAACCGGATTATTTCTGCAGTGCAGATGCAGCCTGTCTCTCTCTCTCTATGAGTCTACATGGACCCTGAGATCAGCAAACCAAGCCCTTCTTTTACCTAGCAAAATGCAAGATAGGGCCTTCTTGGTGGCTGCCTCTAGATTTCGGGACTCCCTCCCAAGGAAGGCTAGAATGGATCTCTCTTTGCTGTCCTTCTGTCAGCAAGGAAATATTTTTTTGTTTTATTCATGCAAGCTTTTAGAAATAAAGACTATTAAGGAAAGAGCCATAATGAGAGCAATGTATTATTTTAAATTGTACTGCTTTACAATGGTGTGAGGCCTAAATACCCGAAAAGAAGAAAAGATCAGCTGCGTTCAATGGGACTTACTCCCAAATAAATGTATACATGAGTAAATCCTAGCACTTCGAGCCAAAGTACCCTGGAAATGGAGTAAGCCCTACAGAAAACAACACTTGTCATTTTCAAGCAACATCTATAGACCCGTGCCATAAAAGTCAGACTCAATGCATTGGTCTAGGACTCTGGAGACCAGGGTTCAAATTTCAGATCGGCCATTAAAATCCACGGGGTGACTATTGGGCAAGTCACACTCTCTCAGCCTCAGAGAAACTACACGAAGGCACACAACAACAACAACAAGAATATTTATTTATTTCTATATGATATATTTAAGTTGGGGAAGTGCTACAGAAGCAAAGTTAGCTCTTTCCTTCTGCATCCATTCCCCTACTTTAAACCTTTAAGCCCCCTCATGCAGAATATTGTTTGACCCAAAGGCACAACGTAACAGATCAAATCAATCAATCTGGATTTCAGGAGATTAATTCTGCCAGGTACAATTTGTTCCATCGCTGCAGCATTGCTATATTGAGGTTAGGAGGACAGAGAAAGCGACATTTGGCAGGACTTTCCCTTCCATGCTGTTCTTCAAGGAACAGAAACACTTTGAACCTAGCAGCTGCAACAGAACACTAGATCACCCACAGGAATCCCGTGTTGCTAGACTACAACTCCCATCATTCCCCACCATAACCTATGATGGCTAGGATGGGAACTGCAGTCCAATAATATTAAGAGGGCTGCACAATTCCCCTCCCCACTGCATGACACCTAAAGGTCCCACATACCTCTTCATATACCTTTACCCACCCCAGTATCACTCAGATGTGTGGTACTACATATCTCATCCTCCCTAACAAGAATGGGAGTTGTTATCCAAGACATGTGGAGAGCGATGGGTTGGGAAAGGCTGATTTTGAAAAAACAACTACTTGCCGGGTCTATTACTTTCCTTGCAAGTGTGTGAGTTCTTCTTCATCACTGTTGTTGTTGTTGTGTGCCTTCAAGTCATTTTCAAGTTACGCCAACCCTATGGGATTTCTTAGCATGATTTGTTCAGAGGGAGCTTGCCTTTGCCTTCCTCTGAGGCTGAGAGAGTGTGACTTGCCCATGGTTACTCAAGCAGTTTTCATGGCAGGGGGAGGAGAACCTTCCCATCCTAGAGTCTTAGTCCATCACTCAAAGTCCCAAGTGGGTTTCCATGGATGAGCAGAAATTCGAACCCAGGGTCCTAATCCAACATTCAAACCACGACACCACACTTGCTTTCCTCATTCTCCCTCAGTGGGGAAAGCCAGCTTGGTGTAGTGGTTTGAGTGTCGGACGACGACTCTGGAAACCAGGGTTCGAATCCTGGCTTCAGTCATGGAAACCCACTGGGTGATCTTCAAATCATAGAATTGGAAGAGACCCCAAGAGTCATCCAGTCCAACCCCATTCTGCCATGCAGGAACACAGAATCAAAGCACCCTGAGCAGATGGCCATCCAGCCTCTGTTTAAAAACCTCCAAAGAAGGAGGCAGGCCACACTCTCTCCGCTTTAGAGGATGGCATTGGCAAACCCTCCCGAAGAAACTTGTCAAGAAAACCCCAAGATAGGGTGGCCATCAGTCGAAAACGACTTAAAGCCACACGACGAGAACAACAAATCAAAATGGGAAATTTATTTGAACTTGCAAGGAGGCAACCGAACACCTCATCAAAGCCCCAAATCCCAGTTTCAGCCAAACTGGAGAAACTTGTTCATCTTTTTTCAGAAAAGGACGATCATTCCCAAATGAGTCAGTCGAGGAAATAAGGGAGCACCAAGCGACTTCAAACCTTCAAACTGGGAGAGAATGAGAAGCAAAGAAGAGAGAAATAAAGGCGGGGGGGGGGGGGGAGATGTTTTGTCATTGCCAAAATATGCCCCAATTACATCATGTTAAGTCAAACCATATACATCAAGATTCGGGGAAGAAAGAAAAGGTTTTTGTTGTTTTAAAGCAATCCAGGCGGAGGTAACCACAAAATTCTTACAGTATGAGGCTGCTCCTCCATGCCTGGCCATAATGCAACCCAGATGGGATTGGAAAAAGGGGAGATTTCCATATACAGATGCACTGAGGTTGCAAGAAAATAAAATAAAATAGAGATTTAAATGTCCCTAAGCCCAGCTCCATCGAACATTTCTGCTGATCAAGTTGGGGGACCGTGATCTCATGGCGAAAAGGAAAAAGTTTCCAGCTCAGCAGAAAATGTCCAGCGCAAGCAAAAAAAGGTGACCTGGCAAGGAGTCTGAAAGAACCACAACCACCATCTTACGAAATGCATGTTAAGGCACACGGCTGTGTTCCCAGCAGAGGAAGAGAAACCAGAGAGAATTGGTTTCTGGAGCAGGTAGAATAATCTCTGGCGAAAGCTCACAGCCGCCTACATTTGGCAGAAGACAACTGGGACACGTGTGTGCCAAGTAATATCAGAATGTGGTCAGGATGGGAAAAGTGATCAGCAAGCAAGCTGGGAAAGTTTGCTGCAGTTTGCTTTTGCCTGAGCCTACTGGGAAGGGTTCAGGCAAAAGCAAACTGCGGCAGCCTTTCCTAGCTTCCTTCTTGATGACTATTAGCATCTTAACAGAGAGACGGGATACAAATAAATTTTATTATTTTATTATTATTATTAACCACACTCTGATGTTGCCTAAACCCACTGGGAAAGGGGACAGCCAGCATGGCATAGTAGTGGTTTGGATGTTGGACTAGGACTCTGGAGACCAGGGTTTGATTCCCCGGCGCTCAGCCATGAAACCCACTGGGTGACCTTGGGCAAGTCATATCCTCTCAGCCTCAGAAGAAGGCAATGGTAAACCCCCTCTGAACAAATCTTACCTAGACAACCCCTTAGGGTCAGCATAAGTTGGGAATGACTTGAAGGCACGCAACAACAATGACCAAACTGGGAAGGGTAAGATTCCACGCCCTCCTTACCACTCGCCCCATACTGAAATAATTGGAGGTTTTCTTCTTTGGAGGTTTTAAAACAGAGGCTGGATGGGACTGCTTTGACTGTGTATTCCTGCATGTCAGGGGGTTAGACTGGATGACCCTTCAGGTCTCTTCCAACTCTAGGATTCTATGGAAGCAGAGACCTGAGGGCAAATCACATAACCCTCCAACACTTCACAGAGGAAAACTGGAACACTGGTGGCCTAGCAATATCAGACCATGGTCAAGATGGTAAAAGTTATTAATAGGCAATCTAGGAGAAGGTGCAGCAGTTTGCTTTTGCCTGAGCCTCCTGGCAAGGGCAAGAGTCCACCCGCTCCTTTCCTCTCCACCACCACTGGCTGAAATAATTGAGACCAAACTACTTTTGCCCTTTGAACTCACTTTGCAGTAATTGAATTAAGCTAAGGACAAAGGGGGAAAGTGCAAAGAAACTGGGACATTTTAAAAGTAGCTGAAAAAGTTGGATGGCAAAGGATTAATCAGGCTTGTCCCTGCCAAACTGGAACAGTTGGAGGGTATAAAAGCTTGGACAAAGGAGAAACTGGTTTTATACATGCAGCAGAAAGAAGTGATAAAGCAGTATGAGAATACTGCCATTTCAAGCTGGGGATGAGTTTATATATATATATATATATATATATATAAATTTTATTAGCAATCAATTCAAATGACAATTAAGACATTTAAAGCTTAAACATAACTACACATTTTTACACTACTTGCAATCATCTGGTTTCTCTATTTCTTTTGCCCTTCTAATCCTTCTCCCTTCAGTTTTGCCATTACTTTGTTCTCATAATTCTTATTTTTTACATCTTGAGTTTATGCTCAGCCTTTCTCTCAGGATGAGAAGTGGGAAAGTTGTTTCTTTCTGTTTGCACAGAAAGGTGGGTTGGATTGCTTTCTTTTGTTGCAAGGAGATAAGCCGCCCACGCTCAGGGACTCTGGAACGGTATTTAAGGTGAGAGCAGGACGCTCAGAACTGGCAGTTATGAATTTTTGGTATCCTTGCAAATGCAAAAACGAAGAATACCGGGATGGAGAAGAATTCAAAGACATAGCCATCTAAGTCTGGAAAACTAGTATGCAAAGGGATCCAGCAGCACCTTTGAGACAAACTGAAAGAAAAAAGTTGGCAGCATGAGCTTTCCTAGACTTGAGCCTACTTCCTCAGATGCATATTATTATTATTATTATTATTATTATTATTATTATTATTATTATTATTATTATTCAGAGATATAGCCATATTAGTCTGCAGAATCAGTATGTAGAGAGATCTTGTAGCACCTTTGAAACTAACTGAAAGAAAGAAGTTGGCAGCATGAGCTTTCATAGACTTGAGCCTACTTCCTCAGATGCATATTATTATTATTATTATTATTATTATTATTATTATTCAGAGATATAGCCATATTAGTCTGCAGAATCAGTATGTAGAGAGATCTTGTAGCACCTTTGAAACTAACTGAAAGAAAGAAGTTGGCAGCATGAGCTTTCATAGACTTGAGCCTACTTCCTCAGAAGGAGAAAGAGACCACTAACCAAAAGCAGCTACAAATGTGATAAAATAACAAATGAAATGTTTATACAGTTGTATAAAGCATAAAATTAATACATCAAGAACAGGGAGGAATGGATATGACCCTTTAAGCAAATGCAAAGTTGGCAATAAACTAGAGGTGCATCTACACTGTAGAAATAATGCAGTTTGACATTGCTTTAAGTGCCATAGCTCTATCGTGTGGAATCCTGGGATTTAAGGTTTTGCAAGCCTTTTCTGCCAAAGAGGGATGGTGCCTCACAAAAAACTACAAATCCCAGGATTCTGTAGGATGGACCTACAGTACTTGGAGTGAGGTCAAACTGCATTATTTCCACAGTGTTACTGCTGTGCGCCTTCAAGACATTTCCAACGTATGGCAACCCTACCATAGGACCTTATCACATGGGGGACTTTGGACTTTACAATGTGTCTTCTTGACTGAGGAAGACAGGATCCTGAAGAAGAGAAGCTGAGCTAGTTGATGGTAAGAGATACAAAGTGGCTGTGGATCACAGCAGCCTGCTTGTCCTGCAGATTCTGCTGGGTGTCAAAGAGCATCACTGCAACACCCATCATCCACACACTGACATTGTAGCCCCCCCAAAGTCACTTTCCCAAGCACTCTTTTTATTTCGGTTCACTGTGACACATCCCCAGAGTCTCCAAGTCAGCTCTGCAACATCCGTTGGTACCTTGTGTCCCATACAATGTCTGGCCTCCTTTTCGAGGGCAGCTTGACCCACTCACTCCCCCAAAAGGGACTGGAAGTTACCAAGGATGACTGGCAGAGGTCTGACGCGGCTCCAGGCTCCAACGGCTGGCATCCAGCCACGGCTCAAGAGAGGAGCCTGGCACTTCTAGGGCAAGGGCCTCTGTCCAGCTTTCTCACGCACAGCAATGATAACACTTGTATTATCAGAGGAGAAAGGGATCACAAAGGTTTTCTTGGCACACTGAGCACCAAGTGCCCTTTGGCACCCGGGAGGAAGCAGGCGTGCCAGAGACACAAAAGAAAGAGGGAACAAACTCGACGAATAACTTTTTGGGGGACTACAACAACCAAGATTATCTTGGTTGGTTGGAGGGATCTGGGAGATGCCTTTTTCTTTCAAAGGAACATTGGGAAAGGACAACATTTTGAATGAGATAGTACCTCTGCTCTATTTGGTATTGAAGGGATGTATAGTAGACCTTTGGTATCTGCTGGGGTTTGGTTCCAGGATGCCCCCATGGATACCAAAAATCCATGGATGCTCGTCCCATTCAATACAATGGATTATTACTCCCCTCCAACGTGTTTCACCATTTTCGAAGGTTAATTTTTAGGAACTGGAGTTTACATCACAGGTTTCCCCAAACTCAGGCTAAAGGATATGAACACTATTTTGGTCAAAGTTAGAAGCATTTACGTTCCATCGAATCCATGGTTGAGGATCTGTTTGAAATGACAGTCCTTTAAAGTGCCTTAACGTTGTGCAGCATTCATACCTGGCATTTCCTCCATGCCCTTGTCGTTGTTGTTGTTGTTGTTGTTGTTGTTGTTGTTGTTGTTGTGTGCCTTCAATTTGTTACCGACTTCTGGCGACCCTATCATAGGGTTTCTTGGCAAGTTTCTTCAGAGGGGGTTTGCCATTGCCATCCTCTGAGGCTGAGAGCGTGTGACCTTCTCAAGGTCACCCAGTGAGTTTCCATAGCTGAGTGGCGAATCAAATCCTGGTCTTCCAGAGTCCTAGTGCAATACTCAATCTGCTATAACAGTAGTCCCCAAACTTTGGTCTTCAGATGTTTTGGACTTCAGCTCCCATCATTTCTGAATGCTAGTCAAGCTGACTGTGGCTTCTGGGAGCTGAGGTCCAAAACACCTAGAGGACCAATGTTTGGGAACCACTGTGCTATACCATATTGGCTCTCTTTTCTTTGAGAAGTAAAACAGTCTCTATTAAATAAAATAGATTCAGTCCACCCCAAGTTGATAAACCTATTGCCACCCGAGACTCTAAACTCCTGATTGTAAGCATTTCTTGCCTGTGAACATCAAGATTTTAAAACCGAGATGGAAGATAAGAAAGAAGGCCTCCGACTGAAAATAACAGCCGTGATATTAGCTGCGATGGGAATTTCCCAGAGTTCTGCGGACATCCAGGTTTACAGTGGAAATCTAACTCTACAGGTGCCTTGGTCCCCTCGCCACAACCTTGCTAGATGCACATATGACTAAGCCAAAAAAATAAATAAAAACCCAACAAAAATGCTCTACTGTTTGGAAATAAAACTCGAAACTCAGCAGGCTAGTCCCTACATATCAAGTTTATGTTGTCCCCAGCCATCTTAAGATCTCACTGGCTGTGAATCAGCCTTTCTGCTTAAGCTGGTGGCCAAGGACTGCCAACTCTTCCCTGATATGACTTGCCTTTTTATTTGCACCCTGAAACAACAACACCAGCGCAGTCTAAATATCACAACGCCATGCCCTCCAATATATCAAGATGAAAACTGGGTGGCCAGCCAACATCAGACTGTGATCAAGATGGCAAATGCAATTAATAAGGACAAACACTCAAGCGAGGAGAGGCTGCAGCAGTTTGCTTTTCCCTGAGCTTGCTGGGAAGGGCAACATTCTGCTGCCTTCTTTCTTCTTTCTCCTGCTGAGTTAACCGAGCACAAACTACATTTGCCCTTTGGATTCAGCCTGCAGCAATGGAAGTAAGCTGAGGACCAAGAGGGAAAGGGGGAGGAAGAGAGAGAATTGGGGACGTTTCAAAAGCAGCTGGAAAAATGGAATGACAGAGGTGTCATTTAATCGTATTGAATTTGTAATTTTGTTTTAAGTTAATTTTAATGTTGTTATGAATTTAATATATTTTTAGAGGGGGGTGAATGTTCTTTGTATTGCATGGGATTGTGCTTTTAGATTGTAAGCCACCTTGATAGCCTTGCCTAAAGACGGGATATATATAAATAATAATAATAATTATTATTATTATTATTATTATTATTATTATTGGAATGACAGAGGCATAATTCTTTCGTCTTTCTCCTGCCTGAGTTAACTGAGCACAAACTACATTCGCACTTTGGATTCAGCCTGCGGCAACGGAAGTAAGCTGAGAACCAAGAAAGAAAGGGAGAAGAAGAGAGAGAAATGGGGACGTTTTAAAAGCAGCTGGAAAAGCGGAATGACAGAGGCGTAATTGGGACTGTTCCAAATATGTATTTCAGAAAAATCCCAAGTTCTCGTCCTTGCATGCTCCAGTTACCAGCAAACGCCTGGCTCTCTTTCCCATTCCCACTCCAGCCTCTTGGCTGCTGGCATCCCCATTGAGATGGAGAACTAAGGGCCTTTGCTAGTCCCACTGCTTGGGAAGCCTGTCTGATGCTGGCTCTATATCACCATATCATCATCTTCCTATCTCCCGGCTGCTTAAAGCCCAGCTCTGCCAGGAGCCCTTTGGGGAGCCTGGGGTTGATGACAATTCCTTTCTCGCTGGGAGGATAGAGATACCCTGAATAACAAGCAAAAGGGAAAGGTGGTATAGGAGGAACAAAAGTGCAGAGCAAACCAGGATGGCAGCCGAACGGTATGCACAGAAGTCTGATCCTTCCAAAGATGAAAGGGGGAGAAGCATTCCTCGGCTTCTTTCGGTGTAATTGTTTCAAGTACAATTCAAGGAAGGGACGTTAGCAAAGGAAACGACAACTCATAAGCAAAACCATCTGCCTCACAGCTTAAGAGTCTTAGGGAAGCTTTGATCTCCTTGCCGATAGGATGTTTTCAGTTGGATCCCGGGTTCAAAAAGCACCTGAGTGTCCAAAACCTCAAATATTACATGTGGGGAGGGAGAGAAAAGGAAGCAGGCGTTCCTCGTGCTCCTTGTCCCTTGCACTTCTCTGCTTCACCTGACATGGGCATTTTGCATCTGTCTGCACACTGGTGACATCTGGCATATCATCCCATAAGAACATAGGTATGAAAAAGCCCTTGCTGGAGGACATGGATTTGCATAGGGATCTTCCAATATAGTTCTTTCCACCAGTGTGAGCAGCTAAAACAGGGGTAGGCAGTACCAAGAACACACCATGTTTCCAATCCTGGCTTGTAAGCAGAGCAACAAGCCAAGATCCCAGATTCAGGCATTGCATTAAGCTCAATCTGCAGTCCATTTCAAAGCTTGGCACGTTGCATTTGGAAATTAATTCTGTGGAATAGAGGAAGAAGCTATCATCCTAACCTTTCACTCAAGAAAGATCATAGACCTGTTTGCAATGGAAAACATTCATATAACCAGTGTAAGTATAGTAATAATGGAGCGTTGGACTGGGATGTAGGAGATCCAGGTACTAGTTCCATTAGAGGTGTGAAGTTGTTTTCTCACTTTTTACGAACGTATTCCATCAACTGTTGTGAGATTTTGTTTCCTATTCAAAGTTTTTTTTTTTTTTTTGCAAAACAAAACAAAACAAAACCTCACAATCATTCCCATAAAAACTTTGCCTTTAATTGGATTGTTGTAAACTACAACTTCTTGTGCACAAAACGATATTATTTTACCTATGTAAAAACAATACCCCTTTGGTACATAAACAGCTTAATATATATATATATATATATATATATATATTGCAGTTTTCTTTTCCCTGGTGCCAAAAAATGTTTTAAAAATATGCACAAGAACTCTCATAATCAGACCCAGCAGGGAGAAAGCTACTGAAAGCATTCCTCCGGAAGAATGGCAGGATTAAATAAGCAAAAGCTTGCTAAATTTTGCTACTTTTGTGCTACTTTGCGGCTTTGCTACTTTGCTAGTTCTTTTCAAAACAGCAATAAAGGCCAGTTGAAATTAATAGCATGCAAGGTTGTCAATTAGGAAGTCGTTGGTAACAAGTTTGCCTTCTGCCTACAGTAAACACTAAATGAAAATACTGATTTCTCTGAACCTGGACATGTTTCTACGTAAAATGAACATACTGTCAACAATCAGAATCATAGAGCTGCAAGGGGCTGCATGGCTCCAGGTCCAGGGCTCTTTTTGCTATGCAGAGGGGTATAAATAAATAATTATTATTATTATTATTATTATTATTATTATTAAAGATGTCCAGAGAAGGAGACCTTTCTAGGTAGCTAGTTTTACGTCTGAACAGCTCTTGCCATCAAGACATTCCTTCTAATAGTCGCCTGAAATCTACCTTAAAACCATTAGACCTAGTCCTTTCTCTAGGGCAGCAGAGAACAAACCTGCTTCAAGCATACGGTTCTCTTTTTTTGGAGAAAATTGAGGTATTGAGTAGTTCTGCCTCTTTGTTGTGATCTGTACCATCTTTACCGTTTTCTTGCTCATTTCTTGGTTTTTCAAGTCATAAAGTAACTATTTGTCCAGGCCCCCAGATATGGACATTTTTGGCCCCCTCCTTCAGACTATATAGATTTTCAAATAAATCACAGATTACAGTTGGCCCTTCGTCTTGGCAGGGATTTGGTTCCAGATCCCTCCGCGGATGCTACCGAACGATCATTCTCACTACAGAACTATAGTGCTGTTATTCTGCATTAACTGCCATAGTTCCATCTTAGGGAATCCTGGGTTTTTAGTCTGATGAAACACTGGAGTAGCTACGCTGGCCGAGAATCCTAAATGCCCTTCCTTAACGTAACCCAAGTTTCCACAGGACCAAACCACAGCAGCATAAGTAGAATTGTCCTTCTACTATTGCGATAATGCACTATAATTGTGCAATGTGAATGGACCCCAGATGACCACAAGCCAGTCACTCTCTCTCAGCCATATCCAAACTCACAGGTTTTTTTTCAAGGACAGAAGTGCAGTGCGGCTTTGGTATCTGCTGGGGTTTGGTTCCAGGACACCCCATGGATACCGAAATCGGTGGATGCTGAAGTCCCGTGATCCACAGTAGCATGGTAAAATGGTGTCCCTTATATCAAATGGCAAAACCAAGGTTTACTTTTTGGAATGTGTGTGTGTGTGTATGTGAATATTTTCAAGCCATGGATGGTTGAATCCAGGGATGCAGAATCTGCGGATAAGGTGGGCTGGCTGTATAGTTATGAAAACCGTACAAAAAGAGAAGCGCCAGGTGCGTGTCCTTGAGGAAAGGTTGGATAAAATGTAATTAATTCATAATAGTAATAATAATAAAACCAGACCCCCTTAATGTATCATTAATCACAGACAGATTTTCCTTAGCCAGAATGTTGGCTGAGCATTGGAAAAGGAAGCAAATCCCAGGCGCTCGACAGTGCCAGAGAGATAAGGGATAGAAACTTCACTCCGTTCCCATTCACAAGTTTGCCACCCACACAAAAAGAGTTCCTTTCCTCGTGGCTGCCCAACATCCTCCCTTTTTATAGCGTTGCTTTATTTGCTGTCTACGAAAGAGCAGGTTCTTGGGCCAATAGAGAAAAGAGTCAACAGGAAGTGCAAACAGCTGACCAGATTTTGAATCAAACAGGCCAGATCAACGTCAGGAGGAACCAGAAGGAGGATTTTACGCAATGAAAGAGGGAGGGCTAGATCCGTTTTAAAGGAGAAGCCCCAGCGCTGCCAGCACCAAAGACAGGGAGCCCAACTCTAAAGGGTTGTCCCAAGAAATTCAAAACCACAATGGGGAGCTCTTTTACAAGTGGGTGCTTATGTGCGTTCAAGTTGCCTCTCGACTTAACCTCTGCAAAATCATGTTGGCATGGTTTTGTCTAGCATAAGCTGCTTTGAGTGGAGTTTAGCACAGACTATATGGGGGTGTTGGCCATACAGCGAACATCCAAAATCCAAAGATATAGCCGTGTTAGTCTGTAGAATGAGTTTGTAGAGAGATCTTGTAGCACCATTGAGACTAACTGAAATAAAGACCCAGGGTCTCACAGTATATATAGACCCATGCTCCTCCAATTCAGTTTTCTCTGAAGATGCTAGCCACAGATGCTGGCGAAACGTCAGAAAGAAACTCTTCTAGAACATGGCCACACAGCCCGAAAAACCCACAAAAACTATGGATGCCGGCCATGAAAGCCTACGACTTCACATTGAAATAAAGACGTTGGCAGCATGAGCTTTCCTAGACTTCACTCGACTTCCTCAGATGCATTTAGATCCCAAATCTACTAAACAGTGATGCCTTTATTGGGCTAACAAAAATGCACAAAATGCACCATGCAAGCTTTCGAAGCTCCACTGGCTTCTTCATCAGGCAAAGGTGTTAAGAATCATACAGGAGGAAATATATATATAAAATGACAATGTTAGTCGTGGGCTTGCATTTTCTGCAGTGGTTTTTGGTGTTCCTTGGAGGTATATCTATGCAAGCCGGTATACCTCCATTGGGAACAAAGCCTTCTAAAGCCCATGAGATAAAATCTGAATTCCATTAGCAATACAAAAAGGTACTACATCTGAGATATACTATATATTGGGGCACTTTATTGATGTTGTTAAATGGTCTAGAGAAGAACACCATCACCAAAAAGGCCCTGTCCCTAGTTACAACCCACCAAAACTCTATCATGGGGGCTGTAGCCAGAGTTATATCTCCTGATATCGATCTAAATGAATGAATGGGCTAGGGAGAACAAGGTCCTTTTAATATCCAGGTCCAACAGTTATTTTGAACTACAAATCCCAGATTCTCTCAGCCAGTGAGGCCAAGCTCAAGTAGCTCCAAATTCCACAACCGACAATTAGAAACCCCATGATTACAATGTGAATACATCATTCCTTCCTCTGCCCAGCTTACATAATATACTTCATCTGCATAGATTCCTTTTGGATGAGACATGGCTTTGAGATTTCTCAGTGGACAGGAACTAGTTCTGCTGGAGAGTCAGATCCGGGAAACTGAGAGATCTTGCAACTCATGCCTCCCTATGAAAAAGCCCATGGTGCTTCTTTTGCTTCTATATGAAGGCAACAGAAGGGATGTTTCCTGAGAAGGGGGCAAATTTTGCAAAGGGGTTGCCAGCCACTGGACACCCAAGAGCCATCAATTTTAAAAACACATGTCAGCAAGTAGATCAAGACCTACTGGTGAATTAACGGCCATGAAGGCAGGAAGATTCTGGGAGATGCAGTTGTTTCGGTATGCCTTCAAGCTCCAAGCTTCACTGGCTTTGATATAAATGAATATACAGGTTGAGTCTCCCTTATCCGGAATTCCAAAATCCAAAATACTCCAAAATTGTCCCCATGGGTGGCTGAGATAGTGACACCTTTACTTTCTGATAGTTCAATGTACACCAGTTTTGCTTCGTGCACAAAATTGTTAAAAATATTGTGTATAAAATTACCTTGAGGCTATCTGTAGAAGGTGTACGCAAAACATAAATGAATGTCATGTTTAGACTTGGATCTCATCTCCAAAATATCTCATTACGGATATGCAAATATTCCAAAATTCCCCCCCCCAAAAAATCTGAAATCCAAAACACTTCTGATCCCAAGCATTTCAGTGCCAATGCTCAGTTTTTGCATTTGTCATGCAAGGAAGAAGAATGTGTGGGTTTTCAGAAGAAGCCATGACTGCGTGTTTTACACACTAGGAGACCTGATATTTCCTGCTCTGTCCTGCCTGCCTTGCTGACAAATCTCAAACCACAAGAAAACGTCTTCCCACTATCTGTGGCTGCCATCCCTAACAAAACGGATCTTACTCCATTTCCAGCCTGACTCCTCCCTCCGCTTATATTTCTGCTTAGAACCATTGTTATTGTTGCAGTGTGCCTTCCAGCCATTTCTGACTTATGGCGACCCTAAGGAGAACCGATCCTGGGGTTTTCTTGGCAAGATTCATTCAGAGGAGGTCTGCCATTGCCTTCCCCTGAGGCTGAGAGAGTGTGACTTGCCCAAGGTCACCCAGTGGGTTTCATGGCCAAGCTGGGAATCGAACCCTGGTCTCCAGAGTCACAGTCCAACACTCAAACCACTATGCCATGCCAACTCTCTTAAAATCATAGAGTCATAAAATGATCATAGAGTTGGAAGGATCCTCATGGGTCATGAAGTCCAACTTGCTGCTCAATGCAGGATCTCCAACAGGTAGCTATCCATCCTCTTCCTGACAAAATTCAGGCACTAGGCAATGGATCCCATTGCCAAACTCTTTACCAAGTATAAAACTTTGCCTTTGCCACCGATAAGACTATCCCCACCATATACACCCCTAACAGTTTCTTCTTGTGGGGGTACCTTCAAAATAAAGTTTATGCCATGAAACCATATGCACTTGAAGATTTGAAGCTTATAAATAGGAGCAAAGTGTCACAAAATTACAAGAAAAACTTTGAGGTTTGCAACTCTGTGCTTCGACAAACATGAGCAGCGCATTGCTGCAGAGGGACGACAATCAGAACCTCTTCCATAAAACTGTCATTCAAGATGGAATTTGTAACTCTGATTAAGTCATTATCATAACATTTATTCTACAATATCAGTTTATTTACTATGCCTTCAAATAATCACCATAGCCACTACAGGCTGAGTCTCCCTTATTCAGAATTCCAAAATACTCCAAAATCCAAAATTGTCCCTGCGAGTGGCTGAGATCGTGATCCCTTTGCTTTCTGATGGTTCAATGTGTTTTGTTTCATGCACAACCTTATTAAAAAGATTGCGAATAAAACTCCCTTCAGGCTATATGTGTAAGGTGTAGGCAAAACATAAATAAAATTACATGTTTCGACTTGGGTCCCATCTCTAAGGTATCTCATGATGTCTATGCAAATATTCCAAAAATCCAGAAAAATCCAAAACACTTCTGACCCCAGACATTTCAGATAAGGGAAGGAAAGGGAGACTCAACCTGTATTAGCTGTTAAAGGAGATATAGGGTTTTTGGGACACACTGTGTACACACACACACAGAGAGAGAGAGAGTTTTCTTTTGCTGAGAAATAACTATAGTTCCTTCAGCTTCACTTACTCATTGTCTGCACCACTCATCAATTCCATTTCAAGCTAAGAAAAGTCGAACTCAGCACAACTAGACGGACATAATATTTCACTAAAAAGGAGTGGGCAACAGCATGTGAGTTGGAGTCTAATTTTCCTCCACGCTTCCTGCAAGCCACACACACACAAACACACGAAGCCCAAAGATCTCCACAATCCATGCTTTCATTTTTTCCAGGCCTTTACTTTTTTCAGACCTCGGTCTCCCTCAATTCCAAAATTCCCCAACCAGTATGGCCAGTGGGGGAAATCTTGGCGGTTCAATCCACACACATATTTGTGTGTGTGTGTGTGTTGTGTGCCTTCAACTCATTCCTGACCTATGGAGATCCTAAGATCATGGTGTTTTCTTGGCACGATTTGTTCAGCGGAGGTTTGTCATGGCCTTCCCCAGAGGCTGAGAGAGTGTGACTTGCCCAAGGCCACCCAGTAAGTTTCATGGCTGAGCAGGAATTGAACCCTGGTCTCCAGAACTGTAGTCCAACACTCAAACCACTATACCACACTGGATCTCATATATATATATATATATATATATATGTGTGTGTGTGTGTGTGTGAGATGTTTCCAAGTTCTGAGTCCCGGCACTTTTATACACACAAGGAATGCCTTTTGCCTGCTAGGTTTATAAACCTTTTATCCATATGAGTTTGTGAGGAAAAGAGAGCCCCATCTTTCCCGGCCATTCCATCTGCAAGCATCGCCTTTAGAAATCCGAAATGAATGCATGTCAATTTCATTCCAAAGAACTGCAGAACATGAGTTGGCCTAATGGTTAGATCAAATGGAATGACTGCTGTCAAGAGAGCTGCACCCAACAGTGTTTGAGCTGCCCTTTAGGTGACTGTCTCATAAACTAATGAGAGACACACACACAAAAAAGCAGGAGAATCCGAAAACAGTAAACAGGAGGAAGTCAGGAAGTTAGCTATGCCCCCAAGCCTTCCTGGGAACGGTTGTAGCTCATCTGCTTTACATGCAAAAGGCCCTGGGTTCAATCCCTGTCATCTTCAAGGAGAACTGGGAAGGAATCATGCAGGAATCCCTGGAGAGGTGCCAGCTACTGTTGACAATCTGGATCTTAGGCATCTAAGGTGTTGTTTTTTGAGTGTTGACTTAGGACTCTGGGAGACGAGGGTTCGAATCTCTGCTTGGCCATGGAAACCCATTGGGTGGCCTTGGGCGAGTCACACTCTCCCAGTCTCAGACCAAACCTGCTCTGAGCCAATTTGGCCAACTAAGGTCACCATAAATCAGAGTTAACTCAGAATCATGGAATCACAGAGTTGATGGGTTGTCGAATCCAACTTTCTGCTCAATGCAGGATCACCAGCTAAAGCAGAGGTTCACAAACTTAAGCCCTCCAGATTCTTTGGACTTCAACTCCCAGAAGCCCCAGCCATCATGGCCAATGTCCAGAAATCCTGGGAGTTGAAGTCAAAAAACCGTGGAGGATCAAACTTTGGGAACCACTGAGCTAAAGCATCTCCAGCAGGGAGCTGTCCAGACTCTTTCTGAAGATGTCCAGAGAAGGAGACTCACCATCTCTGTAGGCGACTGATTCCATTGCCGATCCGCTCTTACTGTCAAGAAGTTCCTTCTAATGTTAAATCAACATCTACCCTCCTGTAACTTAAAATCTTCAGACATGGTCCTCTCCTTTGGGGCAACAGAGCAGAAGCCTGTTCTTTCCTCTTTGGAACAACTCTAGAGATATTCGAAGAGTGTGATCATGTCACCCCACAAGCTGAACATGCGCAGGTCCTTCAACCTTTTCTCATATGTTTTGTTCTCCACACCTCTTATCATCCTTGTTGCCCTTCTCCGAATCTGCTCCAACTTGTCTATGGAGTTTATCACACGGGACGGATCCCCTGCAGAAACTGGATTTAAAGTGAAAACAACGTTCGGGGCTCACCCAAAACATAAAGTAGAAATAACCCGGAAAAGTGGGCTGTTTTTCAGACGACGTTGGCGTCAAGGAGAAATAACGCGACATTAATCCGAACATGCCGGCCACAGATGCAGGCGAAACGTCAGGAATACATTCTTCTAGAACACGGCCTCACAGCCCGAAAAATCCACAAAAACCTACTGGGGACTTTGTTTAATATGATTTTCATGGAATTGAACTCATTGAAACAAACATCAAAACATTGTCTTTGGACAATAAAAAGAGGAGGCTTTGGATCAGGACCAAAACAATGGGGAAATAGTTAAACCTCCGCATGTCTTGATCTGGACTGAATCTTCTGTGTTTACCCTAGAGCAGTGATTCCCAAACTCTGATCTTCCGGATATTTTGGACTTCAGCTCCCAGAATCCCAGACCATTGACCAAGATGGTTGAGGCTTCTGGGAGCTGAAGTCCAAAACACCTGAAAGATCAGAGTTTGGGAATCACTACTCTAGAGTAAAAAAAAAGGGAGTAGGAAATAGAAAATGGACCCTGGACATCTAGTTAAAACCTAGCTGCGCGTCAACATTACCAAGCCATTTAAGTCCAGATGTTTGTGTGTTTCAAAGTCCCTTAAGGCCAGGAACTTGTCACCTTACTCACCTGCAAAGGCACATGACAAGCCATCGGAGCTGTCCAGAGGGTAACCAGCTCATCCACACATGTGTGTGACCGCTTCATGTGTCAAAGAATAAGTAGCCAAGGGCTCTTAAGTGTACTGTACTCAGCAATGATACTCAACATAGTACATACACACCGCCTTACTCACTCAGTGGGAGAAGAAGAATATTGTTTTGGAAGGGAACGGAGCTGCCTTCCTCAGCTCCTTGGAGGCTGTCCAGATGTTGTTGTTACTGTGTGCCTTTGAGTCATCTCCGACTTATGGCAATCCTGTCATGGGGTTTGCCATTGAGGCTGAGAGAGTGTGATTTATCCAAGGTCACCCAGTGGGCTGAGCCAGGATTCGAAGCTTGGTCTCCAGGGTTCCTATCTGCCCATCATGGTTTCCTACCTGCCCATAAGACCTAGGGCTGCAATCTTATGCCTACATGCCCAAGCCAGGATTTGAACTCTGGTCTCCAGGGTCTCCGGGGTTCCTATCTGCTCATAATGGTATCCTACCTGCCCATAAATATATATTTTAGTCATTAACCTGCCTCTGCAATGCTACACCTATTGACCTGGGGGAGTAAATTCATTTGAAAACTATGGGGTCTATTTCTAGAGATTTATAGGATTGCACGCACGGCATGTTGGTCTTTTTTGATGCTCCAAAGTAAAACCCGAACACACCTCTAATAATAATAATAATAATAATAATAATAATAATAATTTATTTCTACTCCACTTTTTCCCAATGGGAATCAAAGGTATATAAAACATACAGGTTAAAATTACAGTCAAGGTTAAAAGGAGAATCCCCTATCCCAACCCTCGCCCCCATCAAATAATAATAATAATAATAATAATAATAATAATAAGTGTTCCTCCGGTTTTCCAAAGCTTCCTTTTTCTCTCTCTCTCTTTCTAATCACCTGCAGGAGATTTTTGCACTCCGCAGGCGACTAGGCCAGTTGCTATTTACAAGCCTGGCGAAAAAGAAGACAAGAAAAACCCAAATATGAGAAGCATTTGAGTATTAGCAGCCTATCTTCTTGCCAGTTACGTAAGTAGTCATTATTCTATTATGCCAAACTATGCAAACCATGCGCTGTCCAGACCTCAGTCGTCATTCATCCAGGACTTAAAAGGCTTTCCCAGCCTTTGATGTGGGGAATTCGCACCCAGTGGCACCCTCTTGCTCCAGTTTTAAACAAAAACAAAATTATTTAAGACACACGGCGACAAATAAAATGGGGTGCCCGCTTGGACGTTTCTAACAGAGCAACCCTATCTCGGTTTACCCAGAAGGAAAATGGCACTAGCTTGCAACCTTCAAATCTGGGATTTGTAGTGTGGTTCACTGTGTAGTCCCAGGGCACTGCCAACAACAGAATCCTAGAATTTGTAGTTTTATGAGGCATCAGGACGCTTTGGCGGGGAAGACAAAAAGGCCTTGTAAAACTATAAATCCCAGGATTCCATAGGTTGGAGCCATGGCCGTTAAAGTAGTGTCAAAGTGCATTATTTTTGCAGTGCAGATGCAGCCATAGTCTTCAAGTCTGATCTGCGGTGATACGTCTTGTTGTTATGTGCCTTCGAGTCATTTCCGACTTATGGCGACTCTAAGGCAACTCCATCATGGGGTTTTCTTCTCAAGTTTCTTCAGAGGGGGTTTGCCATTGACATCCTCTGAGGCTGAGAGAGTGTGACTTGCCCAAGGTCACCCAGTGGGTTTCTGTGGCCGAGCCAGGTTTCGAACCCTGGTCCCCAGAGTCCTAGTCCAACGCTCAAGCCACTATACCATGCTGGCTCTCTCCAAACTAAATGCAGATCGGATTCAGGACTATGGCTGCATCTGCACTGCAGAATTAATGCAGTTTGACGTCACTATACGTGCTGGAGCTTCATCCGATGGAATCCTGGGATTTACAGTTTTACAAGGCCTTTTGCCTTCCCCACCAAAGCTTCATAAAACTACTGATGCATCATAAAACTACAAATCCTAGGATTTTGTAGCCACGGCTGTTCAAGCGGTGCCAAACTGCATTATTTCTACAGTGTGGATCCACCCTCAGATTCCAACTGCTGGCACGGCCATGCTGGCCCCAGGATTCTGGGAGTTGCAATCCCCCGAAAGGAACTTCTCCAGGTGCTGTTTAAAAACCCGAAAACGCTGGTGCTTTGGAAACAGCAGAGAGCTGTTGAGAACCAGGAGGCATCGTAAACAAAGTATGACACAACCTTCACACACCCCGAAAGGTGACACAGAGCTTAGGGTTGTCACACGCAACATCCAACTACATTTCTTTTTGCAGCTTGCAAAAATAATAAAATTTAAAAAAAGGAGGAGAACTATACATCACCGTGAGGTTCACCTTTTCCAAGTACGAAGAAACAGACGCCAAGGGAAAACAGGAGGAGGCTCTCTGAATCGACAAAACCCACACAAACACGCAATGAATCCCATGTTCATTCTAGATTATATCTACAACTGTAGCACATTTTTAATCTCCAATCCCTCTTGGTTTTACTTGCACAACAACCTTGCAAGGGAGGCCAGGCTGAAGCGGAAACACGGGATGCCATCCACACAGCACAAATAATCCGGTTTGACACCACTTTAACTGCCACGGCTCCATGCTAGGGAGTTCTGGGAATGGTCGTTTTTTGTGGCACCAAAGTATAATGGTTTGAGTTGTTATGACTCTGGAGAGCAGGGTTCAAATCCTGGCTCAGCCATGGAAACCCACTGGGTGACCTTGGGCAAGTCACACTCTCTCAGCCTCAGAGGATGGCCATCGCAAACCCCCTCCGAAGAAACGTGGCCAAGAAAACCCCATGATGGAGTTGCCTTAGGGTTGCCATATGTCAGAAACAACTTGAAGGTACACAACCGCAATTCTTTCCAAAAGCACGCCTCTGGAAATGTGAATTTCTTGCTTTGCAATCCATAAAAGAAATGAAGCCCTAATAAATTCCACAAAAAAACCTTACTCTCAGGTAAGCGCTAGAATCACAATTGCACCATGCTAATAAAATAAAATAAAATAAAATAAAATAAAATAAAATAATAAAATAAAATAAAATAAATGTTTGGCACACACATAAAAACGTGTTTGCAGAAATTAAGACCCAATAAATTCCACAAAAAACTCTTACTCTCAGGTAAGCGCTAGAATCACATTTGCACCATACTAATAAAATAAAATAAAATAAAATAAAATAAATGTTTGGCACTCCCATAAAAACATGTCTGCAGAAATTAAGAAATGAAGCCCCAATAAATGCTACGAAAAAACCTTACTCTCAGGTAAGTGCTAGAATCACATTTGCACCATGCTAATAAAATAATAATAAAATAAAATAAAATAAATGTTTGGCACTCGCATAAAAACGTGTTTGCAGAAATTAAGACCCAATAAATTCCACACAAAAAAACCTTACTCTCAGGTAAGCGCTAGAATCACATTTGCACCATGCTAATAAAATAATTAAAATAAAATAAAATAAAATAAAATGTTTGGCACTCGCATAAAAACAAAGCGCTAGAATCACATTTGCACCATGCTAATAAAATAATAAAATAAAATAAAATAAAATAAAATGTTTGACACTCGCATAAAAACAAAGCGCTAGAATCACATTTGCACCATGCTAATAAAATAATAAAATAAAATAAAATAAAATGTTTGGCATTCGCATAAAAACACGTTTGCAGCCTCAGTGCAACACAAGATTATATTTGGCCAGAAATGGCACCGAAACCTGAAACCTCTCAAGAAGAAATGGAAGAGAGACCAGACTCTGGCCTCAATCCTGAAAAACCACCTGGTAGACTTTGTAAAGTGAAGGCCCAGATGTTGCTGGACTCCAGCTCCCATCAGCCCTAGCCAGGAGAGAGAGGATGATGGGAGTTGTAGTCTCTCCACATTTCAAGGGGCCAAAAGTTCCTTTAAGTTGACAGTTCTAGCCGTGTTTTTATTTCGACGCAGGAGTGTGATGCAAATGTATGACGATCCTGATGACACGAAAAGAGCATTTTTAAATTTTGTTTAAAATCCAGCAAATTCTGAGAACGCAAAATAAATAATAATAATAATAATAATAATAACAACTGTTTTTAAAAAACCCAGCCAAAGCAAACCTCCTCTTCTTTGAGATGCCTAATTCCCAGGCTGCTAGACATTCGACAGACAGCAGGAAAGTAGAGGTTTTTGGACTCTGCAACAGGAAGGCTTCACAAAACAATACTAGAAATGGAAGGGAGAAACTAAGTACCAAGGACCTACTATATATCTTTTATTGACTGAATGTTGTTGCATTCACAATTTGTATAGATAACAGTTAGTTTTCCCTGTTAACCACACATGGCCTTATGGTATAATATAAGTTTATATAAAGTTTAAGTAGTGGTATTTATTGGGATATATAGTACTTGGGGATATGTAGTGCCTTGGTACTTAGTTGGTTTCTCCCTTCCATTTCTAGTCATGATGTCGTTGGACTAACACTCCCATCATCCTTCACCCTTGAGAAAGGCAGGATAGAAATCCCATAAATGAATTTTTTAAAAACGAGAAATATGTTGGCGAAGGCTGTTGGGATCTGTAGTCCAACCAAAAAGGATCAGGTACCCGCTTCCTACCACAAAGATGAACAATTTAAGAGATTCAAAGGCTGGAAAAGTTAATTTACTTGAGGACTGGTCGCAGGGTGCATTTACACTGTAGAAATAATCCAGTTTGACACCACTTTAAACTGTCATGGCTGTATCCTACAGGATGTTGGGATCTGTAGTTTTTGCGAAGCATCCACATTCTTTGACAGAGGAAAACCTTGCAAAACTATGCATCCCAAGGGTCCCTAGGCTAGAACTACAGCCCTTAGAAGTTGTCTTGACGCCACTTTAAACTGCCATGGCTGCATCCTACAGGGATCTGTTGGGATCTGTAGTTCCTTTGAGCAAACACCCGCATTCTTTGGCAGGGGAGGCGAAAAGACCTTGGAAAACTAGGCATCGCGGGAGCTACAACAGCACTTTAAAGTGGGATCAACCCGACTTATTTCTGCAATGCAGATGCAGGATGGACAATGGAGGAGATTCAGAGGTTGGGAAAAGTTCCTTTTCTTCCCCCTCCGTTGGCAGGGAAGGCAAAAGCCCTTGCAAAACTAGACATCCCAGGAGCTACAGCACTTAAAAGTAAGGACCGATCTGGCTCTGGGAACCCCCCACCCCCCCAAAAAAGTTACTTTTTCAGATTGTGAGATGCTTCCAAGTCCTTCTTTCCTTACCTTTCGGGAGAGACATTGCTGGAAGGCTTCCTCCTTGGACTTTGCGCAGTCCTCTCTCTCTCTCTCTCTCTCCGATTGGGGCTTCTTTGGATCCGGCTAAAGAACCCGCGAAAAGAGACCCAAATCCAGGTCCAGATGGGAGCAGGGCATGCCCGGGAACACTCTCTCAGCCCAACCCTGGGGAACCCAAGGCAGACGCTTCCTCCTCTTTCTCTGGATGCTCCCTCCTCCAGAGAGTCAACAAACAAGGCTTACCTGGGCTGCCCCGCCACGCCCACATCCCTCTCCCATTGGCTCCCTTCCCCAAGGGGCGTGGCCTGCTTCAGGTATGGTTTTTTCAGGGCTGTATGTGTAAATATATATATATATATATATATATATATATATATATATATATACACACACATACATATATATACATACATACATATATATATATGTATATATCCTGGAAAAAAAATACACACACACCTGAAAAAGGCCACCTTAATATATATATCTATATAGATATATAGATATAGATAGATAGATAGATAGATATATCACAATACTCTTCAGTATATATATATATATATATATATATAAAGGGGCATGGCCTTTTTCAGGTATGTTTTTTGTAAGGGGTGTGTGTGTGTAAACCTGATATATATATATATATATATACACACACAGACACACACACCTGAAAAGGCCACCTTAATATATATATGTGTGTGTGTGTATATGACTCATATATATATATATATATATATCAAGACTTCCTATAATATATATATATATATATATATAATATAATAAAGAGGCATGGCCTTTTTCAGGTATATTTTTTTCTGAGGGGTGTGTGTGTGTATATATATATATATATATATATATGCATGCACACTCCTCTGCAAAAGGCCACCAACATATATATATATATATATATATATATCTCACAAGACTCTTCAGATATATATAATAAGGGCAAGGCCTTTTTCAGGTATATATATTTTTTCAGGGATGTGTGTGTGTATAAAACCTGAAATAAACAAACAAACAAACAAACAAACACATGCACACACACACACACACACACATATCTGAAAAAGGCCACCATATATATATGACTCCACAAGACTCTTCAAAGATAGATAGATAGATAGATAAAGGGGCATGGCCTTTTTCACGTATATATTCTTTTTCAGGTATGTGTCCGTGTGTGTGTGTGTGTATATGTGTATATATATATATATATATATATATATAAAATACATATATATGTATGTATATATAACCTGAAATAAATAAACACACACACACACACACACAAAAGGCCACGATATATATATATATATATATATATATATATATATATCACAAGACTCTTCAAAGTTGTTGTGTTTGTGAGCGCTCAGCCTCCGTGTATCACCACACTCTTCATCGTTGTCCATTTTCCCCGTTGGTTGTGTGTGCTGTTGCGTTGCTTTCCTTCCTTTTCCTTGGAGAGTTACACAGTGAGAAGGCACTACTTTTAGGGAGCTCCCTCTACCCTGCAGAATTAATGCAGTTTGATACCACTTTAGCTCCATGCTTTGGAATCTCTTTTCCTGTAGCTTGCATCCATCGCATCCATTGTGTCCTATTCTCTGGAGCAGCAGAAAACAAGCTTGCTCCCTCCTCAATATGACATCCCTTCAAATATTTAGAACAATAGACTCATAGAGTTGGAAGAGACCCCAGGGGCCATCCAGTCCAACCCCATTCTGCCATGCAGGAACTCAAAGTCAAAGCACCCCCTGTGACAGATGGCCATCCATAGCCTCGGTTTAAAGACCTCCAAAGAAGGACTTAAACAGGGCTATCCTATCACCTCTTAACCTTATTTTCTCCAGGCTGTTATCGGTGTGCTGGATAATAATTCGGCGATGATTGTCTCAATGGCATTCAGAGCCACATGCCTGTGGGTTCTTTCCAAATGTATCAGCAATGTGTCATCACCATCAAAACAAACAGGTGTCAGACAGAGTCGCATGACCTCCCTGGGTATCACCGTCCGTCCAGTTGCAAGCCACTGATACCACCGTGCGTGAAAACACCTCCTTAGAGTGGCACCCAAATGTTCCTTTTGCTGCATCATCACATTGCATCACAGTGGAATTGCAAGCTGGAGCAAAAGACTGACTAGCCCCAATTATGCCTCTTTACTCATCCGACAGTATGTACTTTTCAAAAATGTATTCTCGGCAGGCTGTATGGGACCGGAGAGAGATCCCAGTTGCCATAAATCGGAAACGACTTGAAGGCGCACAGCAACAACAAATCCCAATTACTCCTCTGTTGTCCCACTTTTTCACTTGTGTCGCAACTGTCCCAGGATCTCCTTCTTCCGCCTTTGTCCTCAGTTTCCTTTCATTGCTACAAACTGAATGCAGAAGTGCATTCGAAATGCATGTGAACAACAAATTCTCAATGCGGTGAAAATAATCCCAGCAAGATGAGGGTTAAACATTTGTTGTTCACATGCATTTCGAATGCAACCGATTAAGTTTGGCTGCCAAATAAACTACTTAACGTGGGATAATTTATTTTGTTTTTTTCCCCCCTGGGGTTTTCCTAAAAGATTCACATGTTTGGCTGTGTGAATAACCGATGCGAATAGACCTGGGATAAAACCCTGTATGTCTTGAACGTGTTTCGAATACATCCGCATCATCGACGCCATCTTTATTTGCAGCGCGGACATGTGTGAGCAACCAAACGCGCAGAGATGTGCATAGATGTAATTCTGATGTTTAAAAATTAGTGTGGACAACAAAACCGGAATGCGTGGGTGAGATTATTTCCCATAGTCGGGCTCACAAAAACAAAGTCCGAACAGCCTCTACATTCAAAGAGCAAAAGGAGGGAGCAGAAATCTGTCTTTTCCTGTAGGCTCAGGCAAAAGCAAACTGCTGCATCCTCTCCTCGCTTCGGGGTCCTTCCGCGTGAATATTGTTTGCAATCTCGATCGCAGACCAATGTGGCTTGGGCATACGTGTCCCAAGTTTTTATTTGTGAACGGTTGGGAAGGCATGGATCTCTTCTTTCAGATTTATGGAGAGGACTGAGTCAGAAGGGGTGCAGGAAAAGGAAAGACGGAAGGGAAAAACATGAGCCCGGGGTGGAAATGTTCAAGGTGGCACGCTGCGTGGGTGTGGAGTTATTCACTTCAGGAGGAACTGAAAAGAGTAGGAGGGAAAAAAGCCCTTTCAGCTGCAGATCTATCCAGTCTGCATGTGGGGAATAATCCTCCATAAGGGAGGAAGCATTCAAAGGTTCAAGAGCCATTTTCTCCTTTGCCCTGGGCACCAGAAAAGAGCCAAAAACAAGGCCTTCTTCCCATTGAACACTGAGCTTGGAAAGTTACTTTTAAAAAGGAGTTTGTCGGGTCACTCACTGCAACGACTTAAAAAATAATTTACAGTGGGTCCTTGGTACAGTGGGAGCGGTAAAAGGCCAAAATATGCGTGGAAAATGTCACTCGGATTTTTAAAACACAAATGCCATAATGACACAAGAAGGGACCCCTTTCCATCAGGTCTGGGGTGCATCAGGTTTAACATACATGGTTTTGAAACTTTTCTGAATGAAAATAGCAACTTGGGAAGGGATGATAATGATGATGATGATGATCAAGACTTTAGCGAGTGAAGAACTGGACTTTTTTAAAAAGTCTTTTTCATTAGTTTTCTCAATAACATTTCAGACGCGGCTTATTATAAATATCTATTACATTATTACTATCATCTATTGCATTCTTGTTTGTTACAATATTTTTTACTGCTATATTCTTACCTTCTTCCATCCTAAGGCTTCTTTAGTATATAATTATCAACATCCATTTATTAAACAGTGTCTAAACAAATATTCTCCCTCTTAAATTATCGAAATGCATCTTATATGCAACATGTTCTGTTAAACGTACTCTTTACCATTTTGCCATAGAGTACAAACTCTTCTTTATCTGATATCTCTGGTCTCCTGACACGATTGTTAAACCTCCACCATAGTATCAATATAATACTGATTTTTAGTTATTCTTATTCTTGATGTCTCCACCTCCCGCACTGGCTTCTTATTTATTTCCCAATTTGTAGATGATAAGTTAGTTTTTATTTTCAAGCTATTTCCATTTTTCTGTAGTTAGGTCTTTATTTAGCCTATTTTTCTTTGCAGGATTTCATCACAAGATCCCAGTCTTCATTCTTTTCTGCGGTTGTTTTGTCTCTGAATAGAGTTGGAAGTCTTTTCATAGAGTTGTCCTTAGGAAAGTCCCTCTCTGAAGGTAGTATTGTGTAGTGGAAGGAAATCCCCCATATGCACACACTTTCGGAGTTTCACCGCTGGGGTTCCCAGCAAAGGAAGTGTAACCACAGATGCTGCACTCTCCCACAAATACCCACAAAAATCAGCCCAAAAGACAAGCGCATGCCGAGAGCGCAAGGTGCATCTATACTGTGGGAATAATGCAGTTGGACACCACTTTTAAGAGATGTAGCTCCATCCTGTAGATAGAATCTTGAGATTTGTTGCCTTACAAGTCTTTAGCTTGCTCTGCCAAAGAATGGTGGTTGTTAAAGATGTAACCTCTCATGGCTGAACTGGCTTAGTTCATCACAATGGATTTTACTCAGGGCCTTTGCAGACTGCCAGAAATAGTGCAAATTGAGTCCACTTTAACTGCCCTGGCTCAGTGCTAGGGAATCATGGGAAATGTATTTTTTTCTGAGACATTGAGCCTTCTCTGTCAGAGAGCTCTGGTGCCACAATAAACTGCAGTTCCCATGATTCCCTAGCACTGAGTCAGGGCAGTTAAAGTGGACTCAATTTGCACTATTTCTGGCAGTCTGCAAAGGCCCTTAGTTATCTTATTTTCTTTTGTATGCATTAGTAAAACTATACTTTTGGACTTTACAATGTGTCTTCTTGACTGAGGAAGACAGGATTGCCTGAAGAAGAGAAGCTGAGCTAGTTGATGGTAAGAGATACAAAAGCCAGCTTGTCCTGCAGATTCTGCTGGGTGTCAAAGAGCATCACTGCAACACCCATCATCCACACACTGACAGTGGTGCCCCTCCAAAAACTATAAATATCAGGATTCGGTAGGATGGAGCCATGGCAGTTAAAGTGGTGTCAAACGTTCAGAGCCTTGCGTTCATTCATGCTCATCCTGCCACCTAGTGCTGCTGAGTGAATCCGGACAGAAATGTGGCACACATTTTTGGTTGGATTTAACGGAGAGTGACATCAACCGGTGCTCCATGGAGGAAGCCAAATCTTTGGAGTCGTGTTTGGTGAACAGGGTTGCCAGATCGAAAACTGGAGAGGGTTTCTGAACCTTTAACGGATGTGTGGAAGAGGGGATTTCTGCAGGTGCTGCTTGTCCCTGGGGATCTTGGGCTTGTCGCACAAGCAATCCCTCCTGAAATCCCCTCTTCTGCACAACCATTAAAAGTACAAGATCCCTCTCCAGTTTTCATGCTGGCAACCATATCAAGATAAAGCAGCATGGAGGTTATAATAAATACTAAGCTTCAACTTGAACCCTCTTGCATAATAAAACTCACATTGAGTGATAGTCAAGACCCTAGTAAGTTTTGACAGTTAGGGAAAGGGTGGGCCTTTGCAGACTGTCCGAAATAGTGCAAATTGAGTTCACTTTAAGGGTTAGGGTTAGGGAATCATGGGAACTGTATTTTATTGTGGCACCAGAGCTCTCTGACAGAGAAGGCTCAATGTCTCAGGGGGGAAAAACAATCCCAATGATTCCCTAGCACTAACCCTAACCCTTAAAGTGGACTCAGTTTGCACTATAAAGGGTTTTGTGTTTGATTCTTGGGTTTCCTGAATCTGTTGATAATCCCAAAGCCCCATCCTGAATGGGGCCAGCCTACTGTAGTGGGAGCTGGTTGTTTCACATCAATGGGGCAGTGGATCCACTTTGGTTTTTAAACTGAACTTTCAAGGAACGATCCAAACGGATGGACCTCTTTTGGCAGTAGGGTTCATAGAATCATAGAGTCGGAAGAGACCACAAAGGTCATCCATTCCAACCCCATTCTGTCATGCAGAAAGACACAATCAAAGCACTCCCAAAAGATGACCAACTATCCTACTAAAGGATCAAGCAGTGAGAAATATTCAGACACTGTGGGTCACTGAGCCTTCCCAGCAATACTAAAGGCTGCATGTGTCTGTGTCTGCTGTGTGCCTTCACATCATTCCCAACTTATGGCGATCCTAAGGTGGGGCTATCATGGGGTTTTCTTGGCAAGATTTGTTCAGAGTTGGTTTGCTATTGCCTTCCCCTGAGGCTGAGAGAGTGTGACTTGCCCAAGGTCATCCAATGGGTTTCATGGCCAAGCTGGGAATCGAACCCAGAGACATAGTTCAAAACACAAACCACTACACCATGCACTACATTGAACACATGGAGGGCACCTCTAAGTACACATTGAGTTTACACGAGTCTTTGTATTTAAGGATGTGTCAATTATAATGAATGAGAAAAGTAATTTATTTAACTTGAGCCTACTGAGAAGAACTCAGCAGTGGGCAGAGGAGGTAAAATCTGGCCTTTCCCAGTTGGCTCAGGCAAAAGCAAACTGCTGCAGCCTCTCCAAACTTGTCTGTTCTTCCTCCTTAGTAGCATTCTCCATCTTGACCAGACTCTGATGTTACTTTTGTGAAATGTTGGAGGGCACGGCAACAGCCCCGTCCCTTGTTTGTGTCTGGGTGAGGCAGCCTTTGTAGGAGGAGGATGGAATAGTTGAGCCCCATGAATAAATAGCATGCGCTAGCTGGGAGGCTTTCACATTCTTCAGCCATCTCCATTCCAGAAATTCTTCACTGTCAAGGGCTCTTTCCAAAGAATGCAGGCACAAAAGGGAACAGTCGGAGTGACCTTGTCATTCTCTAGGGAGGGGAGATGAACAAGGGACCCCGACTCACCTAGAATAATAACAACTTCTCAGGAGCCCTTGAAGGGCCTGAATTCAGGTCCTCCACATTTGCGGCTTTGACTTTTGCGGCTTTGATCAGTTGCAGTTTTGGTTAACATGTTCTCTCTAGGAATCGCTAAGTCCTCCAGCGCAATTGTTGACCACAGAGTTGTGCTGGAGATCTTAGACGTCCCTAGAGAAAACACTTCTCTAGGCATTTGTAGGTCCTCCAGCATGAGTCTATGATCATCCTCTGGCAGATGTTGACCGCAGAGTTAATAATAATAATAATAATAATAATAATAATTGTATTTATATCCTGCCTTTAGCCAAGGCTATCAAGGCGGCTTACAATTTTAAAATACAATCCCATACAATACAAAGGACATATCACACACACCCCTTAAAAACATATTAAATCCATAACGACATTAAAATTTACCTTAAAACAAAATTACAAATCTAATACAATTAGACAGGGCACTCTGATTATAAAGGAGTGATCTAATGGCGGGAGAGAGATTGTGGAAAGTTGCACTGGAAGACTTGGAGATTCCTAGACAGGTGTTCTCTTAGGTAAAAAGAATAGTGTATTTTTATTTGCGCTTCTTCCACATTGACGGGGGTCTTTCACCGCTAACCCCAGCGAATGTGGAGGAACCACTGTACCCTAAAGGCCCCAGATCCCATCTGATCTTGGAAGCCAAGCAGGGTCAGCCCTGGTTAATACTTGGATGGGAGACCGCCAAAGAATACCAGATGCTGTAGGGCTAGGCTATATTTCAGAGGAAGGAACTGGCAAAATCACCTCTGAGTATTCCTTACCTAAGAAAACCCTGTGAAACACATGGAGTCACCATAAGTCAACAGGTGACTTGGAACACACACACACACACAACTCACTGGATGGATACAGCCCCCAAAGACCTTTTCAACATCTGGCCCCCAGCCCAAGTTCCTTTGTTCAGTTACTAGTTACTATTTTCCCACTTAAATCAACTGCGCAGTTTTTAAAAGTACCTAAAAAGAAAAGGAATTAACAAGTGGAGCGTTGGTAAATTACTTTTTGGACCACAAAGTACCGCAGCCAGAGTGACTGGGTTGCGCTGGGAGTTGTAGTTCAAAAAAAGAGAGTTAAGTTTCCAAGCTCTGATTAGACCTATAGAAATGTTTTGATGACAGAAGTGGCAGCAGTTAAAAACACTGAATAAGACAGCAGAAAGATCTCTATTCTCTAGCAAAGAAGACATTTGAAGAACATAAAAACAGGATGGCATAAAGGGGATTAAATACCTGTACCAAGCATTTCAAAACAGAGAGAGAAGGAAGGAAGGAAGGAAGGAAGGAAGGAAGGAAGGAAGGAAGGAAGTTATGGATTTATAGTGGAAGCGAGTTGTAAATAAGGATGCTGCTACTTGATTTGATCCATTTTATTTGTTGGTGCATTTCTCTCCTGCTCTTTCTTGGTAAGCGGCTCCTTTACAATATGGATGTGTACATGGGATCATAGGCTTGACGTAACTGCGAAAAATACATTATTTTTTCCCCTTTGAAAGGGGGAAAATTGCCTCTAAGAGGCTTAATTCAAAGGGACATCAAGGGGTGAGAAAACTCAACCAAAATTCCTCTCCCCGTTGTTCACATTTGGCTGCTTATAACCTGTTGTGATCACGACTCGTGTTTCCAGGATTTACATGTTCTTTGGTTTAACCTCAGGCAGAAACCCACCCAATGGTGAATATGCAGGGGACCTTTCCTGACGTATAAAAGCCCCTTGGGTCCTGAATTCTGACCAAGTCTACGAAAGCTCATGCCACAACTTATTTCTCACACTCAGTCTCAAAGGTGCTGCAAGATCCCTTGGCATACTGATACTCCAGAGACTGACACAGCTATGTCTCTGCCTTTGTCATTCTTGTGATGTGCCTCCAAGTCAACGCTGACCTATGGTGTTCTCCTAGGGTTTTCTTGAAGAAGCATTTGGGAGGTTGTTTTGTTGTAGTTGTTGTTAGCTGACCTCGAGTCGGCTCTGATTCATGGTGACCCTGTGGATGAGACATCTCCAAGAATCCCTGTCTTCCATTACCTGGTCCAGATCCTGCAAGCCCTTCCCCATAATAACCCCCCTGATTCGAGCCTATCTATCTGGTCTGTGGTCTTCTTCTCTTTCTTCTACCCTCTACCTTTCCTAGCATTAGTGTTTTTTCCAGTGATCCGTGCTTTCTCATTATGTGGCCAAAGTACGATAGTCTCAACTTGATCATCTTTGCTTCCAAGGAGATCTGTTCTGGTCTGATCTGTTCAAGAACCCATTTGTTTGTCTTCTTGGCTGTCCATGGTATCCGAAATACTCTTCTCCAGCACCACATTTCGAATGAGTTGATTTTCTTTCTGTCTGCTTCCTTCACTGTCCAGCTCTTGCATCTGTACATAGAAAGTGGAAATACAATGGCCTGAAATATTCTGGCATTAGTTCTCAGTTGCATGTCTTTGCTCTCCAGTATCTTTTCATAGCTGCCCTTCCCATTCCTAGTCTTCTTCTTATTTCTTGACTGCAGTCTCTCTTCTGGTCAGTGTTTGATCCCAGATATGGGAATTCTTTAACTGTTTCAATGTCCTCGTTGTCTGGAGTGAATTTGTGTATTTCTTCTGTGGTCATTATTTTTGTTTTCTTTATGTTCATCACCAGACCTGCCTTTGCACTTTCCTCTTTGACCTTCCTTATTAACTTTTCCAATTCCTGAACGTCTTCTGCTAATATGATGGTGTCGTCCGCATATCTTAGGTTGTGCATGTTGCTTCCTCCTATCTTAACTCTTTTTTTATATTCTAATTCTGCTTTTCTTATGTTTCCAGCATATAAATTAAACAAGTAGGGTGATAGGATGCAGCCTTGTCTCACCCCTTTGCCTATTGGGAACCACTCTGTTTCCCCAAATTCTGTTCTGACAGTGACCTCTTTGTCCTTGGTACAGATTCCTTATCAGGACTATCAGATGTCTATGCCTTTGAGTTCATTCCATAGCTTTTTGTGATCTATACAATCAAACGCTTTGCTGTAGTCTATGAAACACATGCGGATTCTTTTTTTTTTTTGGAATTCTTTGGTGCGCTCCATTAGCCATTGTATGTTTGCAATATGGTCCCTAGTGCCCCTTCCTTTTCTGAATCCTGCTTGCATCTCTGAAATTTCTCTCTCCATGTATGGTTGGAGTCTATGCTGCAGAATTTTGAGCATGATTTTGCTTGCATGAGAGATTGATGCTATTGTCCTATAGTTGCTGTAGTCTTTTGTATCGGCTTTCGTGTGGATTGTATGTATATCAAGTTTCCAGTCTGTTTCCTAAGCACTTAAATGACATGGACAGTATGCAGCCAGTTCAGCTTTCAGCTTCCGAACAAACTGCCCAAATTTTATTTTTTTAAAAAAATAGGCCTTCTTTGTTTAGGCTAGAAAGAACCTCTCTCTCTTTCACTTTTATCTTCTCAGTAGGAAACACTTTCCATATGTACATCCTTGGAAAACAGGTTTCCAGAGTTAAACGTGATGGAGTGCACCAACGCTGTAGAAATAATGCATTTTGACACCAATTTAACTGCCAAAGTTCCATCTTACAGAATCCTGGGATTTATAGTTTTGTGAGGCACTAGCCCTCTTTGGCAGAGAATGCTAAAGACCTTGCAAAATTCCAGATCACAGCCACATCTTCAAAATGTAAAGTTGTGACATAATCGTCCTCCCTCCTGTATGATTTTTAACATTTTTGCCTGATGAAGCCCATGGAGCTTTGAAAGCTTGCATCATGGATTTTGTGCATTTTGGTTGCCCCAATAAAGGTATATCACTGGTTTTGTGGATGTTGGATGTTATTGTATTATATTTTTGTTTTTTTTAAAAAAAGTGGATTTTGCATTTAAAAATGTGGATGTTGGATGTTATTGTACTTTGCTATTTAAAAATTGTGGATTTTGCACTTTTTAAAACGTGGATGTTGGATCTTGTTGTACTGTGATTTTAAACATGTGGATTTTGCATTTTTTTTTTAAAAAAAATGTGGATTTTGCATTTTAAAAAAAGGTGGACGTTGGATGTTATTGTCCTTTCCTTTTTACAAATGTGGATTTTGCATGCTTTTTTTTTTTTAAGTGGACGGTTTGGATGTACCTTGCATTTCAAAAAAATGTGGATTTTGGATATTGTTGTACTTTGCTTTTTTTAATGGATTTTTCCATTTATTTTTTTAAAAAAAGGTGGATTTTGGATGTTATTGTACTTTGCACTTTTAAAAAAATGTGGGTTTTGCAATTTCTTTTTTAAACAATGTGGATGTTGGATGTTTATTGTGCCTTGCTTCAAAAACAAAGAAAGAAAGAAAGAAAAGAAAGAAAGAAAGAAAGACATGCACAACCAGGAGGAGAAAGAAAAAGTAGCTTTCCAGACCCTTTGCCCACATGATTAGAAAGCTGATGATGGAGGGAAGAAGGAAAAGAGGGATGAGGAGGAAGAGAAGAGCAAAGAAAAGAAAAGAAATGGGGGGAGAAGAGAGAGAGAGAGAAGAAGGAGGGCTTAGGGACCATCTCCCTTTAAGAGTCGACTGGAATGGATCAAAACAAAAAAGCTGGGGAGCCATTGGCTGGGAGGCAGGCACGTGACCTCACAGCTGATTTCCTGGCCTTTTCTCCTCTCCTTTCTTTAATTATTGTGTGTGTGTGTGGATGTGATCCTGCTGCTGCTGCTTCAGTTTCATCCAGGGATTATGATGTCTCTCCTGGGTCACCATTGCAAGCAAAGCCACCTGGTGAGCAGCCCCCAAGCAAGGCTGCTCTGAAACCTGGGAGGGAGGAAGGCAGGCAGGCAGGCAGGATCAGGTGGCTTTCTCTCTGCCTCCTGGTGCTTTTGTGTCTGACCATTGGTCCTGCTGGTCACTCTGGGAAAAGGAGGAGCCCAGCTCCATCCAAAATGGCCCAAGCCACAGCTCAGCCTCCGCAGCTCAGCCTCTTGGAGCCCAGCTGCCCCATCCAAGTGGAGCACGACCGCAAGAGGAGGCAGTTCACCGTCCGACTCAATGGTAAAGAGCCCAGCATTCATCCATCATCCTCATCATCCATCATCCTCATCATCCTCTTCCCCTGGGATTGGGATATCTATATATATTGGAGGGTGGGCATGGTTGGGGGAGTGAGGGGGACACCTTCTCCTCCTCCTCTTTGCCTTCTTGCTTTTGCAAAACTGCACATGTCCAGAAGCAAAAAGAACCCCAAAATGTATTTATTTATTTATCTCTCTCTCTCTCTCTTTCTCTTTCTTTCTTTCTCTTTTGTTTGCAACTGATCAGGGAAAGAGAGTGGCTATCCTCAGAGCATCGTGGTTGGAAGGCTTTCTTTAAAAAGACTGAGAAATGGAGGAGAGATCTTGGGGGTGGGGGAAGGCAAGGCTTTTCTTGTTGTTCCTGGAAGGTTTGTTTATTCTGTCCTTCCTTCCTTTCTTCCTTCTTTCCTTCCTTCACCTTTATTTTTACCTTCTTTGATTCTGTATCCTCTTTTTAGCTGTGCTGGTCTATGACCCTGATAAAGATTCTGTTCTGTTCTATTCTACTCCTTCCTTCCTTCCTTCTTCCTTCCTTCTTCTTTCTTTCTTTCCTCCTTCCTTAACCTGTATTTTGACCTTCTTTTATTCTGTATCCCCCTTTTAGCTGTGGTGGTCTATGACCGTAATAAAGATGATATTCTTAGGAAGGAAGGAGAAAAAAGAAAGAGGAAGGAGGGAAGAAAGGAGTAGAATAGAATCTTCCTTCCTTCCTTTTTTAGTCTCTATTTTACCTTCTTTTATTCTGTATCCCCTGTTTATCTGTCCTGGTCTCTAATTACAATATATTCTATTCTATTCTATTCTACCTCTTTCCTTCTTTCTTTCCTTCCTCCCGTCCTCTTTCTTTCCTTCCTTCCTTCCTTCCTTCCTTAACTTGTGTTTTTACATTCTATTATTCTATACTGCCTTTGTGCTATCCTATTCCTTCCTTCTTATTTCTATTCCTTCCTTCCTTCCTTCCTTCCTTCCTTCCTTCTTCCTTTTCTTTTCTTTCTTTCCTCCTTCCTACACCTGTGTTTTCAACCTTCTTTTCTTCTATAGCCCCCTTGTGCTGCTCTATGACCATAATAAAGATTCTATTCTATTCTATTCTATTCTTTCCTTCCTTCCTTCCTTCCTTCCTTCCTTTCGTACTTTTTCTTCTATAGCCCCCTTGTGCTGCTCTATGACCATAATAAAGATTCTATCCTATCCTATCCTATCCTTTTCCTTCCTTCCTTCCTTCCTTCCTTCTTTCTTTCGTTCTTTCTTTTCCTTCTCCACCCCCCCTGCAAAAAAATATATATATCTCCCCTAGTTCTTTTTGTGCTTTTTCTCTTCTTCTGCAGGGAGACTGGTTATGCAACAGACTAGTTCTGGGGTCAGCCCCTTAGCTTAGCAACTGGAGGCCAGGAGAGAAGGTGGGGAGAAGGGGGAAGAGAAGAGCTTGACCAAAACCATTGGAGGGCCTCTTTTCCCCCTCTTTGCAATGCTCTTGTTTCCTTCCAGCCTTGGTCTCTTGGGCTGACTTGCCTTCTTCCCAGAAGCTGGTTCCTCTCCAGTTGGTTGGGGAGCACCTGTCCTTCCCAGATCTATTTTTAAATCCGCTGGCGGAGGGTGTTTTCTTCCTGCGCCTTTGTACAATCCTCTTCTCTTTCCTCCTCTCTCTCTTCTCCTTTCTCTCACCTTTCTCTCAGCTGCTGATTTGAGGAATGATGTAAAAGATGGATTGCTTTCTAAATCAGGGTGCTCTCCGCCTTTTGCACCAGACAAGGATGTATTTATTATTATTATTATTATTATTATTATTGGCGGCCTGGTTTCTGCATGCATGCTTATATTTGGGAGGGAAGTCCTTCCCTATGTGTTGTGTTGTTTGCCTTCATAGACTCATAGAGTTGGAAGAGACCCCCAAGGGCCATCCAGTCCAACCCCATCCGGCCATGCAGAAACTCACAATCAAAGCATCCCCAACAGATGGCCATCCAGACTCTGTTTAAAGACCTCCAAAGAAGGAGACTCCACCACACTCCGCGTCATTTTTGATTTATAGCAACCCTACCGTGAGGTTTTCTTGGCCAGATTTGTTCAGAGGAGGTTTGCCATTGACTTCCCTGGAGGCTGAGAGAGTGTGACTTGCCCAGTGGGTTGACATGGACAGGCAGGAATCGAACCCTGGTTTCCAGACTCACAGTCCAACACTCAAACCACTACACTATCCGCTATCATTTCACCGATGAAAATCAGATCATGTGTGGCCAAGCCACAGCAGAGTCTGGTCAAGATGGGAAAAGTTTTTAATGCGGAAGAAGACACTAGCTAGGAGAGGCTGCAGCAGTTTGCTTTGGCCTGAGCTGACTGGGAAGAGCAGGATTTTACCATCCTCCCTTCCTACCCTGCTGAGCGAAAGAACGGCAAACTGTACTTTTATAATTGGACCTCCGTTTGCAGCAATTGAAGCAAGCCGAGAACAAAGGGAGGAGGTAAGAGGGAGAGGGAGAAACTAGGACCTCTAAAAAAGTAGCTGAAAAAGTGGGAAGATAGAGGATTAATCCGGACAAATGGAGATAGTTGGCGCGTATAATCCAACCTTTTAAAGAGGCTTGCTTTCATGGAAGAAGGTGGGAGTAGGGATTCTCTAGGTAAGCGAATCCAGCTACAGTAAAAATGAGTGTCTTTGGAAATGTGTTATAATTTTATTTGAAGATGATGTGTCCCTTCATTTTATTCGAAGGTGATATGTCCATTCATTTTATTCGAAGGTGATATGTCCATTCATTTTATTCGAAGGTGATGTGTCCCTTCATTTTATTCTAAGGTGATATGTCCATTCATTTTATTCGAAGGTGATGTGTCCATTCATTTTATTCGAAGGTGATGTGTCCCTTCATTTTATTCTAAGGTGATATGTCCATTCATTTTATTCGAAGGTGATATGTCCATTCATTTTATTCGAAGGTGATGTGTCCCTTCATTTTATTCTAAGGTGATATGTCCATTCATTTTATTCGAAGGTGATGTGTCCATTCATTTTATTCGAAGGTGATGTGATAATTCTTTTTATTTGGTGATGTGTCCATTCATTTTATTCGAAGGTGATGTGTCCCTTCATTTTATTCTAAGGTGATATGTCCATTCATTTTATTCGAAGGTGATGTGTCCATTCATTTTATTCGAAGGTGATGTGATAATTCTTTTTATTTGGTGATGTGTCCATTCATTTTATTCGAAGGTGATGTGTCCCTTCATTTTATTCGAAGGTGATATGTCCATTCATTTTATTCGAAGGTGATGTGTTAATTCATTTTATTTGGTGATGTCTTCATTCTGCCCAAGTCTTCCCACTTGAGAAGAGGCCTCTGGATGAAACCTTGCAAAGCTTCCAAGAGCAAAGGCTATCTGGAAAGATGGAAGAGGTGGCCTAACTCTGCATCTGCACAGATTTAAGAAGTGAACCATCGCAGGGAGTTGGCAATGGGGATTTTCCTCTGTTGTAGCGTCAATTGATGGTGGTGGTTTCCTTCTGTGTTTCTTAGGGCTGGGCAGATGTGGCGGGACTGCAGTTCCCAGCATTCCTTATCATTGGCGGTGCTGCTGGGAATGCCATTCCAGCAACATCTGGAGATCCGCTCTTTGCCACTCCTTGCTCTAGCTACTTACATCAACAGTGGCTGCAACCCTGGGATTTGTAGTTTGGCGTTCCAGATGTTTGGCCTTCCAGATGTTTTTCACTTCAGCTCCCAGAAGTCTTGACTGTTGGCCAAGTTGGCTGGAGCTTCTGAGAGCTGAAGTCTAAAACAGCTGGAGGACCAAAGTTTAGGAACTACCACTTAGATTGTTATAAGTCGGAAATGACATTGTTGCGTGCCTTCAAGTAATTTCCAATTGATGGTGACCCTATCGTGGGATGTTCTTGGCAAGATTTGTTCAGAGGACGTTTGCCATTGCCTTCCCCTGAGGCTGAGAGAATGTGACTCACCCAAGGTCACCCAGTGGCAAGCCAGTTATTATTTTAGGATTTTTAAAAAACTTGTATTCATTTGTATCCCACCTTTCTCCCAATAATAGGATTCAACGCAGCTAACAACATATTTAATACAATGCAGGTTGTTTTTCACTTAGATGTTGTTGCACCTAGTTCAGGACTGCTTACTTCTGTTATGGTAACTTCTATTACTGACTGCAACTGTAACAGAAGTTACAGACTGTTACTTCTGTTATTTACTATTCAATTATGAACTGAGGATAACAAGATGGGCCAAAACACTTTACAAATAAAGTGGCATAAAGTTCCTTTGGAGAGGTGTAGTGATTTGAGTGCTGGACTAGGACTCTGGAGACCAGGGTTTGAATCCCCACTTGGCCATGGAAACCTACTAGGTGACCTTGAGCAAGTCACACTTTCTCAGCCTCGGAGGAAGGCAACGGCAACCCCTATCTGGACAAATCCTGCCAAAGAAAACTCTGCAATAGGGCTGGTTACCTTAGGTTAGTGATTCCCAAACTTTGGCCTTCCAGATGTTTTTTCACTTCAGCTCCCAGAAGTCTTGACCGTTGGCCAAGTTGGCTGGTACTTCTGGGAGCTGATGTCCAAAACAGCTGGAGGACTAAAGTTTAGGAACCACTGCTTAGCTTGTTATAAATCAGAAATGACCTTGCTGGATGAAAGACTGGCTTCCTTGATCAATGATATACAGTACTTTTGTTAGTGATCTGTAATCGTACTTTTGTTAGTGATCTGTGATCTACTGATGACCAGAACCTTGGGAGAAGTTTTTCAGAGTAATCGCCTGGAGGAGTTTCTTGCTTGCTCTAGATGATTGAGAAAGCAGCTACTGACATTAGCCTTGGGCTTTGAAAAGTTACTTTTGGGGGATCACAACACTTAGGGCTCCCTCATCGGCTTGCATGGAAAAGTTTAGCTTAGTCTGTGAATATATATATATATATATATATATATATATATATGTTGTACGGATGATTTTGACTCAGTGAAATCATTCATCATCTCTTCTAAATATATCAAGATGTTGTTTTTAAAAGGACTGTGAGTTTGTTCTTTCCTCAAATTGTAGGGTATATTAAAATGGATAAACAATTCAAAAATTATATGCCCGGTAGGAGTCATTGTTTATAAGCTGCTAAGATTAGTAACAAGATTTTATATTTTGATTTTTTTTTTGGTCTCCTCCTTTTTGAAATGAATCAAAAACAAAAACCAGACCCTACTTGTACATCGCATACTATTTTTCAGGCCCAACCATGGTTGAAAGCAAACAGCAAATGAATCTTTCAGGATGGCTGAAGGCCCTAGAGAAAGGAGGAAAAAAGAAAAAGAAACTAACCAGTCTCTTTAAATAGCACAAGGTTAAAATAGTTTCATAGTGATGGATTCCCATAGGAAATGTGCTGAGTTGTAAATCAGTTTCAGTGTTGTTGTTTTAGAAAAAAAAATGTTCAGGCTAAACAGTATTGTAATAGAAGGCATGGATGTTCTTCAGGTCTGAAAAGACATGGTGAAAGAGTGTGGGAAACATTTAGGAGGTATTTATACAGGAAAGGGAGGGAGTTCGAAAACTGAACAGGGAACAGATGTTCGTACTCACTTTTTATAGAATAAAACAAGGGAGAGAGAGTTCAAAGATATAGCCATGTTAGTCTGTAGAACCAGTTGTAGAGAGATCTTGTAGCGCCTTTGAGACTCACTGAAATAAAGAAGTTGGGAGCCTGAGCTTTCTTAGACTTAGATCTACTTCCTCAGGTGCATTTGGTCCAAAAAAAATGACCAGATGCAACTGAGGAAGTAGACTGAAGTCTACAAAAAGCTCATGCTGCCAAATTCTTTATTTCAGTGTCTCAAAGGTGCTACAAGATCTCTCTGCAAGGGATACCGAGATCACAGAGGGATGGACAGGAATATTCAGGAATATTCTATCGAGCATCTAACCGATCTGCGGAACTCAGGACCACATGATAATTCAAGGCATGGCTGGGTTCCAAGAAGGATGAGCTGAAGTCATGGTGCATTAAGTTGCTTTTCATTATCGGAAAAGACACATTCGATTATTGATCTTTTAAACATCAGCAGTGTCGCTGGCATAGTCCTCTTTGCTCCAAAGTGTTCAAAGCTCTGGTATAGCCTTGTGGGTATTTGGCGAAGAGAGTGACTCCTGTAAAGAGAGATCCCTTGGAAAGTTACTTTTTTAGACCATAGTTCCTAGACTCCTGCATCCAGTATAGCTGCAGCGGGTGGAAACCCTAAGTTCAGTGCAGTAACTTCTGTGCTCTGGTTAAAGGCTAGTTAATATGGGTAAAGTACATGCTCTCAGCTTCGAAGCAAGGCAATGGCAAACCTCCTCTGAACAAATCTTGCTAAGAAAACCCAGGATAGCCTTAGGGTCACCATCAGTCAGAAACAACTTGAAGGCACACGCCGCCACCAGAGATTGAAGCAGGTCTATCTGCACTAAGGATGGATAAATTGCTGCAGGTACGGGGACCAATTTTATGCCCCTCGATCCTGACATAATAATAATAATAATAATAATAATAATAATAATAAATGGGGCAAGGAAGTTGCTGAAAGTCTACTCTTATTTTTTTAAGACACAGGTTATGTATACATTTTATATGGGCAGTGGTGGTTGCAGCCTGTGTAAAAGGTGAATTACTATTCCTGCCAGTTTGAGAGCCAGCTTTCTGCCCCAGGATCGTCTGTCTGTTCTGGTGCCCTGTGCCTTTTTGTCTTTAGCGTGGGACTGGCTGTCCTGTTTGTTGCCTTTGTTTTCTAGTTCTGTAGTTGAGATCTTTGTTGCTGCCGTTGTCGTTGGATGCCTTCGAGTCATTTCTGACTTATGGAGACGCTAAGGCACTAAACCTTCTCCTAGGGTTTTCTTGGCAAGATTTGTTCAGGGTGCAATTTATCGTTGCTGTTGTGCGCCTTCGAGATGTTTCTAACTTACCGCAGCCCCAAGGCAGAGTTATCCCGGGTTTTTCTTGTGCCGAAGGGGTTACCTTTGCTTTCCTCTGAGGCTGAGAGGGTGAGATTTGTACAAGGTCAGACATTGGGTTTCCCCAGCTGAGCAGAGATTTGAACCCTGATCTTCTGGAGTCCTAGTCCAACGCTCAAACCACTATACCACACTGTGACCAGGGTTCAGATTCCCCACTTGGCCATGGAAAGCCATTGGATGAGGTTGGACAAGTCACACTCTCTCAGCCTCAGGGGAAGGCAATGGCAGACCCCTTCTGAACAAATCTTGCCAAGAAAACTCCATGATAGCTCTGCCTTAGAGGTGTCATGAGTCAGAAACAACTTGGAGGTGCACAGCAGCAGCCAACAGCCATGTCTAGTTAGTATGGAACCGGTTGGATCCTTTACTGAACTGGAATTAAAATGGATCAATATCTAAATCTAATCCGAAGTGTAGCTGTAGGGCAGGTGGGATTGAGAGCATTGCGGAACGAGAGAGTTCTGCTTCCCAGCACAGTTTTCTTTCAGACAGCCAATTTCTAGCATTGCAGTACCTTAAAACTTCAGTTGAGCATTTAGAAATAGAGTTTAGGCATCCAAAGAAAAGGAGGCAGTCGCCGTGACCCAGGGAATGTAGACCCAAGTCATATAAGTGTGAATGATTTTCAGTGTCTCTGCAATGCTAGAAATGTGGGAACTGAAGGAAAGTGTCATTTGGGGAGCCAGGATTTTAATTTTGGGGGCTCGTTTCCCCCCCCCCCTTCCCCAAGGATTAAGCCTCCTGAGCCTAAGAAATGTTGGAGGGGATATAAGCAAGGTCCTCCACTGCAGAGGAGGAAATACACTTTTGAGCTCACCAGAAAATGCAGAGCGGTCCACTGGTGAAGCTGGAAAAAAGAGATTGGGAGGTAAAGTTTATAAAGTTTGATATTACCCAGTCAGGGCTTCTTTGTTGGGAGCTGCCGTTCAAAAGGTATGCCAAAAATCTAGAAATTTATCCTTGAGGTCCTATGGAAAATTGGGATTTAACGGCAGCCTGTGCCCTCGCTCTTTTTGCATGTACTAGCAAATGTAATCTGTCCATTCTAACAGAAAAGTTTTGTGTTCAGTTCTGTAGAACTGGTTTGGGTGTATTTTTGTAGATGTATTCCCATTCCCATTTTTCCTCTAAGAATCTTAAGGTGGTTCTCCCCTCTTTCATACTTACAGTTGGAAAAGGGAGGGACTGACCCTAAGTCATTCTGTGGGCTGCATCCGCACTGCAGAAATACTCCAGTTTGATACCACTTTAACTGTCATGGCGCAATGCTATGGAATTCTGGAATGGTAGTTTTGTGAGACATTTATCTGAGAGCTCTGGTGCCACATCAAGCTACAGTTCTCAAGATTCCATAGCATTGCGCCATGGCAGTTAAAGTGGTGTCAGACTGGATTATTTCTGCAGTGCGGATGCAGCCATGGTCTTTATGTCTGTGTGTGGAGTCTGGTACTTAGGTTTCCACAGTCATTGCCTAAGCGCTCCTAAGGACTATACAGCATGTGTCTCCTCTTCCTCTCCTAATTCTTTCTCCTCCTCCTCTCCTTCCATCTCTTCCGCATATTCTTCTTCATCCCTTCCCCTTGCTTCTTTTTTACCTCTCTATTCTTCCTGCGACTCTGTTTTCTTCCGTTGACCTTTCCTTTTCTTCCTCCGTTCGTCTTGATCTTCGAATCTTTGAGTTTCAGGGTTTGCATTATTCACCTTGTTCCCTTTCCAATGTCCCTATTATGGTACAAGTATAGATGCTTTCACAATGGTACAACTCAGAGCGGTGACCCCCAACTATAATGGCCATAAGCATCTGAGTGGTTTATGACCATGCAAGTTCAGAGGTTTGGAAAGAAGTAGTCCAAAAAAGCGGCTGCATGAAATCATAAAATCAATCCCCCGTTGATGCTTGTATTCCCCAGCAATGGTACACAGAGCCCTTATGTCTCTCAACCTTTGGGTTGCATATAGCATGTCATAAGTAGAGGCCGCTAGTATTTGGCTACTTAAATTATGTTGCAGAGAGCCAATGCGGTCTAATGGTTTGAGTATTGGGCTAGGATTCTGGGAGACCAAGGTTTGAATCCTTGCTCAGCCCTGGAAACCTAAAGGCTGACCTTGGGCCAGTCCTCCACTCTCGGTCTCGGAGGAAGGCAATGGCACACTCCCTCCGAACAAACTTTGCTTTCTTTGCAGAGTTGCTGTAAGTTGGAACCGACTTGAGGCGTACATAACAACAACGTTTTGTTGCAGCCGCTCTGCAAGGATTTCTTGCCCACTCTAGTTTTGTTCACCGCAACGTGTCTGGCTGCAAGCCGGCAGCAAGCTTAGAGAACAGGCTTTGATTTATGGTTTTGCATAAAATTCCCCACTTTCCAGAGACCAATGCATGGGTGGCCTATTGTTAACTTCCTGGGAGGTATTAAAATAAGCTGGGGAAGAAATGCCCAATGTTATGAAGGGTGGGGTATCTCTGAATAGGGATGGCTTGTGTGTTGCAAGGAGTCTGAGAATGAGGGGCAGGGTTGCAATGCATCTCTAGATCCTGTGTGCTGCTGAACCCATCTCACTGCTCTTCATGTGTCAGAGGACGATTCTATATAGGTCAAGGGCAGGCAACCTTTCCCCTTTAAGGGCCGAGGGACTTCAGCTCCCAGAATCCCAGGAGCTATTGGCCAACATGGGACTATTGGCCAACATAGCTGAGGCTTCTGGGAGCTGAAGTCCCTCGGCCCTTAAAGGGGAAAGGTTGCCTACCCCTGATATAGGTCAATGTGTCCTATACAAGTATTAGCTTCATGCCACTTTAATTGTCACGGCTTCATCCTAAGGAAGGCTGGGATTTGTAGATCAGTGGAAGAGACTGGGGCTGCAGAATTAGTGCAGTTTAACACCACTTTAACTGTTATGTTCAACGCTGCGACATTCTGGGATTGGTAGTTTTGTGAGAGATCCCAGGTCAGCCATATAAACCCCACTGGATGATCCTGGGCAAGTCCCGCTCTCTCAGCCTTAGAGGGCAGGGATGGCAAACCCGTTTTGAACAAAACGTGCCAAGAAAACCCCATGATAGGGTCGCCATAAGTTACAAACAACTTGAAGGCACACAACAACCAACAACAGTTTTCTTTACTCTCCAACGTTTGCAACCATATCAGAAACGCTGCAGCGTGGGTGATCCTGAGATCAAACATCAACATCAGTTTGATGTTGGACCCAAACAATGGACTCAAAAGCAAATCAAGTCTAACTTCCAACCAAAATCTCTGGCATTGGGGTAATACTGGCTGAAACCTTTCGTATTATGATCTCTCTCTCTCTCTCTAGCTCTCAGTCTGATGTCTCACTAGAAACTTGCCAGTTGCTTTCGGATCAAGGGAAAACAATCCTCTCTAAACAGGGTTTGCCCTGAATCGCATAAAGACAGCCGCCTTTCGGAACAAACTGTTCCTCTTAATTCTGCAGCCTACTTCTCCCTGCCCTGTTTCTCCTTGCTCTTTGGTTGAATAGCATTCATGATTGTAGTTTGTCACCAAATCTGAGAAGGCTCAGCAGGCATCCGTCTTCTTTCTGTGGTTTTAAACTTGAGGAGAGAGAGAGACAGAGAGCAAAGGGCACTGAAGGAAACCAAACTGAATTGGCATGTAGCTGGGCAGACAGTTGGGATGATCACTCCTCTACAGTCAGAACACTATAACCTCCATCTGGATCAAGGAAAGTACTATGGAGTTTATCACACGGGGGACAATTGAAAGTATAAATGGTGATTAACCCGCAATTGCAGCAAGTCAGGCCACAGTTACTTTGCTGGTGTAAAAAGTAACAGTCTCTAGCCACTTCCAGAAATTCCTTTCAAATGACATTTCTGTAGGCATTTTCCAAAGAAATGGTCACGTCTTTTGCTATTCTGTTATCACACCTAAGAGGCTGGTGTTGCTTTTTCACTAACGGAACATAATGGAAAAAAATAACTAGCAGTGCGACAAGTAATGTAATGTTACTTGCTTTTAACATGGGGGTGAGTAACTGCAATGATTTTAAACACTGGAAGTAACAGTGGAGACACAGTGCAGGGTAGTGCATTGAGTTGTTGGATTAGGACTCCAGGAGAGCAGGGTTCGAATCCTTGTTCAACTGTGAAAGTCCACTGGGTGACCTTGGGCAAGTCATACACTCTCAGCCTATGAGAAGGGGAATGGCAAACCTCCTCTGAATAAACCTTGCCCCCCCCCCCAAAAAAAAGTGATGGGGTCACCTTAGGGTTGCCATAAGTTAGAAATGACTTGAAGGTACTGAACAATAAAGGAATAATGAAAAAAATCCTTTGAGAAAGTACATTTCCAAGCTCAGCTCACTCCCTCTGGTAGGGAAGTAATGTCCAACCTGGGCATGCAGGTCCCATGTAGCTACTGGTTATAGATTATACAGGCCCCATGTTCAGAATTTGGACACATTATTTTTTATATTATTTTAATGTATGTATGAAAAACCTGCACTAAATTCACATGAACAGACTGCTTTCTCCTACTGCATAGCCTACCCAAATCAGCGCTGGTGCTTCTGCACTACAAATGGCACCGGAAATGTAGCGGTGATAAGCATCCGGTGCAAATATCAATTATTTTTCCCCCTTTACAGTAGAACAGGAATTTATAACTTGTGGACCGATGCCTAGAGGACAGGCTTTAGGAGTCCTCTCTGCTGGGTACAGCATTTTCTTCAATATTTTCATGTTACTTTGACAGTTTTGTTTATGCGTATTTATTGGGGGGAGCAGGATCCATAGCTTTCATCAAAAGTCTCAGAAAGAGGAGGGTTTGTGACCCAAAAGATTAAGAACCACTGCAACAGAAACATTAATAATAATAATAATAATAATAATAATGACGACGACAACAACAACAGCAACATACATTTTAAAACTGTTGCATGGCCCACCAAAGTGATTTTATTATGGTCCTGTTTGGTCAGATCAGTAGATCAAAACCCTGACTTCAGATGTCACAGTCAGCTGCTGTTTTCTTGTTTAGTTTGGCTCACTCATGTGAACTAGAAAAGCAAAGATTTTGACAGTGTGATGTAGTGGTTAAGCATCTTGGACTAGGATGTAGGTCAGTGATTCCCAAACGTTGGCCTTCCAGGTGTTTTGGACTTCAGCTCCTAGAATCCCAGACTATTGGCCAAGATGGCTGAGGCTTCTGGGAGGCGAAGTCCAAAACATCTGGAGGACCAGAGTTTGGGAATCACGGATGAAGGTGATCCTGGTTATACCCCACTGGGCTGTGAAACATAACTGGAGGATGCCTTTGCAGACTGCCAGAAATAGTGCAAATTGAGTCCACTTTAACAGCCCTGGCTCAGTGCTAGGGAATCATGGGAACCTACCCCATAGGGTGGTTATGAGCATAAAGGGCGGAAGAGTCATACACACCACATTGAGATCATTAGGAGAAAGGCAAGGATATATAAATGAAACTGAGAAGGAAATAAATAAATGGGGCTCATCCACAGTAAGCCAGGATTCCTAGTGTGCAAAAAATATGGCGAGGATTGTTTATGCAGAAGATATCTTAAGGTGGAGCAAGGAATAAGGAACCCACAATAAACTCTGTTTTTCCCACTCTGGCAGCTCATTTACCATTCTACTGAGCTGGATTCTGTATCTCACATACTTAGGACAAATGTTCAGCTTCAACTGGTTAACTGACTGCTGTCCTCTGCAGTTGCGGAGGGGGGGGGGATCGTACCAGCCTCCTCTGCCTCCAAGACATTCATCTCCCCATGTTTCCTCTTGAGACAGAACTGACAAGACTTCTTGCTTTGCCTGGATGCTGCACATGTGCGTGAACTGGGGGCTGTGTAGTCCCCCGGGAAAATTAATAGCTGTATGCAATACATAGATATGTACCTCCCTCCCCCAGCCTTGACTCTTCCCTCCTCCACCCCATTCATAGAAGCTTCTGAATCAATGCAAGACTTTATTTTCACTGGAATTAATTGCTTTGAGAGCAATGCCATCTCTGGCTTGAACTTTCTGCTTCTCCAGCCTCTACGAGAAAATGCATTTGCAGGGAGATAGATAGCGGAAGCCAAGATCCAACTGTGTATCTTGGTAGGCAACGCTCGTGGGATTGGAACTTTCTTCCCCTTCTGTTGCAGCCAGCCTTTGGTGGCATCAAAAACCTGCTCGAGAGGTCTTGTAGTGAAAGAGGTTGTAGCATAAACTTTCGTAGACAGATGCAAAGCTTTCCCAATCCAACTAGAGATGCAAGGTATTGAACCTTCTGTATGGGCTCAACCTCTGAGCTACGGCCCTTTGCTTCTGAAGAAGGAGACCAAGGGGGGTTGCAGACTGTCAAAAATAGTGTGAATTCAGTCCACTTTTAGGGTTAGGGTTAGTGCTAGGGAATCATGGGAATTGTTATTTTTCTGAGACATTGAACCTTCTTTGTCAGAGAACTCTAGTGCCACAATAAAATACAGTCCCCATGATTCCCTAACCTTAACCCTAACCCTAAAAGTGGACTGAATTCACACTATTTCTGACAGTCTGCAACCCCCCCAAGTCTACGAAAGCTTATGCTACAACTTCTTTTGCACAGTTAGTCTCAAAGGTGTTACAGGATCCCTTTGCATACTGATATTCCATACTAACACACTGAATTCTGCTCCAGAGCGTTTCTCGGATTCCTAGAACAGGTATTTAGGATGCATCGGGGGGGGGGGGGGATTATTTTTCTGGCTCCATCAGAAATATGTCATGAGATGCTGGGGACAAAATTCTTCACGAATGGAACCATGAAATTTATAGTTAAGTGTTCACTTAAGTAAGAGAGAAGATCCAGTGTTACATTGGAAACATTTCCCCATGTGCTGGTAAGAAGTAAAAAATTAGACTCTTCTGTGCCAGCCAAAACAGGGTCAAGTGTGCAAGACCATTCATATTCCTTTGGACACATTACTTTGGAGTGAATCTCTGCTAGTTTTAACACCTGAATAACCGTCAGTTGTCCACTGATCACAGAAGCATAGAATCATAGAGTTGGAAGAGAACTCAAGGGCCATCTAGTCCATCCCCTTGCCATATTATTATTATTATTATTATTATTATTATTATTATTATTATTATTATTATCCCGCCCCTCTGCAGAGCAATCAGGGCGGCTTACAACATTAAAATTTCCATAGAGATATATTAATACAATCTAAACAAAACATAAAAATCCCAAATCGCACCCGTCCTAGAAAGACATCATCAAAGTCCTCCCTGTGACAGAAGGCCATCCAGCCTCTGTTTACAAACCTCCAAGAGAGAGTCCATCACACTTCGAGGCAGTGTATTCCACTGTTGAACAGCTCTTACTGTCAGGAGGTTCTTCCTAATGTTAAGGTGTTGAGTACCTAAGGGCTGGAGCTCAATGGTCAAGCACATATGTTGCATACAGAAAGTTACAGGTTCAGTGTCTTGCATCTCCAGGTAGGACTGCGAAAGCTCTTCCCCACTTCTCCCTTCCCTTTCTGAAGCCTTGGAGAGTTATTGCCAATCTGTCATTGCAAATCAAGGTTGACCCAAGATGTTGGCTGCCTTTGGCCATGGACAAGATGGGGACCAATTGGTGAATTTTATAGGGATATATATTAAGTAATGGCTAAATAAAGTGTAATCCCTATATTGCTTTTTGGGGCTGTACATCCCCAAAAAGCGCCATCATGGCATATTGATTTGAGTGTTGGACTACGACTTTGGAGATCAGGGTTTGAATCGCAGCTCAGTCATGTGAACCCATTGGTTGACTTTGGGCAGGTGACATGCTCTCAGCCTCAAGAGAAGGTCATGGCAAACCTCCCCTGAACAAATATTGACAAGAAAACCCCAGGATAGGGTTGCCTTAGGGTTGCCATAAGTTGGAAATGACTTGAGGGCACACGGCAACAACAACAAACACCCCTAAAACAGCAATTTTAGGTGTGTGTTTTTTAAAAATCATCATAAACTGGATTTTTCTTTTGACAAAGAAGAAATTACATGTTCACAATAAGGAGCAATATATAATGCAATGAAGAAGCCAATACTTAAGATGACAGCAATGAAGTGAAAAAATAAATAAATTTCAGAGCATATTGGTCAATCTGCATGTGAAAGGTGAAGAACAGCTTTGTTCAACCATGTACATGATCCCAGAGTAGGCTATGGGAGTCTATTGGTTTGCTTGGAGCTCAAAGAAGTTACTTTTTTGAATTCTAGCTCCCAGATTCATAGGTATGAAGTGCTGGTAGAATCTTGCAATCCCACTTTCCAAAGCGCTGGGTTTGCCCTTAGATCGCAGATCTCCTTGTGGAAGAGGCAGAACGGCTTTGTTCAAACATGTTCATGATTTGTCCTGAGGGCCTAAATATTTCTTATTTATTTATTGAAGAATACTTGACTTTCTGGTTCTTGATCCACTCAAGGCGGGTAGAACACAGTGTTTAAAAATGCAGTCATACTATGAATGTTAGAAACCAAATGCACAGGTGGCAGATAAAAATCTAGATTAAAAGCAGAGGCCAAGAATGAGCCGAATCAATCATCAGGAAGTCTGGTGGAAGAAACAAAGTCTTCAGGTGGTGGAGAAATAGTGTTGAAGCATTTCAAGTGGGTTTCCTGAGGCATAGAGTTCTAAAGGAGTGCTCTCACACATGATCTTTCCAATAATATTTAAAGAGGGATGGTGGGTTAGCCTCAGGCAGCATATGCTTGGGGGTGGCAGCCCTCTCCCTGCTAATTTTTCTACCTGTTCTGGTATAGTACACTCCATAAAATAGTTTGCTTCCCTCAGGTCTGGTGGAGGACAGTTTCCCATTACCAGCGCTGAAGGTAAGTTTCAGTTTCCAGAGACTCTCTTGTTTTGCCACGGTACAATAACATCCAACATCCACAAAACAGTGATACATTTATTGGGCCAACCAAAATGCACAATATCCATGTTGCAAGCTTTGGAAGCTCCATTGGCTTCTTCGTCAGGCAAAGGTGTTTTGTTGTGTGTGTTTTGTGGATTTTGGATGTTATTGTACTTTGCTGTATGGCAACACGGCTCCCCCGGATTTGTTTTGCCATAAGCAGCAAAATGCCATCGGCTCACCTTTGGAAGAGCACCACTCTAGATCAAGGTTGTATATATTTCAGGCTTGCAGTCCTCTTATCTTTTTCCTTTTGTTCTTTTTCCTTTCTTTCCTTTCCTCTTTTTCTTGGGAAAATCCATTAAAGATGGAACAGATGTATAGTGCCTTTTGGATTGATGGAATTGGTGCCCTCCCTTGGAAAACAGCATCTGGAATCGAGAATGGACAAACTTCTTAGTCCTGGGGTGTGAACTACTTTTCAGCCCGTCTCTGTCTCTTCTTTTGCTTTTGCTCTACAGGTTGCCACGACAAAGCAGTCCTCTTGTATGAGTATGTGGGGAAGAGGATAGTAGACTTGCAGCATACGGAAGTCCCTGACGCTTACAGGGGAAGAGGAATAGCTAAGCATCTTGCAAAGGTATGGGTTACCAAATGGACTTTTCAGCAGATGTTGGGGTGCGTGTAGATATTGCTTCACCACTGAGCACAATCCTAACTAGCCAAGGTAGCCAAGAACCAGCTGAGCTGACCTTTGGCTAGTTGAATCTGTGCTCAGTCCCAAGCTAGTACACCAAACAATAGCACTTTTATGGGAGGACAGAAGAGCTGGGGAGCAGGCTACTATTCCCTCTCTTGGGCATGCTTTATATACAGATGTTTCTAAGTTTAATGTATGGTACTTCCAGGTAGACGCTGGAGATGATTTCTGTCTGGAACTCCTGAAGAGCAGGGTTGCTGCAAAAAAGTATACACCAGTGATTCTCAACCTTTTGGCCCTTCTCATGGTTTGAGCCCGAACGCCCTTAACAATGACCATGCCAGCTGGGACTGATGTAGGTTAAAATATCTACAGGGCTAAAGCTTGCCTGTCCCTGGTAAAGCTTGCCTGTCCCTGGTGTAGACAATATTGAACCAGAAAGACAAAAGGCATGCTAAGATGGTATTGCATTCAGACTGGGATGACTCTTAAGAAAATGGCCCAAAGGCAAATATGCCATTGCAGTGGGGATCACCCTGGAAGGAGATCAGAAGAAGGCAAGAGAAAAGCCACACAGGCATGCCCTTCCAATATTTCGCAGACGAAACCTGGGACGTGTGTGACCAAGCAACCTCAGAGTGTGGTCAAGGTGACCAAAGTTATCAATGAGGAAGAACACATGTTAGGAGAGGCTGCAGCAGTTGGCTTTTTCCTGAGCCTCCTGGAAAGGGCAAAAACCACTTGCTGGCTTTTGCCAAGGAGAAGAAAGAAGCTGGGATCTTTTAAAAACAGATGAAAAAAAGTGGGATGACACAGGACTAACAGGGACTGTCTCTGCCAAATTGGGACAGTTGGAGGGTATGCAAAAGTGGGGCAAGAGAGGAGAAGCCATATGTCCAATTAATGCCTGCTCTAATAAACCTTTGACAAGTGTCTGTGTTTGTTCCCCATGTGCTCTTTGGCTTGGAGGCCTGCTGCTTTGCTAGCCTATTTTTAGCCGTCTTGTTTCACAGAGGTGGCCAGGTGGCTCTGGGAGTAGGGCAAGGACTCGGCAGCGCATCGCATGGCAGAAGGTGGCAGAGGCTCACGTTGCAAATCTGATTGCTCACGACAACCAGCTTCCTACCTCTGAAAGGAGTTGGCACAAGGCCTTGGCCCACTGATGCGGTGTGTGCTTCTGTAATGCCTCCCTGGTTTTTTCAGCTTGGGAAGAGAAGAATCTTTGTTTGGGATGGCTGGAAAGAGGGTTGCCAGATTTGATTTCTTGCCTTGATTTCTAACCAGTTCCGTTGCATTTAACGACAAATCGTTACGGGTGCCAGGTCAGGACTATCCCAAGCTCTGAGCCAAAAGCCGAGACCTAGGAATGACGTCTTGCAATGTGCCAGGGGCTGAGCCCTATTGAAGTTACGTGAAATATGAAACATCAACAGTGACGTTACATGATACATGAAACATTAACCACAGTTGCACAGAGGATGGCATTCAAATAATAAAACATCCAACTTTAACAAATTAGAATATACCATATATGCTTGATTATAAGTCAACCGTATGTATAAGTCAATGGCAGGTTTTGGGGCCAAAATGATGGGATTTGATATGACCTGTGGACATGTCAAGGTTAAAATTTAGGAGCATTTAACAAAGGATCTAAAGAATGAAACCATGCCAAAGACCTTAGAAAATTCCAGAAGGCATAACTGTTTGAGGTCATATTAAAGGTTGGATGGATGAGAGAATAGGGGTCAGTGTTTCTAGGACAGATTACACTCTTGGCACTTCACCAGGGAATGGTTCCCTTTTTTTGGTAAAAGTTAAAGTACAGTACTTATATTGACCATGGATAAGTTGATTCAGTTTTTTTAGGTCAATTTATTGACTAAAATGTCTTGACTTATACATGAATATATACAGCGTATATCCACACACTTTTCAAGTCACTGCTCTTGCCCTGAGAGTCTCTCTCTTTACCTGAAACCTGGGAACTCTAGCAAAAGGGTAGAAATGAAGTTTTACCTCACATGGGGCTAACATCATTATTATTATTATTATTATTATTATTATTATTATTACATGGTGGGAGAAAACATCACCAGTTAAATTTCTGCCTCCCAGGCTGCTGTGTGCAAGGGTAGATCTTTGGGGCAAGAATGGCAACTCTTTTGGGAAGCAACAAATCTCTTCGCCACCAAAAGTCATCTCTCTGTGGGCCTTTGCAGACTGCCAGAAATAGTGCAAATTGAGTCCACTTTAAGGGTTAGGGTTAGTGCTAGGGAATCATGGGAATTGTTGTTGTTTTTCTGAGACATTGAGCCTTCTCTGTCAGAGAGCTCTGGTGCCACAATAAAATACAGTTCCCATGATTCCCTAACCCTAACCCTAACCCTTAAAATGGACTCCATTTGCACGATTTCTAGCAGTCTGAAAAGGCCCTGTGTCTCGCAAAGCAATGAAGCAAAACCCCAGCCCTCCTGATCCTAGTTATTAGTTGCTCTTTCCTGATTCCACAGCCAAGAATCGGTGTTTTCTCTCTGGCTTATGAACCTAGAGAAACAGGCAGTAGCTTATTATGTTGGAGCATTGGCAAAAGAAGGGGAGTTTGTCAACCTGCAATTTCCGAATAGGCGGTGGCATGGATTTGCAAATTTGTTTCGCTCAGTGCCCAGTAGGCATTTTTCTTACACTATCCCTACCCTCCTCTTGCTGATACGGTTATGGAGGGGCATCCCACTCTTTCATATATATATTCATATATGTGGTTTTTCTTTCTCTCTGCCTGTAATCTTCTGATGCTTGGAGTCTCTTTCTTTTCCTCCCTTTTGCATCAAACAGAGGGGAGCTGAGGACAATTTGCCGCTTCCTTTGCATGAGGCCATGATAGAGGGGCCCCTGATCTTTGTGCCAGGAAAGATTTCATCCTCATCTTAAAGAGGGCAGATTTTGCACAAGCAAACTAAATGTGGCACTCGGCGAATGTTTGCACATGCTACATTTAGTAGCTAGCTATGTTCCAGGTTTTTGAGCTTCCCTGAGTAAATTTGTGAAACTAAAGTTGCTTTTGTCTGTTCCTCTGCGGCATTAAAAATCCCCATACGCACTCTGTAAAAGTAACTTTGAGTGACTTTATAGTAACTTTGTAATAATAATAATAATAATAATAATAATAATAATAATAATAATATATTTCCTGCCTCTCCCTGCGGATTGAAGTGGGATTACATCAGTAAAAATATAACACAAGTATCAAAAAGTACAATCGATGCTTTGGGATGCTTTGATTAAGAGTTCCTGCATGGAAGAAGGGGTTGGACTGGATGGCCCTTGGGGATCTCTTCCAACTCTAGGATTCTATGATCCTATGATTCCATGATCTCCCTGGTCTTGGTTGCATTGAAGCAGTCTCTACACGTTACTAATGATGGGCTTTTCTCTCTTGTGTTTTTCAGGCAGCCTTGGATTTTGTGGTTGAAGAAGACTTGAAAGCCCACCTGACGTGTTGGTACATTCAGAAATACGTCAAGGAGAACCCCCTGCCTCAGTATCTGGAACGTTTGCAGTCTTAATGCAGCCGAGGGGCTACAGAGGCCAGACTTCTTCGATACAAGAGATCCTTGACTCTCTGACATAGCCTTTGCTTCTGTGCTGTCTTGGGGTTCCCCCGAATCAGCCACAGTGCACACCCAAGAATTCCTATTTTTGTAACGACAAATGTGCGACTCCTCAACAATTCTTCCATCTGGCTCTTGCAATAGTTTGGCTGACCTGGGATTTGTTGTTTACACTGGCCTTCTCTTCTAAAGAAACCATCGGATGTAAAACTGGGTCCTTTTCTTGGCTTTATTAGTTTGCAGCAATAGTTGGGGATGTCGCAGTGGGGTCGAGACCTTCTTCATCGATACCATTGCGACAATGTTCCTCCGTTTTGTTCTTCTCCTTAAAGGAAATAAGTTGTTGGGGTTTTTTTTGGGGGGGGGGGGAACAACACTGTTTGAAACTCAACCCTGGATTATTTTTTAACCTCTTTGAAACTCAATGGAGTTGGTAAAGCTGGACAACGGAGATGGTCTGTGGACATCTATCTGGTCAGTTCCTTAACCACACTTTGCCATGTGGAAATGCAAAACAACCACAACCCCACAATGGAGAATAAACCATGGCCTTTGCACATGGAGGGGAAGTGACTTCTGGGTGCTAAATGCAATAAACACTCTACTTTAGAGCGAGAAAATGAGAGTTACGGACATTTCGGATGCTGTCTTTTGTCCTTCCAAACAAGAGCATCACGGCAGCCCTAGTCGGACAGGGGAAATGAAACAGTCTTCTTGGTTTGGAAGGGCGAGGGACGGAAAGGAGATGCTGGTTTTTGCTTTCCAATTTCTGGTGGGATTTCCTTCTCTGACCCAGAGGCCTTCTTCTCAAGAGGAGGACATTTTCGGGCATGTGGAAGACGCAATAACAACAAGCGTGAGGACAATGGATGGAGGAAGGAAAGAAAGAAATGATAGTTGCAGGGCGCTGCATGCATTCAATGAACCTTGAGCATTTTTAACCATTGCAAAATTGGCCACCACTTTGGTGGTTGCAGAGATGAACCAAGGAGAGCATGTGGACTGCGGAGCGACTTGCTGTCAGAAAAACAAAAAAGCCTACAATGGATTTGCTTTATGACTTTTTCAGTGTGCAAACCCTGTTTCTCTTCCCTCGCCCCCCACAAAACACACACATATGGACTTGGCTTATTTTTTTAGCTTCCTCCGTTCAAACTGAGTAGTATTTATATATGAAGGGGGGAAAATATCCATGCTTGAATATTCATGCTTGATATTTTCAACCCCAACCTCATGCCCTGTTGAGGGCTGCTAGGGCGCCATGTTGTTACATTGGACAACAGAAGTGATTCCAATTTCTCAGTTGTTTTATTATTTCTCTGTCCCAATTTTCCCTCCATAATTCTGCCCCAACTGACCTTGTTTTGCATAAGTGTGGAGACTTAAGCGCATTGCCGGATCAGCGGCTCATGGCTTCTTTCTCAGTGTCAAAACTGTCTTCCTCTCCTGCCCAGCTTGAGATACATCACTGGGGAGATTCAATGGAGGGGAGCAAGGTTGAAGCGATGATACGAAGATCACATTTTGGGATGCTGTGGAATATGTCTTTCAACAGGAATCTAGATTGCTTGGTGCTTATCTGTCCAGGCTGAGTCTCCCGTATCCAGAATCCCAACCCTGAAATATTCCAAAATTCAAAACTGTTCACATAAGTGGCTGAGATAGTGGTCCAAAGCACACTGCAGAAATAATCCAGTTTGAGACTGCTTTAACTGCCCTGGTTCAATGCTCGGGAATTTTGGGAACTGTAGTTGTGTGAGGTATTTAGCCTTCTCTGTCAGAGAGGTCTGGCGCCCCAATAAACTACAATTCCCAGGATTTCTTAGCACTGAGCCAGGGCAGTTAAAGTGGTCTCAAACTGGATTATTTCTGCAGTGTGTTTTGGACTAGTGATGGTTCAATGTACACAAACTTTGTTTCATGCACAACATTATTTAAAATACAGTCGGCTCTCCGTATCAGCGGGATAGTCATCTGCGGATTGGAGCATCCGTAGAAGGCCCTGATCCATTATTGTCAATAGCGGCACATGCACATGGCTCCGCCAGCGTGTTTGCGTACATATTGCACCTCCATTGACAATAATGGGACTTGAGGTCCCGCATTATTTGGTGTCTGTGGGGGGAACCCCTGTGCATACAGAGAGCTGTCTGTATTGTGTATAACATTACCTTCAGGCTATGTGCACAAGGTGTAGATGAAACACATGAATTTTATGTTTAGACTTGGGTTCCATCTTGAAGACTTCTCATTATGTATATGCAAATATTTCCAAAACAAAAAACAAACAAAAACAAAACCCTCCAAAATCTAAAAGATGTCTGGTGCCAAACATTTCCGATAAGGGAGACTCAACCTGCAATATCTTTAGAACAGCAATGAGCCTGTTCTGGCATTTGTAAAGGAAATCCTTGTACAATCCACACAACCAGGACTGCCAGTTCTCTTTACTGTCATCTTTCCATAAGGTTGACATTCAAGGCACCACTCACAACTGGGGTGCATCTGCACATCACAGCTATAGCAGGTTGGTAGCACCTTTAGCCGGCATAGCTCTGGGATTTGTAGTTGGGTGAGTTGTTGGAGCCCTTTTGCACTGTGCAGTTATAGCGCAATGGTTTTGCTTTAACTGCGGTGGGAGCATCCTCTGGAATCCTAGGGTCTGTAGTTTGGTAAGGCACACTCATCAAGACCAAAGTTTGCAAACAACTGCTCCAGTGCCCTGCCTTGAGCTATAGCTTTTTAGCAAATAATCGCAAGTACCTCACCACACTACAACTCCCAGGATCCCATCGGATGGGACCTGTGCTAATCAAAGTGTTCTGAAACTGCTGTATTTCTGTAGTTTAGATAACGCTGTCCAACTACGCTGTCCGATGCCTTGTCAAAGAGCACAGCCGCGAATGTCAGCTTTGTCCCATTTCTCTTACATACTTGTTACGGCTGTCGGAAGAACGGCTTTGCACCTCCTGTCCTAGGAAGCCACTGTTTCACGCAGGGCATATTTGCTGCCTAGTTTGAATGCACTGCTGAGGTCCTTCGTTCTTGATTTCAGGAGGAAGATCGGCGAGACCAAGACTGTCCGACCCTGCCTTAAAACAAGCTCAGTATTTTGAGAGTGCTGCAGCTTCATCTCTGAGGTGCTACAACCATCCATTCAGTCTCTGATCCAACAGAGATCTTTTTGGTAGTATTTTATTCCAACGCCAGGTTTACTGCTGTGCCCCATCATCCCTCTGTTTCACTTTCTGCATTTTATGTTGAACAGTTAACGCCTGCGAATTAAGGATGCTTTCGAATTCATCCCTTGCCAACAAGGGATCCATGAAGTCCATACTGCTAGAATGGAAATATTTTCTCTCTTTTTAAAAGTAGTTCTTCTTCTGTGACAGGTCTCTGCTGGGCAGCTTGGTGAGGCCAAAACCACTCATCGCTTGTCTGCTGGGAGACCAGGGCCTCATTCACACTGCACAATTATACCACTATGAGTCCACTTTAATTGTCATGGTTCCATCCCATGGAATCCTGGGATTTGTAGTTTGGCGAGGCATTAGAGCGGTGGTTCCCAAACCAGTCCTCCAGATGTTTTGGACTTCAGCTCTGCAGAATTGCAGATTGTTGACATCTGGGACTAGAAGTTCAAAACATCTGGAAGACCAAAGGTTGGGTACCACGGCATTAGAGAATTCTAAATATTGTGTGCCTTTAAGTCATTTTTGACTTATGGTAACTCTTAAGGTGACCCCTATCATAGGATTTCCTGGGCTGAGAGTGTGTGACTTGCCCAAGGTCACCCAGTGAGTTTCCACAACTGATCAGAGAATCAAACCCTGATTTCTACAATGATAGTCCAACGCTCAAACCACTACATTGGCTCTCAGATTATAAATGTTCCTCCCTAAACCGCCATTCCCAGGATTCCATAGGATGGAACCGTGGTGATTAAAGTGGAATCATAGCACTATAATTCTGTCATGTGAATGGGCTCCAGATCATAAAGAAGTAATTCTTACTGATGTTTTGAAGGCACAAGGTATAGTTGATCTACACAGCGAGTGGGCAAACACAGATACAATTGTACAACATGAAAATCAATCGGAAGATCTCTTTTTGGCTTTTCCTCCAGTGTTTTCCACTCAATGTGGATTTATTTAAAAAAAAAACAACACAAACCTTTTCTCATTCTATTAATGTGGTAAATAATGTGCCTTTCCTACTCAGGACCTCTTTTTAAAAATGACCTTTCTGTTGCTGTTTGGGGCTAACGTTCTCCTTCCCTTGTTTTGTCATATTATTAATGAAACCCGATCCTGTTGCATGGAATACAATAAAAAGTGTGGCTAAACCAAGCGATACTGGCTTATCTGCTAGTATGGGGTAGAAAAGGGTATGTAGTGAAGAAGGAAAATATATTTATTAAAAGATGTATATTTCTTTTTAAAAATTAAAGGTGGCCTCCTTGCAAATGGATTTCAAAACACGGAAAACTAGAGCAGGGTATGAATCTTCAGGCCATCCAGATGTTGTTGGACCGCAAGTCCCAACATTGCTATCCAGCATACCCAGTAATGAGGAATGCTGGGAGTTGCAGTCCAGCAAAAGTCAGGGGCCCCATATGATTCCCATCCCTGCTTGGAAGGCAAATCAACCTCATAGTCTGGAAACAGTTTCACTGTAATTACTTTCTGCTTATGAAAGTTATGAATTGTAGCGTGTGTTGGAACTTTGTGTATACATTATGTGCCTTCAAGTCATTTGTGGTGTGACCATAAGGCAAACCGATCATGGGTTTTTCTTGGCAAGATTTGATCAGAGGAGGTTTGCCATGGCTGTCCCCTGAAGCTGAGAGCATGTGACTTGCTCAAGGTCACCCAGTGGGTTTTATGGCCCAGCGGGAATCGAACCCTGGTCTTCAGAGTCATAGTCCAACATTCAAACCATTACACCATGCTGGCTCTCGGGGGAAGAGAGGGATATCTAATAAATATATTTTAACAGCATTCCCATCTAACAATTCCTAGGAGTTGTCAGTGGAAGCCTTGGCAGGGGAACAAATCTGTGTTACTGTATAAATATACCTTCAAGGTTTGCCTTCATTTTCTCCATTAATACAAGGCAACAAGGGCCTGGTAATTCAACCCATGCTCCATCTCTGCATTTAAGCATCAAGAGGGTGAGAAGGTGCCGATATAGTCCTCTCTAGATTGTGGTGTGCCTATTTTCCTTGGCTTATAATTTGTTGTTTGTTGTTAACTGCCTTTGCGTTGGTCTCGACCCATGGCAATCCTATGGATGAGACATCTCCCCTGTCCTCCCTGCTCTGCCCAGCTCCTGCAAACTCATATTAGTGGTCTCTTTAATAAAGTCCATCCATCTAGCATGTGGCCTTCCTCTCTTTCGACTTCCCTCCACCTTTCCTAACATTATTGTCTTTTCCAATCATTGATGCCTTCTCATGATGTGTCCAAAGTACAACAGTCTAAGTCTTGTCATTTTGGCTTCTAGGGATATCTCTGGCTTGATCTGCTTTAGGACCATTTTGTTTGTCCTTTTGGCTGTCCATGGGATCCTTCGCACTCTTCTCCAGAACCACATTCTCTCAAATGCATTGATTTTCCTCCTATCTTCTTTCTTGACTGTCCAGCTCTCACTTCCATCCATGGCAATAGGGAATACAATGGCTTGTATGAGTCTGCCTTTTGTGCTGAGTTGTATATCTTTGCATTTTAGGATCTTTCCTAGTTCTTTAATAGCTGCCCTCCCCATTCTTAGTCTTCTTCTGATTTCCTGACTGCTACACAAGAGGTAATGTTTAAGTATCTGGTTTTCTGCTGTTACTAGAGGCAGTTGGAGTCTGCCACCCCATTCAGAAATGTGTGCAGAATGTGGGATTTTATTTTATTTTTTTGCTGCATGTACAGAGCTGAAAAACCTGCTACAACTACAAATCCCGACTTTTTGAAAGCAAAAACGATTTGCATCACGTAACAAGAAAAGCAGCAAGAAATTCACAGGATTGCCAAAAACCTATAGGGGACTTGAAGGCACATACTTGCCCTTTACTTTCTGTAGGAATGAAGAATGCAGCTACATCTAAGTTACTCTTGGGGGCAATGAAGATATACCCCACATTTGAAAAGTAATGACTGGGGATTAAGTTACTAGTGTAGTGGGTAACCTGCTTGCATTTAAAGAGTATTTTAAGGCACTTTAAAGAATGTTGACAATTTTCTTTACAAGTGTAAGGTCTTTTTTCTCTTGTAAGTTTAAAGCAGAGCAAGTATGAAAAGTAGCAGAAAAGCAGCAAGTGACACCGCAGGAGTTACTTTTCAAAGCACTTGAACAAATAACAGGAATAAATCCCTTTTTCAAAGTACATTCCCATTGATGTTCTCTATGGGACTGTATTCATGGGGTGTCCTTTTGCAACTGCCTTGCACTCTCTGTTGAAAGACGGGTCGAATATAAATGCAATAAATAAAGACCATGTATATTTATGGCATCATGGTTTGAGCGTTAGACTAGGACTTTGGGTGACCAGGGTTCAAATCTCCGCTCGGCCATGGAAACCCACCGGATGACTTTGGGCAAGCCTCATTCTCTCAGCCTTAAAAGAGGAAGGCAGTGGCTAACTCCTTTAGAATAAATCTTGCTGAGAAAAACCCTGCCACCGTCACCGTAAGTTGGAACTGACTGGAAGGCACATCGTCCCAAGAAACGAGATTTTATATTCCAAAGTTCTGGGCCCAGGCTGAGAACTTTGAGATGGATTTTTCAACCTGTGCCATTCTGTGGCTGTTGAGTCGGACAGTTAGCACTGAAGCCGGAGTTGGCAAGGTCTGAATCCTGTCTCCATTGGGATGGATGGGCATCATGAGAAGGATGCTGCTGACCAGGAAAAGAGATTCCAGCTCAACATTAGGAAGAATTTCCTGACAGTAAGAGCTGTTTGAAAGTGGAACACACTCCCTCGGAGAATGGTGGAGTCTCCTTCTTTGGAGGTCTTTCAACAGAGACTGGATGGCCATCTCTTGGGGGTGCTTTGATTGTAAGTTCCTGCATAATAATAATAATAATAATAATAATAATAATAAAATGTATTTGTATCCCGCCTCTCTGAGACCAATCGGGGCGGCTTACAATATTAAAATACAATATATCCATGCATGGCAGAATGGGGGTGGACTGGATGGCCCTTGAGCTCTCTTCCAGCTCTATGATTCTGTGCTTCTATGACCAGTGGTGACTGTTGCTTCCATGGTCCAAAACACACTTCAGAAATAATCCAGTTCGAGACCACTCTAACTGCCCTGGTTCAGTGCTAGGGAATCCTGTGAATTGTAGTTTATTGTGGCCTCCGAGCTCTCTGACAGAGAAGGCTCAATGTCTCACAAAACTACAATTCCCAGGATTCCCTAGCACTGAGCCAGGGCAGTTAAAGCGGTCTCAAACTGGATTATTTCTGTAGTGTGTTTTGGATCTATGTCAGTGGGGCCGAGAATTGTTCTGGGTCATAGGTCCAAAACACATGCAGAAATAATCCAGTTTGAGACTGCTTTAATTAAAATTTTATTTATTTTCTAAAACAATCAAACAAACAAACATATCAGCTTAAAACGGTACAAAAACATTTTGTACATATAGTTTGAGACTGCTTTAACTGCCCTGTTCAATGCCAGGGAATCCTGGGAATTGTAGTTTATTGTGGCACTGGAACTGACAGAGAAGGCCAAATGTCTCACAAAACACAAAAAAGAATTCCCTATCATTTTAATCAGTCTCAAATTGAAATACAAACAAATGCTCTTCCTAATAATGTGAAAAACTGGGTGAAATAACGTGAAAACTCTAAGGGAGCCACTGCCGGTCATTGCAGGGAGTACTGGGTTAAATGGTCAAATAATCCAACTGGGAAAAAGCAAAATTCAAAAATAAAGCCATATGTTAGTGTTAGTCTGTAGAATCGGTATTTAGAGAGTTCTTGTAGCACCTTTGAGACTCACTGAAAGAAACAAGTTGGCAGTATGAGATTTCCTAGACTTCAATCTACTTCCTCAAATGCACATTATTATTATTATTATTATTATTAAAGATACAGCTGTGTTAGTCTGTAAAATCCCTATGTAGAGAGTTCTTGTAGCGCCTTTGAGACAAATTGAAAGAAAGAAATTGGCAGCAGGAGCTTTCCTAGTTTAAAGTCTGCTTCCTCAGGTGCATATTATTATTATTATTATTATTATTCAAAGATATAGCTGTGTTAGTCTGTAGAATCGGTATGTAGAGATCTTGTAGCCCCTTTGAGACTAACTGAAAGAAAGAAGTTGGTAGCAGGAGCTTTCCTAGGCTTCAAATGAGGAATGTGGGTCCAAATGCATCTGAGGAAGTAGACTTTCGTCTAGGAAAGCTCCTGCTGCCAACGTCTTTCTTTCAGTAGGAGGGGCCCTGGAGGGGGCGGAGTCGGCACCCAAAGCCCTCCCTCCCCTCCTGAGCGCCTTGGTAAACGTTCCTTCTTGCCCAGCCACGTGACCCACAGAAGGCGGAGCTTCGTCACATGGATTTCGCCCCCATTCCCTTCTGGGAAAGAGAGTCCTTCCCTTTCCCTCCTCCCTATCCGGGGTCGATACCATGACTACATCCCCCGTGAGGAGTCGCGCGCCAAGGGTGGGCGAGGCGGGCGGTGATAGGCACCGCAGAGCACTCTGGGATTTGAGGTTCGAAACTTCCCGCTCTCCTTCAAACTCGGGCGCGGTTGCCCCTCCCTGAAGGACTACATTTCCCGTCAGGCGTGAGCTTCTCGCTTCACTCCCACAGGCATGGCTTATTTTACCTCACCGCGCCTGCGCGTGCCTCGCGTACTTTTGGCGGAGGAGACATTTGCCAGGCGAGTCTCTCTCTCTCTGTCTCTCTCTTTTCCCCCTCGCTCCCCAAGATGGCGGCCTGGGGAAGGAGGCGCGCGGGCCAAGGCACCTCCGCTGCCGCCGCCACCACCGGAGCTCCTCGGGAGAGGTGAGTGAGGGCCCGGCCTTCTCCTCCTCCTCCTCCCTCAGGCCTCGTCGCCTGGGAGACTGGGCTCCCCCTTCTCCGGAGTAGCCCAGGCCCAGGCCCAGGCAGGGCCCTGAGGGGGAACAAAGAGGGCCTACGCTGGGTCCCGGGGAGAGAGGCCTCAGGGGAGCCAGGAAGGGAAGGAGGGAGAAGGGGAGGGATATATGACTTGGTTCCCTCTTGGAAGCACGTTACAAAAGGTCTTAAGGGAAGGGGAGGGGGACATACTGAAACAAATGACAGTACTTGGCCATAGGGAATCATTGGGGAATGCTTGGCCATAGGGAAACAATGGGGATTATTTGGCCATAGGGAAATAATGGGGATTGATTGGCCATAGGGAGTCATTGGGTAATATTTGCCTATAGGGAAATAATGGGAAAACGTGGTCCTAGGGAATCATTGTGGAATGCTTGGCCATAGGGAAATAATGAGGATTGCTTGACCATAGGGAAGTAATGGGAATTATTTGGCCATAGGGAATCATTGGGGGATGCTTGGCCATAGGGAAATAATGAGGATTGCTTGACCATAGGGAAATAATGGGAATTATTTGGCCATAAGGAAATAATGGGGATTATTTGGCTATAGGGAATCATTGGGGAATACTTAGCCATAGGGAAATAATGGGGATTATTTGGCCATAGAGAATCATTGGGGAATATTTGCCTATAGGGAAATAATGGGAAAACGTGGTCCTAGGGAATCATTGGGGAGTGCTTCACCATAGGGAAATACTGTAGTGGGAATTACTTGGCCATAGCGAGACATTGGGGAATACTTGCCCATAGGGAAACATTGGGGAATACATGGCTATAGGGAAATAATGGGAATTACTTGCTCATAGGGAAATATAGGAAATATCTCCAATATTTTCCTATGGGCAAGTATTCTTCAATGATTCTCTGTGGGCAAGTATTGTCATTTGTTTTAGGACGTCTCTTTAAGGGGGCACGTTTCGTGGAAATTTGAAGGGAAGGAGGGGTAATGGGTTGGCCCCTCTGTTCAAGCCCAGGCACCCTTCTCCTCTGGGAGGGGACCACACTAAAAGACTTAGACCTCGTCCTGCATTGCAAACTAGAAAGGGGGCACCAGATTAAACCCCCAGACTTTACCCTATATTGCAATTTGGGGGGGGGGGCAGCCCCAGATTTAAAGCTCCAGACCTTCCCCTGCATTGCAATCCTGGAAGGGAGGGGCATCAATCTAAAATTCCTAGACTCCAACCTTCATTGCAATTCTGGAAAGGGGGAACCAGATTAAAAGCCCTAGATCTCACCTTGCATTGCCATCCTGGAGGTAGGAAGGCCACCAACCTAAAACCGTGAATTGCAATCCTGGAAACACGAGAGGGGAAACCACAGTACAACTGCTCCCCCCCCCCCCACACACACTTTCATACCAATGTTCCCCTTTTACTTCTTAAACCTGGAGAAGAGGGCCTGGGTTTGAACTGAGGGGCCAACCTGTTAGGGGGCATCCCAGTTTTCAAAAAATTGTACACATATAAGAACTGGACAGTGAAAGAAGCAGATAGGAAGAAAATCCATTCATTCAAGATGTGGCGCTGGAGAGGACTGCTGAGGATACTGTGTATGGCCAAGAAGACAAACAAATGGGTCCTTGATCAGATGAAGCCTCAAATCTCCCTGGAAGCCAAGATGATTAAATTGAGGCTGTTGTATTTTGGCCACATCGTGAGAAGACACAACTCATTAGAAAAGGAAATGATGCTGGGGAAGATAGAGGGCAATAGAAAGAGAGGAAGATTGCATTTCAGATGGATAAGACTCAATCAGGGAAACCATGGGCCTGAGCCTACAGGACCTGAGGAGAGAAGAAGAGAATAAGGGGTCTTGGAGGTGTCTTACTTACAGGGTCGCCATGTGTTGAGGTCAACTTGAAAACAGCTAACAAGAACAACAAACCATGGAATAAAGCCACTGGGAGGAATTATAAGGTGGTCATGTCCAAGCTGCCCATTTGCAAAAAAAGCACTACATTGTCAATCCTATGGAGTTGAAGAAGTAAAAGGGGCACACTGGTGTGAAGGTGTGTGTGTGTGTGTGTGGGGAGTTGTAGTGTGGTTCCACCCCCTGCCATTTCCAGGATTGCAATTCAGAGTTTTAGTTTGGTGCCCGCCCGCCCTCCCTCCCTCCCTCTCTCCAGGATTGCAATGCAAGGTGAGGTCTAGGGCTTTTAGTTTGGTGCCCTCCTCCAGGATTGCAATGCAGAGTTCAGTCAAGGCGCCTTTACAGACTGCCAGAAATAATGCGGCTTGAGTCCACTTTAACTGCCCTGGCTCAGTGCTAGGGAATCACGGGAACTGTAGTTTTTTCTGAGGCATTAAGCCTTCTCTGTCAGAGAACTCTGGTGCCACAATAAACTACAGTTCCCATGATTCCCTAGCACTGAACCAGGGCAGTTAAAGTGGACTCAAGCCGCACTATTTCAGGCAGTCTGTAAAGGCCCAAGGAGATGAGGGGATGCTAGAGAAGAATAGTTTGGAGGAAGGAAAGGCTGTTGAATTCAAACTCTGAGAAGGATGTGGAGTGAGGGTCCATGTTGCTGTAAGACTGTGTGTGTGTAGTGTGGTAGAAGGCTATGGAAGAGAAGGGGAAGTTGCAGGAATTCGGTGTGATTCCAGGCATGGGGTGGGGATGGGTTTGCTGAGAATTGTGAAGCCAAAAGACTTAGAGGTGCAATGTTTTCTACTCTCAGAGGGCTGGAGAGGAAGAAACCAGGTGGAAGATGTAGAGGGGGGATGAGGAGGGAATGGGAGCGGAGAATGAAATAGGTGCAAGGAAGGGTTAGGGTTGTAAGGTACTTGGAGGAGGAGGTGGAGGAAAAGGGCTCAAGCAAGCAAGGAGGATGAGGAGACCATCTTGAGGCTGATTTTCCTGAAGCCATCAACATGTGAAGTTGGTGCCTGGGTTAGGTACAGGGCAGAGTCTGGTGTCTCCCTGCATCTCACAAGAGAGGGAAAATAAAACAGTGCAGCTGGATTATTTGTAGGGGAAAAGCTGTGCCTTCAGTGTTGGGCTAGAAAGGCCTGGAGAAGCAAGGTCACTCTCCAGAGGGATCTTTGACTTTAAAAGAGAGGACACTTTCACCCTTGCCAGATGTTAGGCTCCGAGTTAACAGAGCTGCCTCTCCTGAGGCTATAAAAATGTCCTTGGATGCTCCTAACATCTATTTTTGAAAGCTCCAAATATCCCCCCCCCCAAAGTCCTCTGAGAGCGACCTCTTGGTGCACAGCTGTTAGTGCCGTTTGAGTGATTTGTGTTTTTAGGGAGTCAACGCATTGTTTTGGATTTGGGAGGTGTGGGTAGAGAGCTGGCAAGGGATTAATCCAGTGGCTGTTGGCTTTGGCAGTTCCTTTTGGTCCATTAGCTGTCCCTTGGCTTTTGTAAGACAATGCAATGAGGTGGGGAATTAATCTCTTTGGAGTTTTTTTGGGATATCAGCTTCAGTTTCCTAAAACTTAGAGAGGTTAAGTTTTTCAGTTCTGATGATTCTTCTGGCTCTGTAGGTACAAAGCAAACAGTCTTACCTGTGAATTGCAGATTCTGTTCTACTGCTCAGTTTCAGAGTTTCTAGCAAGTTTGCCAGTTTTTGCCAGCTGCCTTTTTCCCCCCAATGGATAAAGATATTTGACTGGTTTTTAGGTCTTTTAGGTAAGGTTTCAGTCATTGGAAAAAGTAGCATTATTTTGATGTTCAGCATTACAAGTGGAAAAAAAACCTTTTAAAATAAACAAATATTGGTTCCAAGAAGGCTCAGCTGAAATGAGTTCCTTAACTTAAAAAGAGCTCCAGCTTCTAAATTACCAGAAGCATGTAGTACATACCGTAATGTACTTGATTGCATTATGTACTACATGTAGTACACAGTGCACTACAGCATAGTAAATGGAGTGTCCATAGCTCTTAAAATCTAGATCAGTAGCCTATCAAGTTACAAGGCCAACAGGGCAATCTCTGTAGCAAGAAATCAACCTGCAGAAGTGTTTTACAGGGTACACAATTTAGGAAGTTGGTGTATATCATCGCTTAGTGAAGTGCATCTGTGCAATATATAGTACATATGAATACATAAGCCCTATTATGGATTAGTTGCAAAGCAGGATGTAAGACCATGGTGTGAAGCAGGCTTTGTAAAGCTTGGGTTTCATTAACCATGGTTAAATGTTAAGCTGCAGTGCTCATGGTGAAAGCAGCTTGCCTCTGCATGTAAGACAAGCAGCTTATTGGCATTTTCCTACAATATACATGCTCTCAAGGGACAGGGCTTCGTTCTAAATCTAAACCATGTTTTCATATTTTGTCTGGGTTTTCATCTAAGGTGAAGGCAAAAAACCATGGTTACTGCTAATTATAACCTCTGCTCTGAATGTCAGTATTTAGAAAACACTGTACGTCTGTGGCTACTGTGGTTTGTAATAGGAATTATTCCTGTTTTCCTGAATACAATAGGGGTGATATTTATAATTGTTGCTTACATGCATATGCCAGAGGGGGTTCTTGGAAGTGTTGAAAATGCATATTACTTCTTGGGAAGAATTGGATAGCTCTGGCTCTCTGAGTAACATCTCAATCTTTCGCTGCCAGGAATCTTTTTAGATATAGATTTGATGTTCATCGGGTAACTGCAAAGTCCGTGCATATATTATAGCAGATGGATTTTGCTTCATTAATATGTTATATCTGACTGTGCATCAGACTTCACAAAAACAGTGAACTTAAAAAAAATCAGACTGCACAGTTTCTGGTCACTTTACTCTGAAAAGCAGTCTTTTTGACATGAGAGTGCTGATGTCAGGAGAATTACTAATAAAAATATTGTCTGGAAGGGTGGAACCTGGTCATATTTAATAATACAGTTAGTTCCTCAGACTTGTGGGAAACATCTCTTTGGCTTTGGAAGTGAGACAGTTCAGATACATTCCTTTGACAGACTGCCTTTTCTTTCATGGAATTTGATTTTGGTCCAATATTTAATGAAGGCCTTGTCTGTTTAGTTATATCATGCTTTTATCTGCTTGGGCTTTCTTGCTCTCCCGTCCTAAAGGGATCCCCAGGTATAGTAGTATGGTTTGTATGGGGAATTTTAGTATGTATAGTATGCTTTGCGTGGAGAAGGTCCCAGGTTTGATCTCAAATAAGTCCAGAAGGGTATTGTCTTAAACTTTGGAGAGACACTGCTGCCGCTCATAGAGTATGCTGAGCTTAATGAATCAATGATCTGACTTGGCATAAGTGCAGCTTCCTATCAATCTTCTCAGTACAGATCCTCTTTAACAATGATGCATGTGTCTGTGCATGTGTGCATGCACACACATTCAAGTTGCCTGTCAACCTGTGGTGACCCCATGCATTTTATAGTGTTTTCTTAGACAAGGAATACTCAGAAGTGATTTTGCCAGTTCTTTCTTCAGAAATATAGCCTACAGCACCTGGTATTCATGCGTGGTCTCACATCCAAATATTAACCAGAGCTAACCGTGTTTAGTTTCCAAGATCAGACAGGATCTGGTGCCTTTAGGCCCTAACAATGACATATCTTACAAGAGGTCTCCCCATTAAAGACCAAAGGTTATAGAAGGGCTCGTGCATTCATTTGAAACTTCCATTTGGGCAAGATGCCTTTTTAAAGAGCATCTTTTCATCTTTTAGGCTTCCACAACCTTGTGTACCCCAAAGGTCTGCTCCCATCATCCCTAGCTATTGGCCGTGTTGGCTAAGGCTGATGTGAGCTATGGCCAAAAATAGCTAGAGCGCAAAACTTTGGGATGGAGATTGGAGTAATGGTCTAATTTTATAGTACAGTATACAGTTGTGCATTATTCTACACAGAAGCCGACCCTGGATTAAACTGTTTGCATTTTGGTACTAATGTGTGTGTTAATTTTGTTTTAAGTAAAATTTGTTTTGGATTGTATGTGGGGCTCTAAATAAACGCTGGAGATAACCTTTGGTCAACACTTCTGCACATTTTCTAGGCAGTTTAAAGGCCTAAGCAGACTGCCAGAAATAGTGCACATTAAATTGAGGCACTGCCCTGGCTCAGTGCTAGGGAGTCATGGGAATTGTATTTTTTTCTGGGACATTGAGCCTTCTCTGTGAGAGAGCTCTGGTGCCACAATAAATTACAGTTCCCATGATTCCCTAGCACCGAGCCAGGGCAGTGCCTCAATTTAATGTACACTATTTCTGGCAGTCTGCTTAGGCCCTAAGATTTTGTAGGCAGGATCAATTTTGAAGTACAGTCAACCCTCTGTATCCACCGATTCTTTATCCACGGATACAAGCAGCCATGACTTGAAAATATATATTTAAAAATAATAAATCCCCAAAAGTAAACCTTGATTTTTCCATTTTATATAAGGGACACTATTTTATTATGCCATTGTATTTAATGGGACTTGAGCATCCATTTTGGTGTCCATAGGGGGTCCTGGAACCAAACCCCAGCGGACACCAAGGGCCCATTGAAAATGAAAACGACTGTTTCTCCAACAGCCCTGGAGCTACAAGAACTCATGGGACATAATGATTTATAGCACAAACTTAGTTGCTTGTGTTTCTAAATAAGTCCCATTGGCCAGACGACAGTGATGGACTTCTGCTGGATCCTGCTTCTTTTGCAAGAATCTGCAACACCTTCTGCTTTCTGTCCCCTGGTGCATTCCAAAAAAACTGTTCTTCACAGTTGAGAAACAGTATGGTGAAGGTCTTTGGCACCATAGAGGGCTGCTCTGAGAGGGCAATGGAAGGAACATCAAATCATGGTGTTTACTGAAGTATACGACTAAATCTTGGCCATTGGATTCAGTGTGGCTTACCCCCAGGTGAATTGGGTATGGAATCACGATCTTTGAGACAGAACTTGGAAGCAGACAGTTCTCTATTTTAAATCTTGTCTTGGTCATGGACTCATTAGATGGGCCTGGTCTGCCCGCATTTGGCCACCAGCTCTTTCCAGAGTGTCAGAATGGTAGTGGTCTGCTTTCCCACACAGTACTGGCTTGTTCATTCAGGGTGATTGATGTGTCTGTTACTATATACGTACCCAAAAAGTTCTAATATCTGGCCAGACATGATGGAATATGTTGTTTTTAAAAGCGATATTGAGGTTGGACCTTTAACACATTCCTTTTCCTGTGAATAATCACAAAAGTATCACAGCCTCACCCTGTGACTCTTTCCTTGTGTGAAATACCATTCACACGTTCAATGTGAGCCTCTTAAGCTGGGCAGACTTCATCGTTGTTGAAGCTATTTTTATTCAGCTCTGGACTTGCAGCTTTTCCATTATGAATGAAATTCTGCTATGCTTGTTCACATTTATTATTCTTCACTCTGTTGTTTCCCTTCCTCCCTCCCCTTTCTTTTTGAGCATGGCTTTGCATGGTGGGGCTGATATTAATGGGCTGACAATGGCAGTGTGAGGATAGAGGCTCTGGGAAAATTTTTCTTACTGCTCTCTTCTCTGATCTCTATTTCCCACTCTATTGTTTCAGCACTGAGCTTTCCCAGGCAATCGTATCAATCCATGCACTGGTTTGGTGACACTGAATTCTTTGGCTGTAGTTAATGTTGGGACATTTTGTGTGGAGGAGCACAATAGCATCTGAACCCAGGATCTTCATGTGGAGAGGTTGTGTGGTTGCATCTGCATCAGGACCTGCCAAACCAGATTATAACTTGGTCTTGAGACAAAGTGATCTAGATGTTACATAATGTAGAGTGTATTAGGATGCTCCTTTAATTCTCACATATGCTGTTTGGTGCTTGCACCATGTGATATAAACCTTGAAAGATACCAGTGAGGTCCCAGAAGTAAGAGTTCATATTCTTCCAAGACCTTAAGGCGAACTGAGAGCTAGCATGGCATAGTGGTTTGAGCATTGGACTATGACTCTGGAGATCAGTGTTCAGTTCCCCACTCAGCCACTGAAATCCACTGGGTGACATTGGTTGAGTCGCACACTCTCAGCCCCAGAAAACCCCATGGGGTTGCCATGGGTTGGAAATTACTTGAAGGCACACAACAACAAAGGCAAGCCTATATAGGATTTTTTGTTTTTTGACAAGATTGTTCAGGGAGGGTGTGCCATTGCCCTCCACTGGGGCTGAGAGAATGTGACTTGCCTAAAGTTGCCTCACCATAGCTGAGCGGGGATTTGAACCCTGGCCTCTGAACCCTGAAACCACTACACCATTCACTCTAATTAATTTAAGCAATGCTTTCTTTAAATTGTGAATTAACAAAACAATAATTAAGAACTTCAAAAGGTTTTGAGAGGTGATTGCAATAACTATTTGTGCATGCATTGTTCATGCATGGGCATAATTTGTATGTATTACTTGCATCTTATTCCCCTTCCCCATTGCCATTCCCTTTTTCTTTTGTGTCTTTTTTTTTTTTAAGATTGTAAGCCTGAATGACTGAAGAGCGGGGTATAAATACTCCAGATAAATAAATAAATATCTTACATTGTGTATCCATCTGCTAGTACCTTGGCCTTAGAACACCCTCTGCAGATATGTACTTGGCATCAGTGCTAATTTTTGTAAGCACAGGGTGACAACTATTGTATATTTAATTTTCCTTGAGCTTTTAAACTAACATGATATTACTTGGAATGGTTTTGGTTTTAATTAGCACCTTGCTTCTACTTATGTTATGTTTTAACCCTATACTAAAAGCTGCTTTGAATATATTTGATGGAAAGATAAAAATATAGTAGGATTGTCAAATGAATAAAGCACTGGCATAATGTCTTTTAAATGAACAATTGATTAAATGTGCATATTATGATTATCCTAATACAGATACAGTGGGCCCTTCGTATCCACTGGAGTTTGGTTGCAGGACACCTCCCTTCCCATAGATATAAAGTCTGTGGATGCTCCAGTGCCATTAAATACAATGGTGTAATAAAATTGTGTCCTTGGCAAAATCAAGGTTTGCTTTTGGGAACTGGCATTTTTTTTTTTATATTTTCAAGCCTTGGGTAGTTGAATCGGTGGGTACAGAGAGCTGACTGTACTGTTTTTGTGGTGCTGAACAAAAGTATAAAACAGCAAAATGATGATTAAAAAACTGCCATTCTTTGCCTGGAAGAGAAGGCAACCTCACTGTCTTCTTGTTTGGCCTGTTGACAGTCGATACATCAAAATAATGCAAGCAATGATCATCTGCCCTTAATTTCCACCTCTGCAGACTAAAATTTGATCAACCAGTGGGCTGTAGTGCTATGGCACTAAAATACATGTGTTTGAACATGCCTATGCATACTCAGAAGTTGAACGGATGAGAAAATTCAGATTCCTAGGCATGAGTCTATTTATAATAAACCAGGGATTATTCCAATGGTTATAAGTATATGCTAGTAAATAAAGTGTGTAGTCTTGAAGCATACATTCTTAGCTACTGTTCTGTGTTTTCTGGCTCCAGCTGGAGTGATTCAGAATGTGTGAATGGGCAATGAAATTCCCATAGTCAGTGTGCTGTCCCACTTGTAGGTTTACCTGTGCCATGGTTTATATTCTGTCTTCATACGTATTGTGACAGTTTTTAAGTGATGTGTGTCAGATTTCTAGAACAAGTGGAAGTTTTTGACTGTCTTGGGAAGCCCAAACTGGTGAACATAGTTTTATTCAAATTGCTTATGAGGCTGTCACATAGAGAATAGCAGTAGTAACTAATCTAGATTTCTGTTCACAAAGTTCCTGCTTAAATAAGATGGCTGGCTGGGGTGCATGTGTGTTCCTGTTGCTGCACTAATGTTCACACTGTCTCCCAAAGCCACTGAGGCAAGCATTATTCCAGGCGGTTGCTGAACAAACTCTGCACGCACAAAGCTTCCCTTTGTTTGAGGTGAGAGGGTCTGGAAAATGAGTGTGCGACATACATAGCTGCTCCAAAGCTTTGTCCTGTTCTGTTGTGAACAAAGGTGTCCTTTGGTATCCCTCAGGATCTGGAAAAAGCTCTTCCCTGACACTATGACTTTAAAATGTGCTAAGCTGATTATCAACATCGTGTCCTAAGTTGAGTTGGCCCTCCATATCCATGGATTCAACCATCCACAGCTTGAAAATACTTTAAAAAATAAATAAATTGCAAACAGTAACCCCCCGACTTTGCCGTTTTACTGTGCCATTGTATGCAGGTACACCTTACATTTTTTAAAAGACCTGTGGTATTAATGCACAATGTCAGAACCCTTCCTTGGACTTTGGCTCAGATATACTAATAGCAAGGGTTATGTTTTCCATTATTAAAATAACTCCTTTGTATTTAATAGGACTTGAGCATCCATGGATTTTGGTATCCATGGGGAGCCAAACCGCAGTGGATACTAAGGCCCCACTGTACCAAACTAGCAGAGTGCATTCCTCATTTTTTGGAAAGCAAGAGGTTTCGAAAATCCTGTGTTAAGTTACATTTATTCCTGGTGCTTTGTTCAATAAAAGGCCCTTCTGGGTCTTTAGACTTGAGATCTTTCAAACCACACACAAACTGACACAGACTGTGGAGCAGGTTAATCTGGGTTGGATGGAGGGAATACAACATTTTCAGGAGCTTCTAGTGTGTTGGAGAAAATGTCAACTTTGGAACAGTGGCACTGGTGAATCTGTTTTGGAAGTGATCCCTAGATCTTTCCTGAAATCTTTTAACAGCTGCTAGAAACACCATTGGCAAATGGTCTTAAAGTGACTCAGTATGGAAAACAATATTGAAGGGGAAAGAAGCAGGTCAGTGATTCTCAAGTGGTGGGGCAGGACCCCTGGGGTGGAAGTGGGAGACGTTCAAGGAGGGTCCGAGACTTGGAAACCTTGATTCCTCTTTTTCCTACGCTTCCCAAACTTTTTTCTCCTGGAGGGGAAGAGAAAGACAAAGAGGGTGCTTGGAGCCTCTGCTAGAGGGAGGAGAAGGGAAAAGAGAAGAGCTATTTCCTTATAAAATGTTAAAACACAAATATGCATGAACGTGTGAGTGAAAATACACACACTAAACAAACCAAATATTTTTATTATATACTATGTTTAGTGGGAGTGGGGGGTGATGTCTGTATGTAGCTGTAAAGGGGGTCACAAGGCTAAAAACTGACTTGTTTTCATTCTCCTAAGCATAGAGTTCTGTGCAAATTGAGCACCAGGTGCAGAGGTGTCTAGTCCCTATGATTAAGAAAGTTAGTTGTGGGAATATGTGGCTGCTGTCTGCTGGTAAGACTCCATAACAGGAGGAGAATTTGGGACAAGGTTTCCAGTTATCAAGCTGCTGAGGTTCTTCTGCCTTGTACACACTGAACTTTCAAAATCAGTTGCAAATTTATCTTGCTTGTCTTTAACAGCTGATAAAGCATGAGAGGTGGAATATTGCAGCCATAAAGAGTTAGGAAAAGCAGTCATTTTTTGAAATAACTTTGAGCAAAAGTGAAGTCGAAGGCTTTCACAGCCGGCATCCATAGTTTTCTGTGGGTTTTCCGGACTATTGAGGCCGCATTCTGGAAGAATTTATTTCTGATGTTTAGCCTGCATCTGTGGCTGGTATCTAAAGATGCTACAGAAAACCTTGAGCCAAAGATTTCACTTTCCTCAGTGCATAATTTGGGAGTATTAAAAAGGAGCCAGAGTCTGAGGCCTACCTGCCTGTTATCCTGTGTATCCTATCCTTGTGTACAGGCACCTTTCTTTGTATGCATGAACACCTTGAGGGGAAAAGACCCTGTTCAAACAACAGAGAGTGAGAAGGGAGCCAAGGGCATGTCGATTCTTCTGAACAGCATGGTGGAGGACAAGTTCCCAGTACATTGAGTAACTCTTTATCTTTCATCCTAACAGGGTCAGTCTGTCTGCCACAGATTGTTACATCGTTCATGAAATCTACAATGGGGAGAACGCTCAGGACCAGTTTGAATACGAGCTGGAACAAGCCTTGGAGGCCCAATACAAATACATTGTGATTGAGCCGACGCGCATCGGAGATGAGACAGCCCGTTGGATCACTGTCGGGAACTGCCTGCACAAGACGTCCGTGCTGGCTGGCACGGCCTGCCTTTTCACCCCACTGGCCCTCCCAGCAGATTATTCCCATTACATCTCCTTGCCAGCTGGCGTGCTGAGCATAGCCTGCTGCACCCTCTATGGGATCTCTTGGCAGTTTGATCCCTGTTGCAAGTACCAAGTGGAGTATAATGCTTATAAACTCTCTCGCCTGCCCCTGCATACACTCACCTCCTCCACTCCCGTGGTTCTGGTGAGGAAGGATGACCTGCACAGAAAGAGACTGCATAACACGATAGCACTGGCTGCCCTGGTGTACTGTGTAAAGAAGATTTATGAACTCTATGTCGTATGATTGCAGCAGGGGAAGGAGAAACAACCTGCAAAGACAAAAAGTGTATTAAAGACTCCCACAGTTAACATTCAATTTTTCCTTTTGAAGTGGCGGTGCCTGGGAAAGCAGTTTGGTTTATCCATATATATTTTTTGGGTTATTTCTAAAATAAACACATGTCACTGGGTGCATCAAGGGAATTTTTCAGTTCTTTCTTACACCTCAGACATGGATGTGCAGGGAAATGGAACACTGTGGGAGCCAAAGTCAGTAATGGAATGTCAATGAAAAGAAACGATACAAGGAGGGAAGGGGTGTTAGGTTTTGTTTTTTTTCCGTTTTTTCTTTTTGAGGAAACTTTTAAGTATATTGTTTAATTGTATTCTACAGAAGCAGCTCAAAATAATCACTGACCATTCATTAAAGGATGAGAATTTCAAATTGTTTTCTTTCTTTTGGTACCAGAGTTACTTGTGGGCAATTACTTTCAAGGAAAGCTATTCTTACATTTCTGGAGAACATCTAGGGCACATCACTACAGTGTCTGTGTACAATAACACCCAAAATCCACAAAACAGTGATACCTTTATGGGGCCAAACAGTATGCACAATAAACATGTTGCCAGTGGTTTCAAAAGCTTGCAGCAGGTTTTGTGGATTTTGGACATTGTACCTTGCTGTGTGGCCAACGTGGCTATCCTGGGTATGTATACGGGGTCTGTAGTGTGTTTCTTTTCTTAATATTGTATCAGTAGAGAAAGCTTCCCCCCCCCCCTTTTTTTTTTAACTTTCTGGTACTTGTACTACTTGAATGTTAAAAAGTAAAACAGGTTCCTTTAAGGGAGGTTACGTAACGTTGTAACCTGGTACTTGTACTACTTGAATGTTAAAAAGTAAAACAGGTTCCTTTTAGGGAGGTTACGTAATGTTGTAACCAAGAATTGAATAATCTGTAATGCAAAAAAATGGGAGTTACATTACCAGAAGCCAGGCTGAACAAGTGAAGAGGTCTTGCTAGGAATTGACAACTTGTGGTCTTTCAGTTACTGGACCGCAATTCCCATTATCTTTCACCCATTGTCTATGCTGCCTGATGTTGAAGGGAGCTCCATCCCACATGTGGAGGACCAGAAGTTATTCACTTCTAGGTTATGTGGGTGAGTCTGCTGAGAATACTACTTTATTCTTGGTAATATTGAAGGCATTAAAGAATTATAATGAAGAATGTCATCCTCCTGTAAACATTTCCACTTGAAGGGCAATTTTTTAGAATCCCCTATAGCTGGTTAGGATATAACTGCTGTTTGTGGATACTACCTTAAAGCTTATTTTTTGCTCTGAACATGTGCCCACTCAGGAGATCCAGGATACTATTACAGCGGTCCATTATAGTATCTTGTTTCACTTCTTTCTGTGCTCTTACAACATAAATAATCCAAGTAAGATGTGAATTCCCTTAAATTGTCACTGCCTACTGCTGCTTTCTTCCCGTCAAAACCCAATACAAAGCTGGGTATGCACTGATATTTTCTTGAAGAGCAATGAAGGACAGTAGAAGGGGGAGGGCTTGACCACCAACTACAATATTCTGTTTCAGTAATTAATGTTAGTGTACACTGCTCTACCTCAATTAATTGTCCTGTTTTTGCATGCGGTCTCTCTTTTGTATCTACTGATGTCTTGTATCCTGATGTCTTGGGTTGAACGCTGCTAGGAGCCAATGTACAGGAATTGATGATGGATTGCCACCCCTTGGGGAGTATGTTTTAGTTCTGTCCTCTGTTTTGATTTTCTCATTTTGTTTTCAGCTGTGCAGAAATATCCTTTTCAGTGGGAAAGGAGAAATCTTGCCTCAGATTACCCAGCTTTTAATTGACAAAAGGAATCTTACCAGGCTTTCCTTCTTTTGTCAAAGCTATGCAGAAGAAAACTATCCGTTGTTCAGCTCAGGATGCGAGTTTGAGAAGGGGAGTGCGTGATCCGAACCTGCCTATTTACAGGTATATTCCCTTGTTTAACATGGTAGCTGCAACCTGACCTTTGTGCAGTCTCGAGTGTGACCTTGAAATGGCATCCTTCAAGGGTATCTTTAGTCCTTGAAATTTAGCAGAGTAGGCAAAGAGCTTGCTTTTGCTTCTGTTCACTAGGTCAGTTTGGCTAAGAGTTGAAAGTGGTTGCAGACAGAGTACCTTGTGTCACTGGTTGGTCACAAGATGTTATACTACTAGTTCATTTTTTTACTCGAGTTTTTACTTGACTTTCCCCATGGAAAGGGGAAACATAGGAGTGTTACAAGTGGCATATGTCCCCTCCCCACGTCCACTGTAAATGAGGTAGAATTATTGCACAGTAAGAACACTGACATCTTGTTAATGACATATGCAGGTGTGAATCCATCTTACACCTGCATATGTCTTTAAGTTGTTATAGAAGCAACAACCAAAGCCGCCGCCTTTGACTCACTGTTTAGCTGGTGCAGCTCCCTTACCATGGCCATTCTGTGACTGGTGGAGATTGGGAGTAAGATCAGAGGAGTGCCTGGCTATGTTTCTGTAACCAGATGCACGATAATTACATCATATGCCGAGACCTCCAGAGGACCCCACTGGATCTTAGCCGATGATGTAATCATCTGCATCTGGTTACGGGGACACAGCCAGGTACTTCTCTGATTGCTCTAACCTTGCTTTGAACCAAACATGGAATGGCTGTGGACCCAGGATTGCAGTGGCTAAGCAGTGAATGTAGGTGATGTTTTAGAGGACAGATGCAGCATAGTTCTGCACACAGAACTGTTAATGCTATGTTGTGACATTCAGGATCTCAGCCACTGTTGGGAAGCAATTGGAAGCATTTGGAGTGAGCCTTGTATCATTGTATGAGTTCTGAGATACTGCAGTAGACATCCCTACAAGTACCTGAGGAGTCCTTTCTTTTATAATTCAAAGATGGAAAACACCCATTAAGTTGTATGAGCTTGTGTTTTGGAATAAATCATCACATATCTTTGCCCACATATACTCAAAAGGTAAAAAATATTGCATAGTTCTACTTATAGCAACAAGTGATTCTCCCCCCCCCCCCCAAGTATGCAAGAACCCCTTAAAGGGGTGATAACTGAAGGGGCCAGCTCTTTGCTTGTCTTTTCGTTCCGGCAGTATGGAAAGTGCTCTGGAATGAAAAACGGGGAAATAATTACACAGTCTAAAACCACATGTGCTGGATTATTAATGAATGATTAAAGAATTATGAAAATAATTTGTAAGTTAGCAGAAGAAATGGTAAGGAGAAGTTGGCACACAGAGATTTGAGTTTGAACAGCTTTTAAATTTATTTAATTTTTATGCTTTTGGAGTGGGACCCAAGGTGGCTAAATTGAGTAGAAAATGGGTCTAGTGCTATTACTACCAGGAGTAAGCCTTCACATATGTGGCCCCAAGCCCTGTCAGAGAATTCAGAGCCAGCATCCAAGGAAAGGGAAAATGTGACTAGGTATGGTGCCATTATTCTTGTCTCCTTTATTGCACATTCATGAAATATTCCTATAAATACCCATCTCTGTTCTGTGTTCATGAAGAGTTTGTGCAGCTGCCTCTATTTAGCACATGGGACAAATCTTAATGTAGTAAGGTTTTTAATAGTTGGCAGGAAAAGACAGATGAGCCAGTATGAGGCTACACCTAGTAGAAACACATTGATGATTTTGTGGGTTTCTAGGTATCTAAACAAATGACAGTTCGGGCACAAGTTATTGGAAGCCAATTAGGGATTACACATACACAGAGTAGTTTTAATTTTGCACATTTTAATTAGGGAGTTAGGTCAGGCTGCAAAAGAGTCTTATTTCCCATCACCATGACTCTTGCAAGCACAACTTATGTCCCCCGTTTCTGATGCCGCAAGTCTCTCATAGAACCCCTACCTAGCACTAACCCTTTATTTCTCCCTCAATAGGGTTTTGTGCAGGTGAAAATACACTGCTATGCTGCTCTCACAAACAGTAGGAATGATGGTGGGGTCTCCTGTTTCTGATTACATAAAATGTGGAAAATGTAGCAGGGCAAGCATGCATAATGCAAGCTTTTTCCAAACTCGGGTAAAGATGCAGCCTGCAAATGCACTCATTTCTTCACAAAGCAGCTAGGAAAGGCAATGGAAACTACTTTATTCCTACCCCCAGTGCTTAAATGCATTGACATTAAGAGACAGTTAAGATTACTGAGCTGTTAATGATGGGTTATCTTCTGTCCAAAGCCCAGCATGAATGGACGTGTGTTAGAAGCACAGCTCCTGTCTTAATTTCAGGGTGGAGAACTCCCTTCTTGCAGGTTTTTTTTTAAAAAAGCTTTTCTCAGTAGTTGAGGAAACGCTTTGCAGGAGGTGCAACAGCCGATCTTTGGGTGGTGCCAAGCTGGATACAACTCTTTATCCAGGGGAGCGGGGGAAGAGAAAGATGTAAATGTTCATGCTTCCTAGAGAACTGTACAAATGCTCAGGTTGGCTTCTGCTTGCAGCTAACGATCTGACGAGTGAGACTGAAAACAGGGCTAGGAATCCTTGGCTTTTCTCTCCTTTCGGGCTCTGGAGGCCATAACAGTGAAGAAGAGCCTGGGGCAGAGCGTTCGGAGGTACACCACCAATGAAGGTACGAAGCCAGCCACCAGCACCTCCTTTCTCTTCTCTCCCACAGCATTGAGAACCACCTGGGCCACCTCTGCAGCTGCCTTGCCTCTGCTGGTGGTCTTGTCCATCACTGACAGAAGGAAAGACAAGGGAACATCTTGAACAGCAGGTAACAATGGAGTGCAGCAAGCAAGTGCAGAGCTCAGAAAATTCCCATTTCCTAAAATTCCATAGTGAGCTGGGGGATTTTAGGAGCTGTAGTCTAAAATTGTAACTTCCCTGGGCAGGTGCCTCACCTATTGACTGGTGGATCATGAGGCCACAAACCTGGAGGCTGGTTCGCATCTACAACCTAAGCCCATCAGCTCGGGCCAGAAGAAACTGAGGGAGGGAACTAGAGTAGCAGGACCTGGCAGTTCAGCATGGACCATCAAGTATTCAGAATGCATTAAGTTCATTTAAAAAAAAAGAAAAGAAACCAGCCAACATTCTGTTGAGGTGTTGCACCTTCCTAACTGGACATGTACGTGGGAATTATAATTGGCAGTTATGCAATGCCCATATCCAGTAGAAGGCTGCTGTTACATTAGCAGGTAGCCGAGCTGGCAAATGTCCTGATGCACAATGGGACCAATGAGCATAGCATCAATCCCAATGAACACCAGGCATCCTTGCCAGTGTCCCAATATGTATTTTCACAATTTAGTAACTTCTACTATGTAGCTAGTTCCGTGCAAAGTTCTGTTACATAAAAGGTGATATAGGATTCTGGCCATGATTTCTTGGCTTGTGCATTATCCCCAATATTATGGACAGTGACTTTTTTTTAAATATCCCTCTCTCTGCTTAAATACCCTGCAGTCACTAGATCTTGCCTAATCTTGGATGAGCAGCCCTGGTCAGTATTTGGATGTGAGATTACCAAAGAATGCCAGGTGCTGTAGGCTCTATTTCAGAGGAAGGAACTAGCTAAACCACCGCTTAATTATTCCTTGCCTAAGAAAACCCTACAAAATTCATGGGGTCGCCATAGGTCAGCAGGTGACTTGAAAACCCACATACACACACACTGCACAATGATCCTCTGTATCAGCAGAGACACAGAAATTACAAAGGTAAAGGCAGTCCTCACCTCCATACTGAGATCCATCTGCTGTTATGGCATTGAGTGACAGGTTTGTCTGAATGTAGCCAGGGCTCACAACGGTCACCTCAACATTGTACTGCTCTACTTCCGCTCGCAGGCAGTCAAAAAAGGCTTGGGTGGCATGCTTGGAGGCTGCATCTGGAAAAAGGAAAGAGGTCCAGTCACTGTTTTTTTCACACAGACTCCCTTTTTGTTACGCAAAAAGATTTTGTGTTGCATGCCCAACAAAAATGGCTGTTAGTCATGGCAAGTAAATGAAATCTGTTCTGAAGCAGCTTGCCTTTGCTGAGGCAAGCAACATGATCAGCCATTTCCACTGTGCTGTGCTTTCAAGCTTCCCTAGGATTTTGGGATGCTGTGCTTTAAGATAGTGCTGCAACTCAGCATGTACAGACTAAGGATGTAGCAGCTGTTGAACTCCTGTAAAAGGTAAATTTAAAGCTTTCTCTTTGACATCACTAGTCATAATTGACTGTAGGGGGTGGTGCTCGTCTGTTACAAAGCCAAAGAGCCAGCATTGTCCAAAGATGGCTCCGGTGGTCATGTGGCCAGCATGACTGTACCAAATGCTGTTACCTTCCCCCCAAAGTGGTACCTATTTATCTACTGCATTTGCATGCTTTCAAATGGCTAGGTTGGCAGAAGCTGGGACTAGTGATGGGAGTTCACCTTATCATGCAACACTTGGGCCTCGAACTGCCAACTTCCCAGTCTTGTGACTGTCAGAATCTTGTCTTGACCACTGTATCCCTCTATCCTAGCCCCTCATAAAATGAAAAATCTGGAGAAAGTTAAAAAGCAGCATATGTATCTCTGGGACTATACTGTGTCCATGGATTTTTTTCTGAATGCTGGGACTTGGAAAGCAAGAGCAAGGTGTAATTTGCGCTGAAGCTTGCAAAGGAAGTACTTACATGCGGACCGGAAAGGAATCCCAAATTTGCCTTGAACACTGCTGATAGCTACAATGTGGCCTTTTCTCCTCTTGATCATGGAAGGAAGAAGTGCTGGAGAGAGGGGATGAGAATGTTGCTGTTGAGAACCAGTGCTTTCTTGGATCCAAAGAGAAGCCAGTTTCTTCTTCCAGGCTTCTGCTCTAGAATCAATCTCAACAACATGACCCATCTCTCATTTTTGAACCCTGTGGAAGACCCAACTGCACTGGAAAGCCATCTAACTTGCCCAGCAGGCAGGCCCAAAGCATTCATCATTGAGTAATACTAATTCCACCTTGATATAGAACATCTTTTCCTCAGAAAGTCCTCTTCTTCAGGCCTGCTATGTTCTGCAAGCTTAGATTTCCCCCCCCCCCAGGCATCAGCTGTCAAAATCGATTCTGCAACGCCCACCAGCTTTGCCCTTCCAGCGTGAAGAAGACGACAGTGCAAGCTTGGCCTCCAGGTCAGTGTGAGATTTCAATGGGAGGTTAAGGACTTTTTGAGCTTCAAGATCCACTTAGGGTAAGCCTGCCAGGAGAGTCATCTTTGAAAAATCTTGAAAATAACTAAACTGGGTAAAAGTGTGGAAGGTGTGGGAGGAGAGGGTGGAAAGAGGTTAAAAGTTTTCTCCCTGATTTCTCCAGTTTTTTTCTTTTCTTCCTAGACCATCACACTCTTACCTCAATTGCCATTCAAGACTAAGCCACCATGAAAGTATTTGGAAGCAGAATGGGGATTGCTCACAATGAGATGTACTCACAACAGCATTGTGATGACTGCAGTAAGCTCAGACAGAACAAAGAAGGGCATAGTGAATGGCACCATCTTCATTATGCTCAGAAGAAATCTCTGGCAAACCCTTCCTTCCATTAGACCTAGAGGGTCTGTGTGGTACTTAGCACAACACTCAGGTAAGGTAACAGCTGCATTCTCTGGAATGTGAACATTAATACAAATAGAACAAAAATCAAATGAGAAGGATGCATTAAATATTACCTTTGGTCAATGCAACTGGGCCAAAGTAGTTGGTTTCCATCACTTTTCTGTCTACCTCCACCACTGTATCCACAATGGTGCCTCGGTAACTGATCCCAGCATTGTTGATCAACACATCCACGTGATCCACACACTTTGAAATCTCCTCGGCAGCACTAACTACTGCTTTGATGTCTGAGAGGTCAAAGATCACGGTGTGATGTTTATGGGGCTGTTAAAAGAGGAGCAGACAGGAGTCAGCTGTATCTCAACTTGCACAGCCTTAGAATTCACTGGGTAGCTTTACAGTGTATCTATTTTGTTCCTCAATTTTATATTTTGTTAGGCAGTTTGAAGGCACTAACAGCGACAAAGGCAGAAACTAAGAATTCCCTCTGTTTCGGATATCCTGAGATGAGTGCTTTAATTGTTTCTCTCCCCAGCAAGGCTACCCCACACAATGATCCTTATCCTGTCTTCACTCAGAGTGATACTGAGATAATAAAATCAGATAGTGTACACATGACATCTTAGGCTCCAGAAAAGATGATTATAAGATTAGGTCAGCATGGAGAGAGAAACCTGTTTTGCTCTCTGCACATGCCAGAACTCAGGGTCACACAACAGAACTTAAAGGCAGTGAATTCAGCACTGTCCACAAGTGTGTAATGATTTTATGGCTTCTCTTCCACAATATGTGGTGCTGGCCATTGGCTTCTATACTTTCCTAAGAGTGGGGGACTTCTTTAAGTCTGAGGGTAAATTCAGAGAAATTCTCAACAGTGGTAGGCAGGGAGCAAAGCTAAATAGTAGGACCAAAAAACCCAGCATATTTTACCCTACAGCTCTTACTGCCAGTTAGTAAGTCCTGTGAAAGGCCTACCAACCTTTTAAGAGGAGGATGTTCAAAAGCTAGGGGACTATCCAACACCCTTCTGATGGATGATCCGGCCATCTGAGATTTGGCCCAGGGCTTGGGGTTCTCCATTCCTGATTAACAGCATTCTAGAACAGCAGTTTCTCAACCTTTGGGCCTCCAGATGTCTTAGACTTCAAATCCCAGAAACTCCGCACAGCATGACCAAGGGTCGGGGATCCTGAAAGTTGATGTCCAAAACACCTGGAGAAGCAGAGTTTAGGAATCACTGCTTTAGAGAAATAGCTGATTGGACCCTGCAGCAAAGTACTCCTGCCAAAAGATGGCATTACACCAAACTATGATGCCATGGTAAAGGGAGGACACAGCAATCATGGGAAGAGAATTGAATCAGAATCCTCAGTGGTTTGACTCTAAATGTTGAAAATGCCAGTTCCAAGGTAGGGTCTTGGGGTAAGACGCTTTCAGTGGGACACTTCTCCTAGAATTCCTCCCCCCATACATTTGTTTGCCTCTCCCTTGTGGCCAAATCAGCATTGCCTCCCTGAGAGTGAAAATTACGCTAGGAGAAGGCCTACTTACATTCTTTGGGTGGTCAGCACTGGTAGAGAGCTCCTGCAGAAGGTCCTGAAGCCTCTCCCTATTCCTGCCACATAGCACCAGTTTTGACCCAGCAGCATGGAAAGCTTTGGCACATTCTTGACAAGGGGGGGGGAAGGGGGGGGAGAAAACATGCCACATGAAAAGAAAAAAATAGTCATGCTTCCATGCAGGTTAAACAGAGATGGGTCTAAGGAAGATCTATACCATGTTTGTAATCCAGTAACACATGTTACACTGCAGAATTATCTATTTACTCATTACATTTATAATAATAATAATAATAATAATAATAATAATAATAATAATAATAATAAATTTATATCCCACCCCTCTGCAGAGCAATCAGGGCAGCTTACAACATTAAAATTTCCATACAGACATGTTAATACAATAGTATTATGTATTTATGTCCTGCTTTTCCATGGGCTCAAAATGGCTAATACTAGAGTGTAAATTTAAAAAAAAAATAAATTATAAAAGCAAATGAGTTAAAAATGTACCACTAAAAGAGAAGTGAATAACCACCTGTTAATAGTCACTACAGCAAACTATTTAAAAACCCAAGGGTGACTTGATTGGAAGGGGAGCAAGATGAAGTTGCAGAGTCTGAGAGCAGCCACTGAAAAGGCCTCCTGAAATGTGCCAAGCTCTAGCTGAAAAGCTCTCAGTACCTGATTTCTTGCAAAAATTTATTTGTTTCTATACCAAGAGTGCTGGCCCCCACCAGGCAACATTTCCTGATTTGCTTAGCTTGAGAACAACTCTGTCATCCTTAAAGAAGGTATTTAAAAACAGTTGAGTAACTACCCTTCCCACAGACACTAGTAGTTCTATGATTCCTTCCAGAATAGTTTTGTGAATTCCACAGCCTCTGAAGGTGAGATAAAATAAGAATCCCCCCTCAACTCACACACGCTTGGGTGACAAGAAACTGTTATCAGGACAGCAAGTGCAGAAGCTACACTTAAGTAGATGTGTCATAGTGAATAGGAGGGTGGAGTAAAGGTGACATCAACTTAGATTCTGCATCTCAAAGGAGGAAAATTCAGCTTCTGCTGAACTGATACAAAGAAAGATGGGTGACAAGGAGACAAACAATTCAGGCTGAAAGGATTTCTCTTAAGTGTAATCATATGAATCCCAAACCTTGCAGGGCAGAATGCTGTCTATACAGGCTGCCTGCCTCCTTTGCTATGTCAAACCTCTCAGTCTTACCTTTCCCTAGTCCTGAAGTTGCTCCCGTGATCACCACCACTGCATCCTTGAGATAGGCCTTCACTCGCATTCGCTGCAGCAGCCGGAAAAGACCAAAGATCCCCAAGCTGCCAAAAAGCAGCGGAAGAACGACTGTGGAGGTGAGACCCATCAGCCTTGTTTTCTGGCCACTTCGCCTGGATTTTGAAGAAATAAGCAGGGTGGAAGAATGTTACATGGGGCATTTGCAAACTATTTCACTATTTAAATAAATAGTGCAGTTTACCAGCATCCCCAGGTCCTATTTTAACAACAGCAACAACAAATTTATTTATACCCCGCCCCTCTGTGCACAATTAGGGCGGCTAACAACAATTAAAAATACATAAGAGTACAAATCCAAAAAACCCAATACCCACCCACCCCCCTTAAAAAGTATTAAATCAGACACTGATTAAAAAATCTTCAGCTAAAACGTAAAAGAAAAGAAAACCATAAACAACAAAATCTAACAACAAACTGAGTAGCAGAGTTAGTGGCGGCAATCAAATCAGCACACGAGACAAAGCAGCAGCTGGGTTGAACTGTGCTTGGTCAACTTGCCTTTGGCTCTGTCTTTGCACATGTATGCTGCCATTCACCCATCCCTCAAATCTTAGGCATTGGAAGAAGCAACTGTCTATCCAACTGGGGAGTCCAGGTTTCCCATCAAAAAACTAAATCCCAGGAAATGTTGCTTTTTTCAGACTACCACTCCCAGCATCCCCAAGTTGGCACAGCCAGTGCCAGTTTCTGGAGGAGATCTAAAAAGAAACTTTTAAAGCTCTCTGCAGAACCAATGTTTTAATGCAAATGCATATACTAAAGCAAGTATTTGAAAGCAAAAATTGCATGGAGGCAACCAGACAGAAGAAGACAGCTGGGTTGGGAATCCCCCCTTCCCAGTTTGGGTTGTCAATATCTCATAAGTGACAAAAAACAGTCATGCATAGGTCTGCACAATTATTTCAGAGATCACTACCTCTTGTAGATATCAGTGTGAGATCTCACTTAGGAACATGCCTGTTGATTTAGATGGAATCAGACTCGGAAAGAGCTCCACAGGCCATTGACTCCAATCCGTCTTCCTCACTCAGGTCTTTGAATGAGGCTCTGCTGTGGGCAAGCCAACTTTGAAGAAGAACTGGGTAGGCATAGAGCCTTTTTTGGTTTTGCACTCAGACTCTGGAAGGCTTTCCCAAGGCATATTGTTGGCCATCTCATTTAATGCCAATAGCCCTGTTTAAGTATTTGAAGGGATGTCATACTGAGGATGAAGCAAGCTTGTTTTCTGCTGCTCCAGAGAATAGGACACAGAACAATGGATGCAAGCTACACGAAAAGAGATTCCACCTCAACATTAGGAGGCACTTCCTGATAGTAAGAGCTGTTTGACAGTGGAATACACTCCCTCAGATAGTGGTGGAGTCTCCTTCTTTGGAGGTCTTTAAACAGAGGCTAGACAGCCATCTCTTGATTGAGAGTTCCTGCATGGCAGGGGGTTGAATTGGATGGCTCTTGTAGCCTCTTCCAACTCTATGATTCTATATTTGCTATTTGTATACTTTATGTTGCAAAGTCTACCCTGCTTAGGGAAAACTGCACATTTTGCAAAGTTTATCACATTTGGGCTAGACTCGAAGAGAGAGCAGAATGCTGTCTACTGGAAAGCCTACTCTGACCTTCCCTAGCTTTGGAAATTTCAGAAAAATGTTACTCATGCACCTCAAGGGTTAGAGGTGTGCGTTTTTTGAAAGTGGGAGAGAAACCTAAGGCTTTCCAGGTGCTGAATTCTGTGCCTCACATTAACATCCACACCTGTAATATGTAATGACAGCCCAGGGCAAGATGACTAATAATATGACATACTTAGCTGTTGATCCAACCTGTTGCGTCATGTTCTAGCCTTTCTTGCTGCAGAAAAGAGGTCTGCTGATACAGCATGTTTTGCATGAAGTAGGTCCCAGGTTCAACCCCCACTATTTCTAGTTAAAGGATGCCACATGCCAAGTGATGGGAAAGCTCCCAAAAGAAGCTGTGCCAGTCTAAGTAGACGATAAAGGATGCCATGGCCCATGCCAGCATAAGCCAGTTCCATATTTTCCTATGAAGCAGAGTCAGATCCATTGTCTATCTGGCCCAGCACTCGTAGCATTGGCTCTTCAGGTAGGAGTAGAGAGAGCTGGGACTGGCTACCACTCCCTTTCCAGTGTAATTTTTGGAAGCCTTTTGGGTTTCCTGTCACATAATGTATGGAAAGGTTGTCTAGCAGGGGTAACTATTACAGATCTAGCACTACTAGTCAGAAATTCTGTTTCTAGGCAAGGTTTTGTCAATTACAGCTGAAGAGGGCGAGACTGGTGTTCCCAGGAAGGATTTTGTTTACAGCATGGCGTAGTGGTTTTGAGTGTTGGACTACAACTCTGGAAACCTGGGTTCAATTCGCAGCTCGGCAATGAAACCCACTGGGTGAGAGAACCATGGACTGCACAACTGTTGCTGCACTACAGCCCCCAGCAGCCCTAGACAGCACATCAGATGTCTGACAGCTGTAACTCAACAACATCTGGAAGGACACACAATTCCCATCTCTTGTTATAAAACGTAAGTTACACAAGCAGAGCATTCCACTGCTTGTTCCTGCCCCCTTTTTTAATATCTGAGTCTGTGGCTGAACAGGCTCAATCTTTGCTGGACTGGGCTTTTTCTGGAGGGAAAGCTGTCACATTAGCTTCTTCAAAGCTTTTTTTCCTTGGGATGGGGGAAACTTTGGAATTCTTTGAATGCATCTCTTTTGTTTCTTACTGTTCCCACTGCACTTTCAGTCTGTCACCCTTTACCATACGAATTTGCAATTAAATAGAACAGGGGTTACCACTCACCAACTGTATCTTTCTCACTATAATATCAATAATTTACATATTTACTGGTATCACAAATGTGAGACAAACTCCAATTAAAACAGAAGGCAGCTACACACAGAGAACAGAGAAGGGGAAATGGGTAGGGGAGGAGTGATAAACCACCTTGTGAACTGCTGGGCCCAAGTGACACAAGTCTCGGGATCCACAGTCAGAGAAAATGCCTTACCACACCCTGGAACTCTTGGTTCTGGAGAAAGGTTTGCCGCCGCTAACCATGGCGCCAGGTGAAGGAATTCCATTTCGTTGCTTCTGAGACTAAATTTTTCTACAGGGAGAATATTCAATCAGCAACAAAAACCAAGAACACCGGTGGAAATGCAAACATTGTTTAGGAAGACAAGCTAGGAATTGAGCTGGAAAGACAGTCTGGCGCTGCCATTCATACAACACGGCCATTTCCATTTCACACTGTGCTGCACAGGCGATCACTCAGATGTAGCGTTAAGTGAACCATGTTCCGTTTTCTGCATTTTAGCTTTATGTGAGGAAATAAAATGAGCCGCTTACAAAGGCAAGGCACAACAGGGAAAATAGGATTTGATCGACTATAAGACGCTAAACAAATGCCAGGTAGGAACACCGGACAAAGTTAAGGAACTTTAAAGGACCCTCATTTCAAGCACATACTCAATGCTTCCCATGGATTTGATGGATCCTGAATGCTTTTAACTTGGATAGAATAGTGTTCATATCCTTTAGTCCAGGTTTGGAGAAACCTGTGACTTTCCAAATGATGGTAGAATTCAAAGCCATAGCTGTGTTAGTCTGGAAAATCAGTATGCAGAGGGATCCTGTAGCACCTTTGAGACTAACTGAAAGAAAGAAGTTGGCAGCAAGAGCTTTTGTAACCTGCTTTATCAAGCACCTGAAGAAGTTGGGTCAAGTCTACAAAAGCTCATGCTGCCAACTTCATTCTTTCACTTAGTCCTAAAGGTGCTACAAGATCCCTTTGCATACTGATTTTCCAAATGATGGTGAATTCCCTATTAACCTTACATTAGTAGGAAACATGATGAAAACAAGATGGAGAGAAGTAATCCATCAACAAGTGGAGGTTCTTCTGGAGGAAGGTTCTTCATCCCTTGGTTTAGCCTTCCATTTAAATAAATAAATAAATAATGTCCTCCCAGTTTAAGACAGTTGAAAAAAATCTGGCAAGGATTCTGAAGTAGCCAAACATTGGCTTGAGGCAGTAGAGAGCCCAAGGTACAAATGAGGACTCTGGCTACTTGGAGCCTAAGGACGGTTAATAGGATTTGCTTCCATGTGAGCATGTTTAGGAGCTGGCTGTTCAGAGCACTGCATCTTGGGAATGCTGAGGTACAGTGACAGCTTACTACTGATCTTTTCACCATGGTTATGAGGCCAGGGCATTTCGTTGGCAATAGACTGCTGTGGGTTTAAGAGAGATGGCTGCTATCTCATCTGCAATATGGAGATAATCCATATTGGCCTACCTCACATAGAGCCAACGGGAAGATCAGAAAAAGACTGAAATGTTCAGAACTTTTCATTTCAGATGTACTGAACATGTTAATTATGATTTTATCCATATTTTTATCCATAGTTAAGATGGCTTGATATATTGAACATATTATGTTTTTATCCATAGTTTTATCCATAGCAAAATGGCTTTAAGCCTAGATCAGTAGGTAGGACTCTATTGTACAGCGGAATATAGTTTTTCATGTTTGACCTGACAACTTCCTGGCTCATGACTAGACCCAACACTAGCAGCAGTAACATAACCATCATCTCTGTGTTTCTAAGTTTCCCCAAGCCATAAAATATTTATTGTCATCTGAGATTAAAAAAAAAGTGCTTGTCATTAAACCCCCCTTTTGCTTGACTCAGATTATGATCAAGGCTAGTCTGTAAGGCATTGCAGCATAGGGATTCAAATGCAGAAGGATATATCCTTTCATGGTGCATTTGTTAGAATCATGCTGTATTTTAATTCACATGACTAGATGTAGGCAAAACTGCTAATGGAATATACCTCTGACTGGTTAACATACTTCTCAGTTCACATCAACATATGTAAACCAAAAGTCCCCCTCTCCCAAAAAAAAGCTACTGAGGCAGTATTTCATGGCTAAAGGCACCATGATGCATTTAAGGTAGACTTATTTTGCAAAAGGAATGCCAATGACATAGCCCCTAAAAAAAGTGTGTATGGGGAAGGGAAGCAACAGTTCCCTGCTTCTTCTACCCACCTGGCCTTAAATAGTTCTTCAAAGGCATTCTGACACAGTGAATTGTAACTGAGATTTAAACACATACAATTTAACTCAAAGCTGCAAATAGATTTCTAATCTCGCTGGACAGACCCAGATCAGAATGCTCATTTGCATTAAAATTGCCCCTCTGCTCCACATTTAGAAAGTCAGACCCGCTGGGATCAAGACTGAGAGGTGCAAAGACGGTGCTGTAAAAACAGTTGCTGGGCGAGATAGCTGAAAAAGTACCATTAAGAAAAAGAAAGGCAAGAAACATAAACCTCTCACTTTTTTTCTACTTGTATAAAAATAGCACAAGGCCTTAGCGAGTCAACCCTCCCCTGCAGTGCAAAGCGTGTGCACACATACACCGTTCCTACCTTTCTGAAAAATCTGCCTTCACTGCAGCATGTCCTACATTGGTATCCTGTCTCAGAGGTTTTGACAGAGGGATGACAGATTTAAATAAGGCTTGGCTGGCTGCCAAGTCAACACTTTCAGTCCAGTACTGGCTAAAAGACTCAAGGCCAGCTTGGAAACTCTAGAACATTACAGATGTCGGGGCTGGAGAAGCCACTTAAATTTAGAAAGAAGAATGGGGACAATGCATTCAGAGGCACATTTTCTTCCTGTCTGTCCCTTCTATCCTTTTATATTGGTCCATTATAGAACCATTCTTGGAGTACAATTGGCCCCCCACCTTTGCTGTTTTCACTGCGCATTGGATTATTTGCAAATTGGATTAATATGTTCTCTCTAGGAATCTCTAGGTCCTCCAGTGCAACTCTGCCAGATGTTGACCACAGAGTCGTGCTGGAGGCTCTTGAGACTCCTGAAGAAAACACTTCTCTAGGCATTTGCAGATCCTCCATCATGACTCTATGACCATCTTCTGGCAGGTGTTAGCCATAGAGTTGCTTTGGAGGACCTGGAGTTTCCTAGAGAGGTTCTCTTTTAGGTGAAAATAATAGTGCTTTTTTTATTTGCATTTTTTCCACATTCAAGGGGTCCTTCACCCCTAACCCCAACAAACGTGGAGGGACCACTGTAGTTGAAATACACTGATAACCAAAAAGGAAGATGGCTACACAATGTGACAACAGCTACTCATTCTCTATTCCTGCCATCCAGAGCTGGAATGTTTTTTGGATTACAACTCACAGAATCCTCCAGCCAGCATGACCATTGGGGATTCTGGAAATTGTGGTCTCCACAAATAACATTTTTGTACTCTGTCACCATCAGGCTATATAGCTACGGACATATGAAACTGTGTTGTATCAAGTCAGGCCACTGGTCCATCTGGCCCAGTATCAATACCAGTTCTCCACAGTCTTTCGAGGCATCTGCTCTTTGAGATCCAATTCATCCAGAGGTGTGAGAGAGACTGAATTTGATGTGTTCTGCAAACAAGTCTGTGCTATACCCTGAGCTATGAGTCCTAGGATAGAATATCTCAAAGTTAACTTCAAGTTCTAACACATGACTAATCCACAAACGTCTTTACCAACTTGCCTGCCCACACATACTGATTTAGTCATGGGACTTGAAAGGGAGAAAACCACATGCACACCCCTCCTTTCGTAAAAAATTCCTGTTCAGTTGCACACAGGTAGTTCTTCAGGCCAGTGGCAACCAAACAAGCACCTATTGACAAGCCTGCAATACAACTCAGTCTTAACAGACTTAAATAAGACTGTAATATTTCTACATCCAGAGCTATCTTCTTTCGTGCTTTTTATACCCCTACTCAGGACACAATACAACTGCATGGCACTCCATGGCAGAACTCCCATTAATTTTAGTGGAGCTGGCCTGTACTACCATGTACTTAATGGTTCAGAATGGCCTCACCAATAATATCCTAGAAGAACATTTAATTCTTGTTCTGCAGATTATATTTCGATTTTTGCTTGGCTCGCTGGACAGACCATCCTGCGTGGCTCAGTTCTGAAGTGTCTCTCTCAGATCCTTGCCTACAAGGTTTGAGTGTTTCTCTAACTAACACATGCTTTATGGGCCTTATAAGCATGGAGATAGCATAGGCCTTGTAGGCCATCCAGATTCACCATCAGAGCCATGCAGGAAATCCAGAGCTTCAACATCCTGAAATGATGTGTTTGAAGATGGCACTGGAAGCTAGTTGCATTACTGGGGATGAGAATTCCCCATTCACCACCACCTAAGTAATTTAGATCCATTATTAAGCTGCTTTTACTGTCAAGACTTTTCTCCTACTGATAACTTCTCACCTATAATTTAAACCCATAAAATCTAGACCTCTTCTTTGGTCAGCAGAGAACAAATCTTTATCCACTTCTAAGCAGCAGCCCTTGGAAGTGTGTTATCATTTCCCCCATCACTATCCTCCAACCTAAATGTACTTGGTTACTCCATTGCAAAAAAGTCCTTGCAGATGTTTTATTAATGGTCCATGTGTATGTGCCATCAAGTTGCCTAATGACTTACGGTGATTCATAAATTTCATAAGGTTTTCTATTATTATTAATAATAATTAAGTTTTAACAAGAACCATCTAATTTACATTCAAAATAATATACAATAAGAAATGAAAAAGACAGAAAGCAAGAAAAATATAACTAATATACAGTAAGGTTCTGATCCTACAGTTCTGTCTGTAATGAAAAGAAAAATACCAAATGAAAAGAAATATTATTCTACCATCCAACTAAGTAATCCTACTGCAAATACAATTTCACATGGGTTTCCAAAGGCAAGGAATACGCAAAGGTGGCCTTGCTGGTTCCTTCCTCTAAAATATAGCCTACAGCACTTGGTATTCATTGGGGGAGAGGGGGGGGTCTCCCATCCAAGTAATAGTCAGGGCTGACCCTGCTTAGCTTCCAAAATCAGATGGGACCTTGCGCCTTCAGAAGATATAGGCCTAAATTTTATTAACTATTTCTCACTTAATTCCTTGAAACTCTGCAATTCTGGTGCATATGCGGTCTCTATATCCGCCATGCTGCTAATATTAATTAGTAATAAATATCAGGGAAGAGCGATTGACTGTGTCCTGTGTTTTCTACACTTACATAATCAATCAAACAGCATTTCCTCTTTTTTTTCAAGCAGCGTTTTCCCCTTTTCTCAAACACCCTTTCAAGCACCTGCGGAACTGTAATATTTTTCATGAAACAAGTTACGTAACATGAATTAAGTTGCCCAATGTATGATTCAGCGTGTCATCGCTACATAACAAGCGTCTACTTGCTAAACAGCAAAAGCAGACAGCAGTTAGGACTAGAGAAAGTTTCTAAACCAACTTGTTCTTAAAGTTGCCTTTTTTCAACTTCACAAATGTCTAATCTCCACCCTGAGGAGTAACAGACCAATTGAAAACAACATTCCCTATATAATCTAGTTTACTGAAGAAAGACAACTTATAGTTCTTAATTGTCTATTGCGGAATCGATATTTTATGCAGGAGACTGCAATCCTATGCATGCTAACCTAGCTGCAAGCTCTGCTGGGCCCAACTGGAATTTTAGTCAACATGCACAGAATCAAATTACAAAAAGAGTAAAGGGATCATGTTTCCTTAGAGGTTAAATCCTACTGAAATCAGGAGGACAGGACTGAGGAACCTGTGACCTTCCACTATTGTCTTCCACTACAATTCACCTATAATCATGGAACTGGAAGGAACCACAAAGGTCATCCAGTCCAACCCCCTGCTGTGCAAGAATACACAACTAAAGCACCCATTCAATCTCTGTTTAAAGACTTCCAAAGATGGACAGCTCACCACTTTCTGATACAATTTGTTCCACTCTCAAACAGCTCTTACTGTACAAAAGCTCTTCCTAACATTTAGGCAGAATCTCTCTCTTCATGCATTATCATTGACTGTGCTGGCTCAGATTCTAAAAAGCGAGGCTGAAGCTTCAATAAGAGAAATGGGGAAAAACAAATCACCAGGAACAGATAATATCCCAATTGAATTGCTACAGTTCACACTGATAGAATCAACTCCAATCTTAACCAACAGTTATGGAAAACAAAAAGGTGGCCAATGGATTGGAAAAGATCAATTTACATCTCCATCCACAAGAAAGGACACATAAAAGACTGCAGCAACTATAGGACCATAGCACTGATCTCCCACGCAAGCAAAAGCATGCTCAAAATTCTGCAACACAGACTTCAACCATACATGGAGAGAGAAATCCCAGAGGTCCAGGCAGGGTTCGGGAAAGGAAGAGACACCAGGGATCACATTGCAAATATGCGATGGCTATTGGGAGTGCACCAGAAAATTCCAAAAGCAGATCAGCATGTACTTTATAGACTATAGCAAAGCCTTTGACTGCATAGATCATGAAAGGCTATGGAACGCCCTTAAAGACATGGGAGTGCCAAGACATCTGATAGTCCTGATGAGGAATCTGTACTCAGAACAAAAGGCTACTGTCAGAATAGAACACGGAGAAACCGAATTGTTCCCAATTGGCAAAAGGATCAGACAAGGCTGTATCTTCTCACCCTATCTGTTCAACTTGTATGCAGAACATATTGTAAGAAAAGGGAATGTGTTCCACTATCAAACGGTTCTAACTGTCAGGAAGTTCTTCCTAATGTTGAGCTGGAATCTCTTTTCCTGTAGCTTGCATCCATTGTTCTGAGTCCTATTCTCTGGAGCAGCAGAAAACAAGCTTGCTCCATCCTCAATATGATCCCCCTCCAAATACTAAACAGGGCTGTCATATCACCTCTTAACCGTCTCTTCTACAGGCTAAACAGACTCAGCTCCCTAAGGCTCTCTTCATAGGGCTTCATAGTTTCCAGACCTTTCACCATTTTAGTTGCCAAGGCTCCTTCCCAACCTGTATTACTGAGGCTGGGAGAGAGCTGCAGCACCCACAGAACCATCACACAGATGGGGCCACCTGAACCTGGGGACCCTTTTCCCCAGGACTGCAACTTATTTGTTTGCACTATTAGCCAATTTCTATTTATTCCACATTTTCTTCACCAAACTCAGGGCAGTATATTCAACTCAGTTCTTTCCCCTACCCTCACAGAAATCGCTGAGGTGCATGAGGCTGAGGTTGCTGCCAGAGAATCAGTGCAGCTTGACACCACTTTAAATGCAATGGCTCCATCCTATGGAATCCTGGATCTGTAGTTTGTTGGGGGGCACCAGACCTCTCTGACAGGGAAAGCTAGGTATCTTACAAAACTACAAAATCCCATAATTCCCCAGCCTTGAGTCATGGCAGTTAAAGCGGCGTCGAAATGCATTAAATTTGCAGTGTAGATGCAGCCGTAGGGTGCATCTACGTTGTAGAAATAATGCAGTTAGACACGTTTAACTGCCATTGCTCCATTCTACAGAACCCTGGGATTTGTAGTTTGGGTAGGCACCAGCCCACTTTGGCAGAGAAGGCTACAGACCTTGCAAAGCTACAGGTCCCAGGATCCCATAGGCAGGAGCTACAGCACTCAAAGTGGGGTCCAACTGCATTGTTTCTAGATTGTAGATGCACCCACGGCGAGAATCATAGGGGGAATACTTGTCCATAGATAGAGCATCATTGGGGAATACTTGCTCATAGATAGAGCATCGTAGAGGAATATTTGCCCATAGGGAAACATAGGGGAATACTTGCCCATAGGGAAACATAGGGGAAAAGTTGTCTATAGATAGAGATCATAAGGGAATACTTGTCCATAGGGAAACATAGGGGAATATTGACCATAGGGAATCATTGAGGAATACTTGCCCATAGAGAAACATAGGGGAATACTTGACCATAGATGCAGCATCATAAGGGAATACTTGTCCATAGGGAAACATAGGGGAATACTTGCCCATAGATAGAGCATCATAAGGGAATACTTGTCCATAGGGAAACATAGGGGAATACTTGCCCATAGATAGAGCATCATAAGGGAATACTTGTCCATAGGGAAACATAGGGGAATACTTGCCCATAGATAGAGCATCATAAGGGAATACTTGTTCATAGGGAAACATAGGGGAATGCTTGACCATAGATAAGAGTATCATAGGGGAATACTTGCCCATAGGGAAACACAGGGGAAAAGTTGTCCATAGACAGAACATTATAAGGGAATACTTGTCCATAGGGAACCACAGAGGAATATTTGACCTTAGGGAATCATTGGGGAATACTTGCTCATAGAAAGAAATCATAGAGGAATACTTGCCCATAGGGAAACATTGAGCAAGTCTTCTCCAGTGTTTCCCTAGGGACAGGCATTCTGCAGTGATTCTCTGTGGGCATGTATGGTTTCCCTATGGATTGTCATATGTTTTAGGACGTCCCATACAACTGCACTACAGTCTTTCTACAGTCTCGATGCGCCCTGATTAAGGGCCTTTACAGACAGCCAGAAATAATGCAGCTTGAGGCCACTTTAACTCTCCTGGCTCAGTGCTAGGGACTCATGGGAATTGTATTTTTTTCCTGGGACATTGAGCCTTCTTTGTCAGAGAGTTCTGGTGCCACAATAAACTACAGTTCCCATGATTCCCTAGCACTGAGCCAGGACAGTTAAAGTGGACTCAAGCTGCATTATTTCTGGCAGTCTGTAAAGGCCCTTAATGAGCTTCATGCCTAAGTGGGGATTTGGACCCGGTCTTCCTCCATTCTAGCTGCCTTTGGCGCCCATTCGCCTCCGTCCCTGTTGCCCTGTAGCTCAGCAATGTCCAAGCACTGGTCTTCCAGGTGTTTTGGACTTCGGCTCCCAGAAGCCACAGCCATCTTGGTCAGCAGCCTGGGACTCTGGGAGATGAAGTCCAAAGTACCTGGAAGGCCAGAATTTGGCCCAACAGGAGACAGTCAGGTACCCCTGCAATCCCCGTACCTGGCAACCGCGGTCACCATGACCACACACTCGGAAACGGCTTCATCTTTTCCTCCCGCCTCCTCTCTTCTGGAACCAATTAAAGCGCCTCTTCATGGCCCTGGTAGGAGGCGGGGCTCGTAGGAAGCGGGCCAATAGGAAGCCCGCGCCCAGGATAGAGGGGGGGAAGCCAAAAAGGAATGGACCAAATCAGACGCGGTCCGGCAGTATTTAGACTCCGTCGGGAAACACGGGTTGCAATTGTTGTTCCGGCTCAGTGTTGGATAGACAGTCATTAGAGAGATCTTGTAGCAGCTTTGAGACTAACTGAAAGAAAGAAGTTGGCAGCATGAGCTTTCCTAGACTTCATTCTACTTCCTCAGATGTATTTGGTGGAATGGAGGCCACCAGGGACAGCCATATATATGTGAGGATGTCAATTCAAATTACAAATCCTTTGTGTATTCAAATGAAGTGGCAGGTCCAGTCTTAACAATGGTTGTTAGTGCACAAAGGCATAGGAAACTGGTTTTTGTGCCTGGGACTGAACTGGCAGATCCAGTTTTGCAATGGGACTAGCCTGTGATGAGGGAAATAGATGAATGTAGGGGCCCCTCTATGAGGATGGGGTCAGATAGTGTTCAAGTGTGTGTAATGAGTAAGAAACCCATTGTCTTTGTTCAATCCATTGCTGAGGGACTGTAGTTTGTGGTGGAATAATTCCAATTCTGCTGTTTCTCTTTCCAATGTGCCTTTCTTTGTAGTTCTTTTGTTCAAGGACCACTGTTCTGAGGCAGACAGACAGCTAGCTGAGCATATATATCAGCTCAGGAAGGCACCAACCCATATATGCTCAGATATGTGTTTGTAATACACACACACACACACACACAGAGAGAGATGTATGTCACTGAGCATATATATATGCTCAGATACATATGTGAGTAACAGACAGGTATAGATAGATAGCTGAACACATATATAAGCTCAGGGAAGCACCAACCCATATATATATATATATATATATATGCTCAGATATGTATTTGTGTGTAACAAACAGATATATATATATATATAGAGAGAGAGAGAGAGAGAGAGAGAAAGATGTATGTCATTGAGCATATATATATATATATATATATATATATATATCTGTATGTTACTGAGCATATATCTATTACTCACTTATATATCTGAGTGCATATATATATGCTCAAATATATATGTGAGTAATAGATAGATAGATAGAATAGATAGATAGATAGAAGAATTGGAAGAGACCACAAGGGCCATCCAGTCCAACCCCTTCTGCCATGCAGAAACTTGCAATCAAATCCCTCCTGACAGATGGCCAACCAAACTCCAAAAAACGACGTGAAAAAACTCCACCACACTCCAAGGCAGCCCATTCCTCTGTTGAACAGCTCTTACTGTCAGGAAGTTCTTTCTAATGTTGAGGTGGAATCTAGATAGATAGATATGTCGCTGAGCATATATATATGTTCAGATATATGTATGTGGGTGACAGATATAGATAGATAGATAGATAGATAGATAGATAGAGCAAACACACATGTATATGATCAGATACATGTGTGTGTAACAGAGACAGAGATTGAGAGATCATATAATCTTCATCAAAATGAGTTATTCCTTCATAAAGATTTTTCCATTCATGATTTCAGCTCCAGTTTTTCTCTTGTCCTTTCTTCTATTGGCATTTTTCTGATAACAGTTATTCATCTCTCAGTTTCTATAAATGGAATGGCAGCAAAAGCTTGCATTCCTCAAATGGCATACAGTGTTGCCAGAACAAGAAAGCACAACCTGCAGCTGCCTCCATTTGATATTGTAGGCTGGATGTGACTTCCTTTTAACCAGGAGTGGGAATTATGCGCTTCAGATTACAATTCCCATCATCACTCACCATTGAATCTAATGGCTGGGGCTGCTGGGAGATGCAGCCCAACACACCCCTGCTTTAAACTATAGATCAGCAGCTCCAGACTCTGAGACAAATCTGTCCCTGTAGGGAGGAGGATCTGGTTTTTCTGTTGTTTCTAGCCTTGAGGCAAAAGAAATGAGGATAAAATAGCCTCTGGAGCAGAGCCAAAGGGAGCAGTTGAACATAACTGTCACTAATATATTTACCATTTTCATTGTGCTTTTACATGGAAGAACGTTAAAAGTATGCAATCATTCACTTGCATCATGGAGTGAGGAAATCCAGAATCCTGCTGCTTCTTTTCTAATTCTACTCCTGGAAGACATTGGTCCAAAACACACTGCAGAAATAATCTAGTTTGAGACCACTTTAACTGTCCTGGCTCAGTGCTAAGGAATTCTGGGGATTGTAGTTTACTGTTACACCAGCGCTCTCTGACAGAGAAGGCTCAATGTCTCACAAAATTACAGTTCCCAGAATTCCCTAACACGAGTCAGGGCAGTTAAATCGGTTAAATCAAAGTGGATTATTTCTGCAGTGGGTTTTGGACCTTAGCCTGGCTTTTGATAAAAGATGATCGAAACAGTTTGAATCAAGTTGTAAATATACACAGAATTTCATAGCTTATAAACACACACACGCAGAGAGACATATATATGAAACATAGCTTCATAGCCTGGCTCTCATAAGCCCTGATCGTGTTCCCTGCCCACCAACTGTACTCTTGGACTCCTGAGCAACCACCTAAGACCTGATAGCTGGCCACCTCTCCTGGCCACCAGCATCACATCTGCTACTGCTTCGCTTAATGGCAAAGAGCCGCTGTCAGCAGTGCATCGCCACCTGCCTGTCTGCAAAGTTAAAACTCAGTAGTGCCCCCCAGAGCATTTTCCCCCAGCTGGATGCTCCATATGGCTGCTTGCCTAGCACCGACTCAGGAGCAAAGGCTTAATTTAAATCATGTTTGCAATTAGAAAACTCACCAAGGAAAGTAGACAGACAATCTACAATGTACAATCCACAATAGGCCCCACTGAATTCAGTGGGATGTACTGTACTTTTATCTCATTGCCTAAAGGACTGCCCACAACTGCAATTGTCCAAAGGCTGGGTTAAACTTAGAATCTCTCAAGCAACTCAGTTGCTTTCCAAAAAAATAAATAAAATAAAATAAAATAAAAGGGGGGGGGGAATCCCTGAAAAAGAAAGAAGCAAATGCATTTTTTGTCATTACTTTGTCCCTGTTTCTCTCTTGCACAAGGAGTGTTAGATCCTATGCTACTAGGGAATTGTTCTTTGTGAAGTGTCATGCATATTAATATTAAAAGCTACCCCAGTCCTTAGGCTTACAATCGAAAAACATTAACAATGACCACAGCACAAAAGGGTGGAAAAGAAACCAGAAAAGAAGAATATAGGCATACCTCAGTTAATGAAGTAGTAGATGTATTTGTTTGCTTTATCTTGTAAGCCTCCTCGGTTGTATTTTACAGAGATGCGGGATATAAATTATTATTATTATTATTATTATTATTATTATTATTATTATTATTATTTCTGGGCATTACACCTTTAACAGAATATTTGGTACCAGAGGCAGAAATAACATGGATGGAACCAGGATACATTCCTAGACCATAAAAAAGGGAGGGCACCTCAGCAAGTTTCACCAAAGTTTCTCTTCAAAACCAAGAATATGAACACGTGAAAGGAAACAACCAAGTCATGTAAGCCTTGCGTAAGTAAACAAAAACATTTTGAACCTTCTCGAGACCAACTGAAAGCTTTGTCCAAAATGCATTGGGGAGGGGGGGTGCTTCTTTCATCAGGCTCTAGTTTTCTTATGATTTCCTTTCTGGTGGACAAACTTATAGGTTTATATTTTTGTTTTGTCTTGTGTTAACATGCTGAGAAAATAGCTGGTGAGACAGGTTTATCTGCTCTCCCCTTTTCTTTCTGTTTTGCTGTTCATGCATGGTCAGGAAGGAATTTTGGAGACTAGATTTTTGGAGAGTAGAGTCAGATAAAACAGAATTCTATTCTTTCCCAACTCAAGCTTTTATTTAATAGATTACTGTAGAGGTGCTGCTATATCAGTCGCCAAAAGTCTCTTTCTCCAGTCCTTCATCATCCTATCAATGTAGATCTGCTAAAAGAGAAACTTATAGCTAGACCAAGACCAAAGAGGAGAAGAGTGCTGGGGCACAAAAAAAGACTTTGCAAATAAGAGTTTCTTTGTCATAAGCTTTGTTCACTGAAGTGTGCCTGTATTCAGACATTATTTTTTTGACTGTTATATAGTTTGGATTGTTGAAAATACAGACTGTACACTCAAATGGTCAGTCTTAAATAAAGGAGCCACGAGCAAGCTGCCTCACTGCTATGGCATACAGCTTTCTGTGGACTAGGATAAATTATAGGGCAAAGAAATCTTAGACGTCTATAACCCAGAGGTTCAGGTGGCTGTTTCCGCATGAACTGAGGAATGATGTAAAACTCTCTTTTATTTATGAAGGTCATGCTTCCAGGTGATCTGCTTTTGTTGCATTCACGATTTTGTTCCTTTCCTCATTTTAGGAATTGCCTATTTTACCTTTTCCATAGTAAAATCTTGAGGGAGCGTTAACCTCATTTAAAACCACAACAGGTTGGAAAACAAACCAGACAACCATAAAATTAGAGAACTGCAGGAAATTGCACGCATGCACACACACACTAAAATGGCAGGCTTTGCCATTTAAAATAGACTCAAGGAAGATGTCTGTGTACAGCAGGTGGAAATTTAACTTTTCTGGACCACAGTTTCCAGAATCTCCTAGCTAGCATGGCCAGTGGCAGTGACCTCTCTGGAAGTGACTACTTCATATTTCCATCAACAGTATACTTTGGATAGTTTTTTTTGCTGGTAGGTTTTTTGTTGTTCCCATGTGCAGAACATCAAGAGCAAATCAAGCCTGAACTCTCCCTAGAAGCCAAGATGACGAAACTGAGACTATCAAACTTTGCCATATCGCGAGAAGATAGGGCTCACTAGAAAATACAAGGTAAAAGACAGTTGGAAGATAAAAGACAGTAAGCAAGATAGGAAAAGAGGAAGACTGCATTCCTGATGGATAGACTCAACCAAGGAAGCCGCAGCCATGAATCTGCAAGAGCTGAGCAGGACGGCTGAGGATAGGGTGACTTGGAGGGCTCTCATTCATAGGGTCGCCTTCAGTGGAAGTTGACTTGACGGCTTCAACAACACAATATTCCTTTGCACACAACAGAAAACAGAGGCACACATGAACATCCCCTTACATCTATACATGGCTTGCACAGCCTTATGGCAGCTGATAGTAGTTCGAGTAGTTTGAGTGTTGGACTGCGACTCTTGAGAGTAGGGTTCAAATCCCACCTCGACCACAAAACCCACTGGGCGACCTTGGGCAAGTCACATGCTCTCAGCCTCGGGAAGGCAATGGCCAACCTCCTCTGAACAAATATTGCCAAGAAAACCCCATGATAGGTTTGCCTAGGGGTAGCCATAAGTCGGGAACAACTTGAAGACACACAGCAACAGGAGCCTCCTCCATGTCCCTTGCTTTCTTCTGCTTTCTGCTTTTCTTCTGCTCCCTACAAGCAAATGAAGCGAATGTTCCCTTGACCAAACTTTGAAAGATTTCTCTTCTCTTGCCACAGCACCATAACCACATCATTCAATTCCCCCACCCTGTGGCTAGTGAAAGATTATATTGGCCTATTTTTCCCCTATCCTTGAGGAATCCATGCATCTTAAGAAGAAACAGAGGGGAACAACACTACACGCTTTCTCCATTAGATGGTGCTTTCGATCCATGGCTTGTTGAACTGCAGAGATTTCTCTTCCCTGTGTGCCTCTGAAACACAGATGCATGCCCACACCAAACTGTGTCCCTAGCTCTTGTCTGCCTCCCTTTCCCCCATCCCTGGCAGGGAAGAAGGAGGGCTATGTATGTATGGCTGGTGAAGACAGGTATAACTGGGTGCCAGGGTGAGTTAGCAAGCCACCCACACTTGCCCACATCCCCGCCAGAGCCTGCTTTTTAAAGCTTCTGGTTTTCAAAGCATGCATTGGTGCTGTTTTGCTGCGGTGCAGAACTGAATTCTCCCCATGTTTTCCCTTCCCACAAAGAAACAGGCTTCAAAGATTAACACCCTCCTCCACTATTTTTTTTAAAAAATCCTGATGCTGGCAGGCCTTTGAGGGAACTGAAATAGACAGTTAAGCAATCCTTGCCTCTTTCCTTCTCTTTTGTATTAGGATTTTTAAACATACGCAGGCACGCACACGGTTTTTAAAATAGCAGCTCATGCTTTTGCGTCTGCTTTTGAATTCAGGCAACGAATGCCTCCTCAAGGTCATAGTACCTTTCTATTTCATAGTAATTCTCGCTTCTTTGTGAGACTGAGCACTGTTTTTTCTTCTTTTTTTAAATGGTGAACCTTTCTCCCAGGTAAGATGCTGGAAAGGGGCTTCCATCTGCCATTCACTCATTGGAAGGCATTTGTTCTGCCAAAAAAAACCCCCATCAAAAAGATATTTTCTTCTCTTGACCAGGCACAGGCAAGGAAAGAAAAGCAATTTTTAAAAATTAACATTAAATATCACCCAGAGGCATAATAAGATGGACATACAAACACACAGAAGTTGATTGTATTTGATCAAGAATTCCAAAATCCAAAATATTGTCAATAAATAAATAAATCCTGGGTGACTGAGGTACTGATACCTTTGCTTTCTGATGGTTCAGTGTACACAAACTTTGTTTCATGCACAACATTATTTTAAAATATTGTATAAAATTACCTTCAAGCTACGTGTATAAGGTGTATATGAAACATACATTAATTTTGTGCTTAGACTTGGGTCCCAGCTCCGAGATATATATATATACATTATGTATATATATGCTAATACAGGTATTCCAAAATAAAAATGGGGAAAAAATCTAAATTCCAAAACACTTCTGGTCCCAGGCATTTAGGATAAGGGAGACGCAACCTGTGTGTGTGTATGGCAGATACAGGCAACCTTGGGTTTTCAGATGTTTTGGACTACAGTTCCCATCAGTTCCAGCCAGCATGGCCACTGGCAAAGGACTGTAAGACTTGTAGACCAAAATATTTCTATGGTCAAAGGTTCTTCACTGTTCTTATGAAGAGATATGATATACATGGGCTGCTCAGTGCCATGAACTAAAACTATGACCCTTTGTTGTTAATCGCTCTCCAGTGGACATTGACTTATGGTGATCCTATGAAGGTAAGTCTGCCAAGGCGCCTTGTCATCCACAGCCTGGTTTAGATCTTGCAGATTTAGAGCGATGGCTTCCTTGACTGAGTCTTATCGACTTGTAATGCACTCTTTTTCTTCCACTGTCTCCCTTTTGCCAAGCTTATAATCTTTTCCAATGAGTCATGTTGTTTCGTGATATGGTCAAAGCATGATAAGCCTAAGTTGGCTCATGTGGGTTTCTTTAGCCTGACTAGCTCTACGATACATTTATTAGTAATTTTGGCTGGCCATGGTAGCTGTAGAACTCTCCTCCAGCACCACCGTTCAAATGGCCAGGACCTTTCCCCACTTTCCCCTCCATCCTCTGCTTTCTTCAATTGTTGCAAACTGAATTCAGAATGCAAAAGTAGTTTGCACTCAACTCTCCAGGGGTGAGAGGAGAAAAGAGGGTGGAAAGCTGCCCTTCCCAGTATCCTCGGGCAAAAGCAAGTGGCTGCAGCATCTCCTGACTTGTTTGCACTTCTTTGTAACAGCTTTTGCCATCTTGACCACACTCCAAGGTTGCTTGGCCACACATGTCCCAGTTTCTATCTGTGAAATGTTAACAACAACAATGTAATAGGACATGGAAATGTCGGTCCTACGATCACTAATTTCTTTATTTTATTTGTATCTCAAATCAAATTTTGGATAGAAATCTTTGATTTGATATGTATCCAAAATGAGATCCAAGGCAACTCACAACAGGAATTAAAGCAAGATCCATGAATTTAAAATTTGTAATTTTTAAAAAAAGTTATATAAGCGCCTATATGAAAACATCAATGCCTTAAAACAACATGTAATCCTATTATCATCACTTGCCGAGGAGTAAGGGGGGTTGCAGACTGCCAGAAATAGTGCAAATTGAGTCCACTTTTAGGGTTAGGGTTAGTGCTAGGGAATCATGGGAATTGTTTTTTTTTTTTCTGAGACATTGAGCCTTCTCTGTCAGAGAGCTCTGGTATCACAATAAAATAGAGTTCCCATGATTCCCTAGCACTAACCCTAAACCTAAAAGTGGACTCCATTTGCACTATTTCTGGCAGTCTGCAACCCCCCTACGTCTCCTTTGATTCCATGTGCTTTCTTTTGAAGAAACAAGTACAGGATTTCAGTATAAATCTCTCAACAGACAAGAATACTGATTAACACACAAGTTTCAGACTAATTCAGCACTGCTTATTATTTGGACAGGGCAGTTCTGGGATGATAGAAAAAAGGCAAAGATATTTCAAGGCACACTGGCAGTTTTAAGGCCATCCGCCCCCCAAAGGCTCCAAATCCATCTGAAAAGCAGGATATCGAATCCAAGACCGGTAGCAGATAATCATGACAGCTGGGTTGGTAGCTTTCGGAAGGCATAGATGCCTGGAGATCCCCCTGGAGCCCTGCCTGAATTGTGGCGGTCCCTAAAGACTGGGGAACCATGTGCTCAATTGCAGGCAGTGAAATCAAACCACGCATTAGGAAGCCCTTAATGGGTTCGCGCTGTGCAACTCCGGCTCCCTTCATTAATCGGGAAAATCCTGAAAGCTAATGATTTAAATGCTGGGAATTAAGGCTCATCAGATTACTGAAGATGGGTGGGTGGGTGTGTTGGCTTCCCTGCGGAGATGGGGAAGGGGGAATATATTTTGCCCAGGTGTGCAACATGATAGCCAGAGGCAGCTCACCAGAGGGACCCCCTGGGCCTCCTCCGCTCACTGTTTAACCACACGCTCGGCATGTTCACTTACCTGCTTGGCTTAAAAGAAATGGTTCCCTCTAAGCCCAGTGACCTCTGGATATCACAGACCATGGATGCTTTGGCTCAGGGAATTAATTTCATGCCATTCTGTGGTTTGATAGCCACTTCAGTAGAGGGTTGGGATTCCAAAATGGCATGGATATGTATAGGCTGCTTGCCCCACGGCACTGTTTTCAATGTTTATTTTAGGTGCTATCATATTGCACACCTGGGCAAAATATATTCCCCCTTTCCCATCCCCGCAGGGAAGCCAACCCACCCACCCAGACATCTTCAGTAATCTGATGAGCCCCATCTTTACATCTCAGTTTTATGACTGCTAAGAAATGAGAAGAAGACTAAGAATAGGGAGGGTGGCTATGAAAGAACTAGAACAGATCCTAAAATGCAAAGATATACAACTCAGAGCAAAAGTGAGAATCATACAAGCCAGGGGTAGGCCACCTTTTTGAGCCGGGGGCCAGGTTGCTGTCCCTCAGACAAGGGGGGGGGGCGCGAAGCCCCATAAATAAATAAATAAATAAATATTTTTTTTAAAAAATTAAAAAATATGCATGCACACTCTCTCAGCCCCAGAAAAGCCATGGCAAAACCCCTGTGGAGATTTTGCCAAGAAAACCCCAAGAACAAGTAATAACATCAATAATATCATCATGGCGAGCGGCGGCGGCGGCGGCGGCAGGACCGGCCTGGGGCCAGTCCAAAGGCCATGGGGGGCCGCATTCGGCCCCCGGGCCTTAGGTTGCCTACTCCTGATACAAGCCATCGTATTTCGTATTGCCATGTATGGATGTGAGAGCTGGACAATCAAGAAAGAAGATAGGAGGAAAATCAATGTATTTGAGAGAATGTGGGGCTGGAGAAGAGTACTGAGGATCCCATGGAGAGCCAAAAGGACAAACAAATGGGTCCTAGAGCAGATCAAGTCAGAAATATTCCTGGAAGCCAAGATGACAAGACTTAGACTGTCGTACTTTGGACACATCATGAGAAGAGAGGACTCTTTGGAAAAGACAATAATATTGAGAAAGATGGAGGGAAGTAGGAAGAGAGGAAGGCCATAGGCCAGATGGATGGAGTCTATGAAGGAGGTCATGGATATTAAGGGGTTGCAGGATTTAAGCAGAGCAGTGGAGGACAGAGGGTCTTCTTGAGGATGTCTCATCCAGAGGGTCGCCATGGGTCAAGATTGACTTAAGGGCAGTTAACAACAACAAAGAAGCTAGCCCTCACAGCATGATTAAAATTCAAAGACATAGCCTTGTTAGTCTGGAAAATCAATATACTTATGTCCCTCCACATTCGCTGGGTTTAGGAGCACGGGAGCCCCGCATGTGGAAAAACCGCAAAGAACAAAAACTCTATGGAGTTTATCACACGTGCAGAAATGGGATTTAAAAACTGGGAGGAAACCCCGCAAAAGCGAGTCGTTTTTCACACCCAAAAGGGATAGTGTGACATTTAAAGCATGGCTAAGCAGCATGAATTTCGGTGATTTTAGCTTTTATTTGGTCAACTCCTACTTGTCTCATGAATGTCCTCCATTTTGAGCATGAATAAGAATGTGTATTTATGAGTATTTTTAGCTTTTATTTAGTAACGTCCTACATGTTTCCCGAATGTCCCCCATTTTGAACATGGCTAAAAAGCATGGATTTATATTTCTGAGTGTTTTTAGCTTTTATTTGGTCATGTCCTACATGTTTCTTGAACGTCCTCCACTTTAAGCATGGCTAAGCAGCATGAATTTCGGTGATCTTAGTTTTTATTTGGTAAAGTCCTACATGATTCTTGAATGTCCTCCATTTCGAGCATGAATAAGAAGCATGAATTTATATTTTTGAGTGTTTTTAGCTTTTATTTGGTCACATCCTACATGTTTCCTGAATGTCCTCCATTCTGAGCATGAATAAGAAGCACGGATTTATATTTCTGAGTGTTTTTAGCTTTTATTTGATCCAAGTCCCACTTTTTTCCCTACATTTTGTAGTGCCTTGTCCTCTTCTGCCTTCCCTTGAGGCTGAGAGAGTGTGACTTGTCTAAGGTCAAGGTCAGGACACTTGGGCCACCCTGAGTTCTGTGAGGCATTTCTAGCCTTCTCTAGAGAGCTCTGACGCCACAGGAAAACTACAAATCCCAGGATTCCATAGCATTGAGCAATGACAGATATAGATACAAAGCGGTATGGAAGTGAGTTTATTGCTGCAGTGCGGACGTTCTCGGACAGAGTCTGGTTCCGCTCCTTCCTCCGCAAGGAATCACCGAGGTAACAGAGAAAGCAGCAAAGCTAAGCGGATATGACAGCAAATGCCGCTTCAGGCAGAAAGGGGGCGGTCCTTAACATGACATCTTTCAACTCTACCAATCAGAACCTTGTGATGCGAGAGCGGCTGGCCGCTCCGCCAATCGCCGCCCTAATCCCGCAGCACGTGCTCCTTATCCCCGCCCCCTTTTCGGGTCTCCATAACTTCCTTTGTCAACCAACGGAGGCGGAGGAGATAGAGAGAACGGGCGCAGACGAACCTTACCGCTATAAAGGAAAGCGGCGTCGACCAATAGCAAAGCGGTAAGGGGAGGGACGCAGCGCTAGAAGCCACCAATAGCATTAGAGGAACCTGCCTTTTTTTCCTTACCGCTGTGAGCGAAAGAAGCGTCGACCAATAGCAAAAGCGGCGAGGGGGAGGGGACGCAGCGCGAGAAGCCACCAATAGCAGTAGATGAACCTGCCTTCTTTTCCTCCCCCTTACCGCTCTGAGCGAAAGCAGCGTCGACCAATAGCAAAGCGGTAAGGGAGGGAGGGAAAGCCACCAATAGCAGCCTCCTTGCGGTTCGTAGGCGAAGATTTATTTTCCACACACACACCCCCGCTCCTTTCCCTCAATTGGTTTGTCCCGCTTCGGGGCCCGTCGGGGTTTAGCGGGAGTCCGCCGCGGACTGTCCCATTACACACAGGATTGGGGGGGAGGGGGAAACGTAAGGAGAGTAGATTTAAAGAGACAGGCGCGTTTAACAAAAAGGCTGGAGAGGAAACCGAAGAACACACCCCTCCTCCTATTTCTCTTCAGCCGCCGCCGCCGCTTCTTCCGAGGCCTCCATGAGGGACGCCGCCTCCGAGCAGACTCTCCTCAGCGCTGCCTTTTTCGCCTCAGCTTCGTCGGCGCTTTGTTCGGAGCAGCCGGGGGCGGGGCGGGGCTGGTAAGCGAAGACGGAGAAGCGGAGACGCCGCCGCCGCCGCCGCCGCTTCTCCTCCTCCTCCTCCTCCTCGTCTTCTTCTTCCTCCCTTCGTTTCTCTCACTACCTCACGGCGGCGACGGAGGCCGCGGAGCCCTGAGGGGGGCGGCAGCAGCAGCAGTGGCCCTCAAGTCGCCCCCCTCAGCGAGGAAGGAGGAAGGAGCCTCGGCCGCTGACTGACTGGACCTTCCTCTTCCTCCTCCTGGGCGGGGCCTCCCTCTCCCTTCCCTATTTCGCCCCGCTTTTCCTCCTCCTCTCCCCCCTCGAAAGGTGAGGGAATAACGACACCTCCCAGTATCCTCCGCCTCTCCTTCCTCCTCCTCACCCTTAAAAGGGAGGAATAACGATACCTCTCATTATCCTCGCTTCTCCTCCTCCTCCTTGGGAAATAACGCTTCTTCCCCCCCCCTCAAAAGGGGGGAGTAACACCTCCCATTATCCCCGCTTCATCCTTTTCTTTAAAGGAAGGATTACTATACCTCCCATTATTCCCTCCTTTCTGCCTCCTCCCCCTTAAAAGGTTGGGATAACGACACATCCCATTATCCCCGCTTCTTCCCCCTCCCTCAAAAGAGGGAGTAACACCTCCCATTATCCCCGCCTCGTCCTTCTCTCCCTCTTAAAAGGGGGAATAACGACACCTCCCATTATCCCCTCCTCTCCTCCTCCTCCTCCCTCCGTTGAAAGAGAGGGATAACAAAACCTTCCATTATCCCCACCGCTCCCCTCTGAAAAGGTGGGGAATAACGATACTTCCCAGTATCCTCACCGCATCCCCCCTCAAAAAGGGAGGAGCAACACCTCCTATTATCCCCTCCTCTCTTCCTCCCCGCCTCAAAAGGGGAGGATCAACGACACCTCCCATTATCCCCGCCTCCCCTCCCCTCAAAAGGGAGGAATAACACCTCCCATTATCCTTATTTCCCTTCCCTCAGTAGGGAATACTTCCCAGTATCCCCTCCTCAAAAGGTGGTGAATAAGGACCCCTCCCATTATCCCTGCTGTTCCCAGGAATCCCATCAGCCCCATCTGGGGAATTTCCCTTCTGTGTCTCCTTCCCTCCCTCCCTTCTTCTCCACTCCTCCTCTTCTTCTTCTTCTTCTTCGTGCCCCTGAGGAGTCTTTTGAGGCTGAGACGGCGACAACAAGGAGGACGAAGGAGAAGGAGCCAGAGCCGCAGGATCCGCCTGGGGAGCCGGATTGATGTGGGGGGGTCTGACATGAGTCCGCCGGCCGCCGGGTGCTGCCATGTGACCGGCTTCAAGGTGGAGAACTGGAAGCAGAACCTGAGGGTCATCTACCAGTGCTTCGTGTGGAGTGGGTCCGCCGAGACCAGGAAGAGAAAGGTAAAGACCACCAACACCAGCAAAGCAAAGCTTGATCTTCCTGATCAACACCAGGAGGAGGATGGGGATGATGGATTATATCCCCTCCTTCTTCCCCAGGCCTTGAAAGACTCAGGGTGCTCCAAAACACACTGCAGAAATCATCCAGTTTGACCCCGCTTTGGTGATGTCCTTTAGATCAGGCGAAAAAGATCAAGCTTTGCTTTTTGGAATTTACACACACACACACACACACACACACATTTTCAAGCCATGGATGACTGAATCCATGGATATGGAGGACCGACTCCATATCACACTGCAGAAATCATCCAGTTTGAGGCTGCTTTGGTGGTGTCTTTTAGATCAAACGGCAAAGATCAAGCTTTGCTTTTTGAAATTTACATATATATATATATATATATATATACACATACACACAGCCATGGATGATTGAATCCATGGATATGGAAGGCTGACTGTACATCCAAAACACACTGCAGAAGTCGTCCAGTTTGAGACCACTTTGGTGGTATCCTTTAGATCAAATGGCAAAGATCAAGCTGTGCTTTTTGAAATATATATATATATATATATATATAGTTGGCCCTCCTTATCGACAGATTTTTTTATCCACAGATTCAAGCATCCACCTTGAAAATATTCCAAAAAAAGTATAAATTCCATATAGCAAACCTTTATTTTCCATTTTATATAAGGAACAACATCTTGCTATACCATTATATTTAATGGGACTTGAGCATCCACGGATTTTGTTATCCATGAGAGATCCTGGAACCAAACCCCAGCAGATAATAAGGACCCACTGTATATACATTAATCCCTCCACATTTGCGGCTTTGACTTTTGTGGATATGGTTATTCACGGGTTTTATTAATATGTTATCTCTAGGAATCTCTTGGTCCTCCAGTGCAACTCGATGGTCAACTTTAACCAAAAGTCACACTGAAGGACCTAGAGATTTCTAGAGAGAACACTCCACTAGACATTTGTAGCTTCTCCAGTGCAATTCTATGGTCAATGTCTGGCAGATGTTGACGACAGGGTTGCACTGAAGGAACTAGAGATTCCTAGAGAGGTAAAAACATAGTATTTTTGTTATTTTTGTTTTTTCCAAATTCACAAGGGTCCTGTGCCCCTAACCCCAGGGAATGTGGAGGGACAAGTGTAAAAATATTTTCAAGCTGTGGATGATTGAATCCGTGGATATAGAGGGCTGACTGTACATCCAATTAAAAAAAAAGTGCCAAAACACACTGCAGAAATAATCAAGGCTTGAGAACACTTTAACTGCCCTGGTTCAGTGCTAGGGAATCCTAGGAATTGAAGTTTATTGTGGCAACAGACAGAGAAGGCTCAATGTCTCACAAAACTACAGTTCCCAGGATTCCCTAGCCTTGAACCAGGGCAGTTTAAGTGGTGTCAGACTGAATGATTTCTGCAGTGTGTTTTGGAGCAGTCTGTCCCTAAGCAGTCTGTCCCTTTGCCTCAGCGATAAGGGGATATAGGCTGCATCTGCACTGCTGAAATAATCCGCGCTGTTCTGGGGCCACAACAAACTACAGTTCCCAGAATTCCATAGCATGGAGCCGTGGCACTTAAAGCAGTCTCAAACTGGATTATTTCAGCCATATGGGGATGCAGCCTATATCCCCTCATAGCTGAAGCAAAGACTGCTTAGGGACAGACTGCTCCAAAATACATTGCAGACACAATCCAGTTTGAGACTGCTTTAACTGCTCTGGCTGAGTGCTAGAGACCCCTGGGAATTGTAGTTTGTTGTGGTACCAGAGCTCTTTGATAGAAAAGGCTAAATGTCTCACAAAATTACAGTTCCCAGAATTCCCCAGCACTGAGCCAGGGCAGTTATAGTGGTCTCAAACTGGATTGTTTCTGCAATATGTTTTGAACCAATGACTCCCCAGACTGTATCCACACTGCTGAAATAATCTGGTTTGACCCCTTTTTAACTGCTATGATTGTGGAATTGTGGGCACTTTGGTTGTGCAGCTAGGGAGTCTTTGGCACCCTTTTTTTAATTGCTTGTACAGTCAGCTCTCCATAGCCACACATTCAATCATTAAGGCTTGAAAATACTTTGAAATATATATACATTCCAAAAATCAAACCTTGATTTTGCCATTTGGTATAAGGAGAACCGTTTTATGATGCCATTGTATTTAATGGGATTTGAGTATCCAGCGGACATCAAGGGCCCACTGTATTGCTTCTCAACATACAGGCCTGGCTTTCATGAAAGTCCATGCCTGGTATTGTGTACAAGGCTGACTCTAAAGGAGGAAAAAAATAAACATGAAGGAAATATTTTGCCACGGCCTACTACAGTGCCCAGAATTGCGGTTAAAGTGGGGTTAAACTGGGTTATTCCTGCAGGGTGGATGCAGCCCCAGGCAGGCCAATGCTGTCCTCTTCTTCCCTCTGCTCTTTCAATTCCTGTTGGAAAAAATTCCCCAGTGGAGTCTTTCTCTTTTTCTTACCCTCTTTCTAACCTTCCTCCCTCCCAAATATGCATCCATGGGACCAACACACTTTCATTATTTATGGGATTTATAGCTTGCCTTTCTCACCCCCCCCCCCAAAAAAAGAAGGGATCCAAGGCAACTTGCAACAATTTTAAAAAGATGGAAATATTGTAACAATATATTAAATTTATATCATATCATTTTTAACCTTTATATTGTAACAATTTTAATCTTTGTAAGCCGCCTTGATCATATCTATGGAAAGGTGGGGTAAAAAATAAAATGTATTATTATTATTATAAATCAGTCCTGGTGTTTTGACCCAACCAGGGCAGCTTTTATTTGTGAAGTGGGGAGAGATAAAAAGTGGGAAGGGATTTCCAGTCCCCAGAGGGCCTTTTTTGGGAAGGAGGGGTTTAAAAGGTGGTGGAGGAGGAAGAGGAGATGCCATTTCTTCCTCCTCCTGATGCTATAGGTGTTGGAGGTCTATTTTTTTAGTGGGGATTAAGACATGGAGGAGGAGGAGGAGAAGATGCCTCTTCCTCCTTTCCCTGCTGCTCCTGGTGCTGTAGGTGTTGGAGGTCTATATCAGGGGTAGGCAACCTTTCCCCTTTAAGGGCCGAGGGACTTCAGCTCCCAGAATCCCAGGAGCTATTGGCCAACATGGGACTATTGGCCAACATGGCTCAGGCTTCTGGGAGCTGAAGTCCCTCGGCCCTTCAAGGGGAAAGGTTGCCTACCCCTGGTCTATATTAATATTATCATTAGCCAAAATGACAAACAAGTGGGTCCTAGAGCAGATCAAGCCAGAAATCTCCCTGGAAGCCAAGATGATAAAACTGAGGCTGGCATACTTTGGACACATCATGAGAAGACAGGACTAATTTGGAAAACAATAATGCTAGGAAAGGTGGAGGAAAGCAGAAAGAGAGGAAGTTAGCATGCTAGATGGATGGACTCTGTTAGGGAGATCACAGGTATGAGTCTGCAGGAACTAAGAGCAGTGGCAGACAGGGAGTCTTGGAGATGTCTCATCCACAGGGCTGCCATTCAAGATCAACTAGAGGACTATTAACAACAAAAGAGATAGAAGAGGAGGAAGAAGAGATACCTCTTCCTCCTCCTGCTGCTGTAGATGTTGGAGGTCTATATTGAGGGGGGGGGAGAGGAGGAGGAGGCGATGCCTCTTCCTTTTCCTCCTGCTTGTGCTATAGGTGTTGGAGGGGGATTAAGAGATCCTGCTTGTGCTATATTTTTGAGGGGGATTAAGAGATAGGAGGAAGAGATGCCTCCTCCTCCTCCTGCTCCTAGCACTGTAGGTTTTAGAGATCTATATTTTTGGGGTGGTGGTGGTTAAGAGATAGACTAGGAGGAGAAGATGCCTCTTCTTCCTTTTCCTCCTCCTGTTCCTGGTGCTGTAGGTATTGGAAGTCTTTTTGGGGAAGGGGATTAAGTGATAGAAGACGGGGGGAAGAGATGCCTCTTTCTCATTTGCTCCTGGTGCTGTAGGTATTGGAGATCTATAATTTTGGGGGGGATTGAGAGATAGAGGAGAAGTAGATGCCTTTTCCTTGTTCTGCTTGTGGTGCTGTAGGTGTTGGAGGCCTTTTGGGGGGGAGGGGGATTAAGAGATAGAAGAGGAGGAGGAGACGCCTCCTCTTCCTCCTCCTCTTTCTGTAGGTGTTGGAGGGAGTGAGGCTTTTCCCGGAATCAGACAACTGCAGAGCATGCAAAGGGGAGGGGAAAGGGAATAAGGAGGGGAGGAGAAGGAGGGAGGCCTGAGAGATCTCTCCCAGGGCAAATAGCATGGTCCGGCCTGCTGCTTTTGTCCCTGGCAGAGGCACTGCCCAGGAGTTTACTCCAGGCTATGCCCCCCATCAGGGCATAGAAAGATCAATATGTGTCTATGTTTACAGAAGGGAACCCTTGTGGGGAGGGGGAGGGGGAAGAGAAGTAGTGTCTTTTTTCAATTCTTCCCTCCAGTGGGTGTTTCTGTTGGGCTTGAGTTATTAGGATGGGTCAGAGGGAGGGGGAAGGTGGGTGGTGGAATGGGAAAGGGAGGGGTTAGGTTGGGTGGGGAGTGAAAGAGAGGTTGTTCAGCGGGAAAGGAAGGGGGGAGGCCAGGAGGCGACCTGCAGGGAGAGGAAATAAATCGTGTTTCCAGGCTCACAATAGGTGGAAGTGGATCTGTGCACAATCCATTTGTGTTGGATGAACATCCCCCCCTCCCTTTTTGCATCCTCTGAGGCATGCAGGAGAGCAGAGACTGGGGAAGAAAGATCATCATCATCAATTTATTAGGGAAGAAGATTAGGAAGTGCTTCAGTTACGACTTACGCTTATTTGACCATTACATTCTGTATACATTTCCCTTCCAGTTACACATTTTCTAAGATAACAATATTTATTAAGCAATTTATTAGGGAAGAAGGTGAGCATGTGCTTCAGTTATGACAACTACCCTGCATAGAAAATAAGAAAATTCATATCAAACCTGCATAGAGAAGAAGCAGTAGTCTTCCATGCTTATCTGACCATTACATTATGTATACATTCTCCACCCACTTAACATATTTTCAAGCAGAGCAAAATATTTCCTCCATGTTTCTTCTAGTTTATTATTAAATAGTCTCTCCTTTAGAATCAGCAGTATCCACAATACCATGCAAGGACTTTTATGGAAACCAGGCCTGTGTGTTGGGAAGCAATACATTCAATTTTTAAAAAGGTGCCAGAAACTCTAGATGCACAGATTCAAGGTTTTTTGTTGTTGTGGGAGCCAGTATCACAATGTAGGTGTTAGGAGTGAATAAATTTGAAGATTCTGATGTACCAGGTTAACATATCTAGGTGAGCTGTGTAGTGATTTTTTTTTGAGAAGCATTGTGAATATATGGACAGTTGTAAGTACTGCCTCAGGAGAAGGGTGGGGTGGACTCTCAGTCTTTGGAGGTCTTTAAAGAGATTGGTTAGGCATCTTTCAGTAGTGCTGTAGTCACACATTTGGGCATGGCAGAAGGATAGACCACCCTTGCAACCCCTTATAAGTTTATGAAAAGGTATGAGAAGATTATTAGTCATTGTTATATAAATCAGGTGAGTTTTTGTGAAGCAGGCCTTTCTTTTGATAGTAATAATGCTATAAGTTGCTTGACTGCTTATTCACACTACCATGACTAGGTAATTTTCTGCATAGCGGCGTACATAGTCAATTGATTTTGAGTTTTGAATTTTGTCAGTAAGCCATCCCTATCCACCTATTTAAGTCCTAAAATTTCTGCAGGTTTCTAAGGCTTGATCTATATATGCAGTATAGTATGCAGAGTGATGGTAGGATGGTCTGTACCACATTAGATTGCAGGCTCGGGACAGCATTTTTGAATACTCCTTCGTCACAAAAAACCTTTCCTATAGAGAGAAAATGAGCATAATAGGGGGAGGAGTCTTAGCTCAGACATCTCTCTTCTGCTGTGTCTAGTTCTTCTAAGGTTGAGGGAATTCATGAATGTGATTTGCCTGTCTGCGGTGCTACAGCCTTTCTGTCATCTCCGAACTCTGGCAATCTCCTTTCCACCTCATTCTGCTGCATGAGTAGATCCAGATAATTCCATTCAGGATTGAGAGCTAACAGCCTATGTAATCTTTGTGGTGGTTCAAAAGACAGTTTAAAAGTCTTATTATGTTTGTTGGCAGTAGTCATTTTGGAAAGACTTTGTTCAACAAAGAGAGAGCCATATGGATTCTGTGTCTCCAAGAGTTTTAAAGTTTTAGCAATGTTTTTAGTTTCTTTTAAAAATAAGAATAATATTGTAGTAACTCTCCTGACATGAGAGTCTAGGCCATTAAAAGCATTTTTGTTGTTGTTCCTAAGATGATATGCATTGTTGACATCAGTTTCATCATGAGGGATGGAGAGGTAAAGATACACAATTCTTTGATGAACAAGCATTATTGGCAATAGGCGATAGCTCAGTTTTCTCATAGGATGTTGATATTGGAATCTGTAACTATGTTTTAGGAGATAATTTGTTGTCATCTCTCTTGTACTTTAATATAATTGGAATGCAAAAATGGAAAGAAAAAAACTATAATATGTGCTTGGAGATGGTATTGCATTTAGAAACTGAAGATATTATACAAGAGAAGGAATGCATACTTGTCAACAACCGCTGGTTTGTTCATACTAGTGGTAATATGAAGGATTGATTGTATAAAACCAATAACTGAAAGCAGTGTTTCTTAAAAGAATTGTAACCCTGTCTTTAACTATGTACTATTCAGTGAATAACTAAGGCATTGAGTCATTTGATTTTCAGGAATCCAGCCTCCTTTTTTCCTTCCAGGCCTTATATTTTAAAAATCTAGATATCGATATAAACAGCAGGGGGCAGAAAGTGTCAATTTTTGCTTCCTTACTTGGCTGCCAGCATTGCTTTTTTCCCCTTACATTTTGAAAAGCTGTTCTAGTACTGTTAGATTTAAAAATTGCATTATTCTCTCATGTGCCCTCCCTTCCTCCCTAGTTAGTATACGTCCCTGGTCTTTGCATTCTTAATCTGTAGCTTCTTGATAATGCAGAAAATGAAGGGTCGTTTTCCACATTAGATTTTGTCCATAGGAGTGCTACTAGTGCAAGTCATTATGTGATGAAAGTTGCAGTGTGCATAGAAGGCAGAACAGCATCTGCTCCCCAAGTCAGAGATGGGTATCTGGAGTATCTGAGAACACCTCAGATCTTTTGTGTTTACAGGATAATAGCTCCATTTGTGTTTTCTGCTGCTTATTTTTAGTCTTTCTTCAGCAATGACAAATTTAGCATTTAGAGTCTGCAAAGGCAGTATAAAAAGTATAATTTCACAGGTTTTAGAAATGTAAACTTTGCCACTGTCATGGCATGAATAGTGCATTGATCTGTGTTTAATATGGCCTGTGATTGGGAATAGAAAAATATCACAATCTTCATAGCTTGTTTGGAAGCTAGAGAGACAATGAAAATCCTAGGCCTAGGTTCTCAGGTCTTACTTGCTGACCTCTGTTAGTACTATCTGTTGTGCCATTGCATCATAGCTCTGTGTGGAATCTTATTTAAGCTATGGAATACAACATCTTATAGTTTAACTGCAGATTATAAAAATTATTGAGATCGGATTTGAAAATCTGTTTATAGCATGAGATGGGATGGACTGTTCTGTGTAGAAATAGTAGTACTGGACTTTCTTAGGCCAGGATAAGCTGTGAGTGATTTGGTATTCACTACAAAGAGATGAGATAGAATGACGGTATAGTTAAAATACATTAAAATATTACAGAAATATTGAAAAGCTTATTGGGTTCATATATACAGGGCATGCTTTAGTTTTTAATTTTAAGTCAGCAGATGCTGATCCTGAAACTTTGGCAGCTGTGTGCTTGTATACTCATTGATTAAAAAATAAATAAATCAGTGACAGGTACTCCCAAGAATGAAATCTGCATGTTCAGAAACCAGTTGCAGTTCTTAAGGCCAACTGAACTTAATATAGAGTGAGGAGATTACTGCACTACACACATATAGTGCTGCTATTCCACTTTTACTGCTCTGGCTGCCTCTTGTGGCATGCTGGGATTTGCAGTTTTGGGAGGGAATTCTCAGCCAGAGAGCTCTTAGGCCTCATTGAACTACAAACCCCAGAATGCTACAGGAGGCAGCCAGAGCAGTAAAAGTAGAATCGCAGCACCATAAGAGTGTAGTGCGGTAATCTCCTGAGATTCAAGTCATACATTTAGCCCTTCACATTTGCGGCTTTGACTTTTGCGGATTTGTTTATTCGCAGATTTGATTGATACATTTTCTCTAAGACTCTTGAGGTCCTCCAACACAACTCTGCTGGAAATTGGCCATAGAGTTGAACTTAGCGATTCCTAGAGAAAACACTGTTCCAGGCATTTTGTAGGTCCTCTAGCATTATTCTGTGGTCAACGTCTGGCAAATGTTGACCATAGAGTTGTGCTGGAGGACCTAGAGAGTTCTAGAAAGGTGTTCTCTCAGGTTGAAAACATAGTGGTTTTTTTATTTGTGGTTTTTCCACTTTCACAGGGGTTCTGTGCTCCTAAGCCCAGCGAATGTGGAGGGCCCACTGTGCTTTGGAATGGGCAAAGGTGGCAAAGACCAAGATCCAACATGATACCTTGCTAACTAAGGGCCTGTACAGACTGCCAGAAATAATGCAGCTTGAATCCACTTTAACTGCCCTGGCTCAGTGCTAAGGAATCATGGGAACTGTAGTTTTGTGAGACATTTAGCCTTCTCTGTCAGAGAGCTCTGGTGCCACAATAAACTACAGTTCCATGATTCCCTAGCACTGAGTCAGGGCAGTTAAAGTGGACTCAAGCTGCATTATTTCTGACAGTCTGTAAAGGCCCTAAGACAATTGAAATTGGGTCTCCCCCTCCTTCTTCTATTGCAGCCCTTTGTGGCACCAAATACCTGCTTTTGAGAGTTTCTCACCTCTCCCAAACAGGTTTTTAGGTTGTTTGGGACGTTCAGGAGGAGGCAAAGTGGGAGGATTGCCAATTCTAACAAGATTCACCAGGATCTAGCAGAAATGCACTATTGGATGCTGGCTAGAGTGCTGACCGCAATTAATGGACTCTTCTGAAAAGCTCACTCAAGACTGTTGCAGTGCAATCTTAATCGTGTTTCTTTGGAAGTAAACTGTACTGTTTTCAACAGAATTTACTTCTGAGTAAGTAAGTTTAAGTTTGTAATTGTAGCCTGATACTGTCCTTGGTTGTTCAGAGGTCAATCCAACTGGTTTCATGAGCTGCACTGATTTGTCAGGATTTATACATTGAGATTGTAACCTGCTGTGCATTAAGAAAGTAAAATAATATTGTAAGGAAGTTCTGCTTTTTTATCAGGTTTCTAACACTAACATGAATTTGAAGGCTTTCATGGCTGGCATCCATAGTTTTTTGTGGGTTTTTCGGGCTGTGTGGCCATGTTCTAGAAGAGTTTCCTTCTGATGTTCTTCACAGAAAGCTATAGTTATAACAAGTCACTTTGTTTCTGCTTTGGTAGTATCTACATACTGTTTCCCAACCTTTAGTGCCTTTGCAGCAGACTTTTCTTATTGTGAGTTTATTTAAAGACATCCCATCTGCTTATATTTTTGTTGATTCTAGCTCTAAACTGACCAAATGTATTTGGTTCATTGGGTTTACCAGTGGGTTGTTTAGCTTAGTATCTGTAAATAAGAGATTGAGTTTTAAGGCCGAGTGAATATGTTTATATATAAATTTAGTCAATACTGCACTACACTATTGTAGCACTATTATTTCACTTTTACTTCTATCCTTGCCTCCTGTGATTTGCAGCTTAGGGAGGGGCATTTAGCATTCTCAGCAAGAAAGCCTCACTAAACTACAAACCCCAGAATGCCACAGGAGGCAGCCATAGCAGTAAAAGTCAAATAATAGTGCTGTAACAATATACTGTGGTATTATCTGTCTGACCAGTTTGTAGCATTCCATCTAGATAAGATTTTACCTCTCCTCAAGTGTCTTACAACCCAGATTCCTACATACTGTTTCTTTTTAATTATTTTTCTTTTTTGTTATCCCTACTGTGTTGATCCTGGAGAATGAAGGCATTGCTGTTTTATGACTTGTATTACAGAATAGTTACTAGTGGATTCAGCCACATCAGTATAACAGCTATACTTTCTCAGTTTTTTTATTGCTTTTTTGAGACTTTAACTGATACAGAAATCATTAACTCATGCTTCTAACATTCTGTTCTGTGCTATGGAAATCAGAAAAGTGGTTTTGTTACTCATTTCTTTCTTTACACTGAGTTGGGCTGGGAGTTCCAGTTGAGGTCAAATTGCAGTGTATTGATAGGATCCAGGAACTGAGTAATAGTCTTTATTTGACCAATATGAAAACGTAATTAAAATATCTGAAGTAGATGTGCTATTTAATGTTGGATTGATTTATGGCTGGAATTAACTGAGAAATTGTGAATTTTCATAGAAACACTCATACAAGAATGAGCCAATGTGGTCTGTTGATAAGTCCAAGTCAGCTTGAAGGCACATAACAACAAAAGCAGCAACAATAAACCTCATAAAAGAATAAATGGCATAAAGCAGGAACCAATTTTTTTTGGGGGGGGGATTCTGATCCTATTTCTTACAGCAAACAGACTCTAAAAATGTCATTCCTTGCAATGTATTCATATGTTCATTTTGTGCCATGGTTAGAGGAGGTAGTTTTCTACCCACTGTATTTTAACTCACCGGATTAGGACTTTATGATCTGTAGCACTGCTAGTAGCATGATACTTTGTGTGTGCGTGTGTGTGCCTTCAAACTGCTTGATGACTTATGGCAACACCATGAATTTCATAGGGTTTTCTTAGGCAAGGAATATTCAGAGGTGATTTTGCAAGGTCCTTCCTCTAAAATATAGTTACAGCACCTGGCATTCCTTTGCGGCCCCCCACCCAAGTACCAACCAGTGCTGATCCTATTTATTTTTCAAGATCTGGTGCCTTTATTGCCTTATTTCCTTTACCTATCTTTGCCAAGAATATCCTCTTACCACATTCACTGCAGCTCCATTCTGTTCATAATACAGATGCATATCCTTGTTCCTGCCCACATAATCATCTACATCCCTAGATAGCCTCTAGCCAATTCCATGTCATTCTGTTTTCTCTTTATTTGGTGATAAGTGGCTTTTATTGTTCCTGTAGAAGTCAGATTTAGCTAGTTGGGAAGTATATGGCAATATTTTGTTCCATCCATTTTGTTTCCTATTTCTCACTGGATTGAAAAAGGTGGATCCATGTATTCTTTTGCTCTTGTTAGTTCTATGACAGTGGTGAAAGCATACACCTTCTTTGAAAGGTTGCATTAGACAGCTGTGTTACACACATTTTCTTAAACACTTAGGTATATAATTTTTGGCTCTAGAGTCAATTTTGGATTTACAGTCCAATAATAGAGTTACAAAATTGATTAGCAAGTCAAGAATAGGAAACCAATAAATTTAATTTATGTCATAAGCATAGAAGTTGTATTTTCTTGGGTAAGGGAAGTTTGCATATTTGTTCAAGAGATAGAATGTATGATTGGTTTTTGACAATTGAAAGGGAAACAAGAAATAAGTTGGCATCCAGATTGCATATTAAGAAATGGATAATGTATGCGGCTACTTAAAATTACTGCCGCTGAAAATGTCATTTATGCCAAAACATGATGCGATGGTTGCATTTTTTTAAGGTTGATGTGGATGCATCCTCCTCTAAGGACCCCAAATTATGTTTCGGAAGCATGTTGCTATTGGAGTGATGTAAATAGAACTGATGGGAAAGAAATGAGGAATGGGTACTGTAATTTAAATTAATTTGTCCAATCTGTCTGTAGTGTCTGGGATTTGTATGCTTCCTTCTGGAGTGGTGGTAGATTTTGATCCTGTGCTCATGGCTGATATGTCTGTGTACTTTATGATGAAATGAATCCTGAGGATGGTTATCTTGTGCTTTGTACATTCAGCACTGAAGAGCAAGTTGACCTGGCTTCTCATACTGCTGTAGCAGATGGAAAAGATAGGGCTAAGATACCAGTGGACCACCTATCATTTGACCACTTTCAGAAACTATTTTGGAAATAGCAGCTTTCCTTTTTTTAAAAATGCATCATACACTTACTTGATAGCAAAGCCTAGGAGGCTTATTTAGGAACAGGAGCTAGCTTTTATCTTTTCTTTTCATTTCAAATATTTCTAACTGTTTTTAGGATAACCCTGGGCTCCTAAATAAAACTCAAGAAGATAATTTAATTTCGTTATGTGAGCACTGTTAATCAAATTGGTTTTAATAGTCAGTACAAGTCTCTCTGATAGTTCAGTTACAGTAGTATGTTTCCTGTCTGACTGCTTTAAAGATTTGATATATTGACCAAGTACATTTTAGCAACTAAGCATTAGGACTATTTGAACAACTTTTCCAAGAATTATTAATACTGTACTTGATACCATTTCAGCAGTTAAATGAGCACTTGGCTGGAGACGTCTTGGTTTCTTTATCCCTTCTGCTGCCCTTGTGATGTTTTAATTCAAAGCACACTGACAGCATCAGGTTGAGGAAGGCTGCCCTAGGCCTAAGTAGTAGTCATTAGACTACTTATGGAAAGGTTAAAACAAAGCTCAGAAGAATTGCTTTCTTGGGCTAAATTTCCAGAATTCCTGGAGGATGGTGGGAGCCAACATCAAAAAAGTAACCTTTCTATGAATTGAAAGAATAGGATTGCTCTGCCAGTGTTTCTGCAGTTCTTACTGCAGGTGAAATTAAGATGTGCTACTCATCACTTATTCTCCTTTTGTGAGACAAAGGAGGCTATTTCATTCTACCAACTTGAGAACTTGTCTTCCAGTGGTTATGAGAGGCCTGGAGTGGAACACACAAAGTGATAAAATGACGTGTTCCATAATTTTCTGCGTTAGTCTAAAGATAATGTTTTAGTGTACAGTTATTGCTGTACACTGAACACTTCCTAGAGGCTATGTACACTTTGCTGAAACTGAACACTTCCTAGAGGCTATGTTCTTTCATGGGTGCTTTATTACTATTATTATTTTTAAATAAAGTGGAGCGGAATGTGTAAATTTGTCACATGGGGAAAAGAAGAAACATGCTGGTAGTACCTTTGACAGAGCAGATAACAATGGACACAGTTATAAATTGTGCCTAATTTGTTATATCTGTTCCATTTCCAAATTACATGTAGTTGTGTGCTTTAGATGCCAATATATAACTCATAATTTCCTCCTTCACTGACTTGTATATTCAGTTGTGAATAATTAATGATTGCTTGGTGGGAGTCTTGTGTGCTAGAGATGCAACTATGTTCATAGTTTGTATACTGATGTGATAATAATCTTGGATTATTATTGTACCGTGGCTTGTCTTTGCTGAAATAACTGGTGGTTGAGATGTGGTTGTGTCATGAGCATGGTAAGGGAGGCAGTTGGTAGCCCTGGCTATATAATCCCTTTGCATTTTTTAAAAAAGAGCAAGTCTGTAGCCCCATGTATAAGGCAAATATATATTTTAGATGCCAAGTGAAATAGGTTGGTAGATGAAAAAATAGCTAGTTGTTGAGCCCTGTTCAGAATTAAGCATGGTTGTGTAGATTCCACTTGCTTTAGATGTCAGGGATATGTTGCCGTCACCCAGAAAAGGGTAAGCCAAAAACTATTTTTGGTAGAAATGCACTTCCTTTTATTATTTGCGTCTGAGAGCATAGTTGTAGTGTTCATAAATTTAGATGGGACTGCATTTCTAGATGTGAGGATTCTGAATATAAATGCCTGATTCATAGGATAAGCATAGCATTAGTAAGCTTCGAGATTAATGCTCTGTATGCCACCACAGTTGATATGTGATATTACTCAGTTGAGGTTGGCTACATTCACATCAAATCTGTAATAGAGCCAATGCAATTGCAGGAGTCTGCTGTAACAGTAAATGGGGATAAAAGAATGAAAAAGTACATATAGCATATAACTTCTCTGTCCTGATCAAATAACACTGAGGTCTACAGTTAAAACAGTCTATTGTTGTGTGCTTTCTTTTTTAAATTAAATTTTAGACGCACAAACAAAATAAATATTGAACAACATATACACATATACGCACATATATACATACAATATCTTAAAACAAACCAAAACAAGATTTAAAACCCATTACATAGCTTCACTCCATATCTTTCCCAGTCCAACCTCACCCTTCTGAGTCCAAACCCACCTCTTTATATTTGTCCATACCAATCCCTTCGTTTACAATCACATTCACAATCTTCTTCTTCCTCACATGTCTTCTCACTAGGGGGTATGAGAAAGAGAAAGAGGATAAAGAGGTAGAGGTGAAGGTAGCAAGAGGGTAAAGGAAGTATTGTTGCATGCTTTCAAGTTCTTTCTGATTTATGGCAGCCCTAAGGTGATCCTATCATGTTTTTTTTCCTGGGGCTGAGAGTATGTGACTCGCCCAAAGTCACCCAGTGAGTTTCCATCGCTGAGTGGAGGAATTGAACCCTTACCTCCAGACTCATAGTCCCATGCTGAAACCATGCTGGCTCTCCTTCAGTCTAGGTATTTTTTAATCTCTTCTAATGTATAAATGAAAATGATGCAATTCTGATTACCGTAGTTTGTTTTGGGCAGTTATGGAAGTGATTAGAGTGAAGTGTAGATTCTGTTCTTTGGATGTTTATCTGTAGCAACGTCCTGTCCTGATTCTGAAATATTCTTTTCTATTGAGGGGCAGCCTTTTACCTCTAATCAAGCTCTGCTTCTTGAGCTTATGTAGACTATTTTATAGATAAATGAGAACGCCAGTTATCAATGTTCTGTTTGAGTTTTCTTGCTTTGTGGATATTTGTTGTCTGGCTGCTTTGCATGTGCTTAATGGTGTTTGAAATTAGTATTTCTCTCTCTTTCTGTACTATCTCTTATGTATCATCAGTGATATCATTTCAGTTTTGGGAAGTGTTTCCCAGAAGTAGGATGAATATTTGGAGGTTCTGAGGTGGGGCATTTGACCTTGCAAGTGATTGATACTTTATTCAGGACAGTGGATGTGACTCTGCTGAAACTGAACTTCTAGGAGGAGGAGTTGTGTGCAGATTGTGACAGTTCTCTGTGCTTCCTTAGCTATTTTGAAGAACTGTAATACAGTGGTCCCTCCACATTCGCTGGGGTTAGGGATGAAGGACCCCCGTGGATGTGGGAAAACCTCAAATAAAAAAACAACAACACTATTCTTTTTACCTAAGAGAACACCTCTCTAGGAATTTCCAAGTACTCTAGTACAACTCTGTGGTTAACATCTGCCAGAAGCTGATAATAGAATCATGCTGGAGGACCTACAAATGCCTAGAGCAGGGACAGGCAACCTTTTTGAGACCTGGGCCGGTCTCAAAAAGGTTGCCGCTCGGCTGGGCCAAGGGGGGGGGAATGGCGGAGCGCGCGCACACCCTCCTCCTGCGCGCGTGACCCCCTGCGCATGCTGCCAGTGCAGCCACTACCGCAGCCACCGCCGTAGCGCGCACCACCGCAGCTGCCATGGCGCATGCACGGCCGCCATTTTGGAAGGCAAAATGGCGGTCGCGACGCGTTTGCGCATGCACAAAAGTATCGCGCATGCGCATGCGCAAACGCGCCGCGACCGCCATTTTGGCTTCCAAAATGGCGGCCGCGACAAGCGCGCCCGAAAACGCTCCCCGGCAGCGGTGCGCGGCGGCGGGGGTGGCGCGCGGCTGCAGCGACGGCGGCAGCCTTCGGACGGGGCCGGTAAGTCCGGGGCCCGGGGCCTTAACCGGCCCCCGGGCCGTAGGTTGCCGGTCCCTGGCCTAGAGAAGTGTTTTCTTAGATGTTCCAGTACAATTCTAGGGTCACCTTCTGGCAAAGTTGCACTGGAGGACCTAGAGATTCCTAGAGAAAACATATTAATCAAAACTGCAAATAAGCAAATCTGCAAAAGTCAAAGCCAGAAATGAGGAGAGCCAACTGTATGAGTACAAGTTGTTTACTTTGCTTGTAGCAGCCACATAAGCCTTCTCAGAGCATCTCCTGAAGCCCTTTTCTATGTCCTTAAAGTTTGAGATACAGGTGAGTGGCTGCTAAATCAATGAACTACCTTTCCACATGGTACAGACTTCATTATAGTTTTAGGCCTTTTGGCTGTGCTGATATAATGCTGGAAGCAGAGACGAAAGTACTGTAACAGCAGTGGCAAGAAGAGAAAGCCTGAGGATGCAGCAGTAGCAGCAAGGGAAAGACAACAAAATTGGTGGCAGGGGCCAAGGGGTGCTCTAAGCAGCCAATTTTTGAATGCCTGGTTATGCAGTGTGTGTGGGGGGGAGCATTCTTAGAGCCAGAGCACTTTGGGAGGGATGGTGTAGACCAGTGCTTCCCAAAATTTGGTCCTCCAAGTGTTTGGAACTTCAGTTCCCAGAAGCCCTAGAAAGCTTGGCCAGCAGTCAGGAATTCTGGGAGCTGAAGTTCAGAACATCTGAAGGACCAAATGTTTGGGAACCACTGGTGTAGACCCTTTTGGTTGGTGCAAAGGTTGGTGCAGAAGCAGTCCCAGGGCCACCCTTTGCCTCATTGGCAGTGGGTGGCCCTGGCACTGCTTTTGCACCAACCTTTTGACAGTACCTAGACCACCCTATTTTTACATAAAATACTACTGGCATCCTCCAGGAGTAGTAATTCACCTTTTAAATAGGTTGTTCCCTTGTCTTGTGCTGTTTAACATCCCCCGCCCCAAAACGCTCCTAATGGGCTTTCCTTGGCAAGATTTGTTCAGAGGAGGTTTGCTGTTGCCTTCCTCAGAGCAGTTGTGTGCTAGTTTGTTTGGAGCTAATCTGTAAGAGCCAAAAATATGTTATTGAATGTGTCCTAGTGAAGAATTACATTAAAAGAATCCTGTGCTCTTTGTCTTTCCCATGGTGTTCAGATGAGTTTTGTAGGGATTTTGTAGGAACTGCTCCACCAAGGGCTTGTCTTCACTGGCCTGCCCCTAGAATATTCTGCCCCCAAGTTCCCCTCGTAACCTGTGCTCTCTCTGCAGAGATGATGATGACGTAGTGCATTTCTAGTGCATTTGTTTTATTTATTGGCATGTGTCAGGATCCAGCTGTAGTATAGGCATGCCCAATGTAGATAGCCAAATTAACTATTCCTACTCAAATGGGTAGTATTCCTTAGATGTCATTGTTTTATTACACTACGTTGTTGGTAGAATAATCCTCCAGTTTTATAGTCTACATAAATTGTATAAAATCATATTTTTATATTTTTACATTTCATAATGTTAAATATATGGTATGTTAAAAGTGCATGGTAACTAATTTAGCTATATTGTTCAGTCCCTTCTTACTTTTAGCTAAAGGAAACGATTGTTGTTTTTTGAACCAAAATGTCCTAGAGGTAGTATTATATGTTTAGAGTCATATTAATTCATCTTATTGGAGTTATTAGAACTTTCTACTATTTTTGTGTCTAGATAATTATATTGTCCTACCTCTGTCTCTGTACAAATTAGGATCTGTCTGTAGTTACCAGTATGTTCCTGTAAGAATTTATTGTATACAACTAAGACGTTTTATTGTAATTTTGTGCTGGCCGAATGGCCGTAATAAAAGGATTGATGATGACTGCCTTTCCACTTAATCCCTGTTTGTCACTGAGGTCACAATGAGACACCCAACCATGTTACCCACTCTGGGTGCCTCATTCTGTCCTAAGAGCTACTTGCACCTGTAATGGTGGCACCAGGTGGCTCTTGGGGACCTCATTGAAAGGCATTGAGTTGCCATTGCTGCGGAGAGAGTAAAAGGTCAGGTTTTTAAATTATGGTTAAGGGGAGGAAAGGCCAAATCAGGTGCAGACATTGTAAAAATCTAAATAGGATGCAGCGAGCCAGGGGGGAATGCTAACTAAATAACTCATGCAGACAAGCCCAAAGCCTATTTTTTAAGATTTCCATAAAGTGACGTGGCTTCTAATTTAAACATTATTCTGGATGCTTAATCCTTGAATGTAAAGTAGCCTAGCAGTATTTTGGTGATAGTTGTAGCATAAAAGTCCAAAACAACTGTGAGAACAACTGTATGTGTTTGAGGAACTTTATGGCCTTCCGTCTTCAGTCATTGGTAATGCAGCATCTCCAATGTTTACTTAGTTGCTACTCAAAATATCTTCAGTGGATGAGATTGCTAGGCAACCTGTTACATTGGCCAGTAAGCAGTTATAATAATTTATATTAAATCTATTTTGCTGAATACTCTGGCGCTACTGATAGTAGGGATGAACATTGATCTTCATGGCAGCCTTTTCAATACCGGTAATTGAACATACATTTCATGCCTCTTTCCCCAAAACTACCTCTTTTGTTGGCTCAACCAACCTGGTTTCACATTTTTTTTGTTTTCTCATGTGTTTTAACCTTGTATAAACCCTTCAATCTCTTTGCAGTGCTTAGCATCTTTCACAATTTGAATTAAAGTGATGCTTTTAAAAAAAATACACATGTAGGCTGCATAAAAGGAATATTGCTAATTCTGATGGTTTTCAGGCTCTCTCTTGTTTGTGTTGCAGTGTTTTGTTTGGATGTGTCATTAGAAAAAACGATGTTTGCTAAGGTAGAAAGCAGTAGAAAAAGAGAAAGACCACATTACAAGTGAATACACTCAGTCAAGGAAGCCACAGCCCTGACTTTGCCAGATCGGAGCAGGATAAAGGCGTATTGGAGTTCTCTCATTCATAGGGTTGCAGTATGTAAAACTCACCTTGATAACAAATATCAACAAGGATGTTGTTTGGCCATTGCAGGAGGAATTTGCATCTAGAATACCTGATTCACGATTTGTAGGCTGGAGTAGTGTTAGCAGGATGGCTGGCTAAATTCCTGGTCACATTTCCCATGAGGGCAGGGGCTCACAGTTTGAGTGTGCTCCTGTACCCAACGTTGAGCATAGAGGTGTATGTCTTTGTTATGCCAAGGCTATGGGCCACTTAAACTTAGTGTACCAGCTATGCCTTTTCCTGAATATACCTGTTCTTGCCGTGGTGACACATATCTTACTTACATCCTCTTCAGACTACAATTGGCCCTCTACATTTACGACTTTGACCTTTATGGATTTGATTATTTGCGGTTCTGATTAATATGTCCTTTCTAGGAATCTCTAGGTCCTCCAGTGCAATTCTACCAGAAGTTCACCATAGAGTTGTGCTGGAGAACCTAGACATTCCTAGAGGAAATACTTCTCTAGGCATTTATAAGTCCTCCGGAATGATTTTTATGATCAACGTCTGGCAGATGTTGACCATAGAGTTGCACTGGAGGACCTGGAGATTCCTAAGGAGGTGTTCTCTTGGGTAAAAAGAATAATGTGGTGTTTTTTTAATTTGTGTTTTTTCCTCATTCACAGGGGTGCTTACCCCTAACCGCAATGAATATGGAGGGACCACTGTACTTTAATGGGATTTGTGGGGGGGCTGCCTTTGATGATTGTTTGAAATTGGTATCTTTTAACAACAACAACAACAACAACAACAATAATTTATTTCTTATATCCCGCCTTTTGCCTAAGCAATCAAGGCGGCTTACAAATATAAGATACAGATTAAAAACATACATTACAACAATAACAGTAATACAATAACCCCCCCCCCCATGTCTTATATTCCTTGTAAGGTCTTCTATAATCTTTTCCTTATTTTTTTGCAGGATAACATTATAGCTTTCCTTAGCTAAAAAAAGGAGGTTCTGTGATGTAAGACACAGAAATATCCATGTGTGTGTTTCCATGTTTATAGATATGTTAAAAGTTTTATTGTGATTTCTACATAAATCCCAAAGCTGCTTACTAAATATTAAGACTATAATAGCCAATATGCAAAACAGCATTATGTGCTTAATGTACACATATCAAAGCTTTGTAGAGGAGGAAAATCTTAAAATGCTTGTGTCTGTCTTTATGGAGAAATACATACACTGGAAGATCATTGCAAATTATGACTTGACTGGTTCAGTTCTACAGAGGAACATTGTTGAAATGGCTTTGCTTACCTGAAGTGACAACTAAAAGTGGTCTTCTAAATAGTCCCCAAATTGAGTCAGTCATGCATGTATTTTTATGAAATGTTTACGGAATCATTTCTTTACTTGGTGATGAGTGGCTTTTTTTGTGCCATAAAACAAAATGACAAAAAAACGTATCCATACATTAACATACAAACAAACATAAAAACTGTCTTATACTAAGTCAGAAGATAAAGTGTCTTAATATTTATTTATTTGTTTCCTGCCTTTCCCCCAGTTCAGCACTCTATACAGCATTGTTGTTGTTAGCTGCCCTTGACTTATGGTGAGCCTGTAGATGAGACATCTCCAAGCCTTCCTGTCCTCCACTGCTTTGCTCAGGTCTTGTAGACTCAGGTCCGTGGCCTCCCGAATTGAGTCTTTCTATCTAGTGTGCGGTCTTCTTCTCTTTCTACCGCCCTCTACCTTTCCTAGCATTATTATGTTTTCTAATGATCCATGCCTTCCCATGATGTGACCAAAGTACGACAGCCTCAATTTAATCCTCTTGGCTTCCCGGGAGAGTTCAGGCTTGATCTATTCAAGGACCCATTTTTTTGTCTTTTTGACTGTCTGTGGTATTCTCAGCACTCTTCTCCAGCACCACATCTCAAGTGAGTTGGTTTTCTTTTATCTGCTTTCTTTGCTGTCCACTCCCACATCCATACATGGTGATGGGGAATACAGTGGATTGGATGATTCTAACTTTGGTGCTCAGATGTATATCTTTACTCTTTAGGATCTTGTCTACTTTCATTGCTGCCCTTCCCGTTCCTGGCTTATATCTTGAGAGCAGTGAAAACAACAGTCCTGTAATCAGTCTGTACAGCTTGCAACACTTAAGACAAACATATGTAAAAATTCACATCATGCAAAAAATAACAATGTAGTTAAAATATTAAAATATTGTGTTAAAAACATAAACGGTTGAAAACAAAGCAGCAAGCAGAATTTGAAAGCTACTGAGAAGGCCTTCTGTGTTCCCACCAGATGTACTGGTGAGGGTGGTGGGATTGAGAGAAGGACCTCCCCAGAAAATCTCAAAACACAAGCAGGCCCATATGGGAGAATACAGACATTCAGATTGAATCCAGGAGAACACTCAAACTGTGGACCTGTATATTCAGGGGAAGTGTAACTCCATCCAGCATAGGCTGAATCCCTATTCCCCCATTTGCCTCTCAGCTGACTAGGAACACCTTTGTCATGCCCGAGATGAGAAGTCCTCATTGGTATAAAAAAAAAAAACCCAAGACACCAGAATATATTCAAAGTACATTGTATTTAAAATTGTGTTCATAGCGTTGTAAATTTAACAGAGAAAATATCTGTCAAAATTGTACATTCAAGAGCATCAACAACAGAGTATTAGTTATCTTTCAGCTCACTAGTCTTTATCAAGTCCATATGTGGGCTTGATAAAGACAAATGAGTTCAAACAAGTTTATGCATGATTTTGTAGCTTTGAAACGAACACTCCATCCAACATACAGAATCTTGACCACTAGTCTTTCTGGTGCAGTATTGTTGACACTGATGGGTAATGGTTGTCTATGGGTTCAAGAAGGATTCTTTCTTAGCTTTAGCTGGAGATGCCATTGACTGAACCAGAGACCTTCTGCATGTAAATCAGGTATTCTGCCATATTGCTGAGGAAAATTAAAGCAGTATTAAAACCAAAGAGTACCTTCTATTGGTTTACTTGTTGAGCATCCACTAATTGGAAGATAGCTGTATTTGTTACTGTTGTGAATACATACATGATACGTATATGTAGTTCTGTAATCCTAAAAGGAATCTTGTAAGGTACAGTACCATTCCTGTAATGTGACCACAGGGACAGGGGCAAAGAGAAAGTAGTTTGCTTGTCTAAGACCAGCTGTTGAATTGGCAGCGGAAACTACATTTGAAAAGGGCATGGTTCACAACTCTGCAATTACATGTACACTTAATCAGGAATGAGTTTCACTGAATTCAATGGGCCTTCTTTAATAGATTTGGATAGAACTGCACTGTTAGGCCACCGTGCTTCACCAGCTGCTAATGTAGATTTTTTCAAGATACTTACTGAATCCGAGGATAAAAAAATATATATTTCTGTCCAGTTTGCTTTTTGTGTGTTCCTAGAATCTGGAATAAAGGTTATGGAGGTCATAGAAGAAAATGCTATAGGAGGCAGTACTGTAGGTACAAAAAGTCATAGAGGCCACAGAAGCGACTTACTGTTGAATATTTGATTCTCACTCTCTGTGAACCTTTTGAACATTTTTGTAGCAACACAAGTTAAAAACTCTTTGTAAAGAAAGATAGTATTTCTATGCATGGTTTAGATTCTTTGCGTTAAACAGTTTCCATGTAGATATGTGCAGAATAGAAAAAGACCTTGATGTTTTTCTTTGGATTAAATGAGAAAATAGTCTGTGTTTGTTTATATCTAGAATGGTGGCAGGATGTGAAAGAGCTAAAGGAAGGTAGTAAGCATCAACAAATTATTAATGGAACCACATTTTTTAAACTGCAGCAATATTAGCATGTGTTAAATTCTGGCTCTGAAGCAGTCAGTGCTGATGTTTCCGCTGCTCTAGCAGTGCCACTTTCATACAAGGGAACAGCCTCAGGGTTGCTGGACACTTTGCAAGCTGGCAGTGACACCATGTAGACTGTCAGTGAAGGATAGCTGGTCCAAAGCCATGCTTTGGCATTAACTAGGGCTTTAACCCTCTGCCTTGTTCAGGGCAGTGAAGTTTAGGCAAGCCAGAAGGATTGGTTCTGTGCCACATGGCAGGGCTGCTCCGTAGCTCTCCTTGCTGCTTTCCTTGCTGCTTTGTGCTTCCACAGCCAAGCAAATCCGCCAGATTTGGCAAGTCAGCCAAATTGAACACTGTAGTTTAGTTCTTCCTACAACAGGAGGTTGTAAGGGCTTATGTCTGACACAGAAAAGTGAACATTTAAATGTATATGCATAAACTTTTTCAAAAGAGAGTGTTCTCTAAGCCATTGAAATATATAAGACTTGTATATAAATACTTGACAAATGTGGTACCTTTTTGCTGTGTTCCTAAAAGCAAAGAGACTTGCGTACTCATCTTCCATTGGTACTATATATCACAATGTTTTTAGTGTTGGGTTTTCAGAATATCTGCAAATCCTAATTGCTCATGTCAGAGTATTTTAGTATAGAAACATTAAACACACTGGTCAAAATGTATGCGTTAAACAGAGTTTTTGTTTGTTTCCAACTTAATGTTAATTCTAATACTGCATTTTAGCTATTGTCCTATTATATTGTATGTGCACCCATTGAAAATAATGGGACTTAAGGTCCCATGTTTTTTGCTATCCGCAGTGTGGGGGTCCAGAAAGAATCCCCTGCAGATAGCAAGGGACTACTATATACAGTATGTCTTTTGTGTCAGATGAATGTAGGACCAATGAACTGGCTAGTGTGACAGTTGAGTTTGGAACTTTTTAGCTTGTAATCAGACTTATTCCATTGTTCACATGTGAGTTATGTTAGGAATGTGTCAACAGGTTTCTGTTGGTGATAATTTGTGTTCAAAAGGCAAGTGTATTATATCAGAAGACACTGCTAAGACGATGGAGATGAGATTCCTATGAACTCTAATGACTATTGTGCTAACTTTGGTAGAGATATTCAAATGTTCATCAGTAATTCTGTTTGAAGGACAGAATTTTGTGTTCAGAAGTGGTTAACAAAGTTTTCTAATGTTGCTGGATAAAATGCGAGTATAATGAACTGTACTGCAATTTTATTATCTCCAAAATGTAATTACAATTTTGGTTAGACTTTTGTAGTAAAAATAACGTGAAGCGATTTAATAATGAGTTAGTTTGATGTATCGCTTAGTGCACTGGTCAGCGGCTAGTTTCAGTGGAAATTCGTTTTTCAGAGGGAGTTCCAAGCCTCGTGGTCATTCCTGTCCCCTGTGCGTTGCCATGCCACCACTGCTCTTCATGGACTTCTTTTTCTTCCAGATTGACACCTTGGATGGTGAAGGATTGTCTTCCATTTAGCAAAATCAACCATTTGATGATTAGTGAAAAAAATGTACTGAAGCTGGCATTGGTACATCCCTTGTGACTGAATAAAGCAATTCATAATGCAGTATATAAATCCTGATCAAGTTGGCTTCATGCCAGGGTGCAGAATGGCTGATTCCATACATAGAGCCCACAATATTATACACCACTGTACCATGTCAAATATATCAGGTCACCTCCTTTGCTTCTCAGATGGTATCCTCAGGTGAGATCGTGAGACCATTAACATTTTATGATAAATTGTGTACTGATTATAATCCCCAAAGAAAAATCAATGCAGCCACTATTTATAAACATCGAATAGAGCATAGCTATGGTAGCAGCCAGTTCATTCGAACAATATGGCAATCTGCCTTGGGAATTGAGTTCTCTGATTCTAATTGGTCCCCTATCTGGACATCTTCTCCTTATACATCTAGGTCAGCAACCAAAGAGGGAGTCCTAAAAATTGTTCATAAATGGTACCTAACCTATAAAACTCTCCTGAATGATTAATAATGTTGTCCTGAGATGTTGGAGAGGGAGGATATAAAGGTCGTGGTTCATATGTGATTTAGATATCTCCAAATTAGATGTTTTTGGACCACAATTCTGCAGCAGATATCATTGATTACAAGACAAACTGTATATTTCTGTCCAGCCCTTATATCACTATCTTTTTTATGTTGGACAAAATGCTAAACTGAAACATAGAAATGTGATAAGCTTTGCTTTTTTTTATTGTGGCCTAGAGCGGAGATGACAAAGAACTGGAAGTCAGGAGACCTTGATCCCACAAGAATATGGAACACCAAGCTACTAGAATATTTATTTTTACTTTTTTGCATAACATAGCAGTTTCTCAAGGATACAAAGGACACAGCACACTCCTGGATAACTGGTTGATATTTACTGAACGTGTAAATGACAGCTTGTGCCTCCACAAGAACAGAATTTTTTTTGTAGATACACATTAACCATGGACATGACTTCACAAGATGAAGAGAATTTGCTTGACTGAACCAACATGATGTTATGCTTTCATTTTATTTTTCTTAATGACATTTTCTAAACATATAACAGACAAAAGAATTATATTAGATAGAGAACCACGCATTATGTCTTTGTTTTATTGTTGTAGGATGTTTAAAATTTGACTTGGTAAAATTCTGTATTGCTCTATAATAATAATAATAATAATAATAATAATAATAATAATAATAATAATAATAATTGTTATTTTTATTTTTATCCTGCCCCTCTGCAGCGCAATTTGGGCAGTGTACAAAAAGTTAAAACATTGCAACAAGTTAAAACAAGATCCAATAACCCATTCCCTAACTCACCCACCCCTTAAAAATCTATTAAACTAATGCAAAATTAAAATACCGAATGATTAAAACATACAATTCTTTAAAATAGCAGGTCAACTAAACAATGGCGGTTGGAGGAGCGGATAGCCTGAGTCTATTTTATCCCATGTTCCTTTTCCTCCTTTTAATAAAGATTAAATTAAAAAAATTTGAACAAAACAACTTCCGTAAATATTCTAGGAAAATAAATATACAAAACAAAACACAACCCTAAGCACTTAATATTATAAGGTTTTATTATGAAACTGGAATCAGCACATTTCTACTGACTCTACTCAAAATTCCTTCACACTCCATAGCCTTGGTAATAGTGATGAAGATGGGCTAAACCAGGGGTAGGCAACCTTTTTGGGCCGGGGGCCGGGTTGCTGTCCCTCAGACAATTGGGGGGCCGAAGCACCAAAAATAAAAAAATAAATAAAATAAAATAAAATGAAAATAAAAAATATAAAAAAATATGCATGCACACTCTCTCAGCCCCAGAAAAGCCATGGCAAAACCCCTGTGGAGATTTTGCCAAGAAAACCCCAAGAACAAGTAATAACAACAATAATCAATATCATCATGGCTTGGGGCCGGTCCAAAAGCTTCGGGGGGCCGCATCCGGACCTTAGGTTGCCTACCCCTGGGCTAAACCATATCACCATTTTCAGAATAGTGAGTGGCTTTTACACCTTTTAGGGTCCAGAAAATTGGTTTGCAGGGGATCCAGTGAACCAATCTTTGGTCAAATGCACTTCACAAAGAATGATTTCCTTTTCAAAGGAGACATAGATAGAAGTTGATCTTCACTTTTCTCCCTTTTTGACTTTTTTTATGTCATATAATTAAGGCATTTGTAGAGGATCTCTGCTGTGCTATCTTTCCTACTAGCAGAAGCGCAGTGACTTTGATGTGGAGTAATTGTGTTCTCATTTCCTATGGACAGTTTACCGTGCTTAAACAGAACCCAGCTGAAGTCAATGATTGCCTAAATAAGATCCAGCAAGTCGCTAAAGCTTTGATCTATGTTTCCCTTAAGTTTCTTTTGCAGAAAAGATATTGCTTGGAGTAGTTCCATCAAAGTAGCAGACTAGGTATCCCAAGAGCCTTCCTTCCTCCTCCCCCACCCAGGAAGATAAGATTTCTATTCAGTGTGTGATCTTGCCTTGCAAATAGCTTCTTGGTATCATGGGTAACATTGAATAAAATACCCTGCACAGCATCAGGTAGGCAAGGCTGCTTAGCAAGTCTGCTGCGCTACTTCTCGTGTCACATGTCCCTGAAGATTAGATCAGTGCATTACCTAATAAGATTTTAAAAAAACATTTTCACGATTTGCTGACGCAGGGGAATGATGAGTTAAAGGAATAGGTTTTTATACTGTATCTTAGAACACACTACTGCAGCATTGGCAGTCAACTTGTTCTCATGTTAAATTGGCTACTGCAGTGGTGCATTGCAGGAAAAGGATAAAGTCAGCACACTGAAATATAAGTGCATATATGTAACAGTATTGAATAAGGTTCTGAGAGAAGGAGTTGTAATCTGAAAACATTTTCCTTGACTTTTGAAGAATGCAAAGTTGAATTTGCAAGGATTCAGTTCCCTAGAGATTACTTGAACATATCTTCTCACAGTGCTAGGGTTTCTTAACCCTAATAATTCCTGATGATGTTGATTTATTAAGCCTTTAAAACAGAATGTGTGTAGTTCTTACACTACCAATGGAGAAATTTTTCCAGTATTGACAACTAATTGTGGAATTTGAGGCTCTTTTAATGATGACACCTCTGATGTAAGCCTGGCACATTTACATCAATGGAAATTTAAAATGATTAATTTCCTGCTTCTTTTTCATTTACCCCACTTTGCCTAAATTTTAGTTCTTTGGGATTGTAGTTAGTACTCGGAACATCGCCATGAACTGTGGCTTCTTTGTATGTCTCTTGCTTTTATATTTTGTTAAGTCTGTAGAATAGCTTGTTGCTGTAGAACTGAAGTTCAGTATGGAATTGGAAAGCCTTCTTAGAACAGCTCCTTGTCTTGGCAGATCTGTTAAATCTTCCGATACGTGCGTAGAACAATCAATTTATTTTTCACTGTCTTCTCTACACAGTGAGGACTTTGCCTGCTCCATTCTTGTTAAGAAAAGATCTGAATTCTTGTGGTAGTTTATATGGGAATGATATATCCTGTAGAAAGATGGTCTTCAGCTGCATCTTAACTTTTATTTGGGAACCTGAAATTTCCTAGCTCTTTTATTTCACATGTAAGTGGTATGGAATGCATTCTGTGATCTATACAAAAAAATTCAATAAGAAAATCTGAATTACATTTCTAGAACACACTTAATTCCAACATAACATTTTGGTATACAATTTCAGTTCCTCTTCTATTCCATCTGCAAAGCAGGTTTTTAGGCTGCACTGGGGAGGCTGCAATAAGAATGTGGGTTTACTAATTTTGAAGGAAACAGTGTGAGTCAGTGGAAGTACACTTTCAGATACTGGCCTTCAGTTGTGCACATTTTAAGCAGGCTTATATAATTCTCCTTTTCTTAGTGAAGCAAGGCCAATGAAGCTACACCACTGGCAGTTGTATTTAATCCATCCTAGCTTCTGAGAGTTGCTAAATATTGATGAAAAGTTACTCCTGTCATTGATCGACAGCTGGTATTCTCTGGAAGAATGTTGCATACTGCATTTAGCTGCTGTGATTTTGCTGTGTTAAATTAGATTTTTCTGTGGCATTTTTTTTAGTGAGAGGAAATTAGTACCGTAGTTCATTTAACACTTGTTAAGGGTAGGTACATCCTATGCTCTTTTTCTATGTGTCCATCTCTTAATTGTAACATCTCTACAGGTAAGACTGCATAAGCTGTAGCATGAACTGTTAGGTATTCCTTGAATCTAGAAGGAAGTTGTGTTGTTAGCTTAAACAAGTGAGTGTTTAGTCTGAAATAGGCAAATAGAGAAAAAATGTTTGGAAAAAAGTAAACTTATTTAAATATAAATGAATGGAACTGAGTTTTAAAGTTTAATGAAATTTAACAAATGGGGGGGGGGGGGAACTCTAAGAAAATTGTATTGACTGACCAACAAAGCAGTCACCCACTTGCTGTCATGCCACTAACAGATGGTAAGCCATTTTGTGATTGTGGTCAGCTCTGCTTATCAGTCCATTACATGGTCTCAATGTGCCACAACACATAAATAGAGACCAATAGAGGTATGGCTTTGGGAATTAGTTTTATCAGTCAGGAAACATTACACAATTGCTTTCTATTGGTCAGAGAATTTATTCCTCTAGCTATTGATTATAGCCCATATTGATGATTGAAAATAGGGAAAAAGTGCCTTTTAGTCTCTGGTAGACTTCACAAATGTGAATGTGTGAATGTTCATCTGCACAATGTTGCATGGATGAATGTATGTGATATGGCACTTGATGTTTGTAATGAGCTTCTTTTTACACTTTCAGGCGAAGTCGTGCATCTGTCATATGTGTGGCGCGCATCTGAACAGACTCCATTCTTGCCTATACTGTGTCTTCTTTGGCTGTTTCACAAAGAAGCACATTCACGAGCACGCAAAGGCAAAGCGACACAACTTAGGTAAGTAATCTTCCTTGACAGTTACAGTAACACAACTTGTTTACTAGTACATGATTTTATTATGTGGAAAATATTTAGATCAGATGAACCTAGTCAGCTTGTCTTTATCATATAATCCAATTTGTTTTTCTTAAAAAATTTTAGTCTAAAGTTACATTATAATTGTGACAATGATTAATTGAGACTATGGTGCTAAATCTTTATAAATAACCTGATATGAATTAAGTAGCACAGTGCATAACTGGCTGCTTTCTAGCTGAAATGGAAAAAATAGCAGTGCTTAGACTTAGGTTCTTCATTTTATCATATTGGAAAATCCATTAAAAATCATGAAAACATTCATGTGTCTGAGGATTAGGGGAAAAATGTCAGCAGTTAATTCCTCTGGTATTCTGATATATATTCAATAGTGCAGTTTCCTGCCTGAATCCAAAGGGCTTGTGGTGGCATATTCTTGTAGCCTCCCCTCTTTAGTTATTGCCCAAATCCTTTTCACCTATAGAGAGTGACATTTTTACATTCCCCCCATAAGCCTGCATGTAAAATCTATGATCTATCCAGTTCTGTTTCCAACCAGAGATAGACCCATTGAATCAATAATAACTTACTGAACTGATTCAGTGGGTTTACACTGTTTGGGAATAGCAATTATATTTAAGTCGATGTATTTTTAATATTGCTACATTTTGTTTGAGGTAGACATTTGGACATAGAACCTCCATGTAGATGTTTTGAGTACTTTTAAAATGGATTTTGACTGTGATGTATTTACTTCGTTAGTTAAAAACTTTCCATCTACTGCCTCACCTTCCCAGACATGTCTGATGCTCAGCCTGGTAGGATTCAGCAAACAGTATGTCATCTTCTCTTATTGCTGTCTATGCAAATGTCCTAGTTTTTAAAAATTCTTGTTATGTAATCCCTATTCCACTTCATGTACTTGTTGAAAAGGCTTAACTAGGGCCAAGATGTATGAAATATCTAGTCATAAAGTCAGATTTAGCCACACTTTGTGTATGTTTGCATACATCCTATATTTGATACAAGTTGTTGATTTTCAGAATGTTGATGTTCAGGCAACTCTTCTAAGAGACAAATGCGAAAACATAAACTTCAACTTGCCTGTCATGCAGTCTCCTTCATACATTGTAGACAATTCTTTGTTCTAAGTATATCTTCAGTTGAAGCAGATTGCATGATAAAGCCACAAAGGGGCAAGTACCTAGCCTACAGTGAACCTAACACTGGATAATGTTGGATGAATATCTTTGAAGGAAGCTTCTTGCATTTTGTTTAATAGGGATATAAAATACTTGTAATAAACAGCTTATGTAATGAATAGCTTCTTAAAAGAATATGGCACATTTCCCCAAAATAGCAATGCTGTTGCCTCTTGTACATTTTTACTTAGTGTTTCTGGTTCCTATGTCAATGGGAATGTAAATTGGGAAACCTGGACAGTGATAGGGACCCATCCCTTTAAGACTGCTTTTTTCAGTACTTAGTAGAGTGATGTGTAATTTTTTTTGCACAGCTTCTTGTGTGGTTGACAGGATTTGGTCCCTTTGTGTGATGTCCCTCCTGTCCTTTATTTTGTCCCTCCTGTCCTTTATTTCATCCTCTTATTCTGGTGGAGATGGGCCTAAAGCCTCTGAATCACTAGGCAGTTCTGAGGCCTGTGTATGCTATGTAGGCTCCAAGATTTCTGCCATGGACCAGTTTAAACAGATTATTTTCAGCAGCAGAGAAAGCTCAGACTGAAATTACTATGTGTAGATCATAAGTGACTTTGGACAAATCTTCTCTTGTGTGTTTTCTACCCTTCCGCTCGTTCCATGAATCTTCCACTCCTGTGTGTTTCTATCAAGGGCTTTTATGTATAATGAGGAAGGGGGGAAACAACCCATTTTATGCTTCCTGCCCTGAACTGTTTGCAAAAGAGATGGAATAAAAATATGATATCAACACACTAGAATGTTTTTTTCAAATGCCACTATGGTCAATGCTTAAATCTTTGGACTGCTAGCAGCAAACTCTACCTCTTGTAACTATTGCCTTCTTCCAGGCTTTGTTTGTGCATGTTGCATTTAATACTGGGCCTGCTATGTTTTTAAGCAGTGCTCACAACAATTGCTGGAATACCTGGAAAATGGTTATCATTGCCCTGCCCTGCCCTGCCAGCTTTCTGTTAACTGGAAGTCCTGTAGAGGGATATTAACATGCAGCTTCATCTCAGTTCTTAAATTTTCAGCCCTGTAATAAAAATTAGTACCTCTTGTAACTTTCATCCACTGCTTAGTTTTTCTGAGTGGGCCATTTGAAATGGACAGGGATGCCATGTGAGAAGTGAAAGTCCTTTCTAGAGCATCCTTCAATAAGAGAGGTTAATATATTTTGTTTAATTATTTAATACAAGCTACCTTGGGGGCTCATATGGGGTCGAAATGGAATGTCAATTCTTTAGATTTAAACTATATGTGTGTAAGCCTTTTGGCTTATTCTAAACATTGTTGTTAGCAGAGGGTAGGTAGGGAAGCTGCCATTTAAATATGTATTTTCCTATATGGTTAGATATTTTTACACTGGTGTCTGGAGCTGCAACTGCTACTGTGTCCATAGGGGAAGGCATTTGATCTCTTCCATCCCCGCAAAAACCTAGCTGCATGCACATCTCAGAATGAACAGAAATTATTTTTGAAGTGGTGACTTTTGCTGAGCTAACATTGGTTTCCATGGAGACAAGAAGAAACTGAAACTCCAGGCACCAAATTGTGTAGCTTTAGTAGCATCAGCTACATGTATGTTGTGAAACGAAGTATGTGCATCTACTGGCTGCCAAAGGCCCAAGGGCAGGATCCATCCCCTAAAACACTTTCTATAAATTTATATTGGTTGTTCCTGACCTCAAGGAGGCAGCCCTCCCCCCCATACCGTGGACCTCATCTACTCTGTTTCAAAGCTGGTACACATTGAAGCTCTCCTTGTACCTTTCTTTTCTTATAATGAACTGCAACAGAGGAGCTCTAAAAGTTTCCCCCTCAGTTCACTCCTGTATTTAAGAATCTAGACTGTACGGCCAATAGGAAGAATTTTGCCTGAATCTTGTTTCCTGTTCTTCCAAGGGAAGAAGAGAGTAGGGATGGGGATCATGTGGCCCTCCAGATGTTATTGAATCGCAACTGCCAAAATTTCTGATTATGGCCTATGCTGGCTAAGAACGTTGGGACTGGACAGGCAACATCTCAAACATCACATGATTTCCTCATAGGAACATGAGAAACTCCATAGATCTAATTAATAAATCAGTCCATCTAATTCAACATTGCCTGAATGGTAGGTTATCAGAAGGAAGTGTTTCTTGGCCCTATTTGAGACCTCCTCCATATAAAGCAGGTGCTCTGCTACTGAGCTGTGGCATTGCCCTGGTGTATCTAGGGCCATAATGTTGTAATGTAGAAGCACTGCAGTTATAAAATCAAAAATCTATACCAACTCTTAATGAGAGGCTAATCATTCAGTCTCATAAAACCAGATTCTTCCATATGGAGATTGTACATTTGAGGAATATTTTTTGATGTCTTCAGTGCATATCTGTGCCCATAAAACAAGAGTGGATATCATGCATGCTTCTAGATGATGTTTGACTTCAGCTCCCTCACCACTGGCTGTGACAGCCCTGTCATAAAGTTATATGACAAATAAATTGTGTAAAAGATTTTCTAGAAGATATTAAAGCATATAAAATGTAATTGAGGAGTGGCGATCTCAGAGTCTTTGCAGTAATTGCTTTGCAGTAATTGCTTAAACGTAATCCTGTCCAATGCTGAACAGATCCACATCCTAGAAAAATGAGTAAATTATTTTATAAAATATGGACACCAAAACTATTTATAGAGACAGTTGTAGGCAAATGAACATACAAAATCAAGGTACTCTACTAGTGCAATATTGTGCATATCTATTCCAAAACTTAAGTCTAGTTGAGGCCATAGCAATAGGTGTGGGAGGACCTCCTCTGCAACACTGAAGCCAGTAAAAATGTTTGAAGGCTAGTAAAATCATTGTCGTCGTCATCGTTCCCATTTCCCCCCAAATCCGGACTTAAGGCAGCTTACAAATTATAAGAAATACAATATAAGAAATACAATTAAAAAGATGCAAACATAAAAATGTGTCCTTCCTTCAGGAATGAAAGTCTGAAGGTACAGATAAGGCAGTTCCTTCTCTTCAATCCTCCTTCAAGTTTGTGGTTCTTTTATTAATAGTATTTTAAGACACCTTTTAGGACTATGCCCCCACACAGAGCTGCACATTAAAAGAGCAAGAGAAGATACAAAACTATATTAGCCATGTTAGCCGATATAGAGATCTTTTTGAGAAGCTGTTTTGTACCACATAGACTAATTATGATCTTGTTTAAAAGAAGCATTGAAGAGGAAGGCTTTCAAAGCTTTTCTAAATGCTGTACAAATGAGGCAAGACTTGTGAATAGGGAATCTATTCCATTGTGTTAGGACTATCACAGAGAAGGTCTATTTCTTGTGCATTTCAGCCTAACCAACTTTAATGAGAAACATTCAAGGATATTCTGTGAAGCAGATTTTAGAATGTAGGTAGGATTATACAAGTGAAGGTGGACCTTCAAATAATATAGTCTCAAGATATTTAGGGCATTAAAGATTAAGACACTCATTTTTTAATTGGAATTGATTATATAGACACATTCACATAGGGAGAGTAGATAAGGTATAAAGGATATAAATGCTTAAAAGAAAAGCAAAAGAATAGAGAAACCAAATATAATTAGGTAGGCAATGTTAGCATTTGATCTTGAAGGCACACATTTATGGGCTGATTAGGCATATTCACTGAAGGAGCTGCCATCTTGCCATACATCAGTTGTATCTTGAAAACAGCTTTCACACCCCATAAATATGAGACTTGTCTGTATTCCTGTGAGTTGTCCCCTTGGCTTTTTCACTGTGTAAAAACACAAAAGTTACTTAAAGCACATACCCCATATAAAAACCTCCCTGAAATGATTATATATTAAAAGTTTGCTTGAATAAAAATGCACTTGCTTGCCAATGAAAGGAAGGCAGGAAGGGGGCCAGCCTAGCCTCCCATGGAAGGGTGTTCAGAAGGTGGGAGCAACCACTGAGAAGGGTCTTTCTCGTGTCCTCATCAAGTGAGTCTGATGGTGGCAGGACCGAGAGAAAACCTTCTCCCATAGATCCTAGGATTCCAGCAGGTTCGTATGGGGGAAGATATGGTCTTTCAGATAGTTTGCACCTAAGCTGTGTAGAGCTTTATAGATCATGACTAGCACTTTGAATTGTGCCCAGAAATGTATTGGTAGCTAGTGGAGCTGTTTCAACAAGGGAGTTATATGTTCCCTATAACTGTCCCGTCAGTATTTTGGCCATTGCATTTTGAACGCCACCAAAGTTTCCGAACATTTTCCATAGGCACCCCCATTTAGAGTGTGTTACAGTTGTCCAAACTGGATGTAATCAAGGCATGTGTCACCATAGTCATATCTGACGTCTCAAAATCGATGTTTCATTTGATAAAGCAAATGGAAAACTGAAATTTAGCTGCTTTTGAAGAATATGGCAAGCTCACTTATGCTTCCTGATTTCTGGGATCTAATCATTGTGACTCGAGAGCTATATTAAGCAAGCAAAATGCATACTTTTTATTGTAGTCATGTATGCCCTTTTTCTTACCATTCCTTGAGATCTAGAAAATACATCAGTGGTGCAGCTAACTCAGTGAGTGACAGAAAATAAATTCCTACATTCTCCAGAATAAATTCCATCATTCTCCAGAATTGCCCTCGTCATACAGATGCAGTCTTTATTTAGTGTTCATACTGATAATTGAAGGGATTTTTTAAAAAAGAGAGAGTAAGATAATAGAGAGAGCCAGCACAGTGTAGTAGGTTGAACTAGGTTGTAGGTTGGATACATTAGCATGGTTGGAAACGGTTGTTCTAGAAATATTGGCCAACATAAATTGGTAGATCTCCACATGAAATTACAGTATTAACTGAGAACTAAAGGGATCATAACAGGATGCTTTTAAGCTATAGGATCATAACTCTTCATTGAGTAGAATGAAAAGAGAGCCACAAATATCCAGTTTCTCTTTTTCATCAGGTACAGCATTTCTAGGACTGGAATACTTAGTGGTAACAGACAAGGTTATTAGTTTTTAATTTAAACTGTAATTACTAAGCCTGTGTCGATTTAAAGCAGAGTTGCAGAACAGAATATATATATCAAGGGCTGCAATAGACACTGCGTTTAGAAAAAATCTTGAGGCTTTATTTTAAAACATAACATTCAGATATTTGTAAGTCTCTTGCTATCTATCCACCCACCCACCTATTGCTATAGCAACGGTTGCTTTATATGTAACTGTTATATAAGCAAGGACCATGTTCTGTGCAAAATAGATAACTGGCATTTTTCATTAAAAATCACCTCTGTTCATAAATGCTAGTTATGACAAAAGTGATAGGTTCAGGAAAGGCACTGTATGGGTGAAGAGTATTCATCTGATCTACTAGTATAGTTTCCATATCTGACTATTCCTTTACAAACTTTAGAGATATATAATTGAGACACACAGCATGGTAATTCCTAAAAATAATAATATTCTATTTGAGAGGTAAAGCCCATGAAAAAAATCTTGAGAGCTGGGGTAGTTTCTGCCATAGGTCATTGGCCTGTTAGAAGAGGTTGTAGTTTATTATTTAGCTATATAGCGCTATCACTGTACATGGCATTTTACATGAGGAGTTTATAATACTTAACTTGACAGTTCCTTGCCTTTAGGCTTATAATCTAATAAAGAGGTGCTCTCATTCCTGGTATGCATGGTGTTCTTTAGTACCCATTTTTCCTGTACCTGGAGATTTGAAAGGAAATTAGATGTTCATGGTTCTCACTCCATTATAATTCTGTCTCATAAACTACCAAAACAAGATTAGAAAAGGGAAGCTGTAGCTATAGTATACAGTAGCTTCACTTTGAATGTTTCCTCACCCCTTGGTTCATGCAATCCTTGCATCAAAAAGTATCGTGTTGGTGCTGGAGATCATTAGGTCTTAAAAATACTTTCAGGGTATGTGAATTAAATTTCTGCTTTAAGTCTTACTATCTTGATTTATTCTGATTCCAGCTGGAAAATGGAGAATTTCTCTGTAAAATGAAATGGAAGAGTAGCAAACATGTGTACCTATTAGTAGTTTGAAACCTTAGTTTTTGTATCAGTTAATAGCTTGCCAAATTAAGTTATGCAGATGTTGCAAGAGGATTCCTTGCATGTTCTTTCAGTCATCTGAATGAAAGTTTCTTTAAGCTTATATATACCACATGTCTTTGTATGTGTTATTGATGAGGCCTCATTCTAGGATTTCAGTGTATCTTTGGAGGACACCTTTTGAAACGTAAAAGAGGTCTCCGAGAACACATAAAAAGGCTTGAATTCTTTTGCTAGTCCTAACTAGAATAGCTTCATTGGATCAGTGGCATTTACCCTATGTGTTGACTTACCATTCGACAGTTGATTGAATGGATCTATTCTAGTTGGAACAGATCAACAGAATTCCAGCCACAGAGTGTTGGGAGATGTATAACCACTCATTATTGAGATTGGGTTCATTTCTTTTACATGTATGCAAAGTAGGTTTTGAAGTTATTCATATATTAAAGAAAAGCCTGTCTTCTAATGGCCCTTGAAACATTGAGTTAACTGGAATTTATAAGTCACTGATCTGCTGTTTTCTCACTCTTCTGTGGATTTTTTCATTTTGTAACGAGGAAAGAGTTGTTTAGCTTTCCTGCAAAGCATCATCATACATATTTTTCAACTTTTATATTTAAACCCAACAATATGAATCCATACATTTTGGATCTCTTCTCTAGCCTGTGACTGCAGTAAGAATGGAGACTACATATATTGTGCCCATTTAATTTGTCTTGGCTCATGGAAACCTTTAAATGTATGGTGATTTTTTTCTGCCCTGCCCCTCCCAACCCCTATTTCTAAACCAGTGGCCCTGCTGACTGGGAAATTCTATGTATTGTAGTCCAAAAAAGTAACTTTTCTAAAGCCTGGGTGTCAAAGTCACTTCAGAAATTATATAGCCTCTCTCTGTTCTCTTGCTATTATAGAACATGTGTAGAGTTACTTCTGATGTGCATACACAAAAAGTATGGTGTTTCCATTTCTCAATGCATACTTATCTGTGGAGGCTATGAGTGTGAATAAACATTGGTCTATGGGCCTTTTAAAACTGATTGTAGCTTATTGTACGTGAGGCCAAGGCAAGGAGTGAACAGTGGGCAGTAAGTGAATAAGTGATATGATAGTTGTGCTGCCAAGACAATAAAGATTGCTGTTAACCTCCCCCCCCCCCCACCTCATGCTCTGATTTCCCACCTTACTTACAAGGGCTGTTCAGGTTTGTGTACTTTACACAAAATTAACTTTTATCATCTTTGCATTATGGAGTATTGCCTACTAGTTTGGTGTTGGTGCATCATACTATAATTTAATGTCTTATTTCAGATTTCTGTAATAATTAAATGCCTTTTCAGATTATAACAAACATTGTTTTCTGTATCCTAGTTCTTGTTAAGAGGCATGCCAATATTATGGTTTGAAGAGAAAGAGTGTGCATAGTGTTGGCCATTTGAAATCCGAAGAATCTATCCATTAAACCATCAGAAAAACTGACAGAGATTTTAAATGCTGTTTGCTGCATTTGACTAAGATGCTTGGCAGTAGAAAGGTAGCCTACTAAAATTTTGTCATGCAGAATGTTGCTATCTTCGTGCTCATCCACCCTGGTAAAGAGGCGCTATTATGGAAGCCAACATCTCTGATTTAAATTTTTACATTTTTGTTGCTTTTTCTCTTTCCCCTACCATCTTCTGTTTCTGCAGCCATAGACCTTTTGTATGGGGGTATATACTGCTTTATGTGTCAAGATTACATATACGACAAAGATATGGAACAAATTGCCAAAGAAGAACAACGGAAAGCTTGGAAGCTACAAGGTTTGGTTTTCTTTAAGTATCTGCCTGAAAGAATGCTCACTTTGATTCTTAGACATATCTGGCCCTCCCATCCATCGAAGTTAGAATTCAGAAAGAGGAAGGTTGACCTTTCTTCAGGACACCAATGCAAGTTGTCAGTGAGATAAATGTGGAGATTATTTCTCTTCAAGGGCTAGTTTGCTTTAGTATGCACACCTCACTAAATTACAACAACAACAACAAAAAGTAACTCCCTTGTTATTGTGCAGCGCTAACAATAAAGCAGAGTAATTTTACCCTTTTCAACCTAGTAGCCAAGAAACCTCTACCCTTCCTATGAAATGCTATTTTTTCCCTGTGTGATTATCTTATAGTATGCCATCTTTCTAAGCACATGCTCTTGTTTACACATACAGTATGTATATCTGTAGATATTAACACACAAGTATATGTACACACATTTGTTTTATTATTCAGTTTGCTTTCCCTAATTTTTTCTTTTTTAGCCTTCACCCCAACAATGGTTTCTCACTACCAGTGTACAATGACAGGTAAGAAGTATGAGTTGGTGACGCATTTCACTAACAAGCGTCCCTTTGCTGATTATCTGCCATTTTTAGTCAAGAATCTTCATTTACAATACCACCTTGCATATTGGTTTACTTTTTATAGTGTGTCAGAGTATCTAACGGTGATAAATATTTGCATTACCTTCCCATGACTGAGCTACTCCAAACACTTCACCTTATCTTTTTGATAAAGTGAGAAAGTAAGGATTTTTGACTAAATGTATATGTTTTAAAACAACCACTGCCTAAATTTAGATTTAAGTACTTCAGAATTGGTTCTTAAAAATAAGCCTACCACCCTGTAGCACCTTCTTGTCTGTGCTAAACATTGCTGAGGGGTGATATATCCCCAGCACAGCTATTTAGCTGCCTTAATTTTGAAGTAGTCCAGTCAGAAGAAGGGGAAAGCTAGTGATGAGTTCTTGGAATAAGAAATGATGGCATAAAAATGTCCTGTGCAAAAGCCACTTCATGGAAAGTGTGTAGCTGACTGCAAATATTTGGGAAAGTTTTTTTAAAACCCTGTGTTTTGTTTAGCAATTGAATAACCTCTTAAACATGTTAAGATGTGCTTGTCTTTGGCCCGAGAGGTAATTAACTTGAAAGAGCAAAACAGCTGCACTGGACATAAGCTGTGGACTTGTAGCTTGAAATTGCAGGCTTAGTGCTAAACATGCATCCAAGCTCAATTCAGATGGATGTAACTTTTGTTCATTTAACTAAGTTTGGGACACAACATAATGTTAATGGAGTTTTCTGGTGTCCTTCCTGTGTGCTGCTTTCAACACCTCCACAACACAAAGGTAGAGATTTTGGGCGCATTCTGCTGTGATGGCAGTCTTAATTTGCATGGGACACTCATCTAATTTAATTGTTATTAAATACTGGTTACAGGATAGCTCTCCTAGTAGTATTTTAAACATTGGAAATGAGATGCATGGGAACTGAGAATGTTTTCATAGTGGAATGGTAAAGCATGCAAGTTGGAAGTCCTCATTCAGATCTCAATTCTGCTGTGAAACTAATGATAGTTTTAGTCCAGCTACTATTTTCTTAGCTTCGGTTATCCTACCTGCAAAATCAAGATAATATACACTTGACTTAAGGGCTGTTATTGTAACAAATGAGAGAATAGTGAAAGCTTATTTGCACCACTATCAATCCTAGCCCAGTATTGCTTACAACTTGGCTGGCTATTTAATCCTTTTTAGCAGGAGATGCCCAGTGTAGTATTCAGCTCAAAACTTTAATGCTTTATTACACGACAAACCACATAATTACACCATTTATTTGTCAGAGCTCAGGAGGGGTACTTGGAGAAAGGGGTCACTTAATTCTCCCCGTGTTGTGTATTTTGAGAGTGGACTTTTTCCCACTTCAGAGTCAGGAAAAGTATAGCTGTTGTTCCTGTGTGCCTTGGAAATTCTGCAAATAATTTGAACTGATCCCTAGCTGTACTGAAAGGCTTCTGTCTAAACCCACTCTCAAATGAAGAATACTTAACAGGCAATATTTTTCCAGTCCCATCATTCCTAATCTGATTGTGTTTGCAGCACTACTTTTCAGAGTAGTTAGTCCTCTTGTCTGTTAAAGTAAAAAGATATTATGTTTTAATATATTTGCTGCTGGAACAGTTTGCAAAAAAGACAAATAAACATTGAATGTTTCCAGTTATTTGAGGATGGTAACTTGATTTTCTCTATATTTTCCAAGAAAGTGAGATATTTTAAGCCTATATACATGGTTGACACCAAACCTGCACAATTTGGCAGTAGGTAGGGGCCAAAATTAAAATAGGCTAAGCTTTTTTGGGCCACAGATAAGTTTTAATTAAATAATGGTGTAGTGGTTTGAACATTGTACTAGGGAGCTTATCACACGGGACGGATCCCTGCAGGAACTGGATTTAAACTGGAAAAAACCCATAAAAGGTAGATTTTCAGATGACGTCAGGGGTTAATCCAAATAGAATCGACAAAACCCGCAAAAGCGAGTTGATTTTCACACGACGTCAGAAACTAGACAAAACCTTGCTCCTTTTTACTTTCGGAAAATCACGAAAATAAAAAGGAGCAGGCTTTGTTGACTTTCTGTTTGGGTTAATGTCATGCTAATGCTTATTAACGCCAACGATTCTGAAAATCAACCTGCTTTTGCGGGTTTCCCCCCGGATTTTAAAATCCTGTTTCTGCATGGAATTTCTGCACTTTGCTACTACCTGTGTGATAAACTCCTATGAATCTCGAGAGCAGGGTTCAAATTCCCGCTTTTCCATGGAAACCCACTGGGTGACCTTGGACAAGTGACATATTCTATGCCTCAGAAAACCCTGTGATAGGTTCACCATAGGGAAACCATAAGTCAGAAACTTCTTGGAAACACACAATAGCAACAACAACTACAGTCCAGTACATCTTGTGAGCACCATGTTAGGAAAAGCTGATTTACAGGATAATATCTAAGCTGTTTTGCTCTAAATGTTTGTCTCTGTTTCTATATATATGTATATAACTGAGTGTATGTGTATGTTTATTATTTGCTGCTTTCTTTCCCCTTCCCTTTCTCTGTATGAATCTTGTTTTTGCGGTTATTTAGGTGCTAATCACACATCATGGATACATAATCAGATGTCTAATACTTGTGCATACCACATATTAGTTTACAACTTTGTTTGTGTCTTGAGATTCCACATAATCCAAACCCCTTGGCAGAGTCCAAATGTACCAAATCAGATTCCTTCATGCCACCTGTAGTACTGTTTCCTGTTTAAATTTATGTTTTGCAACCAGTTAAAGCAGTAGTAGTTTACAGCAGCAGATCAGCTCCTCTACTAAATACAATGCATATTATAGGATTGTTTGAAAAAAATTGCTGAAGATTCTGGAGAAGCTTCCGACAACTGTCAGCCCTCCACATTTGTGGCTTTGACTTTTGTGGATATGTTTCTCTGTATTTGTGCCTCATCCATCACTACAAAATACAGAGTGCATATTGTGTCAAAATTACTGAATCTGTTTTAAAAGTTCAGAATAAACTAGTGCGATAAAACATGCTGGAAGGATAAAATCTGATTACATTTTGAAAGTGAAGCGATGAAAGCTTTGAGTTTCTCTAACCTTACTCTCTGCCTTCCCTGTTTTTGAATTATGCATATGTTGGCTCACTGTCAAACATAGGTTCTGTGTCTACTCTGAGCATGTGCATTCCACATAGAACAGGATGAGCTTTAATTGACTTTAAACCTCAGTTTTACAATAGTGCTTTCTGTAATAATCCAAATAATTTTATAATCAATAGTAGCTAGCCTTACATATTAATACAACATCTTTCAATTGAGTCACTTCTAAGATTAATTATGATTCCTTTGCTGTAATCTTGTCTTCACATACCTAGAAGTAAGCCCACTCAACCCAGTGGGTTGATATTTCAGCAGCCATGTATAGGATTGCACTGTTTCAAATCTAGATGCACATCTACTTTCTCCACCTAAGCCAGGAACAGAGAGCATGTGACCTCCAGAGCTTGTGTACAACTTCCATAATCTTCCATCACTGGCTATGCTTGTGAGGAGTGATAGGAGTTGCAGTCAAATTGTTGGAGGAACATACGTTCCCTATCATTTATTGAATCCATCTTCTTACCTTTTTTTCTTACGATTTATCTCTTTTCTGTCTTCAGACAGTGGTTGTTTCCCCACTCTACACCTCATTGCTTTGCTTGAATGACCAATTTTTTTAAAAATTTATGTTGATAGAGGGTGGCCTGAGATGTTATGTCATGGTCTGAGAGAATAGTTTGGACTCACCCAAGACATTTGTCCTAGCCAAGTGGAGTACTTGGATTTTTCTTTGAGTAGCGAATCACCAAAATGGTCTTTGAAACTCTACTGAGTTTCCCAACACTGTCTTGTCATACATTGGGGGTAGAATGAGGGATATTCTCTCAGAAAAACTCTAAAGCTGCCTTGGGTGTACAAAACTGGTACCTCACATCTTTGCATCTAGAGCTATATTTCCTATGATCCAGACCTCAGTGACAACTTCAAAGGAATATTAGGTTTTACATTAGTACACCTTTGAATATGTGTTTTTTAAAAAATGTATTAAGTATCACAAATTATATTTTGGAGAGTCAATATTGTGTAGTGGCTTGAGCATTGGATTAGGACACTGAGGGAACAGGGTTCACATTTGTGTTGGTCATCCACTGGGTGACCTTGGGCAAGTCACACACTCTCAGCCTCAGAGGAAGGCGAAGGCGAAGGCAAACGGAAACCCCACTCTGAACAAATCTTGCCAAAAAACCACTGTAATACTTTCCTGTTAGGTTGCCATAAGTTGGAAATGACTTGAAGGGCATACAAACAACAACAAATATATATATTAAATATTAAAATTTTAATACAAATATTAAAAAATTAAAAATAATTGCATAGAGTTGTGGAGTTAGATTTCCTTTTTTTAAAAAATTGTTTTACATATTTTGTTGAATAGTTTTTGGCTTAGTGGGGCTGTACCGCAGCCTCTCTGTATTTAGCTTGCAAGATGAGGCTGTGCTGGGAGAGTGACTTCACTAAAACGAAAGAGGATAGTGGATGTTTGAAACAAATTCCTGTGTGAAGGGCAATCTGCTGTTGTACTGTTAGTTGAAGGTTTTTTTTCACCCATTGTTGGGAATGTGGAGAGGAGGAAGCACTGTTACTTAGAAACCGATAGGAATTCTATACAAGTAGTGGCTTTTGTGTGCTTTCAGCGCAGGTTTATGGGAACATATTGTGAAGGTCAATTGCTGCCTTTCTGAACTATAGAGAAAAGCAAGCCAGCTGTTGGGGTGATATGTATAGAGAATCCAACTTAATGGACAGTTCAGTTTACACTGCAAATTATCCTTGTAGTTCTTCATCATGTGCCCCTGAAATGTGTATATATATTTCTTTTAAATAGGTATTGGAGAGAAGTATTCAACATGGGAGCCAACCAAACGAGAGTTAGAGCTGCTTCGACACAACCCCAAGCGGAGAAAAATAACTACAAACTGCACCATAGGTAAGTGAGAATCTGTATTTTTCACAACCTTCAGCAAAAGTCTGCTGTGTCCATTATATCATATTTTTTATTTGTTCCATTTACCATCCTTTGCCTTAGATGTTCTACATTGCCAAAATAATGAAGACAGTGAATCTGCCATTATACTAATTCTAGGGAACAAAATACTGCTACTTACGAAGTAGTGACCCAGTGGAAAACATTGAAGAACTTAAAGGCCTTGCTTATCCTATTTTTGCTCTTATAGACTCTGTTACCAGCAAGTTGTACCAGTACAGATTACACAGCCAAGTCAGAGCATACACTTGAGGACCACAGTTTGTTAGTGGAATAAATGCACAGCTCCATTTTCTTGCTTCAGTTTGTGACATAACCTCCAAATGGAATCCTTTAGACTTGGTAATGTCTTTATAGCTTGTGTAATTAGCAGTTTTTTTAAAAAAAAAAATCAGTGCTTTTATTATTGGCATGCTGAAAGGAGAGTTAATTTGAAAGGTAGGTATGGCTTGAAATGGCTGGGAAAAGAAGATTGGCATCAAACCATGTTGCTTCTGGACCTTTAAATGATGGACTCAGGCATTTGAGCCTCACATATAGCTTTAGCTATATAAAACGGGATGGTGGACCTGTGGCTCTCCTTGTGTTGTTGAACACCAACTCCTATAAGCCTCAGCTTGCATGGCACATAGTGAGGAAAAGGGATTGCCTCTACCTGGTCTGCCACTGGTCAGTACATGTGATACTACATTTGAATAGGGGCCCAATTAATAGAATAAAAAGCCCTTAATTTTGAAGGGTTACAGTCTCAGATTTGTGATTACATACTCTATATCAGGATAGACAGCTTGCTCTTGCTCTGAAGATATTCTAGACTAGTACTTGCACAGCTTCCAACTTTCACCCATTCTGGCTGGGATATATGGATACAAGTTTCTCTGTGCACTTAGAACCCCGTTAAATAACAAAGTCCAGAGTGGAGAAATCCAGCAGAACTCAGAGCAGGATAGATAAACATAGTTGTGCTTCTTCATTGCATGTAATTTTAATATACCTTTTTAGAGAGCATGGTGGTTTTCAGTATTATTTTTGCAGTTTAGGATTGATGAAGTTCTATAATTATTTATTAATTGGAGGTGTATTTTCGTTAATTTCCCTCTGCCCCGTGAGTAATTATTTGACAAGCAAGAGAAGCAAAAGTGTAGTGCTCCTAGCAACAGAAGGAGTCAAAGCTTCATCTGTCAGTAACTCCATCTACTGTAAGAATTACATGATGTCATTATACAGTCTTGGTAGAAACCTTTGTCAGAAGTGCCAGGATGGTTGCAAACTTTGGTGTAGATGTTTTTTATTTGTTATTCTCAACAAATTACTGCCTAGTTTTCAAAGAAATTTCCACCAGCTTTGTATGTACTTGTGTTCAGTAATTCTCCATTTGCTATAAGTCCAGGTGTCCAAATTGTGTGAGGAGAAAGGGTGTAAATTTGAGGCAGAATGGGCTCTTAAGGAAAATGGTACATCTCCTCCAATATCCAATATCAGTAGATCAGCCCAGCACTGATCCACTTTGGATTTGTGGGCTAATAAATCTGCATCCTGGCAATGTTGTTTGGGGAAATGGAAATTCAGAAGAGGTTGTTATTTTGTTGACATTTTATTTTGTGTGGCTTTAAGAAGCCTCCGTGTGTAATTACTATACTATGTACAAATCCTTGCATGCGACAACAGACTGTTGTCTGTGGGCAAGGATTTCCTGTTTACCTTTGAAACAGATTATTGGTGCTGGGTCAGACGGAGGAGACAGAAGAAAGGAAGACTTCTGAAGAGGAGGTTGAACTCAAAGTTGAGAGAGAGCCAATTCACTGCTACATTAACTTCAACATCTGTTCTGCTCTATAACATTCTTTTGTCTTTTGTTTGTTTCTCATGAGTCCTACCTGATACTGTTAAACAGTTTATTCATCTGCTATTTCCCACTATTCTTCCACATTTTTCTCATCTTTTGGGTTCTGAAAGTCCTCCTTGGACTTGTAATCTTGATGGTATTATGGATTCTTATCTATCCTTTTGTCCTTTTTATTCCAGGAACTGTCAGTTCGTGTTATTTTGACTCTGTTATCTCTCTAAATTGCATCCTTCTGTTTTCTGCTAGGAAAGCTATGGTGAATGCTTTAATTTATTCACGTTTTTATTGTTAAAGCAATCTTCTTTTTTGTCTTCCTCTTTTTTTATGGTTAGCCTCTTTCTATTTTAGCCTTGGGTTTTTTTTGCAGGAATTGCCCTTGCTACTTCCTATTTGTCATATTCCACTCCCTCCACTAGCCCACTGGCTCATGTTAAACTTTTAAAATATCAACATTTGTTAACAATTAGCTTTGTTTATCTTTTGTCTCTCATCAGCTTAATTCTCACACTTCTTTGTTACTTCACCAATGTTAAGCTTCTTCATCTATTTTCCAAGAAAAGGAATAGAGAAAAGGATGGGGGAAGACAAGAATGATCTATTTTTGAGCGTCAGATAGTTCTGTTGCTTCCTGTATATTTAACCTCTTAATGCAAGCCTTTTCATTCAGTTTACTGTCTCTCCCATCTCATCCCTTTAAATTGCAAATGCTTTCATTATTTAACTGAATAATTAGGTTGTGCCTCTTTTTATGTATGGCACATACTTTTGGGTACTGTATAAATAATACTGCACACTTGAAACCTACAGTAATATGCAAACATGTCAGGTTCATAACTGCCATGGAAAAGCCATGTTTCAGGAAAAAAGCTTTTCCAGGTCTTGTGAAGAGTGTGGCAATCATAATAGATAATCTTAATACTTTTAAACTTATTCTGCTGCTATAATCTTAGTGCATAAATAACACAAAAACATTATTTGGAGTTGTGGAGCCTCTGCGCCACTTTGTGAAGAAGACAAATTGTGAAGAAGAATGCCCGACAATCTTCAGCAGAATTGTTTTCTTGTGGCAAGGTGACATGTGAAGCCATGCTTGCATCATGAAAATAATCAGATGAGCAGAGTATGTCAGTGGTATAATTGGAGTTTGCAGTTTTATCTGTTAGGAAAGTTAAACTTATACATAATGAAAGAGGGAATAGTGAGGTGATTTCTTTCATAGCAATAGAAATTGCAGTGGTCCAGTAAAATAGAAAACATGAATGGATAACTTGTGGATTCTGATGTCACAAGATGTAATGATACTGGCCTACATCTGATACCTGGTCCAAAGTAGTAGACCCACTGAATCTTTGCTTACAGTTCAGCAACTGAATCAGTAGATTTATTCTTGTTGGGACTAGCAATTTGATTTAGATCTTAGCTGTAATGAGGGATTGACTAGATTTTGGGATGATAATGCTTTTGATGACTACTGGTGCACATTGTGAAACAGGCAGGACTCATAAGAATGGGAAGGAATGTATATGCTGTTTTATGAAGAAACAGTATCTTTCTCAACCGCTCATGTTTGGAATCTGCAGCTACTGGGTGTGCTCCATGAGTCTCCATGACAAAGCAGAACATGCAGTTTTCATGTTTTGGTATGAAAAAGCAGGGTTTGGCCATGGTGCCACATGGAGCTCCCTGAGGCAGATTCTTAGGACCTTAGGCTGTCAAGACTCCCTGAACTGTCCTTTTTCTGGCATGTATAAAGCCGCTAGGAGTAGCAGATCAGCTTTTAAAAAAGTTGCAGGCACTACCTCCTCAGCACTATTCAATAACAAATAATACTTTTTTTTCAAAACCAGAAAGGGGCTTTTGGCCACCTGGAGTTGTTGTTGTCCTCCTCCTCCTCCTCTGGCAGCCCATGGAAGAGCCAAAGGCAGAAAATTGATCCCATGACCCCACCTCTATTAATGACATGATTTTATTTACTTCCTATGTAGCAAAAATGATGCAAATTAAGCTCTAAGCACTGTCTATGTTTGAACACTGCTCTAAGAAGGTAAGATGAAACCACACTATATAGTAACAAAACAGAGTTGATTGGTTTACAGATTCTTAAGACAGCTTTTGCAAACATGACTCTGAATAATACTTGGCTTCCAGTTCAAGATTTAATTAATTCTGTTGTGGCATATCAGACAGCTTAATAGCATGCTCTAAATTAGAAAAGTGATAATGTTTTGACTGGCTCCCTTTTGTATGTTTACTAAAATAAATAGAAAAATAATTATTTTCTACCTTATTCTTCCTATTTGATTTTTAAAATCATGCAGAGGATTTCAACCAGTAGTGATATCTCTGGATAGGAGGAAGTAATTTCTTCTGGTTCTTTTTTGTGCAGTTTATATTTTGGTATTGACTCCCTCTCTTTTTCTCTTCCCCTCCCCACCCCATAAGATCAGTACTCCTGAACAGACTGAGGTATTAGCTAGGGATCAGCCGGTCTCTGATTAGCATATGAAGTGACTTTGTGGCTGAAGACTCTACTGTGTTAACAATAGGCAGCATTAGGTTCCCAAAGCGCAAGGGTAATTAACTAGAGCCACCTGGGATTCCTTTTTGCAGTGTTGTTCCCCCTTCCAAAAAGGCATTGGGAGAACCTCTTTTAAGGATGAGGTGGAGGGGAGTAAGAAGGGAGTGCAAATTCTTTTCACGAAAAATGATAAGTGGTGGGGGAGGCACCACAAACAATGGCAACGTAACAGTGGCAGGTGGCTTTTGCAGCTGTGTGACACTCGGCAGCATGACCTGGGAAAGTGAAGCATGAGTGGAATAAATATTGCAACAGTTCATCAGTGTAAAGGTGGTACAGAGAGAGGGAGCATTTGCAGAAGACTGGCGTGGAAATTACTTCTGGTTCTATAAGCAGCGACCAGAAACATTGCTTGATCCTTCAGTGCTGCATAAACTATGCATGAGCTTCTGGGCACAGGGGCCTAACTAGAGATGATGGGAAGATGTTGGAAAAACTACATGAATACTTTAAGGCCTGCTTTTTGAAATGGCAAATGTGCTACTTTTTGGGTCTGCTTACTTTGTGTTTCAGTAACTTGTTCAGATGGCAAACCACAGCAGGGATCTTTTAGCAGTGGTTTCAGTTTTAACTGGGACATATAGACCAGGAGTAGGTGTTAGTGAGACATAAAGTATAATAGCCTCACAAATCATGGTGAAAAAATAGTTTTCTGCTCTCCATTTCTTCTGATAAACATGGCAAGTTGGAAGTGGCATCAAGTATCGCATACATATTTTTGAATTCTGGGATACAATTTCCTGTTTAGCTGGAAAATGAATTATTAGTGTTCTCATCCAGTTTAAACATTTCTCCAGTTTAACTATCTTGCTTTCAGTTTACTAAATCATTTCTGTAAAATGTATATGAAATATTTTATTCCTTTGCAAAGAGGATAGGTTTTCTACCATAACTGCTTAACTGCAGAACATCATTGTTCTGAAAACAATTCCAAGCTCCTTGCATAAATTGTTTTAAAAATGCTGGTGAACCCATCCCTTCACAAAGAGAATTTTGGTAATACCAGTTTCAAATCCACATTTTTAGACTTGTGGTGAATTGTACGTACTAATAGGTATTTTTGATCATTCCCTATAGAAACAATGGATTTTTTTTAAAAAAAAATCAATAAGATTAGTTCTTTGAATGTACCAGTTATGTTTTACTTGGGTATAAATATGTTCTTCCTTTTGGAAACTGACTTTCTTCTGATTTTAAAAATGGAGAATCTAGGCCAAAGTTATATGTGGTTTACTTTCACTTCCCTCTGTGATTTGACTTTCTCTAATACTTGGGCCTTTACTTATCATCTTTGATTAATATGATAATAATGAGATAATTTGAGATCTTGATGTTTATGCCCCCCCCCCCCGATCCCTTCCAAAAAAGCATGTGTATAAATGGCCAGAAATCTCTTCTGAAAGCAGACTGCTCCGGGAGCTCAATTGTACCAGCCATCTGTGAGAGAAGAATCACACAGCTGCTTCGAAATTCTAAGAGGGTTGTTGCTTCTAGAAATCTGTGGACAATGTTAAATTTTAGTCAAATCAAAGCTCCCAGATTTGCTGCCTAACGGGATGTGTCTAATCTGGTTATTTGGATGCAGTTCACTTAGGTTCTCAGTTCCTAATGACGTTCATATGTCTGGCGCAATCATGCGCCTTAGTGATGCTACTTACAGATTTCCATTTAGGGGATTGGATGATAAATCACAAGTTAGGAAATAAGCTCTTTTCATCATAGAGTGTGTCTCATGGTTGCTGTGTTAAGGTTTTGTTGTTTTCTGAATGGTCATTTCCTGTCTTCCCCTGGCCACCTTCTGGACTTTGTGATATTCCCTATAATGTAGAATTTAGAATTCTGCAAAGTAAATAGAGGCCAAGTGACTACAGATGTAGATTCATCCCAAATAGTAAAATTGTCTTGGCTGCTTATTCTTTTATCCGCTTTGATCACTAATGTACATTTCATCTGTCAGATTCTGCTGTTTAGGAATGCATAGTACAGTCAGAATGTTTGTTGTTTGAATCCGTATTAACGGAGTTGCATTGGACTTTGTGGAAGCTTTTAAGTTATTTGTTTTTAACTAGAGTACATGTTGAATTGGTCTAATTTTTAGTTTGTTTTTACTTCATAAAGAATGAACAACTGTGTCTTTATTTCCCATTTTCAGCTTTAGATTTGATCAGTTGTGCAAGTTGAGCACATGAAGATTTTGTGTGAATGTGGCATGTATAAATAACTTGATACCTCTGCCTACACTTGATCTTGGTCAAAAGGCTGACATTTTTATTGTGCTTTATTGTATTGTAACATTTTATAGTTTGCTATGGCTTTGTGCTAAAGCAGTACAATTGAACTAAATTGTTACCTCTCCTGAGTGTATCTGTTTAATGGATTTATAAATTGTACTGCTGAGATTTTGTTCAGCTGAATACATAATTTGCTCATTAAAAAAGCTTCAAACACAAGTAGTAGTTTTAAAAACAAACAAACATAAAATATTCCTTTGCTCCCATTTGACCTTCAATAAAATAAACATTTAATGTTCTCTTAACTTCTAAGGAACAAGTATCTAGACTGCAAAATCTAAATCAAATGTGGATATTTCAATGTATCTTTTTGTGTGCCTTCAAGTAATTTCTGACTTACGACATCCCTAGGGCGAGACTGAAGAAGAGAGGATTTAGATTTGATACTGTGTCAAGTCATTCCTGACTTATAATGACCACATCCCAGGGTTTTCTTGGCAGAATTTCTTCAGGGGGCATTTGCCCTTGCCTTCCTCTGAAGTTGAGAGAGTGTGACTTGCCAAAGGTCACCCAGTAAGTTTCTTTTTGTGAAGCGGGGATTTGAACCCTGGTCTCCAATGTCCTAGTTCAACACTGAAACCACTACACGATGCTTGCTCCCCTTGTATTTGATATACTGGCATTAAATAGAAGTCCTTACCATAGAACCTGCATTGACAACAAAAAGTTGCCTTCTTTACATTTTACCTTGTTGGGATTTTTATTTTCAATGCATTTACCACTTGCTTGTGCAATGTAAGTCAGGTCTGGAAACTGTCCTTTAATTTTTCCACATGAGAACTGTTTAGTAACATAACCTGACTTGGTATAAGAAAACTTTCTCTCTATGTACCTTGAAGTCATCATTGTTGTTTAACATCTATATGAAGCCGCTGGGTGAGATTATTTGGAGTTATGGGGTTGGGTGTTATCAGTATGCTGATGACACCCATATCTATTTCTCCCTGTCTCGATTGTTGGCCTCGAATTCCGATGGCGTCTCTCCTCTCAATGACTGTCTTAAGGCAGTAACGGGCTGGATGAGGAAAAACAGATTCAGATTAAATCCAGACAAAACGGAAGTGCTCATTGTAGCGGCCTCGAAACCTAGAATTGTGTTGCAACCTCCAATCCTGGATGGGGTCACACTCTCTGCGAAGGACTGTGTTCGCAGTCTGGGAGTGCTCCTTGATTCGTCACTTCAGATTACTAGTCAGGTGAATGCAAAGGTCAGGAGTGCCTGTTATCAGCTTTGGCTGATACGCCAGCTGCGCCCTTTCTTGGAAGTAAGGAATCTTGAGATCATGGTGCATGCGCTGGTAACCTCTCGTCTGGATTTCTGTAATGCGCTCTACATGGGGCTACCCTCATGCTTGGTCCGGAAACTTCAGTTGGTACAAAATATGGCAGCCAGAGTGGTCTCAGGTACATCTCGGAGAGATCACATAACCCCTGTGTTAAAATCTCTTCACTGGCTGCCTATCAGTTTCCAGGCCCAGTATAAGGTGTTGGTTATTACCTTTAAAGCCCTAAATGGTTTGGGTCCGATTTATCTTCGGAACTGCCTCCTCCCATATAATCCTCCCTGTGCATTCCGGTCCTCTGGGAGGAATTTCCTTCAGCCACAAAAATCTAGGCCGTCTACTACCTCCCAGAGGGCCTTTTCGACAATCATCCCCAGATTATGGAACGGCCTGTTGGACGAGATCCGTCAGATTAAGAGCCTGAGTAGCTTTAAAAAGACGGTAAAGACGTATCTCTTTCGGCAGGCCTTTCCTGATTGATCCTGGCCTTAGGAGCTATACCCTTGCCTTCAATGTCTCTAATTGCCGCTGTCTGATTTTTTTATTGTCTATTTATTTTCATTGTTTATTGTATGTTATTTATGATTTAGTTGGTTTTAATGGATGTTAGTTTAATATGTTTTTATGGGGGAGGGTGGGGGGTTGGGTTTTTTAGATTGTATTGACGTATTTGTAACTGTTGTAAGCCACCCCGATTGTTTTAACAGAGGGGCGGGATATAAATAATAATAATAATAATAATTATTATTATTATTATTATTATTATTATTATTATTATTGGGGGAGGAGGGTGGCTGGGAAATCCTCTGGAACATGTTTATTGGTGCCATGGGGCCAATATCCTCTGCAACAGCAGAGAGAAGAAAATACCAGCTCTGGTGCCATTCAGTGCCAAAGTACATCATTGAATCTTGGCCATTAAGATAAAGCGGGGAGATTCTTCTGTATCCCATCTAAGTAGGAGGCACAGTCAAATGGGATAAGAGATGTGGGCTTGCACCAACAATGTGGAACACCTTGCTCCATGAAGTCTGGGTCTGCCATCCCCCCATTTGTTACCAGCTAGTTTGTGAAAATAGTGGCCTTCCTGGATAGATGGTAATTTACATAAAGAATGTGCTTGTAATTGTTTGGCCAGCCACAAATTTGTGGCTACTATTAAAGATTTCTGATCTTGTGACTGAAGTTATTGTAGTTTGCTCTGAGTGATCAAGAGGATGGGATATAAGTCTTTATACAATCAAACATGTGTACTGCCCAGCTTGTGATATGAGGATCAGGCAGCTTGCAGCCTTCTGTAATAACCTTTCTTCAGCCAGCCATGTCATTACAACAAGCTCCAGTAGTTTGTGTGGTACCACCGATATGACAAATTATCCTCAATGCCGAATAAAGGAAAAAAGTGTGTCTGGTTTATTACAGTTCTAGCCCTGCTGTATTATAACCAGCATGGAAACCACAGTAGCTTGAGCCTTTCATGTTTGCAAGGGTAGAATTTAGAGACCTATTAAGCAGCTACTTTTATTGCTGTCGAAAGTATCACATCATAGACTTTTTCCATGTTGCCTAGAACTTCTTACATTATCCCAGAAGTGCAAGAGAGTGCTGCTTTGCTGTGCCCTCTAGTACACCCAAGGTGGTTCTAAGACTGTGGCAGACTATCTTCTCTTACCTAATTTTATTATCATATCTCTGAGCATCTTTTTAGGTTCTTGGTCTGTTTACAGTCCCTTTTTAATACAAGCTTTTAGCAGATACAGTTCTGGTTAGTTGTAGCTGTATTTGATACTAATGCTATGTTATTGACTTCCAGTATTAACTTCTAGATTTTAAAAAAAAAAAATACTGTAAAATCATGTGCATCACAGCTCAGTGTTGCTGTTGGCCCTGGCTGTTAGGATTGCAGCATTCCCCTGCATGCAGAATAAAATCCACAATAAATCACTGGTTTCTATTTCTGTAGTAACCACTTCTAGTTTAAAAAAACTCAGAAGAAATATTAGAATGTTGCTTTAATGGCTATCATTTAGCTATTTGAATTTAAGATTCTTTTTAAAATGATTTTTTCTGGTAGTAGTTCCTAAAGGCACATGTGCCTCTGATGACAGCATCTTGGATTAACTTAAATAACTTGTCTTTGTAGGCTCACAAAATGAGTTGAGTATACATGTTAATTTTCCATGCAGTTGGTGGGAGATGTAAAACAGGTGAGCTTGTGTCTTTTGAAATAAGGCTGATTTCTTGGCTGAGCTGTTTGGACACATGCTTGTGAGCTTTTGTGTATTTTGATCTGTGAGTTCTGCTGAAACATATGGTCTGAACAGGAGAGGATGCCAAGAGGAAGTGAATCACTGGTGGTTGGGGTGGAGCTTGCAATAGCTCTATATAGCAACTCTTGAGCTTGCAGAAAGATTGTGATGAAGAGTGAGGAAAGACATTTTGCATGGGAGTTTGAGGAGGGAGGCCATAGTGCTTTGTTAATGCTTATGTAGCATGATAGGCCTGGATAGTGAAGAAACTGCTACAATGACCAGCAACATCTGTACCATATTTGTTTTTATGCTTGAGGATATAGAACGATATACCTGCATCTAGTGAAAGCTGGATTCCTTGCTGGAAGTACAGACTCAGAGATAACAGAGCAATTTAGGGCCTTTGCAGACTGCCAGAAATAGTGCAAATTGAGTCCACTTTAAGGGTTGGGGTTAGTGCTAGGGAATCATGGGAATTGGGTTTTTTTCTGAGACATTGAGCCTTCTCTGTCAGAGAGCTCTGGTGCCACAATAAAATACAGTTCCCATGATTCCCTAACCCTTAAAGTGGACTCAATTTGCACTATCTCTGGCAATCTGCAAAGGCCCTTAGTAATATGCCACTTAAGTTGTGTTACTGCTACTTCTTCTGAGCAGACTTTCTAATCCTTCTTCAGCTCTGGAATGAAATTTATTTCATACCTTTTCACCTATAGTAGCATGTACAGTTCCTATGTATGATGCAATATAACCCACCACTATACCAGATGGAGTGATTTGAATAAGTGATTTTAAAGAAAGACCACATTTAAATAATTAAGTTAAATACATTTTCCTATTTTCCTCTCAAGAAAAAAAAATTAAGCTTGATTGGAAATTTGGCAAAGAAAGAAGTGGAGAGGATGTCTTAGGAACAGAAGATAAGTTGAAGACATTTGTTTTGGCAGAAATGGTGCACAATGTTTGGAGAGCTAGGTTGATGGTGAACTCCTTTATGTTTTTCTGGCTTCTCTGTATAGCATGGGTGGCTGTCCTGATTTACATCAATCTTACTATTTCAAAAATACACTAACCCTTTTTTCAGGAGGAGTTGTCTTAGGGCCTCTACAGACGGGCGGCCATGGGCCGCTCTGAGAAGCCAAGGATTGGGGCTGAAGCTGCCCCATGCCTTGGCCCCAATCCACCCTTTGGGCGGCCTTGGAAGAAGCGCTGAAATAGCACTCCTTCCAGAGTGGGCAGAAGGGTTGCCCGAAAAGACGCCGCGTGTCTCTTCCGCATCTCTTCCAGCCCAGTCTGTCCGGACACTGAGCAGGAAGGATGTCATCAGAGCGCTCGCCATGTGCAACGGTGGGTGCTCCGATGACATCCTTGGGAAGGGGTTGGGGTGTCCGGCGTCTGGCTGCCCTTCCTCTTCTCTGTCTCTGCTGTCTGTAGAGCCCCTTATACAGTTTAAAGGAATCAAATAGTTGTTTAAGGCTTTGGGAGGGGGGAGCTTATTTCATTTTTGGGTCTCTGATTTGAGTCAGAGAAATCCTGGCCTTCAGAGCAGCAAAGGACCAACAAACTTGATTTACATACATAAATTTTACAGAGCATGAAATTGGAGATTACAAGCATCAAATTCAATGAAGTCAAAAATACCCTGCTGCAGGGAGTTTGGGCTGAAAGTCTTAGACTGGGTACGATTTGAACTTCATGAAATTTGTTTGCGGATAAGTGATTAATTCACAGCAGCAGCTATCGTTTATTCTTCATTAGAAAACTGTGTTATGCATATACTTCAGACAGAAAACTGCTTAACTGTGTAACCACTAGCAGTTAACTTGAGGATTTGAATGTGAAAAGGAGTGGTTTTTACATTTTATAATAGGGTATGCAGTGGCTCAAGTGGTTAAGACATTGACTCTGTTGATTGCAAGACTGGCAGGTTGGCAGTTCGAGGTCCAGGTGCTGCATGATGGGATGAGCTCCTGTCACTAGTCCCAGCCTCTGCCAACCTAGCAGTTCGAAAGCATGCAAATACAAGTAGATAAATAGGTACCACTTCGGTGGGAAAGTAAACAGCATTCTGTGCAATCATACTGGCCAGAGTGACAACACTGGCTCTTTGGCTTAGTAACAGAGATGAGCACTGCCCTCTATGGTTTGACACGACTTGACAGCCTTGTCAATGGGGAATACCTTTACCATTTACCTTATAATTTAATTAGCAAGCTATTCCAGTATTTTCTTGCTATGAATGTACTCTTGAATCCTTTAGCTATACTTGCTGCCTTTTAAAAATAAATTGTTACATGACTGATAATCTAACCAGTTTTTCATACGGGGCTGGGTCCTGCTAGATCTCACCAGCAATCTTGGAGGCTTCACAAGTAGAGGGGGTGCTCACTCAAGCATTCTGAAAACTGCTGGGAAGCTTTTACAAGAGCCTCCTAAACAAAATCATTACTAAAAGAATCTCAGCAGTTCCATATGGCCAGGAGTTCCAAAGCCAACTTTTTTTAGTAGTCTTTTTTCACTGAATGTCTCTGTGAGGTATCTATGAGTCATGGAACTCTGTATGTGTCTTCAATTATTTGTGCCTCAGGGACAATGCTAATTGTGTACCACACCAGATTTTTATTGCACTTTTTAATGAGTCACTAGTTGAGTTTGGATAGGAGGAATGGTACATTTGAAATAAGGGATAACTGCATCTTTCAGTGAAGTCTCAGCCATGGTCATTTTATATGCATTTGTGGTCCCTTTGCTTAGATTAGATCATCACTAAGAAAATGTTATTTTAGGGGAGTTCCTACATGCACTCCTCACCCCTACTCACTTATACAGATGCTGCTCCTTGGCACAGTATTTGCTGAGTCAGTATCTGACATGTAGACATAGACATTATGTGCAGACATGCCCAGCCTATGGCTGATGTGCATAAATGAACAACTCTATGCAAGCTGCTCTTGAGTTGCTTTTCACATTATTTCACATGCAACACACCATTACTATGTGACAGGTCTCTGTGCGACTGTGAACTGCCAAAGGAGAATTTGATGGTGGCATGATGAAAAATGGCAGCTCTTCCTGGCAAGAGGGGGGCAAGCAGGTTGCTTGTGTCATGTGACAGACTCCGTAGAAAGCTATCTGAAGCAGTATCAATAGCTGCTTGATTGTATGAATCAATATTTCCATGGCTGACTCTGGAGAAAATGGCGGTTTGGTGCAGGCAGCCCTCCAGCCACAGACAGAAGAGAAGAAGATAGCTAAAAGCATGATCCCTATCTCTGATACATACCTAGAGTTCTTGCAAGCCAATGACTCACAACAAAAACTTGCATTCTCCTCCTGCTCCCCCACCATCATTGCATACTGTTCCAATATCACACTTGGCCCTTTTCCCCTAGTTCCTGAAGCTTGGGTCCCTTCATGGTCTTATGAGGCAAGAGAAGTTACTAGCTCAGCCAGCCTTACCACATTTGGTCAAAAGCCTCAGAAGTGCTAGCTGATCAGTTACATAGATAATAGTTTATAGTAACAGACACCATTAATAATGTCTTTGTGGCATTATTACTGCACCACTGTGTTTGGCATTTGAATGTTATGTTATACAGAGTACAGAGAATCAACATTACTTCTGTTTTATCCCCCTCCCTTCAGTGGTGAGGAAACAAATGCACACACACACACACACACACCATTACAAGTTCACACAACAGACCAGATTAAGTAACAATTTATCAATACCTTTAGGCCTTACCATGGAGGCCAAGGCTGAGCATTCATGTCCCTCTTGGGACAGATCATTTGTCATTACAAATTACAAAAAGAGGGCATTGTTTTACAGTATATCTTAATGTATATCAAGACCTGTAGCTTGTCATATGCAGTCTTTTGGCAAATGGCCTGTTTTTCTTCCATTTTAAAAACATTTTTCAATTTCTTGTTAATAGTGGTTAAAATATATATGCAGCATATGGTGAGTTGCAGGGGTGGGGAGCAGAAAAAGAATTTGGGGTGTGAACTTGATTTTGTCAGTTTAGTGGGGGTAACTTATTTTCTAAAGATACCATCTGCACAAGAATTTCATTCTGGTCCCAGGACTGTAATCCAAACCGTGTGGAATCTTCTTCTTTTTTCAAAATAACAAATTCCTCATTTTCCTATGCAACCGCTTGACCCCAAAACCTCATTGCTTTCCCACCTAAATTTCTGAAACACCCCTTTCGTTCCAGTAAGAGTCTGCTTTATTTTTTTGACAGTCCTAAGAATGTGCTTACTCTGCATTGGTAGTGGTTTGATGTAAGTGGGAGTTTCATATTAAAATTCTTAAAGATGGATATGTCCATATTAGACAATCTCAACTGTAAAAAAATAATAATGTCATTTTATCATTACCCATGAAAGCTGGTTCAGATTACATTAATGGCATATGAAGACTGCACACAACATCTGATCTTCCTTTGAGTCTGCTGAGCATCCACAGTGAGTGTAGTGTTTGTAGCAGACCTGTGTTCATAGTCATTTTTTGGACACACTCTGGGATATTGATAGCATGGCTTGACCCTACATATGTATTTTCTATGCAGATGTTACTGTGACTGATATACTGTTTCTTTCTGCCACTATGTGTAGCATTTGCTTGCCATTAACTTCTTCCAAACCACAAAATGTTGTGTGTGAGAGTGAGGGTGGGAATCCATATGCTAGAAGTATATTAGGTTTCTCTGAACTTTATACAAGTTAATACTTTTTTTTCTCTTCATAAAAAGTGAAATGTCAGAATTTATTATGAGCTTCTTGGTGTGAGGTGTTTTTGTGATGGTTTAAAACTTTATAAACATTCCTGGGATGAGACCAATCCTATTTTTCAGCCATCTCTTCCTGTGTCCTGTTTGTTTGCGGGAGAGAATCTGATAGCATGGTATTTGTTAAGACCAATTATATAGCCTTATTCTCTTTACCAAGCATGGAAACGTTTACCTTTACTTTGTTCTGTGCCTGGACGTTGGTGATAATACACTATCATTTGTTTTCCCCTTTTAATTTTGGCTTCTTTAGAGTGTTCTAACTATTTGAGTGACTGTTCAACTGCATGCAAGTCCGTGCTTTGATGTAAAGGCACAATTGCCTTTAAATCTAAGCATTAATACCATGTTCTCCTTTTAAATGCATTACTGCACTGAAATGTATATATACACCATTGCAGGTCCTTCTTGCAAATGAGGAGTCTCATTGAATGGGACAGAGTTCTTTGCTTACTCTCATTCCCAGTTTAAGTTTCTGAATTGGTTGATCTAGTTTCAGATATAACACCAAACCTGTAGTTCTGACCGGTTGGTATATTCCCCATCATTACAATACTTCTGTCTGTGCTTCTTTAGTTTACAAATTGTGGGCACTTGTCTTTATCACCATTTATCTTAGATTGGTATATGTACATGCTTCTATGCATGAGATTACCCAACTCAGACTGGAAGTGCAGAGACGCAGCATTGACCAATGTACTTTGGCTATGACTTTTTTGTAATTAATATTTTCAATTTAGCATCAGTTTACCAAGCATGGAAACGTTTCTCTCTCTATTTCTTAGCAGATATACAGTACAAAGGTCGTTCATCAGTGCAGCCAGAAATGTCTTGAGATGGCATCCTAAAATGTCCAAATGAGACATGTCATGGTCCTTTTATGTAGTATTTTGAACTTGCAAGTCTTGGTTCTCATATTATTGTTTGCAGTATCAGTGTGGCAAATGGTTGAAGTGTAGGAGAATAATTATTTGGATGATGCAGAGAAATCCACAATCCTTTGGGTTATATCCTTTTGAGCCAATTCTTTTGAACCTGTTGACTCCTCTTCTCCACTCCCAGTTTTTTTTTTCCTGTCCTGCCTTGGCACAGATGGAGCTTTTTAGAGTCTTTGTCTTCATTTATTACTCTTCTTCTTCACTGTCTGGATCTTAGATTGTGGGTTGCTCCTCTGCACATCCAAGAATGATTATTCATTGTGAGTACCAATACCTCATTCTCATACTTAGTCTTCCATAGGTATCTGATGGGTTCTTAGTCAAGCACTCTATGGTGATCAGTGTTTTCAGTGCAGCTTGAAGTACTTAATCATCATATAAGTATCCCCTCCCTAAATAAGTGTCTGGTTCCTGCACGTTGTCAAAGAATAGGACTGGATTACCCTAATTATCTCTGTATTGACCCTGCCATTATTCTTAACCTTGCTGCTGCAAATTGCACATAATCAAGATAGAGGAACTAGCCAGGAATTTCTTTTTGTTCCACCCTCTTCAGTGTGTGTTAGCATAACATTAGAAGTATCACAGATTCCTCATTTATTGTTCCAAGTTAATCTAATTTTTGGGAGAAGGGAGACTTTTGGGAGACTTAATGGTTGTTTTTCTGCTGATATGGGAGGCTTTAAAAGCTTCCCTCCCAGACATTCACACACACTGTCTATCTTCATGCACACACACATACAGGTTCACTCATTCATTGTCTCAGTCTTTGGTTTTCCTTTTGAGCAGTTGTTTTAATCTGTTGTGGGAAAGTATATGCTCTTTAACAGTCACCTTAGATACATTTGGTCCTCTCCAGCCATGAGAATATATTTCAGCATTTTTACTGCTTGTCATGGTTGATAATAGTAAGGTAGATAAGTAATGCAATCTTGGTATGAGGATATTTCTTATGTTCCTTACAGGCATTCTCTTGCCTTTTCTGTAGTATAGCAGGCTACCTACAGGTTTGTAACTTCTTGCATATTCCATTCACATGGTTGTTAATAAATTTAATCTGATTAAGAGACTTAATTGCACAATCATGTACATGTTAACTCAGAAGTGGCCAATGTAATGTACGTCTGTGCAATTAATTGTTTGTGAATGCATGTATGTGCATTTGTGTATGTTTGTATATTTGTGTGGTTGTATAAATGTATTGAATTAGTAGTATAGTCCTGTAATGCTTGACTTATACCATGTGAAAACAGTTTGGCACATTATTATTATTTTATTTAGTATTTGTGATTGATGGATATCAGAAAAAAGGTCTTATTCCTATCAAGAAGGTTGAGCCAATGTATGTCAATGGTCTGAGTGCTGGACTACGACTCTGGAGGCAGGGTTTGATTCTTTGCTCAGTCATGAAATGAGCTGGGTGACCTTTGGCAAATCACACTCTCCCAGTCTCAGGGGAAGGCAATGGCAAACCTCCTCTGAGCAAAACGTGCCAAGAAAACCCAAGAATACATTCGTTTTAGGGTCATCATAAATCAAAAACGACCTGAAGACACACAATAACAGCAAAGTAGCTGCAGTCCTTAGGGTAAGAGATTTGTCCTTAGGTTTCCTTATAGTATCACATGGATTTGAGGGATGAGTATCTCAAATTCTAAAGAATTTGGTAATCCTGGTGTATTTAGCACTTCAAGGAAACCTCTTGAAGTGCTTGGTATGTCCTCATTCCTTTGCACATTTATATTGAGATGCAAGTAATTCCCCTAAGCACATGCCATCTCAAGTAGGATGTCAGGTATATGTTTGTGAAATTAAACCAGGTCTAACCCTTAGCAGGGAACTCCACATACTTAGAATTATGGGGCTTATTTCTCAGAATAAGAAAAGGAAAGGGCTGAATCTTTTATGCTGGTGGTGCTGGTGGCACAGTGGTTAAAGGCAGCCACAACATTGTGAGTTTGAACCCACAGGGTTCTAGGTTGACTCAGCCTTCCATCCTTTTGTAGATTGGTAAAATGAGTACCCAGCTTGTTGGGGGCAATTGGCTAACACATTGTAAACTGCTTAGAGAGTCCTTAGTTCACTATGAAGCAGTATAGAAATGTAAAGTGCCATTGCCATTGCTACAGTTGTTTCGATCTAGAAGTTTGGTTATAAACAGCTTTAGTTACATTTGTGTGGTCTTGCTAGGCTACTTTTGCAGGCTCACAGTGCCTTTAGTCCAATGCTGTTAAACCATCTTGGTACTGATTTTAAATTGAGGTATACAGTTTGATGCAAGGTCACTGCAGAGCTCCTCCAGTATTGATTTACAGTGCTGCTGAAGGCTGCAGACTTGAACGGTCTCCAGACTTTGTAGTAGAGGGCTTGGTAGGGGCTTGTAGATAGGAAGTTAATGCCTGCTGCCTCGCAGACTCATTGTGTGTGTGTGTGTGTGTGTGTGTGTGTCTGCTCATTTCTACAGTATGTGTTCATTTATTTTATTTACATGCAGTGACTCCCAGAAAGAATAACTAAAAAGAAAACAATATTTTTTTTCATCACATAAAACATAGAATCCATAGAGTTGGAAGAGACAACAAGAGCCATCCAGTCCATGGAGGAACACACAGTTAAAGCATCCTGACAGATAGCCATCCAGCCTCTGCTTAAAAACCTCCAAAGAAGGAGAGTCTACCACCCTCCAAGGGAGTGTGTTCCACTGTCACACAGCTCCTACTGTCAGTTCTTCTTAATGTTTAGGTGGAAGCTCTTTTCCTGTAGTTAGAATCTGTTATTCTATGTCCTATACTCTGGGCAGCAGATAACAATATAAAATTATATAAACTGCATACAAAGTTTAAAAAGAAAGATGAAATATTCCAGTAAAAAGAGCTTTTCTGCCTATACATTAAAAGCCTGCTTAAACAAAAAAGTCTTTGCCTACCAGTGAAAGGAAAGCGGGGAGGAGGCCAACTACCTTCCTGTTGGAAGGAGTTCCAGAGGATAGGAGCAGCCATTGAGAAGGCTGTGTCTCATGACTTCACCAACTGAGCCTGTGATGGTGGTGGGACTGAGAGAAAGCCTTCCCCTGTAGATCTTAAAACTCTGGCAGGTTTGTACTACTTTTAGCATTCTGAACATGCTATCAGACAAAGTGCATCCTAGTTTCTACAAATTTGCGTTCAATGTCCAAAAAACAGCCTTCTTTTGGCATAGATAGGTTCAGGTTGAGTCAGGGATAAGGTAGTTGTTGCATTGTCATTGGGAATTAATAATTTTTTAAAAAAGATCATTCCTTCCTTTTAGATGAGTCGGCTACTTGGTTTGATTGGTATGTGTCACTTATAGAAGGCCATCATTCTTTGAATTAATTTCTTCTGCCAAATCTTGATACATGTTGCATTCTTTTTAAATGCTGAAAGCTCTCTGCCAAGATACATTCAGTCTTACTTGGGCTGTGGCAGATGTAACAGTTCTTTTGCGCAGCCATGAGTAAAGCATTATAGTGGCTTGCAGGATTATGCACTGGTGTTACGTGTAACCTGGTTTAGCTATAGTTAAAGTGTTGGTTTTCATGCTTAACCGTCAACCATAATAAATGCCAGTCATGAGAATTCACACTTTGTTGAAGGAATAAAAATGTGATCTTGTAGCTATCTAGCCTCCTTGAATCCCATTTTGGGTGGAAGGCAGGATATAAATCTGATAAATAAATAAATCTTCCAGTTGTTTAACCATTAAATGTTTATTATGTTAGTTGCTGTAGATCAGTCAGGACTTGCTTAAGCTATTACAGGTAAGAAATCTGTACAGGCTGTATAATTGAGGAAGGAAAAAAATTAAAAATAGTTTGCACAGGGAGGAATATGGAGATAGCACATCACTGGATTATTTGGTTGGTTGTAAATATTAATGCGTAGTGAGTTATTCATAACATGCCTGCCCAGCATTCTGAATAAAGCTGCTTTTTTGTGTGAATCTTCTCTGATTCAGTTTTTCATGCAGTGTCTATCTTTGAATAACTCATCAACCCTAGATGACATTTTGAGTTGTCCTGTTTAGAAGAGTAAGAGCAAAGCAGAATGAACACAAAGGGAAATGAAAATGTCATATTATATTTTGCTGGGGGAAAGCTTTGTACACAGAAATTAGTTATGAAACATAAATGAATTTTACAACCAGCCTTATTGTCCAGAACATAGCCTTAAACTGTATAAGCCTGGGAGAAACCTTGCATGGTGGTTGTCATAGTAACAGTAACTGGATTTTTAAAAGAAATTATATCTGAACTGTTTTATCAGGATTCCACAAGAGTTTGACTAACCTTGGTAGCTTTTCAAAATCCATGGTCACCATGACCCTGCAGGCAGGGTGCGACATCCTGCTGTGCTTTGGAGGTGACCATGGTCCTTCTAAAAATACAATGTGAGACTGAGGATGCTTTCCAGCTCCAAATGCAGATCATTTTGTTTAAAAGAGTAACAAGTGAATTTGTGGGACCATGTGCTGAAGAGATATCTGTGTGTAAAAGGGTGTAGAGAAATAACACTTATATGGAAAAAATCTGTAAAGTGAAGGTCTTTATAACCCCAGTCATATAGGGATGAGTGAAAGATGCTGGGGACTGTAAAAGAGACAATTAAAAGGTGGTATAAGAACTATATTTAACATTTGAAGAACTCTCACATAGGCTACAGAGCAGTAGACCTTTTCTTTCCTTCATAGGTTAAAACCTGAACCATTTCTCTCGAATTCCCTAAAGGGGGATTCCGACTAAACATTAGGAAGAACTTTATATGAGCTGTTTGACAATGGAAAAGATTGACAGAAGTTTGCAAGCTCAGCCTCATTAGATATTTTTAAGCAGATGCTGTATGACCTATCTATCAGGATGGTCTGATAGTACCTTTTCTGCCTTAGCAGGCAGTTGTACTAGCTGATGGTTGGTTTTTTGATATCGCTTTGGATGCTTAATGTCTTCAGTGCACATGAACTATTGTGAATTCCATGAAACTCAGCATATTTGTACAAGTGGAGCAAAAACGTAGTATTAGTAAGGTAAACAGACTTGGTAACAGCAACTTCTATTACTGTACTAAATACACTTCGGGTTCCCTAGAGGAAATGACTTGAGCCTCATTGGATTGATTGTTGAACCATAAGATGCACTAAAACAATAATATACTCAGTGATTGTCAGATGAGGAGCCATAGTTCAGTGGACAGAATATCTTCTTTGCATACAGAGGGTGTTAGATCCATCCCTGGCATCCTTGTTAAAGGACCACAGGTAGCAGGACCTTGAAAGGCTTCTCCCTGACACCCTGGGCAGTAGTTGCTAGTTGGAATGATCAATAGTGGCCTCAATGAACCAATAGTATAACTTAATATACAGCAGCTTCACACATCATATGGTCAGAACTTTTGGATACTTTATAGAAGTACAAATTAGGAATGTCATATGCCCATGTTCTCATCAACAAATGACAGACTTCTGTTAATTGCTTGGAGAGAGAGAGAGAGAGAGAGGCAGAAGCCTGTGTTCTATTCTGTGGAAACTTGCTATGATTGTGTATAAAACACTGAAAAATGGCGAGCAGTCATTGTTCTGTATTGTAGAAACACAACTAATAGACATGAACCAATAATGATTATTGGATTTGGACTAGACTGCTGTGTATTATGCATACAATGATATGTATTGTATCTGAGGTGCTATACCAAATACTGGCTAAAATAAAGTAACAAACGGCATACTAATGGCATATATATGTCTGTCCCTGATTTTCAATCCACTATATAGGTACATCTGAGGAAGTAGGCTGAAGTCTATGAAAGGTCATTCTGTCAACTTCTTTCTTTCTGTTAGTCTCAAAGGTGCTGCAAGATCTCTCTGCAGATGTGAAGAAAGTAGCAGATGTGAATTGGCATGACTGCATATATAACGTCATGTTTCAGTTTACAGAAGTAGTTTGAAACTCTTATAGCTGACATCCAGTTATAAAGTGAACTGCATTTTCTTCTTTGCATTTTGTACTATGAAAGTGTATTTAATAAGTTCCAAAAGAGTGCTGAAATTTGGGATTTCCAGGAGTAAGAGCTGAGGAATAACAGCTTCTGTATAAGTTTGAGAGAGAGTCTTTTAGCAGGGTTCCCGAAATAACATAGCTCATGCTCAACCAGGCTGAGGGAATGGACCCCCCCAAGACCTCTTTTTTAGCAGGGAGGAAACCCTGCACCCAGCGTCAGTTCCACATTTCTTACACTGTATTCATCATGTTTACATGGTTGACTCCCATCTGCTCCTAAATAGACAGTAAATGCCAACATTGCCCTCTTGATGTCAAGTGATGGAAATAAGAGGCAGAACTGTGTGTCATTAATATATTGATAATCTTGGCCTTTGGATATCCTTCTTCATGTAGCTCAGACTTACATGAACTTGGATTGCTCCAGGTGTCCGTATCTATGACTCCCATCATTCCCAGCTGGCAAGGCCAGGGTGCATGAAAGTTCTGGGTCAAAGCAACTGGAGGAACCTAGATTACAAAAGTCTAGTGTGAATGTTGAACGTCATGTGAAGCAAAACAAATCCTACATGATTCCTACAGATAAGAAGCCAACAGCTTTCTCCAGTATCAACCTGATCAAATTTGCAGGAAAGAACAGAATCACTGAAGAATAATGTATCCTGTGAACCCATCCCTTCCACCTGGTCCAGAAAGATGCCATGGCTAAATAATATCAGTCCCAGAAGTGATCTGGAAGAATCAGCAGGATAGGACTCCCTTGATACTCTCCTGGCACAGCTTGTCCATCAAGGTGGAAAAAGTTTTCATTTCAAAACAGGTCTGGAACCCAGATCAATACAAATCCAGTCAGTTTCTTCTAACTTGAAAAAAAAATGGGGCCATCTCCGAGAATAAGGTAGTGCATCCTCGTGGGGCAGCCCAAATATGGAGAAATAAGTTTGTTGTAAGAGCCAGTGTGGTGTAGTGGTTTGATGTTTGATTGTGTCTCTGGAGAGCAAGGTTCGATCTGCTCAGCCATGAAACCATTGGGTGACCTTAGAAAAGTCGCATCCTCTCAGCATCAGGGGAAGATAATGGCAAACCTCTGAACAAATCTTGCCAAGAAAACCCCATGATAGGTTCACCTTAGGGTCATGATAAGTTGGAAGAAACTTGAAGGCATACAACAACAACAGCAACAATGTATGTTGTAAAATAATAGGACTGTGAGTGTGTGACTCTGAATTGTAGGGTAGATAATTGAACACTCCATACAGCAATTAGCGTTTGATATTTGTGAGATTTCTCAGGTGATCTATTATGTGGGATGGGATTTTGCTGTTCTAAGAGTTAAAATCCCACTGGATGCAAACAAATCCTGGGAATATCTCAAGTGCCTCTTTCTATTCCATCTTTGAAATACATGGATCTGCCTTTTGTATGTGCTTCATTTCCTTGTTTTTGTTCATTTCATGCTTGCCAGAAGATACTAGGTAAGAACCAAGGGTGAAAGTGGAGGCTATCTTGACTGCCTTCATGTTTTCTTATAAACCAACAAATAAACAAATAAATAAAAACCAACATCCTTTTGTTTTTACTTATTAAAAATTAACTGTTAACTGTGTTAACAGTTGCCTACTTCAGCTTTTCAGTCCTGTCGCATCAGTAGAGGACAGGATGACTGACAACAATAGCAGCCAAATAGCAGCAGCTCTGGTAATTCTATCCAGACGTCCAATTACAGCACTCTTCATTGATTGATATTGTGCGCCAAGTGTGTTTGTACAATCACATGTACTCGGGTTGCAGTGGATGCCACAACACCAACTTCAAAGTCTCTGGATATTTACCATGGTACAGAGGACAATATGGTTAATTTTAAAACCTAAATGACAACATAGACCATTGCTGCTTCAACAGACATCTATTGTTGGATCACAGAGTTTTGTATTGGCTTTATTTATTTTTTTCTGTCCCAGGAATTCTGTATAATGATAATTTATACCAATTCCACTACTGACCTACAACAATGAAGTCTGATGTACTTCGTCCCAAAAGGTAAGATAGTAGTTATTTTAAATAGAAAGTTGTTCTGCTACTTAATTTTCAACTTACTTGAATATATGGTTTCTCCTCAGCTGATGGCTCAAAGTTAGTTGCAGTTACTCTTCTTGTTGCTACCCTGTTGTAACCCTGCTTTGAATGTCCTCCCAAGTAAGTGCAAAAGTTTCACTTCCAAATCATGCTTTAAACATGGCCTGCTAAAATACACGATGTCTAAAGTTCACTACGATTTTATGTTACAGGTTACACAGTGTGATGGATCCACTGGGTTGTCATATGACCACAGAATCCCTGTCTCTTGGATTCTCCTTCCTACTCCCATTTAACATTGGAGAAGCTTCTGCTTTTATGACCCGAATGTAATTGGAGCTAGGTTACAGCATGTTTGAAGCAATTTGTTTCCAAAGGACAATGTGTTTCCTAGAACCAGGACAGCTAATTCCACAGACTCACCGTGTGGCTTCTCGAGCACATCTGTGTTGCAAAGAGTGTAATTTCTTATCTGTTAACACAGGGCTAGGGATCAGAACCATCCAGGTTGCTAAATTGAATGTTTTAAATTTTCATTAGACTCACTGCATGCGGTGAATTTTAAGTTAATCTGAATGAACTGACAATGACCTGACATAAAAGCAGTCTGAAAACAGTATGTATAATAAACAATATTAATAAATATATGTCAAAACCTATCTGTAGAAGTTTTACTTAACAGACATTTTATAAGATTCTAGAAAACTGTCCAAACATGCTTCTATACTGTGGTGATAGCAGCTATGATGTGCAATCATAGAAAAAAACAAAAACAAAAACAAACCTCAGATGAAAGCTAGAAATCCAGGTGAGGATAAATGAAAATTGATTTGTGGTTTCTTGACAGCTGTATTCTTGTCTCCTGTTTTTCAGTACTTATGAAGAAAATGCATGTAAATGTGTGCTTTTTCAAGAATACCTGGGGAAAATACGATTCATGGGTAGGAGCAAGCATAACATGTACTCTTGGATTCTTAAATGGTTCATGTTACACTACTTATTTCTTGAAGTTACTTCTTCTAATATTCCCTTTTCTGGTTGAAGCTGACATTAAAGCAGAAGCTGATTTGAAAACAGAAACAGTCATGCTATCTTAAAGCAATATGAGAGAAGGAGAAAAAAAGTAGCTTTGCAGCTGCATGGTAAGAACCTCAGGCTGGTGCATTTGCCACATGTAAGCATGCATACATTGGCCCAACTGCTTCTCATAAAGCCTCTGAGGATGTTGGTAGAATGGCGCAAAATGTTTTTCATTTTGCAGCACTCCTTTGGCTTTATGACTTCTTGACAACATCTTGACAAAATGCAGGTCTATGACTAACATTGTGATTTTTCTTTCTTTTTTAACACCTTTGCCTGATGAAGGCAGCAACGGAGCTTCAAAAGCTTGCAACATGTATATTGTGCTTTTTGATTGTCCCAATAAAGATATCTGTTTTGGGGATTGTGGATGTTACTGAACTTTTCTATATAGCCAACATGGCTACCCCAGATATGCTTTCTGGATATTAAGATACCACTTTTTAGCCGTATCAGAGGAAACCTAAAGAGAGGGCCAATGGACTGGGACTTTTACATATTTGAGGTTTCTACCTCCAAGAAAGGTAAAATTATATTTAAAAAAAACATGCATTGGCATGTTTTACCTTGACAACATCTAAAAGTTTTCCTGATGCAAAAGCATGGAGGTTCCTGAGAAATTCAGTGTTCTCTGCCTAACAAAGAAGCTTGTAGACTCACAGGATTCAAGATAAACTGGATCTCAAAGGCAGAAGCTTTTTGTATTGCTAATGGAATTTAAAGTTTATTTCCTGGACTTGAAGAATCTCCCAATAATCACATGGCCAGAAGGAGGAGGGACCGGCCTGAATGAATACGCCTCTATACCATCTGAACTGAGGACAACAACCACAACACCTTGTCAAAATGCAGGCTTATCATCATTATTTGTTTTTTCTTACTGCTGGATAATTTTTAACACCTTTGCCTGATGAAAAAGCCAGTGGAGCTTCAAAAGCTTGCAACATGTATATTGTGCATTTTGGTTTGCCTAATAAAGGTATAACTATTTTGTGGATTTTGGATGTTATTGTACTTTGCTATATGGCCAACATGGCTACCTCTGGACAAGGCCTTTCTGCAGATGCCCCATAGATCCCCTCTTTTTTTTACCCAGTCAGTTTCCCATGTTGTTCTAAGAAATACATGTGTACCAAACTGATGCAGATGTGCTTGTTTTTCATAATATAATGTTCAGGATCTAGTGGTGACTTCTGTTACTTCCACCAGAATTTCAGTCTCTAGTGCACTTAAAATATCTGGAGGTCTGGGAAATCTTCTAGAGCAGGTTTGCACTCCTATTGAGGTCTGGAAAAGGAGAGGAAATTCTTGAGTGTAGCACTGGATACCAAAGTATACCACTGGATCTAGGCCACTATATTTTGAATTATGTATTCTTCTTTGCGATCTCTGTGATTCACACAAATGGGAGTGTGTGTTCACAAATGACTACTTGAAGAACCACAGTTAATGGGTAAGCAACTAGTTATTCTGTCATGGAGGAAGTTGGGTTTATTACAGAAAGAAATACAATTATGCAATATCTCCCCCTCCCCTTTTAATTGAACATAGGCTTTTGAAACTAAACAAGTTATGTATTTATGTAGACATATCTGACCATATTGTACAATGAACCTTGTGAACATCTCTAACCATATTGTACAGTGGCATATGGCACTCGTGAACTAAATAGTGCACAATTTGCAATATTTGTAGGCGCTAAATGGGGGGGGGGGGAACCACCCATTAGATGAGGTATTTGCCATGTGAACAATGACTCAACTTGTACAGTTACGTATTCACTAGCTTAAAACAACTGATCTTTGAAAATAGAAGTGATAGAAGTGGACTGTCAGTTGGGTTGCAAAGGATGGCAGAATTGCTCTAATACCAGCTATTTTAGGAGAGATTTGAGTATCCATCCACTGAAACTCTGTGTGCTGTTCAGTACAGTGATATATGCTGCCTTTAGTCTGTGGTAACCTAGCAACAAGGCTACACACCCTTCTTTTGAGGAAAGCTGAAGGATGCTTCAAACATACTCTTGTGCATCATGGGTACCACTTAGTATTTTGAACAATCTCAGCATTTCCATCATATTACGTTATCAGGGAGTGATAGGAATTTGTTGGTCTCCAGCTGATCATTCTACATTCAGCATTACCGTCAGTATGCCAGAAGGAGGAATAACCTTCATCAGAACTCTTGCACTATACCAGGAATGAGTGTGAATTCTGGAGGTGAGATTGTTACAGGCTGAGTGTTTACATTGCAATCAATAGTAATTCTAAATACATTAGAAGCTACACAAGTAGAGAACTGCATAAACTTACAGGTAGGGGTGTGTGACATTGCCCATCTAACAACGTAACCAGTCATATGCAGACTTATCAGAATACTTAAGGGAAGAACTGTTGGTAAGAGTACAACCTTGAATACCTTGGATTGAAGCTGTTGTTCCTTCAAGCTTCTTTGGGCCCAAAGAACATAGGCAATTGAAGGGCAGGTGTTGGAATTCGATTCTCATCTTTCCCCTTGATTTTTTGTACTCTTAACCCAGATGCGTTATAGAGAAAGGCACTTCGGTGTTTGGAAAGATTGCACATCCTACATAGAACTCTTTACATTGATGTTTTGCACCAAAAGCTTATGAAACTAAATGTATCGATTCTCCTCTTCAGTGCTATTAGGCTTTCTTATCACAGTGTTTGATTTTCAAGTTTCTTTTCTGATAGCAAAACTCAAATGTTAATAACTACCCTTGTCTTTATGCCAGGACTAAAAATCCACTTGATGATCTCCGGTTTCACAAATATGATTGTGACAAAAGTGTGGTTTAAGACACTGTTAAGTATAAGGACTTGAGACATCATATTCCATAGCAGCTTTACTCATATCATTATACCTGTAATTGCTGAATATTTAGCGATGATCTCAGTATGCTCTTAATACATTTGAAGTGCCTAGTAGTTCCAGAAGTTTGGAAAGTTCTATTGATTTTCTTTCAGCTTCAGAACCATCGGTTTTATGCTTACTGTATATACTCGACTATAAGTCGACCTCATGTATAAGTCGAGACCAGGTTTTAGGGCCAAAATTATGGATTTTAATATGACCCATGGATAAATTGAGGGTAAAACTTAGGGGCATGTCACAAAGGATCTCTAAAGGATGAGGGAAAGGAAAACAATGCCAGAGAACTTACAAAATTCCAGCGGGCATAACTGTGCGCTCACTAAAGGCTGGATAGATGAGAGAGTAGAGGGGGATCAGTCCTCCAGGACAGATGACACTCTTGCCTTTCACCAGTGAATGGTTCCTTTTTAAAATAAAAGTTAAAGTACAGTATTTAACATTGACCCATGGATAGGTTGACTCATGTTTTGGGTCAATTTTTGACTAAAATGTTTACACTTATACTTGAGTATATACAGTAAATAATACCATGAGACAGGTAGGTATATAGTGGCAAATGAAGGAGGAAGACAAGCTCTTCTTGGAACCTTCCTGTGTTGGAGGGAGGGAAGGAAAATGGGGTGGGGAAATCTTGAGATTGTCCACTTTCAGTCTGTGCAGTCAAAGGAACAACTCATGCTGCATTGCGTTGATTTCTGTTGGTGGAAATGCAATTTAGGAATGGGAATAAAATTCTGATCAGAAGCATGCCATAGAACACCAGTTCCCAATCTTCAAATTATGCTGGGCCACAAAAGCCATCATTGCTAGACCACATAACCAGTGACCAAGGATATTATGAGTTGTATCCAGCAATCTCTGAGGACCCAAGTTTGGAGATCATGAGTGGAGACCTTCCTTTGGTCAAAGGACTGAATTCAGTTGTGGAGAAGTTCTTATGGGGCTTCATTCTAATGGTGACCTGTGATTCCCCACCTAGGCAGTTTGTGAAAACAGGTGATCTGTATTTTGGGTATTTGTAGCTTCATGTAAGTGACAGACATTTGGAGAGTTCTGACACTGAAAGCACATCATTGTTTCAAAAGTAAGGGGCAAAAAAAGCAAATTACTTCATCAGCACAGGTTTAACAAGACAAGTTGCTTTTAGATTAAATGAAATCAAGGCGTCAGAAGATTGTGGGAATATATTTCAGCCTTCATAGTATTTGAACACATTTTAAAATGCCTATCCCTCTGTGTATGTGTGTCTGTACACTATTTTATATTCATGTCTTTCTTGCTGTTTAGAGGTTTAATTTTTAAAAAGTAAATTTCTCTTCAGAAGAAGACAAAACTTAACCCTCTCTATGGAAAAGGCAACTCCTCTGGCTGTGTTGGAGCAATGTAATCTGCCTCAGTAGAAGAATTTCACAGTTTACAACCTTGTGTGCTGAATGTGTGGTTGCAACAAAATTAATTGAAGTGAGCTGCAGGTCTGTAAAACTGACTCGTCCTGCTTTCTGTCTTTGATTGTTTTTAATAGGTCTAAGAGGGCTAATCAACCTTGGGAACACATGTTTTATGAACTGTATTGTCCAAGCACTTACCCACACTCCACTACTGCGAGATTTCTTCCTCTCCGACAGACACAAATGTGAAATGCAAAGTCCCAGCTCATGTCTGGTCTGTGAAATGTCTACGCTTTTTCAGGAGGTGAGTCACCCTTTCCCATTACCCATCACTGTAGTTTGGAGTTGCTGTTCTGCTTTCATTTTTTGGTCTCTTCAGAACTCACCTTCATGATTTCATTCCCATGATCATAGCACAGCACCATCTGGAGATGAAGTACTGATCATGACTATGATTTTCAGATTCAAATTCCAAGCCATTGTTAGCACACACAAAGAGAGCTAACCTTTGAAATGGATGATCATTTACAGTTTACAGACTCCTTATGAAACGTTGTCCATAGCTGATCTCCACATTCTACACAGAAATAATATTGGTGTTCTATGCCATCCTTCATACAACCCGTTTGGTTCTTAACACCAAAGAAGAATTCATTGTCAACATCTTGCATGAATTGTAGACTTAATTTTTTTCTGACTGGGAAGGAAAGAACTGGAAGTTATTATGAAACTCAAGCCCTTTAGGAAAATAGCTGCAGGATTGTTCTCTCCCAGGTGACGTACTTCAGGATTTCACACTGAAAATAATGAGGCTTACCACTGCACATTAGCATTACCTATTTTGTGTAGGAGTGCCACTGTATTGTATGAAACTCTACTTGTAATGTTGTTTGCTTTAAAAACACAGGTTTTAAAGTTACTGTTTAATGATCCTCAAAATAATTTTTATTTATTGGATGGATACTTCAGTCTGTCTATTTCCTTTAACAAATAATTGTGGGCATATTTGTAAGATATTTGTTCAAATAAGTAGGTGATGGGTAAGGTAAACCCATCTGAAGACTAAAGAATGTCAGGATTTCCTAAGGAATTTTGAAATACAGGCGGAGTGTCCTTTATTTGAAATGGTTGGGACCAGAAGCGTTCTGGATTTTAGATTTTTGGGGGATTTTGTAATACCTGTAATTGCATATGCATACATAATGAGATATCTTGAAGATGGGACCCAAGTCTAAGTACAAATTTCTCACATACATCACACAATTGGAGGTAATTTTATACAATATTTTAAATGATTTTGTGCATGAAACAAAGTTTGTGTGCACTGAACCACCAACAAGCAAAGATGTCGCTATCTTATTAGTAACAATTTTGCCTAGCTGTCCTTCTTGCCCTCTGTTTGTATGCATATGAGGAAGGAGCATTATCTGATCTAAACAGGGCATTACAGATATAATAGATCTTTTAATTGTTTAATGGTTTTAAATTACTGCTGGTTATTTTTATCTTATTTCTAATACAGTTTAATTTGATTTTGGGGGGGTTAGGGATTGAGGGTGAGATGGAATTGTTTTAACTTTGTTCTTTTTAATCTTGTTCGCCGCTCCGATTGCCCAGCAGAGGAGCGGGATATAAATAATAATAATAATTATTATTATTATTATTATTATTATTATTATTATTATTATTATTTAATTGTGTTTAAGAAACCAGGAGCCAGCCACAGGATTGCACTCCCCCCCTTCCTATTCACAGGGAAGGGATAAATGGATACAGCTAAGGTTGATCAAACTCACTGGTTAACCAGACTTTTTACCCAGATGTATTGCTTAACCCTCGCTGAGGAGGAAGAAGAGGGTAGTTCACTCTCCTAACCTCATTGCATTTCCTCTAGCAGCCTTTTAACTGCAGTTATGAGAGCAGCACCACTATTTGTGCACCAGCCATCTTGTCCTAGATTTGGGAGGCTTTATCCAGTCCCCATTTCTAGCTTGGTGTTTACCAAAAGATAGTAAAACCAACCAGTGAATGTTAAAAGGAAGCGTTGATTCCAAGTATATACAGAGATTAGAAATCAGACATAACTAAGGGTCTTTATCTGAAAGCTTCAGACTTTTTAATTTAGCTATGTGCAGTTAACTAGACTACTGCTTCCTCAATATGGCTATTTAGATGAGCTATAGGTATATCTTGCTTGGTTTTTTTTTTTTTTGGTTTTTTTTTTTTGAGATGTCTCCCCACACTCTGTTACCTTTTATATACCTCTAGTATTATCTTGCCTTTTCACATCAAAAGGCAGGATCAATGTTATCCCTCAAGGGTCTGTTTTGCTTCTTAGCCTGTTTTTTCTTGTCTGCTGAAATAATGCACATTCAGAATTGCACCCATGTTAAGGTCCTTTGGCGGCAGGGGAGCAGCTTAAATGAAATGCAGAAACACTGTTGCTCAGTAAAACCTGCACAGATCCTGCAATTTCAAGCATGTTGATTGGGAGCATTTGCATGATAACAGCCAGTAGTTTGAGAGAGCTGTGCTTAAAATTATATTTTATCCTAATGAATGACTACACTATAAAAAAAGAGGGAGTGGAATCCAGTGGCTGCAGTGAAGTAATTATGGAAAATGTTAGTGGGTAAAATAACTGGATAGTGTTGGGGCTAATTGTAAGAAATGACAGGACAGAAAAGGTATATTGCTGCAGCTCCTTGAAATATATTGGCAGGGTAGCTGTGTCATTAGACTTCAATTACCAAACTTCAGCTTTAGTCCCTTGGTGTCATTCTTTTTGGCATCTGATAGTTGCCTGTTGATCCTTTAGTACATAAAAGGCATTTCTGCATTCTTGCATTACTGCAGTGTAGTTTCAAGGCAAGTGGTAAGTTGTGCAAGAGAACTACCCTCATACATACATTATGTTATATGCATGCAAATCTGAAAATTAACAGGGATGGTTCCTTTTTTCTCCACTCTCTAAATGCCTAAATGGTTGAACAGTTTACTGACTACCCATATGAACATATTACTGAGCTGGAATCCTGGTCATCATAGAAGAACTCCCAAGAGAGATATGGGAAGGTATCCATGCTGTATCTTGAGCGCAATGGTCTGGATTTTGTGGTTCAAAATCTGAAAAAACTCAGGGGGATAGCACTATTGTGTTTTTTTAGCGTTTGTACAGGCAACAACTACCCATTTTCTCTGCTATTTTTATCTTGAGATGATTTCCCCTAATATGTAAAAGCACCTTCAGCTAATGGGAACCAGCATTTTGTAGTGGTGTGAGTGTTGGACTAGCAGTTCAGAAAATCTGGATTCAGATCCCCACCCAACCATGGAAGTCTCCTGCCTTATGGTTGCTGTAAATTAGAAATGGTTTGAAGGCACAAAACAACAAACTTATTAACTGTGTTTGATTCATAAGCAATTTTTGAAAGTAGACTTCAAAATTTAAGCATTTCTCCCTTGAGATCTGTGTCATTGTTCACATTATACTGTTAAAAGGCATTGTTGTTGTTTTGTTGTTGTTATTGAAGGGATTGGAAAACATTTCACTGTCTTGTTTTATTCCCTCTCCCTGCCCCATATCCCAAGCAGTTCTACTCTGGGCACCGATCTCCTCACATTCCATATAGGTTATTGCACCTGGTATGGACGCATGCACGGCATTTAGCAGGGTACGAGCAACAGGACGCGCATGAGTTCCTCATCGCTGCATTAGATGTGCTACATCGACACTGCAAAGGTAAGGCTTTGTTCTGAGGTGTATGACTTCTAGGGTCTCCTCACACACAAGAATGAGTCACTGAGGCATTAACCATACTCAGTTTTTCTTTCTTGTCAATATATTAGAAACATTATACTGTTTCACCTTTTTAAAAGGCATGAGATACCTTGACTCATCTGTTTCTGTTTTTATTAATTCTGTGGATTTAATACTGTTTTAAGGGGGGGAAGGATTGTTGGCTTTGGGATATTATGTAAGATTTTATGGTTGTGAGCCGCCCTGATTGGTTTTCTAAAGAGCGGGATATAAATCAATTTTATTATTTATTATTATTATTGCTATCCTTGCATATCCTATCTTAAATTCCTGCTGGGAAAAATGGTTTATATTGTGGATATTTTTGTATCAGGTTCCACATTTGAAGGAAGGGCCAATCTAGAGTAGGCTAATACTCACAACTTCACCTGAATAAAATGTATATATGGTGGGACAGAGGAGAATAGAAACATCTTTTGACATGCTAAACATAAATTGGTTTTAGCATCACCTTTTGTGGACTAGAATCCACTTCATCAAATGCATAAAGTGTTACTGGCTACTCCCTGGAATTTTTTCTTGTTGCTTCCATCTGATCACATATTTTGGGCACATTTTGTTGTTGTTGTTGCTGTTAACTACCTTCAAGTCAACGTTCATATGGTGATCCTATGAATCAGACAGCTTCAAAACCCCTTGTCCTCAATGTCTCTGCTCAGGTCTTGCAGATTCAGGACTCTGACCTCCCTGGTTGAGTCTAGCCATCTGGCATGCAGTGTTCCTCTCTTTCTACTGCTTTCTGTTCTAGATCTAGGTCAGACCCCACCTGGAATACTGTGTCCAGTTCTGGGCACCACAATTCAAAAAGGATGTTGAAAAATGAGTGTGTCCAAAGGAGGGTGACTAAAATGGTGAAGGGTCTGAAAACTATGCCCTGTGAGGAACGACTTAGGGAACTGGGTATGTTTAGCCTGGAGAAGACATGGTTATGATAGCCCACTTTAAATATTTGAAGGGATGTCATATTGAGGAGGGCGTAGCTTGTTTTCTGCTGCTCCAGAGAACAGGACCCGGAACAATGGATGCAATCTACAGGAAAAGAGATTCCAGCTCAACATTAGGAGGAAGTTCCTGACAGTAAGGGCTGTTCAACAGTGGAACACACTCCCTCAGAGAGTGGTGGAGTCTCCTTTGGAGGTCTTTAAACAGAGGCTGGATGGCCATCTGTCGAAAATGCTTTGATTTTGAGTTCCTGCATGGCAGGGGTTTGGACTGGATGGCCCTTGTGGTCTCTTCCAACTCTATGATTCTATGATTCTACTTTAGTGTCTACTGCTTTCTACTGCTTTCTACTTTATTTAAGCATTATTATCTTCTCATGATGTGGCCAAAGTAAGATAGCCTCAACTTGATCATCTTGGCTTCCAGAAAGAGTACAAGCCTGATCTGTTCAAAGACCCATTTGTTTGTCTTTTTGCCATCCATGGTTTGTTAGCACAAGAGTCAAATGAGTTGGTCTTCTTTCTGTCTGCTTTCTTCACTGTCCACCTCTCACATCCGCATCTAGTAATGGAGACTACAATGGCTTGGATGATTCTAACTTTAATGTTCAGTTGTACATCTTTACATTTTAGGATCTTGTCTAGTTCTTTCATGGCTGTCCTTTGCATTCCTAGTCTTATGTTTTCTTGACTACGGTGTTCATATTGATCAGTGTTTGATACAAGGTATGGAAAATCTTTGACTATTTCGATTCCCTTATTTATCTAGATTGAATTTATGTAAATCCTCCATAGTCATTATTTTTGTTTTCTTTATGTTCATCAGTAAGTTCAGCTTTTGAACTTTCTTCTTTAACTTTCCTTAATAATTGTTCCAAGTCTGTAATGTTTTCCTCTAGTAGTATGGTGTCGTCTGCATAACTTAGATTGTTGATGTTCCTTCCTCCTATCTTCACTCCTCCTCCTAAGTCTAAGCCTGTTCTTTGTATAATATTTGCTGTGTACAGTTAAACAAGTAGGGAGATAAAACACAGCCTTGCCTGACCCTTTTGCCAATTGGGAGCCATTCTGTTTTTCCATATTCTGATCTCACAGTTGGGCACAACTCATCATTTGAACTTGATGCCACATAATGCAGCCTTTGTTTCCCTGCTGCTGCTTTACATATTGGCAGAGGCAAGTAGGTGGTAATTTCAGTTTTTCCTGCCAGATATCATGGGAAGCCCAGTGAGTGGGTAATACCTTTCTGTGTTGATGTGAACAAGTTATAGAATAGTCTTTTGAGACCCCCTCCTCTGTGAGCCTAGTTGACTTGGGTAATTGAAAAGGGAGCAATCTTATCCTCCTGCGGGCAGAAATGGCTGTCTATTAAGAGTATCCAGCAGGGATGTTACCTGGAAGCCAGTGGCAATGTGAAGAGGCCATTTGTTGGCTTCTTTGTTAAGATAACAAAATCTAAAGAGGAAGAAAGGCTTTTCAGATGCAAGGATTAGCACTTCCTTTGTGCTACAGCAGAACTGAATGAGCATCTTAAATAATGGGCAGAAACTAAAATTTGATCTTAAAGTGATATATGGTCTGTACACAATAAGTGAAATCAAAGCAATAAGGTGATACCTTTGTATCCCTTATTGTGTATGTATATATCTGTACCTCTCTCTCAACAGCTGATTAAGTAATGCAACTTTGCAGGGCTTCTTAAGAAGAAACAGAGAGCCTATTGTATGTTCTTTACAATTGAGTGAAATCTCTTAGTCTGACTGAAAATTTGAATCCCTTTTGATAGGCCATTGTTTACTAGTGAAATGCTGTGCAAGCTTAGTATTTCACTTCTAAAAAGACTGGAATTCAAGAGAATCTTGTGGAGTTTGGCACTTTATAAACTGGTTTGGATTTTAGTTTATTTGTAGTTGGCAACATATTTCCTTGGAAATATGTTTATATGTTAACAGTAAATATTGGCTAAACACTCTTCTCTCAGCTGTCTTAAATCTTTTCATCACAAGTTAGCCCAATTAAGGATGGGGAACTCCTTATAATTGGATTTTTTTGCACATTTGTTGTAAGATTTGGGGTGTTTTCAAATAGTTTTGAGATGTAGTTCCCTTATATGTATATATCATTTTATTTGATAATCAGAACATTTTCTGCATATGGAGCAATTAATTTGTAACCTACTATTGTTAACACTTTAACTAACATTTATTTTTTAATGTTGTATATTTTGAGGGGATGTTTCTATGGTAATCTGAGTTGAAGATAGGCTTATATTTTTATCTAGTACCTTGTTGGTTTTAGCTAATTATTTCTGTGTACAGTAGTATGCATTGTAATCCCCTTGAAGTTTATGAAAGCCTTTCTGAACTGGAGTAAAGAGACTGGAAGTGGGTTATAGGACCAGATTCTTGTTTGCTCTCCTTAACAGTATATTTTCCCCACTTACTTTGCAACTTCAGCAGAGATATTAGTCACAGTTCAAGCTTATGGGGTTCCTGTTTATCCAAAATTGTTAATCACCCTAAAATCCTTCTGGCTTAAGAGTTGTTTAAAGAGACATTGACATTGACTTTAATCATTGTTAAAGTTGGAAAACTTATTTGCTTTATCAGGATTTGAAGCTTGTTAACAATACTGGTTAGCAGGGAGTCTAAGGGCCTTTACAGACTGCCAGAAATAATACAGCTTGAGTCCACTTTAACTGCCCTGGCTCAGTGCTAGGGAATCATGGGAACTGAAGTTTTTTCTGAGACTTGAGCCTTCTCTGTCAGAGAGCTCTGGTGCCACAGTAAACTACAGTTCCCATGATTCTCTAGCACTAAGCCAGGAAAGTTAAAGTGGACTCAGGTTGCATTATTTCTGGCAGTCTGTAAAGGCCCTAAGTTACAGCAATGCTGTCTGTTACAGTAGAACCTGACTTTGCTTTATAGTCATGTTAGGATAGCCATATTGTGCTACAAAATTGTGAATTATTTAAAGTTGCTGATATCTCCATTTCTGCCTACCTTCAGCATTTTCATCTATGTAGTGCATGTGGTTGCATGTGCAATTTTCTGAAGTGAAGGTCAGTGTTGCATTTTGCCTGGAAAGGTTGGATTTTTTTAAAAAAAACTGCATAAGTTGTTCACTGTCCCTTTCAAATTGGGTTAAAGCAGTCATTTTCCTAACCACCTTAGCAATGCTGCCTATTCTGGAAGCAAGCCTTGGAAAAGATCAAGCAAAGCCATCCTCCTGATTAATAGTAGTTTATTTTAGTAGTAATTAATAATAGTTTATTTTATTGCCTGCCTTTGTCTCAATGCAGGATCCAGCGTAGCTCACACTTGAATTAAAATCAGGATGGATCAACAACCAATCATTTATAACAGTGAAGAACAATTTTAAAATCATTCAAAAAGCTATCATGCTAAAACCAAATACTGAATTTAAACAGTTTAAAAGCATTCGTAAATATAAAAAGAAAGGGAGGTGTAACACACACAGACACATTAAAAAAATACTTTCCACAGAAACTAGTTAGTGGCTCAAACCTTGGTTAAATGAAAAATCTTTTTCTGCCAGCAAAAGGAAAGCATAGAAGGGGTGGCATAGCCTCCCATGGAAGGAGGTTTCACAGCCTGGGAACAGCTACCAAGAAGGCCTCTTCTCATGTCTTCACCAAAAGTCTTTAGGTATTCTTTGTTTTAATGTATGCTGCAAGCTGCCTTGGGATAAAGGCAGAATATAAATTAATTAAAATTTCCTGTAAGGTTTCTGGTACCAAGATAAACTATTTCTCTGAAGATCTCAAAACTCAGGCAAGTTCATAGTACCCTACCAAAGTTATGTCATGGGCTCATTCTGGATTAATTGACTCTTCACTCTGGATTCTCTCAGCTCAGTGCTGATGAAAAAATAAAATTCAGTTAACATCATCATTTGGTTGGACTTTTATTTTTGAAGCCTTCCATCTATTTATACCTTACGCATTGCATTTTGTCAGGGTACAATACCAGAAAGGAGGAACTATACATATATGGAGATTTTGATGGTGTAGCCCTTTTGAGTACCTTTGCATGCACACATTAGGAAGCTTGGAAATGATGTCTTCTCATTTTCTTACATCCAGGTGACGATAATGGGAAGAAAGCCAACAACCCCAACCACTGTAACTGCATCATAGACCAAATCTTCACAGGTGGACTACAGTCTGATGTCACTTGCCAAGTCTGCCAGTAAGTAAAACCCTTTTTTTCTGTGTGCTTTTCAGAGACAAAATTGTGTTTGTTAAATACAGAATTTGTCACTTGACTTTGGGGTGCATGAGACTACAAAACTGATCTGAGGAGTTTGGAAGAAGACTCCAGTCGAGACCTGGCTGTGCAGACAAGCTTGAAGCTAAGAGTTAGAGTTGGATAGATTGAGCTGAGCAAATACAGTTGGCTGCCCAAAGTGAAGGATTAAGCGCCACTCCCATTCAATGTACAGAAGCTGACTGGACTGGGTATACGTTTTTGTTTTTGTTTTTGTTTTTGTTTGTTTTTGCTTCAGCTGTGATTACAGAACAAAGTCCCCCCAACCTGAAGGCAACAGACTAGTTTAGGGACAGAGCCAGCCATGCAGCCCACAGAGAGCTTTTTATTTCAGAATCTTGCCATCACTCTTCATCCCACAGTATCCAATGCCCAATGATGCTGAAGAAAAGGTGGGCAACTCTGCCTGGGGCTGAGGCCAGTTTTCACTCACAGCTTCTGGCAACCTGAAATTGATGTCACATAATTTTGTTTAATTCTAAGCAAAAAATTGACTAGGAGGTTTTTTTTTTTTTTAATGGTGTGATGTATGGGTGGAGTAGCCAGTCTGTTTCTAGGCTTAATACAAAGTGCTGGTTATAATCGCTAAAGCTCTGTACAGCTTAGGTTCATATTATCTAACAGATGAAATGTCCCCAAATGAGGTTGTCTGGTCCCTGAGAGCTGCAGGAGGGGCCCTTCTTTCATTCCTAGCATTTACACAAGTACAGTTTATGGGAACATGAGAGAAGACTCTCAGTGGTTGCAAGTCCTTCCCTAGAGATGCTAGAATGGTCCTCTCATTGCTGTCCTTTGATTGGCAGGTGAAAACTTTTTTTTATTATTCAGACATGCTTTTAGAAATTAAGACTGTTAAGGAGAGGTCTGTAAGAGGGCTGCATTGTTTTTAAGTGCACTGTTTTTTGTTTTTTAAAAAATTTGTAAGCTGCTTTGAGTCCACTACATCTTGGGGAAAGGGCAGAATGCAAATAAAGTGATGATAATTATAAAGATGAAGATGGGAGGGTGGTTTCCACCCCTTCTCCCCCTTAGATTTGTTTGGTCTATTTGTCCCCATGTTGATGTTCTTGATATATATTTTTAATTGGTCCTCTGTGCGCAGTAATTTGAACCACCGTTTTTTCCCATTCTAATCTGGGCATAGTATTCCCAGTCTCTTAACTGTAATTAGGGGTCTATAATATGGGATCATACACTCCTTCCCTACAGCTGGTGAGACTTATCCATACCATCATTATAATCTGGTAGTTTCCAACTGTCTGTGTTCTATACATACTGGAGATATCTGGTGCTTTAATGTTAGTACTTGAACATGAATCTGAAAGTGTATAAATGGTGATATTTTATTCAGAAGAATATGACAGAGGGATGATAAGGACAATCACAGAAATTCTTCCAGTCTTAAATAAGAATGTCAAGTTAAAACAAGTATGTTAAGCAAAAATTTCCAAGTCAGGAAAAAAATAGAACAAAATTCTGCAAAAGCAGCTTAATGTTTAGCTGCCTGGGTGTAAAATATGAAGATACGATTTTGTTTTTTTCACTGTTTTTTCTTTATTTAATAGTTATTCGGTGAACCTTTTGATTATACTATATTTGGTATGGATGTCAGACATCTCTTAGGGTCTTGAAGCAAAGTTAGCCTGACAATTTGAATGTCCACCTCAGGCAGCAAATGCTAGGCAGCAGGGAATGGCAGCAAGATATATATGTGTTGCACAGCCTGCCCTGTGCTTTCTAAGCCATCCAGCTGCCCTCAGGTATGGTGCAACTAGTAGGTGTTGAAGCAATATTCAGCTGCCAATTAGGTCAGTTCTTGTATATAGATTTTTTTTTATTTGGGGTGGGGCTGGTGGCAGGGGAGACATCTTATCCTTTATCTCCAGCAGCAGAACATCTTAGACCAGCTGTTCTGAAATATGATAACCTTGTTCTATTTACATTGCCTTTTTGCTAGCTACTGTTCATTATTGCATGCTAGGTACCATATTCAAGCAAGTGTGTAACCAGAAGTGAGTAAACAATTTTGTACTGTGGACATATTGGAAATCTGTTCTGTTACCACTGGCAACTCTGAGCTAGAAATGTATTTGTTTAAAGTGAAAACTGGAGCTGTCAGAATCTCGGTGAATTCTAAACAGCTAAACATAATGGGCCCCATCATTTGAGTGATTAGATTCCTATTGCCAGTCAAATGTAGTGGTAGTTCTGTCCTCTTTTAACATGTTCTTAAATATCCATGTAAAAAAAAAAAATGACTTGTAAAATAGCTGGTTTTCACTGAGGCATTTTCTGTAATCTGAGCACCCTCTAGAGGTGAAATATAAATTTCCCCCACCCAGTTTCTTACATTTTTCAGGAGGAAGTGCTGCCATGGGAGGGTTTTCCTTCTCAATTTTTATGTGCTAGAATTGGCTTGTGGAAATGTTGTGTATTAAAATTGCTTTTAAAAAATGAGAAAATTTCAGAGCCTATTAATATGCAGGGTTGTTCTCCCCCCTCCCCCCCGCCATGGCTTCATAATGAAAATTTCAGGGTACTCCTACCTTCAGATGGGAATATATGAATCATCCCTCCACTAATGAATTGCTTTGTAATTAAGTGGATGTATTTTTCCTCTCTTTCTCCCTAGTGGTGTTTCCACAACGATAGATCCGTTCTGGGATATCAGTTTGGACTTGCCAGGTTCCTCTACCCCATTTTGGCCTCTGAGCCCAGGCAGCGACGGCAGCGTGGTCAACGGGGAGAGCCACGTGTCAGGAACCACCACCCTCACAGACTGCTTGCGAAGGTACAAATGTGGCAGACAGCCTTTCGAAGAGGGTGGTTTTAACTTCGTTCCTTTTGTCTGCAGACAAGCAGTTTGCAGGCAAATGGCCAAGGAAAAAAAACAGTACCTCAGCTGCAGTTGTAACTGCTGAATCATCTTGCAGAGAAGTTCAGTTCACTTGCAGGAAAACAGGCCTGGACAAAAATTAAGCATGTACTTTAAACTGATGGAAGCTCGTGTATACACTAAAACAAGTGTCTCCAATTGATAATTGGTTGATTACAGTAGTTCAGAATGTAGATCAGCTTCAACACTGTTCATTATCGTTTGGCACTAAAATATGCCTCTTTTGTAATGATCAGCAGAAACACCCAAGGTTGTGAACATCAAGAGTGTGTCATGACCCAGGAATTTAGTCCCAATTCTCTGCAAACCTTTATAGACTGTCCTCCTTTCCTTCATACTCTTTTCCCTCTCTAGTCAGGATTGGTGTTTCCAGTGGGACAGAGAAGAGTGTTTAATACTAGGGATCAGAATTTGGCATGCAGGCAGCCAATTGAAAAGATAAAATGAGCAAGATCCCTAGCTTGAGCTGCCACCCATTGGCATTTTCAGTCTCCTTACAGTTGTAAGACTTACAGGGTAGAAGAAATCATTGCAACAGAAGTTAGGTGTCCTGAACTTCATTGGAATAGGCGTGTCTAGACTTGCATTTAACTAAGATCAGTATGTGAGCAGTGTCAAACAAGCTTCAAAGTAGGCAGGCTGAGCACCCTCTAGAGAGGGTTATTGCATCCAATCCAGTGGCACCCATGCTGCTCAGTAGATATGGAGGTGCCATCTAGCATGAGAATGTTGCAGGGGGAGACTGAAAAATTTCTTGTCAGGGAGTCTGTCAGACATACAGAATATATGTCAAATATACAGGAATAGGGTTTCTTGCCTCCAAAAAGAGTGGGCTAGCTTCTTAAGAGCTCAAGAAATGTGCGTGTGATAGCATGCTACAATCAAGGCAGTTACTCTCATTCCATTCTGCAGCTTTTCTGTTTTGAGAAAGGAAGAAGAAAGTTGTTCTTGTATGTCAGCTTGGGGTACTATCCCTATCACTGCTTGAATACTATGAATCCTTTATGTTTATTATTATTTTTAGTAAAGAGTTCTCCTCTAAGGTCACTTCATTCAGGGGAATGTGAGGTGTGGCCCTCTAGATGTGGTTGGGGTGCCATTCCCAGCTACCCTAGCTTAGACAGCAAATGGTGAAGCATGCTCATCAGATGCAATCATACAACATCTGGAGGCTCACACTTCACCTATCCCTGCTGCAGAGACATGTTCCACTGCAGTGTCGTGGTGTGCTTTTTTACTCATCAAAGACACGTCTACACTTTGATTCATTATTCCCTAAAGACTATGCATTGTCAGTGATCATATGCGCACCTTTCAAAAGCAGTCAACATCAGCCAATAGCAGTGAACACGAGTTCAATCAGATTCTTGAATGTAAGTTGCCTTCTTCATATATTTAAGAAAACTACATAAGTATGGGACAGAAATCTCTGTACCATTTATAATTTTAGCAACTCTTATATTTGGTCCCAGCTGTTTTCCCCCTGAACTGACCTTTCTACCCACCCACCTTCAAAAAACATCTTTACTAATTGGGGAAATGCTTTGCTGGCCAATGAAAATGTTCCCATTTCCATGCTTGGTTGACTCTAAAATAATGTCAGCCATGTTTCAAAATAAACTATTTTGTAATAGTGAAGTATGTTCACCTGATAACCTTAAAATGAAGTATCTTACTTGGCTGATTTTGATGTAATACTAAACTATGATACAGTGTAAGGAGAATGAATCTACTCTTATCCCTGGGTCCTAGTTTTTTGCGAGACTGCAAGGGGAGATTGGAAGCTTCCATTTAATTTGAGATCAACCACAGCTTGCTTTGTCATCTAAGCCCCAAACTGTGGTTAATCTTTATTATTATTAGTGAAGAAAGTTCTGCTTCATAAACTGATTTGAACTTGGCTTGTTCCCCCTAATTGGAATTAAGCTTAACTGTTCTGTGTCTAGATTTAGAAGTAAGAGTGTTTAAACGCCTGTCAGCTATGCTGGTAGGGGAGAGGTTGCGATTCTGAAAGAATCTAGGCTCTTTTCCATAATATGAAGCCTGCCCAGGCAAGCCCTGTGCAGTTATTCAGACTGTTCACGAGAAGGCAAAAAGTGGGGAAGTGCAGTAGATGCACACACAAGCCCTGCTCCCAGTATCCTTGTCTTCTCAGGGATGCCCTTCAATCATCAGCCTTTCTGTGCTGAACAGGGAGACTTGAAGGTAGGAAGTCTACTCATGTTCACCTGAAATCCAGTAGAAGCCTCCACATATTCAGGAGACCTGTGGCCCTCCAGATTTATTTTGGTCCCCATTCTTACAGTAGCCCAGTCGTCAGAGATGATGGTGAGTAGTAGTTCAATGACATCTGGCATTTCCACCCCTGCTTCTGGAGCTCTGTAGTATTCTGTGTGGCCTTAGTCTTGCTGCAGTGGCCAACCTGTGTCTTGAGCTGTACCAGTTCAGATTGCTAACACAGGCTCTCTTGATGATAAATTCTTCCTCCATCCAGTGGCAAACGTATACAGTGAATTCATTTGTATGGAACAACTTTCAGCACTTGCAATCCAAATCCTTACAGCCCAGACACAGATTCATCACTTCAGTGAGAAAGTAGACCTGTCTCCCAAGTATTGTCTTACAGTTCCACTATTTACCAAGGCTCATGTTTTCAATCTTTTTGTCTTTTTGTGTCCTGAAACACAAGCCAAGAGGGGTAGTAGCAGAAGTAGCCTAATTACAAAAGTGTACATGAAGATTTCAGCAAGGATAAACTCCAGATAAGGGTGCATAAAATTTAGTAATATTTCAGGAATAAAGTTAAATATAATTAAAGAAGATGTAAGAGGAAACAAGGTTTAAAAAGGGTAATTCTTACGTCCATAGGAAGAAACTCTAATAAGTCTGACACATGTGGCATCTTTCTGGATGAAGAGGAGGTTTCATGTATCTTACTGACTTAAGCATCTTAGAAATTAAATGAAGAAGTTAAGAACTATTTATAGAAACTATCTAGATGTGATAGAGATTGAGATTCTTTCTGGAAGAAAGAATAAGCAAATGAAAAATCTGAAAAAAGAGAAACTGATTTAAGTCTTTCCTACCTGGGAATGTTCCACATTCTATTTTAATATATACCAATTCCTTAAACCACTTGGCATTTGCAGTTAAGCTGGTTTGGTGGACTGTTTACTACAATATGAATAATATTAAGGGTGAGGTGTCCTGGTTTCGCAGATTGCAAACTGTGAAAAAAAAATAGGTCAAAATGAGATCTTGAGTGAAAGCCCTCTTCTAGATACATTGTCCCTTATATCCTTATCCAAATATTCCTGCTTAGGCATGGCTCTGTTTCACAGCACTGGGACTTGAAGAAGGAATCCTACATTTTGGTCATACGGGAGAACCCAAGCTCTGCCAAAATTTAACTTTACATTGCAATTACAACAGGCATGATTTTGCTCAAACAAACAGAAAATGCTAGCCAAACCACCTAGTCAAAAGCTTATTATCCTATTTTTGTGGATGACCAAACAGCAGTCTCTCTTTCCTGATGGTGGTCATTTCATGGGAGACAGCCAAATTAGTAACGGAACCAAAATTGGTTTTGTGCAGATGTGTTTTTAAATTGTGAGACCATTTGTAGGAAAGCATGGTATCATGCGAGTGAACGCTATGGGTAGATGCTGCCACAAAGAGAATGTAAATGACTTCGATATCAACTTGTACAAATGTCTGTACTATAAGTGTGTTTTTTCTCTATGTTTTCTAATATACCGTAGTAGGTAACAGGATGCAAGCTGAGAAATGGTAATAATTTTGGAACAGTGGTTGTGAAGGAAAACTGCTAAGAAACTAAAGCTAAAATCTTTTGTGTGGTTTCCTGCTAAGTGAAAAACAGAAATTTAGGGTGGAATGGAAATTTATGCCTATGCTAATTATCCCCCCCCACAGGTTTACAAGGCCAGAACATCTAGGAAGCAGTGCCAAAATCAAATGTAGTGGTTGCCATAGCTACCAGGAATCTACCAAACAACTCACTATGAAGAAATTACCCATTGTGGCCTGTTTTCATCTCAAAGTAAGTTGCTATGTCATGGCTGAAGAGAATGAACTGTACTTCATAGGCTAGACTGACCTCTATAGAATCACAGAATCTTGGAATTGGAAGGGACCACAAGGGCCACCTAACCCAACTGCCTGTCATACAGGAATACACAACAGCACTCCTGAAAGATGTCAATCCAACCTCAGTTTAAAGACCTCCAAAAATGGAGAATCCACTGCCTTCTGAGGAAATCCATTCCACAACTGGGGGAGTGGTGATTTCAGCCAAGAACCCCATGGTCTCAGTCCATTTTTCATTTTCCCCAAGATCGCAAGCTGAGTTCCCAGAGGCCTCTTCAAAAGCAAATGGGAATTTATTTATTTATTTCATTTGTAGGCGGCCTTTCTCACAGAGTGGGACTGAAGGCAGCTCAGAGAAGAAATCAATTAAAACCTAACAATACCACTCTTGAAACAATTAAAATAATTACATTTAAAAGAGTATATAATTATTTTAAAAGCATACAAAATTGAAAAAAAAAAGCACTCTCCCCAATAAAAGAAGCCTCGCTGAGAGCAATTACATATTATAAGCCTTCCTAAACAAAATGGTCTTTGCCTACCAGTATAAGGAATGCAGGGTGGGGGCTAGCTTAGCCTCCCATATAAGGGAACCCTAGAGCATGGGAGCAGCCACTAAGAAAGCTATCTCCTGTGTCTTCACCAAGTGAGCCTATGATCGTGTGATTGGACTGAGAGAAAGCCCTCCCCTGTAGATCTTAAGATTCTGGCAGGTTTATATAGGGAGATAAAATCTTTCACATAGTTTGGACTGAAGCCATATAGCATTTTATGGGTCATGACTGGCACTTTGAATTGTGCTGGTAAACAAGGAAAATGTTTTAACAGTGGAGTTACACGGACCCTTTAACCAGCCCTAGTCAGCGTTCTGACTGCACCATTTTGAACCCAGTGAGGTTTCCAAATATTTTCCAAAGGCAGCCATACTTAGAATGCATTCCAAACAGGATGTAATCGAGGCATGTATCATCATATCCAGCTCTGATGTCTCAAGGAACAGGCATAGCTGCTGCACTAGTTTTAACTGTAAATGCACTTCTGGCCACTGCTGAAACCAGGTCATTTAGGCTCAGAGTTGAGTCCAAGAAAACACCCAAGCTGTGAGACTGAGATTTCAGGGGGAGTTTAATCCCATCCAGCACATGCAGAGTCACTATTCCCTGATCTGCTTTTCAGTTGACCAGAAGCACCTTTGTCTTATCTGGAATTAAGTTTCAATTTGTTTGCTCTCATCCATTTCATTACTGACAATAGTACTGAGACAGCTTCCTTGGAATCTGATGGGAAGGAGAGATAGAGTTGGATGTCACCAGCATATTGATGATGTGCAGTATGTTGATGATGTTAATTGGGATGAGTAGTATGACTGATGGGCAGTATGGGTCCTCTGGATTGGCCAGGTCAAAGATGAGGACCATATGGCTGCTAGTTAGAAATGACATCAACTCTAATCATTATAGACAGTGGTGAAAGATGATAGGAGTTCCAGTACAACAAAATCACTGGGCAAGGGCATCCAGAGCCCTAATATCAGTATTAGGACACTGGCCTAGTACTGCAGTTGCAGTAACTGGTTGCAGAAAATCTGATTTGGAGAACACCAGGGTAAGATGAAGTACCTTATATAGCTAAAGTCTTTGCTATTACAACTTGATCAATTCTTGCAAATAGCAAGCAAACCTATATGTACAACAGTATGTTACAAAGAGACATGTTAGTATTTTAATGCATGTTTCCAAGTGCTTACCTATATATGTTTTTAACACATTCTTAACATGCCCATGACAGATCTCTAATTGCTCTAAGCACTGGTGCATTGAAAAAGCTTTGTCAGCAATTTTATCACAGTATTAGAATTTAGATGCTCATGAGCATCATTGGATCACACAGTACAGGGCCTGCTGCCTTTCTTTATACCTTCAGGTGCATCGATAGTGTCTAGTCCATTCACAAAGAGTACCAAGAAATATGTTATTTGAAAACTGAAGCAACATATCTCTGCTGAAAGGCAAATGGGAATCTCTCGCCCTGAATTATCTTGTCATTCTGTCTGTTCAGAATCAAGATTTTAATATTTCATGCATCCAAACAGCATTCAGATGCTGGTGAACTAATATTGCTAAATTCTAGCATCTGTTGTAATGATAAAACTGTAAGTTATTTATAGCTTAACTAATATCCAATTCATTATGAAGGCATACATTCCAACAATATTAATAATGCAGGGGGAAAAAGATGAGCAGAAATGCAAAAGAATATCTAGTCTCTGTGATTTTCTTTTTTAAATAAGGAAAAAACAGGCTGATCTGTTGCTTGGGAATTGTTATGGTGCTTTAAGCTGAGAGTAATTAACTGAGAATGTAAATAGGACAGGAGTCCTGAGAAATGGAGAGAAGTGCTACCATTTTAAAGAACAGTTCATCTTTTTGTTCCCTGTCTCATCATTTTGTCTCATTCTTCTCAAATGATATGGAAGGTATGACACTCTTATTGCCTCAATCATTAATCTCTCTGTCTCTTTTTTAATACTTTTTTCTCCTGTTTGTTTATTGTCAGACTGTGATACTTCAGTGTCTCCCTTTTACTTCCTGATAACTTAAAGGGAGATCATAGCTATCACACTGGGGAGGTCCTGAGTTATCTTACATTAACCTCTGAATTTTTGCCAAAAATACAGGATGGGACTCTGTGTGTTTGGCTGTTACATGACATTTAAAAACCAAAGACAAGAAAAAACTTTTTTTAAAAAAAACAACAGGCAAATGCCCTATTAAACACCCAATTATAAACATCCTACACAAGCCAGTAATCTAAACGCTGGCGGAGAAAAAAAGTAATTCCTGCATAAAAAAGTAATTCCTGCGTGATAAGAGTTCTGGAAGCTTTCTCACACTGACTTGAACTTTATAATGTTTTTCACATTTAGTATTCTAAGTCACTGTTCCTTCTGGGAGGAGAGATCTTCGTGAAGTGTTGCACAGCCATGCAAATTGTCTGAAGCTGGCTCATTTGTGCCTGCTTCTTTCAACAGTAAAGTTACTAACTTCCACATGATGTCACATTCTAGCTCCTCCAAACTCACTTGGCATGGATGATAACCCGCAATGATAGGAGCAATGATATGGTCCAAAAACAAGTGGAGAGCCATAGGTTGCCCATGCTTGATTTTAGCACCTTTTCTTTCCATCTGAGTCAGCCAATAAGATGTGTGAACATCTGTTTTCTCTAAAAGAACTCCTTGCTCTTTTCTAGCGGTTTGAACACTCAGCCAAACTGAGGCGAAAGATCACTACATATGTTTCCTTTCCACTGGAGCTGGACATGACACCTTTTATGGCTTCCAGGTATGTGGAAGGACTTGTTCTTGTGAGAAATTGTTCTCTCAAGAGGCACTGTTTCAAGATATAGAACTGTTTTGGAGCCAGTTTTATGAAGCCAGCACCAAAGGAGAAGTTAGCATACTTAGCTTTCTGGATGGAAACAGGTTGCAATGTGGATTTCAAAACATGATTGAGAGCATTCCTGGGCCAAAAAGAGAGAAGTTTAGTTCCACATCATTCAAATAATTGGAGCATCTATAAATAGCTAAGCGTACATTTGGTTAATAGTTGGCTTAATTAATTAATTCCCTGCTTTGATGTTGGTTGCTAAGAAAAATGGCAGACAAATATACACCACCTCAGCACCACCTATATAGTTTAAGAATGATAAAGAAAGGCTTCTTCACATCTTAAAATATTAGGTGATTGTAAGAAACACATGAAAAAAATTGAGATATTAAAAAATGTACTTGACCATAGAAAATGAAAGTTTTTGAAAGCTTTAGTCAAAGTTAATACATGTAATCGCTACTTCTAATGCTATGTAATTTTCTTCCAGAAGTAAGCTGATGTCTTACTGGTCAGAGTTTTGATACTTAAGAGTAAATTAATGTCAATGGTCAAAATAAACCTGCATTTCATTTTTAAATGTTTCAAATCTTATCTAACACTAATATCATAGCTTACACTTTTTTTTTCTTGCTTATGATATGTATACGGAGGTTTGCCATCATTTTCAGCAACCTGTGGAACAGTAATCCAATTGCCGTTCTCAAAAACATAAAATATGTTAATGAAAAAGAGCAGGAAAGGTTCAGAAGCATAAAGAAGGCTAATGCAATTAAGACTTTCTTTTCATAAAGAATTGGATTACATTTCTCTTCCTTTCAGCTTTGGGATTTATATAGAAGTACCCTTAGTCTTAGATGGTTATGAAATCTGTCATGGATGATCTCAACACAAAAGACTTCCTGGGGTGCATGTCTCTAACAAAGCATCAAATATAGGGCGTCATTGTGATTGGGTAATGGACAGGAACTTTTGGAGTGGCCATAGCCATCCATTGGTCATCTTGTTGCACTGTTTTTACCTATCACAAAGAAAGGCATCTGAGTGAGTGTAAACTTGTCAAAACTACTTTTCATACTGAAAGGAGGTGTAGTGTCCAGCTAGTGAAGAGAAACAGAAGCTAATTACATTACATGAGTTCACGCAGGAGACCTGTTGCATCTTAGATTTATCAGTTCTGTTTGTGATCATTTTTCACATTAAAGTGCTTATCTGTAAATCTTCCAGACTCCCTTGGGGGGATTCTTACAAACTTCTTTTGTAGACTGTTTATTTTGTCAGGTGTATTTCATATACCTGCCCATATTTTTTGCCATGCAATTTTGTTTCTGAAGAGCCAGTGTAACATCTGATACTATCCCCCTTTGAAGAGCTATTAACCTTAGTTTTGTTGATGTCTTATGAACATTGAGTTAATCTTTTTAAAAGGCACTGAATATTTGTGTGTGTGTGCACTTGTTTTGTTTTTTTCCTCTTGTAGTAAAGAGAGCAGAATGAACGGGCAGTACCAGCAGCCAGCAGATAGTCTAAACAATGATAATAAGTAAGTATTGTTGCAATCTATGGGTTTTCCTCTTTGATCAGGTAGAATAAATTTTCCAGTGTGCACTGGAGCTCTGATCTATGTTCTGATCCATGGAGCTCTGTGTGTGCATACAAGCATATGTGTTGTGGGTTGTATTTAAATAGCAGACCAGAAAATAAATCCCCAAGAGCTACTTGATTTGCTTCCTCAAGCTGCTACTGTTCTTCCCTGTTACTGCTGACTATTTACATCCAGTGTCTGCCTCTGCCTTCTAATTGTAGTACAGTGTTCCTCAACCCATCGTTGTCCATATGTTTTGGACTACAGATTTCATCAGCCTTAAGCAATATCACCAGTGGTGATGGTAGTTGTAGTCCAAAATGTTGGGAGAGTGCCAGACTTGGGTGGATGTTCTCATTGAGTAGTGTACTCACCTCTGTCACTAATGTTGAGCAGTGTCGTAAATGCCTGATATGGTCCCTTACAGCTTGGATTTGCTCTTAACAGCCACCAGAGAACTGCAGTTGTGAGAATGCTTGTCCCAGATTTAAAGGACTAATAAAAGCAGTGCAAACAGGAAGAACTGCAAATAGGTAGATGGCAGCAGGAGAAACAGGTGTCTGTCAGTGAGCAGCCCAAATTGAGTACATTACACTTTCCTTCTGTAAAATGAAGCTCATTCTGTGTTTACCCAGCAATTTGTATAGCTCATTTTAGCTCAATTCCACTGATACAGGAAGAAGGTGGGAGCCTTTAGTAAAGGATATGAGAAATTTCAGGATTCCTTTTGTAAAGTAGCACTGGCAATGTAAGTATTTCTAAGAACTCTTTCAGGAGTCAGACTATACCTCACAAGTTACTTCACTTATTACCACATTCTGTAGGTAATACGATGCAACCAATGCAGTGATTTAAAAGTACTTCCCCCACTTCTTGTTATACTCAGATATGTGCAACCATTACTTAACCATGTATGTTAGAAGCCATAATAAGAAGCTAACTGGTCTTCCATACTGGAGAAATAAAGCAGTTTGACTCCACTTTAATTGTCATGGCTTAGTCCTGTAGAATTCGTAGTTTGATGAGGTATTCAGCCTGGTTTGTCAGAGAACTTTGGTGCCTCACCAAATGACAAATCCCAAGATTCTGTAGGATAGAGTCATGGCAGTTAAAGTGTCAAACTGCTTATTTCTACAGTGTGGACACAAGTCTTATTTTTTAAGGTCAGTATATCTCTGATAGTGAGATTGGGATAACAGACATGAGTATCAGTGCTGTAGAACCTCTGTATATTTTGGACTCCAACTCCTAGAAACCCCCATAAGTAAGGAATTGTGGGAATTATACTCCAAAACATTGGGATAATCCCTGTCCCTGCTTTACAGGCAAAGTGATCAAAAGGCTCATTTTCAACACAGTAGGTAGGCTGAAGAATGTGTAGCATGGTAACTGAGCTATTTCTGTCTGTTAACTGCTTGGACTTCAGTAGAGATGATTGAAAACGAACTACTTGAGGAATTATAAATCCAAATGAAATTTTCTGCGTTATTTGACAACTTTGCGCAGTATTTGTTTTCTGGATAGCAGATTTGTCAATAACTTAAGTCTGGAAGTGAGAGCCATCAAAGGCTAGTTCTTTGAGTGTTGGACTATGACTCTGGAGACCAGGATTCAATTCCCAGGTCAGCCGTGAAATCCACTCAGTGACCTTGAACAAGTCACATACTCTCAGCCTCCGGGGAAGGCAATGGCAAACCTCCTCTGAACAAAGCTTGCCAAGAAAACCCCATGATAGGGTCACCTTAGTGTCGCCATAAGTCAGAAATGACTTGAAGGCACACAAGTCTTGGAGTCAACTGCTCTCTTTCCCAGCAATAGCCAGAGTTAGAAAAATTGTTAAGTGCAGCTGCTGCAGCCTGTAATTGATTTAGACAGCTAACATTGATCAAAATATTGGGTGCATTAACTCAAAACTATGCGCTATAGTAGTTAACATAGTTTGCAGCTTCAGCATTGAACTGTATGGCAGAGACTAAACTATACCTTATCTTTCCTTTTTAAAAAAATTATATTTCTCCCACTCCTTTTGTCAGTTCCTGTTACAGGGCGGGCCCTGGGAAAATAAGCCAGGAATAAACCTTGGTTGTGGGTTTAGATGTCATAGCAAGCCTTGGTTTAAACAAATCAGAGTTTGTAAGCGAGCAACAAACCTTAAGTTCATATTGTGGTCTGAGGCTAGTTAACAAAATGTGGCTTGTTAGCAGAGACAGGTTTGCATGTCTTAGAAACCCAGATTTCAACAGATTGTGCCCTGGCTTGTCAGGATGTATAAATGTTTTACCTAAAAGCAGTGTCCAAAAATTACTGCATTCCCAGTCTAAAACAACTCTCATGCCTTGTTATGCATTGATAGTCTTTCAGAACTTTGGTTTTTCAAAATACTGTTGATAATTCCTAAAGGCTTGATCATATAGAGTGCAAGAAGTATCTGTGTGGAGATTTCTTGCTTAGGAACAAATTTATAAAGATTTAAATGACATTCATTTCAATGGCTGAATTCTTTTCGCTTGACCTCATTGCTCTTTCTTCACTTGTCCTTCCACCAGGTATTCCTTGTTTGCAGTAGTTAATCATCAGGGAACCCTGGAGAGCGGGCACTATACCAGCTTCATTCGGCAACACAAGGACCAGTGGTTCAAATGTGACGATGCCATCATCACCAAGGCTAGCATTAAGGATGTACTAGACAGCGAAGGGTAGGTCTTGCACAAAACACAGTTGGAGACCAGCCTCCCATTAAGAATGATGGGGATGTGTAAAAAGCAGCAAAGTCTTAAGGAAAAAGAGAGAAACATGTAAGCCAAGATAGTAGTCTGCCTTGCAGGCGTGGAGATAGCTAGAAACTAATGTGCGTTAATATATTGAAAGCTCACATGCCAGTGCATAAGGTAAATTTTATGTATGTCTCAGGCTAAGTTGTGTGGGGCAGGTGGGAAGGATCCTCGCATGATTTCTCTGATATCAGCTGCTTCGACACATTAGCTTGTTTTGTCCAGTATAAGGACGGCTTCATGTATTTAACAAAAAATCCTGTTGTCAGTGGAAGAAGAGAAGCATGACAGTTTAAAATCTTTAATTCCCTCTGTTTATGGTATTTTAACCAAAATATGAAGCCTGTCATCTTGTTCTCATTTTTTTAAAAAAAAAATTACATTTGACATTTCCAGGATGCTTAAAGTGTAGATGTGTTAGTCAGAGATTTTAATATGATTTAATACTTATTTAGACATCAAAGTAGGAATGGATCTTGTTACTCTTTTTCCAAAAGTGAACTGCCTTAGTTGTACTTAATAATTTTAATTCAGTGGGGAGAAGTATGATGGCTGTTAGATATTTAGGAAACACCAATGCACACAAAACCTATACAGACTGAAGTTCCTTTCAATATCCAGAAGCCTGATTTCTACACAGTTCCCCCACTTGAGTGCCCTCTACTTGATTAGCATTACCATTCTTGTAGATTTGAACCATTAGGTCTCCTTTCTAGGTACCAAACCAGACCAAATCTTCCTTGGCTTTCAAGCATTAAACTGTTTAGTACGGATCCAGAATAGACGGGTACATACCATGATGAGTCATTGGCTTTAAATTATTTAGACTGTCACAGCATGACCATGAGGAAAAAGAGAGTGTGGTAGTGTGTGCCAGCCAGCTAGCAAAACCACCTCCCTGGGATCTTTCCTGCCTTATAAGAAAATGTTCTGCTTTAAAAATGGCCGTGGGGAGGGAGTCAGCTGCAGTAAATAACATTAAAACAGTGTTGCTTATTTATTTATTTTGTCTTTCCATACACTTCTAGATATTTGCTGTTCTATCACAAACAGTTCCTGGAGTACGAGTAGCCTTACGCAGCAGCTCGAGAGAGAAACATGTAAGGAATCAAAAGGAATGGCAGCCTTCTGAAAAGACACACAACCTACCTGAAATAATAAAAAAAAGACACCCATTCGACATCTAGCACTGAGCTACAACAGGACCTGCTTGCCACTGGCTCATGGCCTAGAGGAGTATAAAAAAAATGAACAATGTCCACTGTGTCTGCAGTCGCACAGGGACAGAAGAAGAGGAACTGTAAAAGAGGCTACAGTCAGTGACTTTGAGAGAAGAAATATAATAATGCAAAAGATGGCTCTGGGTGGGGGAAAATCGGAGCAGAGGAGACCAGGCGCTGGCACGTCTCCTTCTGTTCCTCCGAAATGTGTGTGGGAAGGCCCCGGGGGGTGTACTCTCATCTCCATAAAGCATCTTCTCCATTGGTGCTTCAGCTCCAACTTGACCAATCATACAACAGTTATAATTAAAAAAAAAATAAAAATCCAAGCCCATTTTTTTTTACACATATGGGTCTGAAAGCAGTAAAATGGAGGAGAATTGGGACAACGCAACGAAATGGACTTTGCAAGTACCTTTTTATTTGTGAATTTTAGTTATTAAATAAATACAGTATGAAATTACCGGGCTCTTTGTTTTACGGCAGTCTTGAAAAGAAGTCTGGATTTGTGGAGCTGGAGCATGATACTGAGTGAGGCGTCCCAGAATGCCTCTTGCTGCTCTGTACAGGTAATTGATGACAACCTGAGACTGCTCATCAAAAAGGTTAGCACAGGTTCTTCTCCCTCCCTCCCTCCCTCCCTATATAAATAGGTATTTATTGTCTTAGTTTTCCTCACTTTTTCTTCATCCTTATTGCCCTGTGAGAAGGAAATTCACAGTTGCAGCCATCAGTAAAAATGAATGACTCGATGTCTTTATACTGTACAAAGTGGTCTTGGTTGTTTACCTTTGGGGGAGAAAAATAGTGTGAATAAGTCTCATCTCTCTCTAGGCAGTGTTGTGTTGGGTGCTTTTCCACCCTTCCTCTGCAGAGAAATATTGCACTCATGAGACACTTGGAATTGAAAAATCTGCCATCTGCTAACTCTGGCAACTGGGTGCCATTGTTGCAATTAATTTTCAACCATTGGACACCTCTGCCTTAACACCAGACACTGAGTAAACAAAGGGTTTCCCACTTGCTCAGCTTTTATTGGTCCCTTATCTCTCAGAGATATTAATTTTTCTCATATATCACTTCAGTTCTCTATATAGAGCCTCCTGGCTTTGTCATTACCTTCTGGAAGCATTGCTTGCTTCTGCTTTGTCACAGATGCGTTGATGTTCTCTTCTTTACCCCACCAACCCCTCCTTACTGTCTAGACAGTGGCTGGGACTCCACATGGGCTGTATATTTTATAACCAGGAGGCGGGATCACATTTGATTTGCTGTCTATGGAGAAAAAGGCTTATTTGCCTTGTAAAAACCCTCCTGAATGCATGGCTTACAAAAATAAGAGTACACAGTGACAACAGGAACTGGTTCTGTAACCTCCTTTGTTTTTACATCCAGTTTAGTATTTCTTTATGTAAAGCAACACAAGAAAATTGGCCACTGACTCTGGTGCCGATTAGATTTCTGTTACCTTTGTAAAAAGCTTTTAATTTCTTATTTTATTTTAAAAGCTATTACTTTATTTTAAAGGCTGCTGCAGTCCCACAATCTATTACAGAGCTCCTTTAAAATATTGATTCCATCAGGCGCTTGTGAGATGTTTTATCAGAATCCAGCAGTTTTTCACCTGTTTGATATTGGGAAGAATGGTACTGAAGCAGCTGGTGTCCAGAAAAATTAAACATAGTCAAAGTAGGCAAACTCATTTTTGCAGCTTGGTGTGTGTGTAGAGGTGATTTGAGACTTCAGATGTCAGCCTGCTTTTGATGGTGACAAGGGCATTTCACTTCTTGCACTTCTTTTTCCACAAGCTGGACTAAATTTTATTTCTATACAGTTGACCCTCCACATTTGCAGCTTTGACTTTTGCGGAGTTGATTATTTGCGGAGTTGATTAGTATGTTCTCTCTAGTAATCTCTAGGTCAGGGGTAGGCAACCTTTCCCCTTTAAGGGCCGAGGGACTTGAGCTCCCAGAAGCCTCAGCCATGTTGGCCAATAGTCCCATGTTGGCCAATAGCTCCTGGGATTCTGGGAGCTGAAGTCCCTCGGCCCTTAAAGGGGAAAGGTTGCCTACCCCTGCTCTAGGTCCTCTAGTGCAACTTTGCCAGAAGTTGACCATAGAGTTGTGCTGGAGAACTTAGAAGTTTGTAGAGAAAACACTTCTCTAGGCATTTGTAGGTCCTCCAGCTGGATTCTGTGATCAACATCTGGCAGATGTTGACCATAGAGTTGAACTGGAGGACCTAGAGATTGCTAGGTTTAAAAGAATAGTGTGTTGTTGTTTTCATTTGTGGCTTTTCCACATTCATGGAGGTCCTTCATCATAGAGGTCCTCCACATTCATGGAGGTCCTGAACACATTTGGGTCATGCTGTAACACAGGGTGGTTTTCATGCTCTATTTTGAGGAGCCCAGGGCTGTTGTAAAAAAGCTATCGGGCTTTTTTCTCACTGAGGAGATCAGAAAAGTCCCATAAAACTTTCTTCATTATTATTAATTATGCCCAGAATTGAATTTGTTATTGTTGTGTGCCTTCAAATCCTTTCCAACTTAAGGCAACCCCAAGGTGAACCTATCACCTTGACAAGATTTCTTCAGATAGGGTCTCGTCTAAGGCTGAGACCAGGGTCACCCAGTGTGGCACAGGATTTGAACCCTGGTCTCCAGACTCGTAGTCCAACATTCAAACCACTGCACCATGCTGGTTCCTCCTGGATTGAATAGTTCAAAGCATATATTGTAGCACATGCACTCGATCCACATAGAAGCATCATTGTGCTTCCAGAAGTATAACCCAGATTTCCTGACACGTCTCTGATGTGTTGCATTAAACCTTCCATCATCTCCAGTGCTTGGGATTATGTTGGCTGGGGATAAATGGGGCTTGTAGTACAACACATCTAGAGGATGGCAGATTGAGGAAAGCTGGCATAAGAACAGTGTCTTCCCTGGCACAATGGGCGTTTTCTCCTGCAATGCCTTTGGCCCCTCAGTGGCCAGGTTAATGTGGAAAGCTTTACAGAGGACTGAAATTGGAAAAAGATGCCCCTGCGATAAAGAGAATGGCTGTATGTTGCTGCAACTATGCCACATACTCATCTGAATCTTTAAAAATGCTTTTGGCAGAGCTGGAAGTGAAATTTTGCGTGGATTTTCAGTGCCTCTGAGGTTTCCTACACTTCCACTGTTACATGCAGATGTATGTTAAAGGTAGTTATCTTGACACATAGGTTTGGGGATTACTTGGAGTGAATGCAGCTTCATATCTGCAGATGAGTTAGAGATAGATCTGTAATTCTGTCTTCCCTTTCTCCTTTAAATAATGCAGCAAGCTTGCAGTGGAAGAGGAGTTGGCCTTTTACTGCTTGCTGGCTGAAACTGATGGCGCTCAGGCAGCTTTTTAAAATGGAGATATGGCACCGCCTTGTGGTTGAACAATGGGTAGTACCATAAATAATGGTTGTTTTCCCCTTCTTCTCTGCCTCCAAGCCCTTTATTTCCTTTTTACTGCTAGACACCAAAGAAATTGATCCTTTTTTTCCTGGGAGGATAGAAATGGCTGCAATTATTAACCCTTGCCAGCATCCGTGACTGACTCACTGCTTCTGGCACAAATCTTCTTTTGGGTGATGGGAGAACTGCAAGGAGAAAGCAGCCAACATATTGATTGAAAGGAAATGTCCGTACACCTAATAAGTATGAATATATATACTAGTCTGTATACTGATAAATTATCGGTTTGTATACTGATAAATTGGTACAAATTTGGGGGCATTTCTAAACACAGTGTTCTCGTCAAACTCCATCTTTAATGGTTTTACAGTCATTCATGTCCTTAACTACACTACTAGGTCACTGGGAATAACATTTTTCTACAACAAAAGAGACTTTAAAAATGCCCAGTTTGGTACTTAAATATTTCATGCTTTCAGCCACCCATTGTGTACCTTTGTTAATCTTTTAAGGTGATGGGAAAGTGTCTGACCAGGTCCCCAGTGAGGACTGTGAACCAGTATGGTGTCATGGTTTGAGTGTTAAGATTAGGAGTGTTGGAGGTTGGATTCAGCCATGGAAACTCTGGTGACATACTCTCTCAGCCTTAGATGAAGACAATAGCAAATCTTCTCTGAATATGTCCTAGGACAGGCTCACCATAAATCAAAGTTGACTTGAAGACATTTAACAACAACACAGGTGGTGATCCAAAACTCAGTTCTGGTTACTGGTACCTGTCCCTTGTTGGCGAATCACAAGCCACTGAAGAGTTTGAAGGCACTGAGAACTCTCTGCTTGCCTCAAATTATAGAAATCAACAGGAATGTTCATCTTGCCTGCTTCCCCTCGATGGGAATCTTTCCACACCTTTGATTGCATTGGCTGCCCTTCTCTGGACATGTTTGGTTTGTTTTAAGATCAAAGCTTGTACCCTTGGTTACCTTTTCCTCTTATGTTCTAATTGTTGTGGTTTTTTTATTCTATCTCATAGATGCAAGAGGAGGAGATGTCATTTGGTTTAGCCTTTTCCAGCCCTTCTTTCCCCTTCTCCCACTCGTCCAGTTTGCCACGATGTTGAAAGCAATCCAGATAAGTCGAGCACCTTTGAAATTCGGACAGTGCAGGTTGCATTTCACCCTGTAGCATTCTGGGCTACTCCCTTGCAGTTTCAACATCTGTTCACAAACATGAGTAGTACTTATTCTCCATTTGCTTGGTAACCAGAGGTAGGCCTGCCCGAGGCTGAGCAGACTTTAAATTAAATAGCATCTTGGCAATCTTAATACTACTTTCTAATTGCTGTCAGGGACAGGATGGATATGTTTGTTTTATGTACACGGGCAATCAACATTTCTTCTGATACTGAGTATTTTAGTTCAGTTATAACAGACATTGTCGTTTGTGGTTTTCTGATAACTGGGGTACAGCCCCCTTTATGGATAGCAAGGGTTCCCATTTATACAATGTGTTTTCCATTTTAAAAGCATGTTTCTTATGTTATTTTGGAGGCTAGACTGCGCGTTACATGGCAAACATGTGACTGTATGTCTTGCACGGCACAGTTGGAGCACTTCGATTCTGCTTTAACTGCCGTGGCTGCACCCTACATAATCCTGGGATTTGTAGTGGAGTGAGCCATTAAAATTTCCCAACAGAAAATTCCAAATACTTCACGCAACTACAGATCCCACGATCCCGTAGAATGACACTGTGACAGTTAAGCTGGCATGAAAATGCTGTAATTATGTAGTGTGATATAGACATTGCTTCTCCAACATTCTTACCTACCACTATCTTGATCAAGAAAATGCATCCATAAGGACTGGAATCTTGAGTGGTGGAGGTGGTTGGGGATCGTTTTTTCTATTCCTTGCCAGCCATGTGTTTATTCCACATTCCCCCTCTTAGGGCGAAAATATGGTCCTTTCCCTTTCCGCAAGTGAAAAACAAGATGGGCTGCAAGTGCTTTTGCTTTGGAAGACAGAGGAGAGAAAGATGTTTGGCTGTCTGTAAGTCTTGACAACTAGTGAATAAAGAAGGTGATTATTATCCCTATATTGAAGATGGAGGAGTTGAGGCTAGAAAATGAACAGACTGCCGGAAGCTGCATCTCAGAAGCGAAGATGACTAAACTGAAGCTATTTTACTTCAGCTGTATCATGAGATGATGTGACTCCTCAGAAAAGATTATAATGTTTGGTAAAGTGGAAGGTAGTACAGCCAGCCCTATTTATCCACGGATTTTTTTTTTATCCACAGATTCAAGCATCCAAGGCTTGAAAAGGTTGCAAAAAAGTATAAATTCCAACTAGCAAACCTTGATTTTCCATTTTATATAAGGAATATCATTTTGCTATGCCATTGTATTTAATGGGACTTGAGCATCCATGGATTTTGTTATCCACAAGGTGGGTGGATGTCCTAGAACCAAACCCCAGCAGATTACAAGAACCCACTGTAATTTTACTCTGCCATTATATATAATGGGACTTGAGCATCTATGAATGCTGGTATCCATATGGTGTTCTGGAGCCAAATCTCAATGGATACCAAGGGCTCACTATTTATTTGCCTGCAAGATCTTAGTTGTGGCCTCAGTTCTGCAGCAATGGGTATAGTGACCTGTGCAAGGATCTGTAGTTCTGATGACTGGAAAACATTTTCATTTGGAAAAAGAATTGGTTACCAGAGCAGTATTCTTTAGAATCATCACATCCTTTCAGATCTACCTCCAGAAGGCTTTTACAGGAAATGCAGGTAATGGAGGTTTGAATATAATGAAGCCTTCTGTGGTGAGATGAATCAGAGACCTGATGGCTCCTGGAGGATTGTAGAAAGCCTGGAGTGTAACTCTGATGGGTTTTCTTCACAGTCTGATTGAAAATGGCTCTCTTCATAACATTCTGATAAGTGAAAATGGCCATTCAGCTGCAGTGCTAAGTACACAGAGTCTGTTGGCCTTGCTGACATCGATGAGAATTACTCCAAGTTAAGGTCGAATTTCTAGTGGAAATAATCGGATATGCCTGAGCTGTGCCTTAGACAGTTTTATAAAGAAATCGGGACAAATTCATTGAAAGGAATAAATCTGTTGGTGGCTAACCTTTGAAAATAACAATCAGTGCAAAATGATAAGTTTGCTTTCCAGCATTGTAACTCGTAATACACATGCATCATTTTCTGAATGCAATGTACATTTCTATACTGCTTCATAGTGAACTCAGCACTCTCTAAGCAGTTTACAATCTGTAAGCCAATTGCCCCCAACAAGCTGGGGACTCATTTTACCGACCTACGAAAGGATGGAAGGCTGAGTCAACCTCGGAGCCACGCATGGGATCAAAATCACAACATAGCTGCAGTACTGGTATTTAACCACTGCATTACCAGGGATCCCTGGTTCTCATTATTTGTTCCAATGAGCAGATAATGAGGCTCAAATTACTTTCAAAAAGTAACTTTCCAAATTCTGTAGGATTCCCACCTTTACTTAAGCTCACTGTTATCCATGACTCTCATCCCAACCTCTGCTATATCTGCTATGTCTAATGCCAAGGCTGTAGGATGCTGGATTGAATGGATCTTTTGGCTTGGCCAGAAGGCTTCTATATTTAACACCATGGTCATGTGTGTTTTTTTTCTGAACCCACAAATAAGCTACTATGGCTATGTATTTGCAGAAAAGAAATATCTTTATTTCAAATTGTGTTCAAGAGAAGGGTGGTTATAACATTCAGGTGCTCCAGTGTGCATATATTTTGCTATTTCATAAATGCTCATTGTTTCATCTGGTTGCTGGTCTGGTTTTGGTTTTGATTTTGGAATGAGAAAGGTACACCAAGGATTCTTCTGGAGGTTTTGTCCACTCATGCAGCCAAGGATAGAGGGGCTTCCATAAACAGCAAAAATGCAAATATTAGAAATCACTATACCAACTATACTTCCTGGAGTGCAAGTGTTTTGTATACAAGGGGTTCTTTCCATGCTATGCACAACTCCATTATCACTACAACCACCTGCAGCCCGAAATGGCACAGTCTGAGAAAAGTTTTTGACCATCAGTTTGTCAGAGGATTGCATAAATTGGCATTTAACATAAGGCTACACCTTGGAGTTGGCTGTGGAAAGGATCTCGAAAGATTCAAGCAGCTTTCCTAACACCATGGACAGAGACACATTCGTGTGGCACCTGGTTAGTTATCACAGTTCAACTCAGGTCATTTGCATCTTTTCTTGAGAAGGAGAGCATATAATTTGGAAATGGCCATCTTCAGGGGTTGGAATTGTTCCCATGTTTCCTGGAACAGCAACGTCCCCCTGTGCCCCTCTCTGGTAAGTCTTGTGGCATGCCCTGGTCTCTTGAATGGCAGGGCTCACTTCAGGGAAGCAGAAGCCACAGGTCTCAATGGGCTCTGGGGTTTGGCTACCACTGGATCCACCTTTCATGCTTCCTTCTTCCATTAGACGATCTGAAAAACAAGTCCGTAGGCATGAGGATGGGAGTAGGAGTCCCAGGAGATGCTGGTGTTGGCAGAGTATCAGATTTAAATTTAGTTTTATAACGTTTCTAGATCTTGTGGAAGCAAAGAAACACTTGAAAATCTATCCTCATCATCAATCATCAATCACATTTATTTTTCTTCTCGTGGTCTCTGCGAATCACACAAATGGGTTATTCTGCACCTGCGCAGCAAACTTTGGAACCTTCTTAGAGCTACTAGAAGCGTTTTGGCGGTAGCCTTATTGGCCAGTTTCCCGCCTAAACCCTCAGTTCCTTTTATCTGCTGCCGCAGCAGCAGCAGCATCTACAGGAACTCTTCAGAGATCCATTTTCCTGTCACACTTTAAAATTGACTTTTGACAGGATCTGTCTGCGTTTTTGGTGGTATTTTTTAACACTCTCGTTCAAAATTTAAGAGGAGTGCTGCGATTTCTCTGAGCATCGCAGTCTTACATGCGACTTTAATTTCTGAGGTGAAGTTATTTCGACGAACCGCTGAGGTAAAATTTTTTCTAAAATGGCCGCTCTCCCTTCGGGTGTGCTTGGCAAAGCTCCTTTATGCCCAAAATGGAGACTATCCCTGGAGGGAAACTGTTAAAATATCACCCGCCTCACTGGCGTGCTTGACAAAGGCCATTTATTGTTGTTGTTGTTCTTGCTGTTATTGTTAGAATAATTTTTACTGCTAAATATATATAGGGGTTTTTTGTATATAGTATGTATAGATAGATAGATATAGATATAGATATAGATTATGGCCGCTTGCCCTACTTTGTGCTCGGCTACGGTCCATCATGCTTCTGAGGAGAAGTTTTTATGTGGTTGTTCACTTCTATGTCGCACGGCTAAAGCTTACCACGTTCCCAGGTCTAATTTATTGAATGGCCATATGCCATTGCTATAGCGACTGGCAAAGGCTCATCCTTCTAAGGACTTGTGCTAACTCTTGGTAAAGGTTCATCCTTCTAAGGCAGGGGTAGGCAACCTTTCGCCTTTAAGGGCCAAGGGACTTCACCTCCCAGAATCCCAGGAGCTATTGGCCAACATGGGACTATTGGCCAACATGGCTGAGGCTTCTGGGAGCTGAAGTCCCTTGGCCCTTAAAGGGGAAAGGTTGCCTACCCCCGTTCTAAGGACTCGAGCTTGCTCTGACACCACCACCCCCCAGGGTCAAACCGACTGGCTTGGAGCCCTACATGGATCATCATCAGTTCCTGACTCTCCAGAGTTAAAAGTTGAGAGGCACACTCTCAGCCTCAGAGGACGGCAAAGGCAAACACCCTCTGAACAGAACTTGTCAAGGTAACTCCATTATAGGTTCACTTTAGGATTGCCGTAAGTTGGAAACAACTTGAAGACACACAGCAACATATCAATCAGCCTTTGCAATATTGGGCATGTGTGTGTCTTTTGTGTTAAGGAGAGGAGAATTAAATTCCCAATTCTGCAACCTGTAACAAAATTACAGTATGTGTTTACCTTTTGGATTGTCCCCCTTTTTGTGGCAAGCCACAGGGCTGGCTCGGCAAGTCACCTCCTCCCCTCGCTTTCTAAAGTAAACCCAAGTCAAGAGCAAAAAGAAGAGTGTGCAAAGAAAGAGTCCCAGGCCTATGTAGATGAACATCCGTGGGTCACACGCAGGATCCAGCTGGCACTGGACGCCCTGGAGAGCAGCTGGCACCGGCAAGGTGGTTCCGGGATCCTCTGAAAGTCCACCTGAGGCTGGGGAGAGAAAAAAAGATGAAGAAGGAGGGGTATTAACAAGTACTCATCCAACAGACTGACACCTATTTGAAGCTTTTGGGGTTGATTCTATCAGGGGTGTCACTAGGGGAGTGTGGAGTGGCAGACCACACCTCAGACAGTGGTGTCACCCAGTCCGCTGGTGGGAAGGGGTGGCGAAGTGAGTCTCTTCCCACCTGGCCAGTTTAGAGTCATAGAGTTGGAAGAGACCCCAAAGGCTATCCAGTCCAACCCCCTGCCATACAAGAACTCACAATCAAAACACCGCCAATAGATGACCATCTAGCCTCTGTTTAAAAACCTCCAAAGAAAGAGATGCCACCACTCTCCAAGGCAGTGTGTTCAATTCTCAAACAACTCTGCCTCTCAGAAAGTGTCTCCTAATGTTGAGGTGGGATCTCTTTCCCTGTAGCTTGTGTTGCAACCATTGCTTTGTGCCCTGTTCTCTGGAGCAGCAGAAAGCAAGCTTGCTTCATCCTCAGTATGAAATCCTTTCAAATATGTAAACAAGGATATATCGCCTCTTAACCTTCTCTTTTCCAGGCTAAACATACCCAGCTCCCTAAGTCTCTCCTCATAAGGCATGGTTTCCAGACTTTTCACCATTTTAGTCAACATGCTCCAGCTTGACAACATCCTTTTTGAACTGTGGTGCCCAGAACTGGACACAGTATTCCAGGTGAGTCCTGACCAAGGCAGAATACAGTGGCACTATTACTTCCCTCGATCTAGACCAGGGGTAGGCAACCTAAGGCCCGGGGGCTGGATGCCTGCCGCTGCTGCCACCGCCGCCCCCCGCTGCCCCCCGCCGCCGCCCGCCATGATGATATTGATTATTGTTGTTATTACTTGTTCTTGCGGTTTTCTTGGCAAAATCGGCACAGGGGTTTTGCCATGGCTTTTCTGGGGCTGAGAGAGTGTGCATGCATTTTTTTAAATTTTTAATTTATTTATTTATTTTTGGTGCTTCGGCCCCCCAATTGTCTGAGGGACAGCAACCTGGCCCCTGGCTCAAAAAGGTTGCCTACTCCTGATCTAGACACTATACTTCTATTGATGCAGCCTAGAATCACATTGGCCTTTTTAGCTGCCGCATCACACTGTTGACTCATGTTCAACTTGTGGTCTACTAGGACTCCTAGATCCCTCTGTCAGACCTGGAAAGGCTGTGGGGTGGTAGGAGCAGGTGCCAAAATTCCAGGTCTGGCAGCTTTGCTGGCCAGGTGGGAAAGAGTCTCCTCCTGCTTCTGCCCAACCAGCAGCTCCTCTTTCTCCCGCTCTTTGGCAGCAACAGTAGCCTGGTGGCTTGGCCAGGCAGTGCAGAAGCAGTCAGATAGGTAGAGAAGTCTCTCCACCTGCCTGCCTATGCATTGCCAGGTGAAGCTCCTAGGCTACTCTGTGGTGGTGGTGGTAGCATGGCAGCTTGGCCAAGCAGTATGGAGGCAAGGCAGATGAGAAGAGTCTCGCCCCTGCCTGCCTGCCTCTGTGCCACCTGGCTAAGCCGCCAGGTTACATCTTCAGCAATGGCAGTAGCATGGCAGCTTGGAGGCAAGGCAGATGGGGAGAAGAGTCTCTCTGCCTACCTGCCTGCCTGCCTCTGTGACACCTGGCCAAGCAGCATAGTTTTTCAGAAAACTACACAGCTTTTACAAAGCTTTCCAAAAAGATGGTGGGAGGAAAACAACAACACAACTTTAAAGGCATTCCACAAATATGAAGTTGTTGTTTTAATGCCCGCAGATGTTCCTGAGGGGTCAGGAACTCAAACTTTTTAACCCGAATTGAAAAATTGATGAATACTCGTTTCATCCCAGGTCGTGATGAGGTAGATGAGCAGATATTTTTAGCATATACTGCTTTTCTCCTGGCAATTTGTATTTAATATATTATGAGCTTTTGAACTCTTCTGTGCACTCTATCTGGAGTGGGAGGACTATATCTCATCAAAACAGCATGCCATACATGCAGAAGATTCCCAGATTCAGTCCTCAGCATCTCAAGCCAAAAGGATAATAAATTTGATGCTTTGGTTTTGAGTTCCTGCATGGCAAGGGGTTGGACTGGATGGCTCTTGTGGTCTCTTCCAACTCTGATTCTATGATTCTAAATAATGAGGAATCCCGTTATCTGAAATTCTAGAGACTTGCTGGGCTGGAGGGACAAATAGTTTGACCTAGTACAAGGCAGAGGCCTAAATATCCAAAAGGCATCAATGTCTTAAAGGCACCATATCGTGTCTGATCTTGGAAGCTAAGCAAAGTCAGCACTGGTTAGTACTTGGATCAGAGACCACCAAGGAATACAAAGTGCTGTAGGAGGAATGAACTGGCTAAACCTGAATATTCCTTACTTAAGAAAACTCTGTGAATTTAATGGGGTCACTATAAATTGACAGGCAGCTTGAAGACACATACACACAATATAAGGCAACAGAGAGTCAGTGTGATATAGTGGCTTGCGTGTTGGACTCAGACTCTGGGAGTCCAGGATTCAAATCCCTGCTTGGCCATGGAAACCCACTAGGTGACAAGTTATACTCTGTCAGCCTCGGAGGCAAAGGTAACCCCACCTCTGAACAAATCCTGCCAAGAAAACCCTGTGATAGGTTTGCCTTAGGGTTGCCATAAGTTGGAAACAACTTGGAGGCACAGAGCAGCAAAATACAAGGCCATGTCCTATGATCCACCCATCCAAAACTAAACTGCCACTATTGATTTTGGGGTGGAATCTCCTGACTTTGGTGGGTCTCTTTTCCTTTTTACTTCGAGCCCTAAGTAAACAGCAAAATGCAAATAAATGTTTTTTTGTCCCCTGGAATTTCCATAGAGATCCTCTGACAGTGGACCTAATTCCAGAGAGGCTTCAGGAAGAGGGAACTATAGTTGCTCTGTAGTATAGAAAAGCTCTTTGTATATGCCCAGAGGCACATGGGTGTCTCATATACTCAAACCGAAAACCCCCAGAGAAGAGAATCGCACCCTGCTTTCCAACTTGGGGGATGCCAGGGACATTCCAGGTCCTTGATCTTTGGCAGAAGGGTTCGCATTCTTTGGGGTGCTGTCCACAGACACCAGAGCAATCGATGCAGTCTTGAAGGAGTTTGTCGTAGTAGAAGCCCGTGCGTTTTCTGCAGTCCATGGAGCCTGGAGAAAGAGACAGGCAGGGATTGCATCCATAGAATAAAATAAAAGGAAGGAGAAAGAGAGGAGAGTCAGCATTCCCTTTCCCTAGAGGCTCACTTCAGAGCATCTTTGGCTAGCCAGCAGTTCATTGGTTTCCAGATCACGTAGTCATGGGAACAACAGCATCCTTGAGTTTGGCTAAAGTTGCAAGCAGAATCCCCCTCCCCTCTGTCCACCGCATCTTTGAGCATCTGGATTGCCATCCGGCTTGGCTTGTTTGCTTAGCTTTATTTTTTTAAAAAAGAGGAGGATCGAGCATTTCCAGCTGTTAAATCTTCACACCTCTCGAGCACAGTTGCTGTTGAGATGTGGCAAGCTACTTATCTGAGAGAAATGGTGGCAAATGCTAATTTCTTTTTGTATTTTTTTTTAATGACATGCTTTGGAGTGGGATGGATAGATTTCAGATTTTGTTGATTTTCTCCTTTAAAATAAAATGCTTTTACTACCAAGGGAAACCAGGTGCAAAATAGCGCCTCATTTGGATGGAGGAAATACTCTTACGAATTCAGGAGGAAAGGTACTTTTGAGCACATGGTGTGCCTTCAAGTCATTTCCGACTTATGGCAACCTTAAGGTGAACCTATCATGGTGTTGTCTTGGCAAGGTTTGTTTGGGGGGGTGGGGGGTTGGCTTTGCCTTCCTCTGAGGCTGAGAGAATGTGACTTGTCCAAGCTCATCCAGAGTGGCGATTCGCACCCTGTTCTCCAGAGTCATAATAGTTCAACACTCAAATCACACCATGTTGGCTCTCTTTTTGAGTACATGCTCCTCAGAATTTTGTTGCAGTACCAAAATGGAGCTTGTTGTGTTGAGGGTATTTGACTTGAGAGATCAGGGTTCTAGTCTCTACAAAACTCACTGGGTGACCTTGATCTAGCCACTCTCTCTCAGCCTGACCTCTGCCTCACAGGGTTGTGGTTGTGAGGTTAAAGTGTGGAGGCATATGCCTTCTTGAGGTCACAAAGGGAAAAGGTACCTATGCTACAAACAAATAAATGAATAGACCAGAATAGAATTCTTTCACACAAAACCCATTACAAGTTTCCTTCCATGTCTTGGAAGCCTAACTGAGTAAGAGGAGTTAGAATCATAGATCTGGAAGAGACCCCCCAAGGGCCATGCAGTCCAACCCCCTCTTTTGCCATGTAGGAACTCAAAATCAAAGCATCCCCAACAGATGGCCATCCAGCCTCTGTTTAAAAACTTCCAAAGAAGGAGACTCCACCATTCTCAGATGGAGCGTGTTCCACTTTCAAACACCTCTTACTGTCAGGAAGTTCCTCCTAATGTTTAAAAGGTGGAATCTCTTTTCCTGTAGTTTTGAATCCATTGCTCCGGGTCCTATTCTCTGGAGCACCATAAAACCAGCTTGCTCCATCCTCAATATGAAATCCCTTTGAATATTTAAACATGGTTATCATGTCACACTTTATTTTTCTCTTCTCTAGGCTAAACACACCCATCTCCCTAACCCACTCTTCATAGGGCAAGGTTTCCAGAACTTCCACCGTTTTGGTCACCTACTTCTGGACACATTGATCTAGATTATCAGGAATGCAGTACAGACTGAGGGGTCCTGGACAACTTCTGGGGCTCATTCACAGCACAGAACCATGGTGCTATGATCACACATTAACAGTCACTGGGGCTCCATCCCATGCGATCCTGGTTTTGGCAGTGTAGGAAGAGGCATTTACAATTCAGAGAGCTCTACCGCCTCATCATATTACAACCGTCAGGATTCTAAAGCACTGGAACTGTAGCTGTTAAAGTGGAACGATAATGCTATATATGTGTAATGTGAATGGCCCCCTGGTTGTGTCCATCCATTAGTTATCTCCCTTTTCCTGGCACCACATTTGATGGGAGTAGAACCAGAAGGAACAATACCATTGCTTGAATCTGTTGATGGTGCATGATACTAAACGGTATTCCGCCACTACCATTCCCAAGTGCTGTTTGGAATATGTGCAACACCGTAAAACCAATATTTCCCAGACACTCACTGCAGAAGTCGATGCATCCTTTGAACTTGGGAGGGTGACAGGCAAGGCTGCAGGATTTGCAGCTCTGCAAGAGCTTATCCCAATACTGTTCCTTCGAGCACTGCATGGTCCGATGGAGACCCATGTGAGGACCTGGGAAGCAAGGTCTGTAGAAAGAGAAAACAGGGAGGAAGAGGAGGAGAGAAAGGCCACTGAAATGACACCGTCCTTGCTGTGTAAGAAGAAGAAAAGCTCAAGCCCATGAGAAGTGGGAACACTGAATATTTAGGAGTGAAACTTCTGTTTGTGTTTGTGTCTGCGTCCAACCTGGTCTCCAGAGTCATAGGATTTCTCAATCAAGTTTTCCTGGAACCCTAAGGTTCCTTGAAAGGTCACTAGGGGGTTCTGCGGGAGATGATGACTTTAAAAAAATAATCATCCTTTTTTGATAGTTTTTGTGGGTTTTCCGGGCTGTGTGTCCATGTTCTAGAAGAGTTTCTTTCTGACGTTTCGTCAGCATCTGTGTCTGGCATCTTCCTCTGAAGAAACTCTTCTAGAACATGGCCACACAGCCCGAAAAACCCACAAAAAACGATGGACGCCGGCCATGAAAGCCTTCGACTTCACATCCTTTTTTGAGTTACAGATGTAATCATTTTGATACAAGGGTTCCTTGAGACCTGAAAATTATTTTGAGGGTTCCTATGGGGTAAAAAAGGTTGCGAAAGGTTTATACAGAGGGACTGCAGGTGGTTTCCGTTGAGCGAGGGGACGGCTCTTTTATTCTCTTCTTGTTTTTGTTCAAAATGGCACTGGCAACCACCTGTTTCTTCCCTAACCCACCCAGGGTGAAGGCGATGGGGCCTCATCTCTCTCTAGAAGAACGGTGATAGGGAATGGAACAGTCAAATGGCTCCCTCTCTTTCCCCCTACCCTGCCTCTGCACCTGTATCCTAGCCTCAACCTGAAGCCACCTGCAGCTGCTTTTCTGTGACAACTTGAAAGCAATGTATAGCAGGGTGCCTCTAATCTACACTGTAAAAATAATGCAGTTTCCAGGGGTGCGCAGCGTGGATTTTTCGAAGTCGGGAGTTTTCTGGCTTAAGGAAATGGCTGCCAGAGCACCCCTGAGAGTGGCGATGGACCCAGGTTGCACTCGGGCAGCGATTTCAGCAGCTAGATCCTTGTGATAAAATGCCACCCATTTTAAATTTTAAGCCAGCTCAGGTAAGCTGCTTTAATTGCTTATGCGATAAACTTCAAGGATTCTGGGAGGCCAGGGATTCAATGGTCATTCGGCCACGGAAACCCATTGGGTGATCTTAGGCAAGGCACACACTCTCCACCCAAAGAGGAAGGAGATGGCAAGTCCCCTTTGAACCAATCTTGCCAAGAAAACACCATGATAGGTTCACCATGATAGGTTCACCTCAAGGGGTACATTTACACTGTAGAAATAATGCAGTTTAACTGCCGTGACTCCATCCTACAGAATCCTGGGATCTGTAGTTTTGCGAGCCACCAACACTCTTTGGTGGAGAAGGCTAAAAAGCACACAGGGCTCCACAAGATGCAACTACAGCAGTGTCAAACTGCATTATTTTTACAGTGTAGATTAGAGGCACCCTGCTATACATTGCTTTCAAGTCATTTCCAATTCATGGCAACCCAAAGGTGAACCTACCACAGGGATCTCTTGGCAAGATTTATTCAGCTTGCCATTGCCATCCTCTGAGACTGAGAGAGCGTGACTTGACCAAGGTCATCCAGTGGGTTTCAAGGCCGAGAGTTGGGAATCGGACCCTGATCTCCAGAGTCCTAGTGTAACATTCGAACTACTACACCACACTGGCTCTATGCATCTTGGATTGCCATAAGTCTGAAATGACTTGAAGATCCACAGAAACAACAACAAAGAATGTGAGTTTTAATTTTCCGCCGTAACTGGCAAAATGTGGGCAATCTACTCTCTGGCTTTTACTACTGGTTTTCGGTGTCACAGATGGGTCTTCAGACTCTACACTCTTTATAAGATCTAAAATTTCTCTATGAGAATGATAACAGTAGTAGAGAATAAGTTTGGCCGAAAGTTGGGCTCAGCGTGACTATTTCATCTTTCCTTGCACAAGATGGGCAACTAAATGCCAACAGTCCTAACTGGATGGACCCCAAAATCTACCACTCTCCAGAACATATGCCATGTCCAGCGATTCCCGAATTTTCCAGCAAAGTTTGGAAAATTTTGCAGCAAGTTTGAAAGCCACTGCAAGAGTGCCATATTAAGGCTTTATTAAATTGACGGTTAACTGCCCCAAGCATTGGCAGAGTATGAAGCGTTTTGTGTGTGTGTGCTTTTTAAAAAAAGAAACCCACCATAAATAATAAATATTTTCCAAGGAAAGCAGACACTGGGAAATCTTAAGGTAATTTGACATGCAGGCCATCACCGCTGTATGGTTCTGTATGCGTCTCTACCTTAAGACTATATTGCGTGCCTTGGGGTCCGGCTGAATAACACTCCAAGTTCATGAGGTTTGTGATGGAGAAAAGAAATGTGTCACAAGAGGGCTATTCTTTGAGGCTTACATGAGGCTTCTGTCATCTCGAATACGCCATGGTTGGCTGACTAGTTGCAACTCACGCTGCTTGGCTCTTGCAAGCGCTCACCAACTCAGTCTCAAAACTAGACCTGGTCGAAACCAAAGCGTCGCAGCATGACAAGCCTGCTTGCTGGTCCATGTTTGAGGTTGTCCTTCTAAACCCTTGGGTGTGCATGTCTTATATGCGAATGGGGTCATGGAGAGCGGGGATGGAAAATCCCAACTCTTTCTGCGAAGGGGAAGGTTTATGGATCTGGAGTTTCCACAGCTTGTGGGGTTTTTAAAGCCGGGAGACCCAAAACGAATTTCCTCCTGTCAAGTTTCCTTTTTGTCATAGTGCACGACTAACTCTAAGGCTCTAATGTCTCAATCATTTTGTATGCGGCAACCTGTTTCGTTCTGATTTGCCTTTGCGGCCTCCTTGACATCTCTCCTCACTCTCTCCATAGGGTTGCCAAAAATTCCTGTACATTTGATAGTTGTTTGAAAAAGGGAAATTCAGCAAGTGTTCCTTGAAATCCCTTCTTCTATATCATACTCTCCGGCTGTCCCAGTTTGGCAGGGACACTTTCAGTTCATCCTCTTTCCAACTGCCTTTAAAATGCTAAAGCTAACAAAATGAATTTCAACACAGAGAAATGTAAGGTACTGCACTTAGGGCAAAAAAATGAAATGCATAGATATAGGATGGGAGACACCTGGCTTAACGAGACTTATACGTGTGAAAGGGATCTAGGAGTCCTGGTAGACCACAAGTTGAATATGAGTCAACAGTGTGATGCAGCAGCTAAAAAGGCCAATGCAATTTTAGGCTGCATCAATAGAAGTATAGTATATAGATCAAGGGAAGTAATAGTGCCACTCTATTCTGATTTGGTCAGGCTCCACCTGGAATCCTGTGTCCAGTTCTGGGCACCACAATTCAAAAAGGATGTTGAGAAACTGGAGTGTGTCCAGAGGAGGGTGTTTTCTGTTTTCTGTTTTGTTTTCTGTTGCTCCAGAGAATAGGATATGGAGCAATGGATGCATTGCTCCAGGAAAAGAGATTCCACCTAAACATTAGGAGGAACATCTTGACAGTAAGAGCTATTTGACAGTGGAACATACTCCCTCAGAGAGTAGTGGAGTCTCCTTCTTTGGAGGTCTTTAAACAGAGGTTGGATGGTCATCTGTTGGGGATACTTTGTGAGTTTCTGCATGGCAGAATGGGGTTGGACTGGATGGCCCTTGGGGTCTCTTCCAACTCTATGATTCTATGTCCCAGTTCTTCTCTCTCTTCCCACTTTCCCCCTTTGTTCCCAGCTTACCTCAACTGCTGCAAACTTAAAGTTCAAAAGTAGTTTGCACTCTTGAGATGTCAAGAGATCAGGAGACTAGGACTTGGAAGAGCAGATCTGGAAGAATTAGATAAGATCCTAAATTGCAAAGATAATGAGAAGAAATGACTCAATAGAAAAACAATTTTTGGAACGCTAGAAGGCATTAGGAGGAGAGGAGGACCATACACCAGATGGATGGATTCGATCAAAGAGGAGACAGCCCTAAGTCTGCAGGAACTGAGCAAGGCCATGGAGGGTAGGGTGTCTTAGGCTGCATCCACACTGCAGAAATAATCTGGGTTGACACCACTTTAACTGCCATGGCTCAATGCTATGGAATTCTGGGGACTGAAGTTTGTTGTGGCACCAGAGTTTTGATTATGTCTGCAGTGTGGATGCAGCCTTGGAAATGCCTCATTCATAGGCCAGAGGTCAAAGTCAACTTGAGTTAACAATAACAACAATAGATGGACCATTTTTGGATTGCGGACCAAAGGTTCAACAAACCTTCCAGCCCAAGAAACCTGCAGCTTTGGCTGAATGATTCTAGGAGTTGTGGCCCAAAAGAGTAACATTTCCAAGCTCAGGTTCAGATCCATTTGTCTTCATAATTTAGGATGGGGGCAGGAGGAGTTATGCAGTTTTACAGATGTTGTTGAGCCTATACCCTCCAACTATCTGGATCTGGGAGGGACAATCCTGATGAATCCTCTGTCATCCCACTTTTTCAGCAGCTTTAAAAATGTCTCAGTTTCTCTCTCCTCCTCCCCCTTCATCCTCAGCTATTTTCACTTCCTGCAAACATTTCAAAGTGCAAAAAAAAGTTTGTACTTATCTAACCCAGGAGTGGGAAGAGGAGATGCCCTTGAATCTTGCCCTTCCCAGTACACTCAAGCAAAAGCAAACTGTTGCATCCTCTCTTATATGTCCTTTGTTATTAAGAACTTTTACAAGATTTTTTTTTTTACAGTTTACTGGTGTCGCTTGTCCACATGTTCTACTTTCCACCTTTGAAACGTTGAAGGGCTCAGCCACAAAGAGCCAGTGTGACGTGTTTTTGTGTTGGACTACGGCACTAGAGACCAGGATTTGATTCTGAGCTCGGTTATGAAACCCACTGGCTGGCCATAGAATCATAGAGTTGGAAGAGACCTCAAGGGCCATTGCCCAACTCTCTGCCATGCAGGAATACCTTGGCAAGTCACACGCTCTCAGCCTCAGGGGAAGGCAATGGCAAACCACCTCTGAACAAATCTAGCCAAGAAGACCCGCGTGATAGGGTCGCCATAAGTCGGAAACGACGGCACACGGTGCAAGAAAAATGTGAGCCGCAACCCCCAGCGTTCCTTGCCACAGGTGAGTTGCAACTCAACAACCTTTGGAGGGATGCAGAATTTGACCCAGGAGAAGGAAGAGAGAGGAATGTACTCACGCTTTACCTGCTCCTGGCCTTAGCAGAGCGGCTTCTCCTCACCGTAGGTCACCCTGCTTTGAGCCACTCACTCATTCTGGTCCTCAGTCTTTGGTAAAGAAGTTTATTATTAGTGCTCAATTTGATTAGAGTCTCTACTGTGAGTTTCCTGGGGTTTTTCCCTTGCATCCTCTTAATGCAAATCAACCTGACAAACAAACTCCTTGAGGGGAGGCAGGCCCTGTTGTGAGCTGCCCCAAGGGGATGCTGCAACCCTTCATTCTTCACCTTTCACGGTGCTTTTTCGAGAAAATAAAACTCACTTTGCTCTGAAAACACTAAGGGAGTGTGGACTTTTGGAGCAATCAGAAATCTAACCATGTCATAATCTGTGGCTGTGGTTCTTAGTGATGTTAGTAGGATTGTTTAGTTGGGGCTGTGATGACAGATAATATGTATTTTTTTCTTTTTTTCTTTTTGTAGCAGTCAGGACTGAGGAGTCAGAGCCCTGTTGTGTATTACTTGGAAAGAGATTCCCAAGGGTCATCTAGTCCAGCCCCATTCTCCCATGCAAAAAACTCACAATCAAAGCACCCCCAACAGATGGCCATCCAGCCTATGTTTAAAAACCTCCAGAGAAAGAGACTGCATTCTTAACAGAACTGAAGGGAAATTATGTGGAAGATGAAGCTGGCTTCTTTTTTTTTACTGCTTCATAGACAGGACACGAACCAATGGATTTCAAATGGCAAGAAAGGCGATTCCTCTTAAATATCAGGAAGAACGGCTTTGCTGTAAGAGCTGTGCAGCAGTGGAATAGATTGCCTGGGAGGATGGTGGATTTTCCATCTTTGAAGGTGTTTTAATAGAAGTCGAAGGCTTTCACGGCTGGCATCCATAGGTTTTTGTGGGTTTTTCAGGCTATGAGGTCGTGTTCTAGAAGAATGTATTCCTGATGTTTTGCCTGCATCTGTGGCTGGCGTCTTCAGAGAATGGTGGCATGGAGGTGTGTGTGGTATATATACTTTGTGACCCTTGATTGAGAGGATTATAGTATATATATATATATATATATATATACCCCACACACCTCCATGCCAGCATTCTCTGAAGATGCCAGCCACAGATGCAAGTGAAACGTCAGGAATACATTCTTCTAGAACATGGCCTCACAGCCCAAAAAACCCACAAAAAAAACTATGTTTTAATAGAGGCTGGATGGACATCTTTCAGAACTGGTTTACTTGTGTATTTCTCTATGGCAGGGGTTGAACTAGGCGGCCCTTGTGTTCCCTTCTAGTTCTATGATTCCCCAATATTGATGGCAAGCAAATTTCCTATGGAGTTTATCACACCGCGGGGGGGGGGGGGAGGGATTGGGACTTTAAGCAGTGACTAACCTGAGAAAATCTCTCAATTGACATTAAAACATGATTAAAATGAGATTAACAGGTGAGAAACTGGGACATTTGAAAACCAGCTGAAAAAGTGGGATGGCAGAGGATTAATTGAGATTGTCCTGTTGGATTGGGATGGATGTTGGTTGGAAGATATGCCCTCTTACGAAAGACTTTAAATGCTTTTGGCAGGCATTGGATGTGACTCCGGAGATCAGGGTTCAAGTCCGCCATGTAAACCCATGAGAAGGTTTGCAGGAAAGGGCTTCTTTTTAAAACAGAGATATGGCCTGTGATTCAGCCAGCCATCTGTCACCTTTGCAGGGTTTGGTTAGGGAGTAGCCTTCTGGAAGGAAGAGGCATCCTTGGGTTATGAAACTATCATCTGTGGCAAACGGAGGATTTCTTTTCTCTGTTTTAAGCCTCACCACAGTACCGGACTTGAAACTAGCAGATTTGTTTTCCAGGTTCCAGGGCTTCCCTGCCTCTTGAGCTTTAAAAAAGTTGCTTTGTTGGACGACAACTCCCAGAATCCCCCCCAGACAGCATAGGTGTTGTTACAGGCCATCACCCACCTTCTGGAATATATATACAACAGGTCTTTGTTATCTGCTGGGGTTTGGTTCCAGGACCCCCGATGGATGCCCAAATCTGTGGATGCTCAAGTCCCATTACGTACAATGGCAGAGTAAAATCATTGGAGGAAGTAGATTTTAGTCTAGGAAAGCTCCTGCTGCCAACTTCTTTCTTTCAGTTAGTCTCCAAGGTGCTACAAAGATCTCTCTCCATACAGATAGTAAAATCATGTCCGTTACATAAAATGGCAAAACCAAGGCTTGCTTTTTGGATCTTTGTAGCACCTTGGAGACTAACTGAAAAAAAGAAGTTGGCAGCAGGAGCTTTCCTAGACTTAAGTCTACTTCCTCCGATGATTTTACTATGTCATTGTACGTAATGGGACTTGAGCATCCACGGATTTGGGTATCCATGGGGGGTCCTGCAACCAAACCCCAGCAAATAACAAAGACTGGCTGTATTACAGTCAGCCCTCTGTATCCATGGATTTTTTTTTTATCCACGGATTCAAGCACCCATGTCTTGAAAATACTTACTGTAAGATATTGATATAGATACAGATACAGATATAGATATAGATAAATAGATATATTCCAAAACTAAACTTTGATTTTACCATTTTACATAAGGGACACTATTTCACTATGCCATTATAGTTAATGGGACTTGAGCATCCATGGATTTTGGTATCCACAGGGGGTCCTGGAACCAAACCCCAGCAGATACCAAGGATCCACTGTATTACAGTCAGCCCTCTGTATTCATAGATTTTTTATCCATGGATCCAAGCACCCATGGCTTCAAACAAAATATAATAATAATAATAATAATAATAATAATAATAATAATACTCCAAAAGGTAAACCGTGATTTTACTACTTTATATAAGGGATACCATTTTACTATGGCATTATATTTAATGGGACTTGAGCATCCATGGATTTTGGCATCCACGGGGGGATCCTGGAACCAAACCCCAGCGGATACCAAGGTCGCTCTGGGACAATTCACTTCTGCCCCATCTACCGTGAGGTTTGCAGATAAGCTCAGGTTCTTCTGAGGCCCCGTTCCTGGCATGACACGGCTTGGAAGTCACCTCTGTTCCCAGCCTTTGGCCACCAGCAAGATGAGAACCCCTTTCTGCAGCATAGTATTATGGGAAGAGTTTTACAGCCTGCACATCTCTATAGGTTTACTGTCTGCGAAGGCCTGCGAAAGACCAAGGCGTTTTCTGACTCAACTGAGGAGGGCAACCAGCCATGTCAGGGAAGCTGCTGGCGCTCTAAAAATGGTCCCCTGAAACCCCTAGAGCATCAAGGCGGGGATGGAAACTCCTGCGGCTGAAATTCAACCAGTCAACCAGACAGCAAGAGAAGCTGGCTGCAAATATGACACAATGCAGTCACTTCCAAAGTTACTTACAGGAACTGGGCTCCGTTCTTAGCAGAGGGCACTTTGGGAAAATCTAGGGTGAAGTGTCCCACACCGAGAAATGGTTGGGTGTTTCTCATCCGTTCTGCTTTTGCTTATTTACCCAGAACTCTCTCGGGCTGATAAGGACCAAAGAAGACGTGATCTTTGAGTCAAGCCTTGCCTTTTGGTTGTTGTTGCTGTTGTTGTTGTGTGCCTTCAAGTCTTTCTGACTTATGGCAACCCTAAGGGGAAGCTATCGTAGGGTTTTCTTGGGCAAGTCACACATTCTCAGCCTCAGGGGTTTGCCATTGCCTTCCCCTGAGGCTGAGAGTGTGTGACTTGCCCAAGGTCACCCAATAGGTTTCACAGCTAACTGGGAATCAAACCCTGGTATCCAAAACCGTAGTCCAACACTCAAACCACTACTCCATGGGTAGGTCCCCCTTCCCCAAGTCCTGTGATATGGGCTGTGATATTTGGTGATGCGAACCCCAACCCATCTGATGACAAGTATTCGTCCGGAACTGGCAGCTCTAGATCTGAGACATCCATTATACACGAGCTTTCGTAGACTTCAGTCTACTTCCTCAGATGCATCTACATCTTTCCAAGTAGATTGAAGTCTAGGAAAGCTCATGCTGCCAACTTCTTTCTATCAGTTAGTCTCAAAGGTGCTACAAGATCTCTTTACATACTGATCCTACAGACTAACACAGCTGTATCTTTGAATTCCATTATACATGTTTGACTTGTCTTCTCCATGCTGAGAAGCAATTGGGAATAATAATAATAATAATAATAATAATAATAATAATAATTTATTTGTATCCCGCCCCTCTGAGACCAATTGGGGCGGCTCATAATATTAAAATACAGTATAAAATACAGAATAAAAATGAGGTAAAGGGCCAGCGTACCTTGGACAATAATGGTTGGTAAAATGAATAGTAGTAGAGGAAAAGAAAGACTGCATCAGAGGTGAATTGATTAAATCCAGGAGGCTCTAGCCCTTAAGTCTGCAAAACTTGCAGAGGAAGTTGGTGACCCAGGACTCCAGGAAGGCTCTCATTTAGAGAGGGTCAGCATAAGGGGAAGCCAATTTGATGGCAAATAACACCAACAACTGGGTCTCTTGTTCAGAGATGCAGCCAGGGCCAGCCTTCGGGGCAGAATTTGCTTGCTTTCTAAAATCTAGAGTCAGTTTTCCTTTTAAAAATATATATATTGGGTCCTGCAGTTGTGGACTTCTGGCAGTCAGTTGTTCCTGCACCAAACATCCCTTTTCATCCAACTGCAAGCATGTCTGTGGCCAGCTATTCTGCGCTCTTTCCTCCTCATGCCTGCAAATGCTCTTCTGCGCTTTCCTTCTAGCGTATTTTGTGTTGGAGTATAGGAGGGATTACAATTGGTTTATACAGTAGGCCCTTGGTATCTGCTGGGATTGGGTTCCATTGGGAGGGATACCAAAATCCGTGGATGTTCAAGTCCCATGAAATACAGTAGCATTGTAAAATGTTGTCCCTTATATAAACTAGCAAAATCAAGGTTTGCTTTTTGGAATTTATCTTCTTTTAAAATATTTTCAAGCCGTGGATAGTTGAATCCGCGGGTATGGAGGGCTGATTGTAATATAAAATTATGCGAAAGAGGCCTGGCAACTGCACTTTAAAAGCCTCTGGGGGCAGGAAGATTCTCAGAATAGGAAAAAGCGGTAGTTGTACTATGGGCAGAAAAAGCAGCCAGGCAAAGTACAGTACTGTATTAGGAACTGCTGCTTGCTATGGCCTAGAGTGGCCACAAGGCGGCAGCAGAGCCTATGAATTGGGGAGTGCCCCATATGTGCTGCTATAATTTATCTCACCACTGGGTGGCAGCAGTAATTGAGAAGAAGATAGCATATTTTCATTAAAGCCAGCTCTCAGTTGCCTTTTTCTAAATCCAGGGGTTGGACACATGTGGCCCTCCAGATGTTGGACTGCAAATCCTAGCATTCCTCAGTAGTGACTATGGGCCTTGACTGCCAGAAATAGTGCACATTAAATTGAGGCGCTGCCCTGGCTCAGTGCTAGGGAGTCATGGGAATTGTATTTTTTTCTGGGACATTGAGCCTTCTCTGTCAGAGAGCTCTGGTGCCACAATAAATTACAGTTCCCATGGTTCCCTAGCACTGAGCCAGGCCAGTGCCTCAATTTAATGTGCACTATTTCTGGCAGTTGGCTAGGGCTGCTGGGAGTTGCAGTCTGGCCACATCTGGAGGTCTACATGATTCCCACCCCTGTTCTAAATTTAAAAACTCCCAATAGTGTGATATATTTTCTTCATGGGGGGCAGTTAGCCCATGGCATTCCCCTTTCTGGTTCCCTCTTTCTGCAACTTTTCTATGTCTGTAGTTTCCTTTTTGAGATGTTACAATCAGAACTTTTGTGCTTCAGAACTCTTTTCGTTTTGAGATGCCTGGGAGAAAGGCGGCATAAAAAATGAAATAAATAAATAAAATAAACTCTACATGGTATTCCAAGCATAGTCACGCCATAGATTGATATAAAAACATTATTACATTAGCAGCTTTGTTAGGTTTTTAAATTCTCTTCCTAATGAGTCACGATGGAATTTACCTTCTTCTCAATTGTGACATAGTGGGATCATCATTTTTATTCCCTTGCAGTCCCAAGATCTGTTTTCTGGGTGATCACTGCCAGCTCAAATCTCATCTCTATGTGAAATTAGGTGTTTTCTCTCCCTCAGCCCTGGTTAATACTTGGATGGGAGACCACAAATGAATACCTGGTGGTATAGGCTATATTTCAGAGGAAGAAAATGGCAAATCCACCTCTGAGTATTCCTTGCCTAAGAAAACCCTATGAAATTCATGGGATCACCATAAGTCTACAGAAGATTTGAAGGCACAAACACACATAACCTTTCATTGTCACAACTGGCCATTTATTCTTACTCTCTGCTTCATTACCACTCTATAAGGGAATCCATCCTCTTATTCCAGTGGTTAGTTAGTTGACTAACTAACTAACTAACTAACTATTCCAGGGATGAACAACTGCAGAGGGAAATTGGGCCATTTTTTGGCCTCACATCCCTTGGCAGGCCATATATACCAGAAGTGATATCATGTCATATCGCATTACCTCTGGTTTTATTTCTGGCTGATTTTTGGTTTGCTTTTTAAAAAATGGTTTTGGGGATTTGTGAGGGATGGGGGCAACATGGCTATGTATTGGGCACCCTCCCCAAATTTAAATATATTGGTTCTGCAGGCTTGAGGGACCACACTTTAAAGCCCAGTGAGCGTTGACCACTCTCTCTTATCCCATGAACTCCTGCCAGGGATTTTCTTTTTCAACACCTATAGGATCATCCCTTTTTTACGTGTACCACTAAAATCACGAACAGTGGATGCAAAAGGTCAACTTCTCATGTTTGATTGTGTGCCTCTCCCATGGGAAACTTTGTGTCTGCTGCAAAACTGGCCCCAAAAGCATGTGTGCAATCCAAGTTTTACTCTTGGATGTGGGAATGGTTTTATGGGACGTCTTCTTCTTCTTCTTCAGTCATGAGGAACGGCGCATGTCAGCTGAGGCTGGGGCCTCAAAGTGAAGGTGGTCTTAGGAACAGTCAAGTCTAAGTCCCTTTCCGTCAGCCCCGGCGGAGGCTTGAAAGTGAATTTCTGCAGCAGGCCGGCGAAGAACAAAAAAAGCTCCATTTTGGCCAGGCTTTCGCCCATGCAATTCCGGCGGCCTGCAAGAGAAAGGGCAAATGGGGTCAACTGCTGAATAGTGGGATGGACTGCCTCAGAAGGTGGTGGACTCTCCATCTTTTCAGGTCTTGGAACAGAGGTTGGAGGGACATCTTTCAGCAATGCTCTAGTTGGGAGGAAGGAGCTGGCAAAAACCACCTCTGAATCCTGCTTGGCTAAGAAAGACCTACAAAATTCCTGGATGCTGCCATAGGTCAACAGGCACCTTGCAGGCCCATATGCACACAGTTGTGTATTCCTGCATGGCAGGGATTGGATTAGATGGCCCTTGTAGTACCTTCCAACTCTACGTTTCTATACTTCTAAGACAGAGTGGTGTTAGTCTGTAGAATCAGAGAGATCTTGTAGCACCTTTGAGACTAATTGAAAGGAAGAAGTTGGCAGCAGGAGCTTTCCTACTTCCTCAGATGGATTTACTTCCTCAGATGGATTTAGTGGAGACTGTAGTCTAGGAAAGCTCACACCCCAAACAGGAACTGTTCATGCTGCAACACTTTGTTGCAGGTCCAGCTGGTTACTTCTCAGTGAGCATCTAGGTAAAGTTCTGCTTATAACCTAGATGCCTTTGAGACTAACTGAAAGAAAGAAGTTGGCAGCATAAGCTTTTGTAGACTAAAGTCTACTTATTTAGATGCATCTGAGGAAGGCGACTGAAGTCTACGAAAGCTCCTGCTGCCAACTTCTTTCTTTCAGTGAGTCTCAAAGGTGCTACAAGATCTTTCTACTTTCTCTCATTCTGGGTTTCTAAGATTAATGCACCCGCTGACGTCTAAGTATTACATGGGTCAGAGAAGCTGTATGCATTTTCCTCTCTCTTCCTTGCAGTCTGCTTAGAGGTCTGGACCTGGGACCTTTCCAACTGATTTGTGGCTTGAAGACAAACAACCCTGTTTCAGTACCTAAGGAGAAGGGCACAAAGGCTTCTTTCTTGACAAACTTCCCTTCAGCATCAAGGAAGTGGTTCGGGTTGAACTCATGGGGGGTCTCCCAGTGGCTTTTATCCAGAAGTACCGACGTGAGGGAAGGGATCACCATCGTTCCCTGGAATACATGATATAGGATGGGCAAATGGTAAGTAAAATAACATATTTATTATTTATTTTAGTAAGATATTTAGGTTCTCTATGTAGTTCTGAATGAGTCGAGCAGTGTTGAGTTGCCAGAAATCCTTTCAAGGGTAATTCAGACCAAGCAACATCCTCAGCAAAGCATGGCCATCCAGGATGAGAGTTGTAGTCTAGTGCATGGAAGGGTTACTCATTTGGGGAAGGCTGACATACCCTGTGACCAGAGCCTGGAAAAGTTTCTTTTCGAAGCCCCACATCAGCATGGCCAACTTTCCGACGCTCTTGGTTATAACCGAGACCAACCTCAAAACATCTTTCCCTTTTAAGCAAGGATACAGCTTTCTTGGGAGGTAGGTTACCTTTGGAAGAAAGTATCCCCTGAAATGTGTGTCGACCGACGTAGAGCGTGGGACATGGGGCAGGAGTGTGATGAACCTCTGCACTTCGTGGATCACCGCGTTGGTATACGGCATGCGCTTCCGGTCCTCATACATGACCCAGTTGTCTGGTTTCACCACTTGTCGGATCTCCTCTTGAACCTTCTCTAAAACATAACAAAAAAACAGAGCTAGGAAAAGTTAGAAGTAGGTTCTTTTTGGACTACATCTCCCAGAATCCCCTAATAATAATAATAATAATAATTTTTACCCTGCCCCTCTGACAAACAATTGGAGCGACTTACAGTAGTTAGTGGTTGCATCTACATATTTCCCCTTTCTGCTGACTTTAGGATGGAAGGAAGAAAATAATATGTTCAGATTCTACAACTGAGCCATTCTTCTCCCAGATCACTGTGTCTGTTTTCATTGACTTATAAAATCATGTATGTATTGCTTTCTGGCCCAAAAAGGATCCACCCTGGGCAACTTACACATTCAAAACTTTAACTTAAAATCAAAATCCTAACTATTTGCATACACTTTTGTAGTTTAATATGCTGTAGCTGCAACCCTCTTCCCTCAAAAAGGCCACTTTATTAAACGTTTACCTTTCAAGGAGCTATCCAAAGTTCTGAACTCTATCTTTGAAGCAGGTTCAGTACTCTGGACAATGCTTTTTAAATCTGAATTCATTGTCCCACTAATAGTGGAGCCATCAGCTGTCAGTGGCTCTGCTTACAATTTCATCTAAGCCAAGAGAAAATTGGCAAACTGTCCTGTCCCTTTTTAACATCCACAAGAAAGGTGGAGAATTTCAGTTGGCCATTTACATGCAATGCAAGAATAAATGGTAGACCAAAATACTCTGAAGGCAACAGATTACATCTGATCTTGAAAACTAAGCAGGGCCAGCTCTGGTTAGTACTTCGATGGGAGACCACCAAGGAATACCAGTCTCTAGGCTATATTTCAGAGGAAGGCAATGGCAAACCACCTTGAAGTCAGGCACACAGACACTGAATAAGTATTACAGGTTGTGTTTCCCTTATGTGAAATGCTTGGGATCAGAAATAATTTGGATTTTGGATTCCCCCCCCCCCAACTTTGGAAAGCCTGTATTGTTTTGTATATATGTACATAATGAGACATCTTGGAGATGGGAGTCCTAAAATTCATTTATGTTTGAAATACACATAGCCCAAAGGTAATTTGATACAACATTTTAAATAATTGTGTGCATGGAACAAAGTTTGTGGACACTGGACCCTTAGAAAGCAAAGGTGTCACTATCTCAGCCACTCATGAAGAAGGTTTTGGTTTTTGGAGTATCTCAGATTTTGGAATTCCAGACAAGGGAGACTCAACCTGTACCAATATATCCAAAGATCTTCCTCCCTGCTTCTCAGATGTAGACCACTTCTGGTTCTACAAGACTTGCAAGACATGTAGGTCTAATACCAAAGTTGGGCAACTTGTAGTCCTCTAAATATTGTTCGTCTGCCTCCTTCTTCACCATTCTTCACCTTCTTCACTCATGTCCTCCACAATACAGATGGGGAAACCTCACACTTTCAGAAGATCAATTTTGTTTCCCCCTAGAATCCCAGTTCCACCAGCCAATGCAAGATGCAAAAGACCAACTCAGGTGGACCACAAAGTTTGTGATCAACACCAAAATCAATTTCACAAGCCACTCCTGGGTTTTCCTTGAGATGTTTTTCAGAGAACTAATTTTAGAAAAGGAAGGAGGAGATAAAAACAAAACAAAACCCCTATTGCTCCTGCTAGAAACTCCCATTGATCTGCAGCAAATCACCCAGAAAACCACCAGTTGAACTGGATCTCTCTTCTGCCTCGCTCTCTTCAAGAAACAGAATGAGTCACCAAAGTAAATTTGAGATAGCTCACTTTGAATCGTTGGGTATTTCATCATCAGCAAAATCGCCCATTGCAATGTGGTCGCAGCAGTCTCTGTTCCAGCCATTACAAGATCGAGGATGGATGCTACAAGGTTGTCCTCATGAAAAAGGCTGTCTTTCTTGCTCATCTCCTAAAGTACAGGGCATAGAAGAAGATTATTATTGTTGTTACTGTTACTGCTGTTCTCATTTATACCTCGCCTTTCTTCCAATATTGAGACTCGTGGCAGTTAACCACATATTTAAAAGCTATGCAGATTAAAAACTATGCAAAAGTTGATAAAAGCATAAATATAGAAGCGATTTAAAACAACTAAACAATGTATAAAGTCAACAACATTCACATTCATTGAAAATTATATGTTGCTGTTAACTGCCTTTGCGTCATTCTCGATCCTTGGCAACATTATGGATGTGACATCTCCAGGCCCTGCCAGCTCCTGCACACTCATATTCATGGTCTCTTTCATAAAGTCCATCCATCTAGCATCTGGCCTTCCTCTCTTTCTACTTCCCTCCACCTTTCCTAACATTATTGTCTTTTCCAATGATTCATGCTTTCATTCACATTCATTAAAAACTATATATAAACCATAAAAATAGCACTCAATGGCATTCAAAGCCCATCCCAATCAGTTTCTAAAACCCTGATGGTATAAAAATGTTTTAATTTGTTGGTGCCATCCTGGCCTCCATTGGGAGGGAGTTCCAAAATCTGGAAGCAGCCACCAAGAAGGCCTTCTCTTTTGTTCCCATCCAACAGACCTGAGAAGCTGGGTGGGATTGAGGGTCTTAGAGCTCTCATAATGTGAGATAAGGTCCTTCAAATAGCCTAGACTGTGTAAGTATTATTTTTTTAATTTTAAGAATGTAAAAGACTTTGCTTTATGAACCAAAGGTCCTCATCCGCTACTCGAGGGAGATAGGGCTGGTGGTGGTTATACAGTGGTCCCTCCACATTGAATAGGGTTAAGGGTGAAGGAACCCCATGAATGTGGAAAAACCACAAATAAAAAACACTATTCTTTTCACCTAAGAGAACATCCCTCTAGAAATCCCCATTGCAATTCTATGGTCAACATCTGCCAAGGGTTGATCATAGAATTATGCTGGAGGACCTACAAATGCCCAGAGAAGTGTTTTCTCTAGGAACTTCTAGGTTCTCCCGCACAATTCTAGGGTCAACTTCTGAGAAGAGATGGTTAAGAGGTGATATGATAGCCCTGTTTAAATATTTGGAGGGATGTCATATTGAGGATGGAGGAAGCTTGTTTTCTGCTGCTCCAGAGAATAGGAACCATGGATGCAATGGATGCAAGTTACAGGAAAAGAGATTCCACTCAACATTAGGAGGAACTTCCTGAGAGTAAGGACTTTGCGACAGTGGAACACTCTCCTTTGGAGAATGGTGGAATCTCCTTCCTTGGAGGTTTTTAAACAGAGTCTGGATGGCCATCTGTCGGGGATGCTTTGATTGTAAATTCCTGCATGGCAGAAGGGGGTTGGACTGGATGGCCCTTGGGGACTCTTCCAACTCTATGATTCTGGTAGAGTTGTGCTGGAGGACCAAGAGATTTCTAGAGAGAATATATTAATCAAGACCACAAATGACCACATCCGCAAAAGTCAAAACCGCCAGTGTGGAGGGCCAACTGTATCTGCACCAAGTAGAAAGAGGAAAAATGTATGAATATCTGAACAATTTTTGGAATCTCCCAGTATTCTGCAGCAATGTTAGTTGCAAGCAGGCTCCCCTGCAATGAAGAAGACCATGAAGCTAGATAAATTTTGGAAAAGGGTTAGAGCTAGCATGGAGAACCACTAGCCTACAGACAAGATACCTTCTATGACCATCTTCCCCAGGGCCTGATCCTCTGTTGAAGACAGGGAAAAGCTCTTAGCTCTGATCTGCAGCTGATCGGAGATAAGAGCTTTCTCTTTCTCAATGCTAGGACTGTCTCCTTTTCTCTCTTTCTGAAAGAGGAAAGGATGGGATATATCTGCCTACATCTGCCCTGGGTGTGTCTGTGCAAATGATGCGGTGAGAGATTAGAATAATCCTGTCTATTTTTTGCCTTGGTCATGCCTATGGTTGGCACCCAGCCCTTGGAAGAGTTTCTGGCTTTCTGGTTCAAATTGGTGCCTCACCCCTTGAAAAGACAAATGCCTATCAGCCATGAGAAAGAGCTTGGAAGCTCAGGGTGCAAGGTGCTAGGAATAACAGCCAAAAGAGGGCTGTTGCCTTTGGATGCTGTTTGTGGACTTCCCAGAGACTTGCTTTCTTTTTCCTTACTGGCTTTCTTTTCCTTTTGTATCACTGCTGTTTGATCATGATCCTGCACACATGGACTATTTCACCTTGTGATCTTTATACATTGCTTTGAAGAAGTTACATGCTCTGTCAATAACAAAAACACCATCTTCGAGTGCATCTACACGGTAGAAATAATGCCACTGCTTTAGCCGCCATGGCTCCATCCTGCAGAATCCTGGGACTTGTAGTTTTGCAAGGCACCGGCACTCTTTGGCAGAGAAGATTAAAGACTTTGTAAAATTGTGAATCCTAGGATTCCATAGGATGGAGCTACAGCACTTAAAGTGGCATCAAACTGCATTATTTCTACAGGGTAGATGTACCCACTGTCAACAACAGTCAGTCTGCCTGCCTGACTGTTTTGAGAAGGAGAAGAGTGAACTAGATGGACCTTTGTTCTCATCCAATAACTTTTCTCTGATGCTCTTAAACGTGAGAACTGACATAGGTCAGACAAATACCTCTTTCTGCTTGAAGACCAACGCATCTGTGTAGCTTCTGAGGCTGTTGCCATTGACATCTTCTCTGCTTTTCTTAATGTAATCCCGTATAATGACACGGACGTCTTCAACTTTTTTGAGTAACATTTTGTGCGTGTTGAGAAAAATCCCAAGGAATGGGTAGAAGTTAAACAGCTAATGAGAAGCAAATAGTAACACAGGAAAAGGAGGGGAGGAGAAAATATATATATATATGGATTACCCAGAAAAATAGTACTCAAAAAAGGTCACGCACAACAACAAACTACAAATCTCAGGATTCTGTAGGATATAGTCATGGCAGTTAAAGTGGTATGAATTCTGCAGTGGGACTATACCCTAAAATTCCCGAGGAGATTTCCCATCAGCTGCCATGGGTTTCAATTAGACATGGTTTTGGGCAGCTTTTCAAATAGAGGACTTTCCACTGCAAAGTAGGATACATGCCCCCCCTTATGCCGATAATAGCCGCACGAGGAAAATGTGCTCACATGCAAGAAGGGAGATCCGAGAAGACACATCACTTCATCTATGAGTTTTAGCAGGGTGAGAAACAGGGGGTCCTTGCAGTCAAACCTCTCCCCAAAGAGAAGAACAAAGGTAATGTTGGTTGGTGCCCTGTTAAAGGTCCTGAGACTGAAAGGCTCACCTTCAGCGAGGAAGCAGAAAATAAAGGAAGCAAAACATGGATCAGTCAAACCATTATTGTTGACAGTAACAAATGCAAAAATCAAGGATTGACAACTGGGACTTCCAGGCTCAATGATGAAGAGCACCGGCTGCCCTCTGCGCATGTGTGTACATATACGTGTGTATCTTCAAGTCACTTGTCACTTTATGGCAACCCCATGAATTTAATAGGAATTGCTTAGGCCAAGAATACCCAGAGCCCTACCAGACTTTGGTCCCCCAGGTGTTTTGAACTTCAGCACCCAGAAGCCCCAGCTGGCTTGGACAACAGTCAGGGATTCTGGGAGCTGAAGTCCAAAACATCTGTAAGACCAAAGTCTGGGAATCGTTGCATAAAAATAAACAAATTCAACCCAAAGCGAATTCACTTCCCCATTGACAAAGGCAACACCGGGGACCCTTTCACACTATGGAATTAAAGTGCTATGATTCTTCTTTAAATGCCATAGCTGCATCCTAGGGACTTCTAGGATTGGTAGCTCACTGAGGCGCTAGTGGTCTCTGGGTATGAATTCTAAATACCCCAACTCCAGATCCCAGGATCCCATAGGATGTTGCTATGACAAGTTAAAGTAGAAGAAAGAAATTGGCAGCATGAATTTTCGTAGACTTCAGTCTATGTCCTCAAATGCATCTGAGGAAGTAGACTGCAATCTAGGAAAGCTCCTGCTGCCAATTTCTTTCTTTCAGTGAGTCTCAAAGGTGCTACAAGATCTCTCTACATACTGATTCTACTACATACTAATACGGCTATATCTTTAAATTCTGCCAAGTTAAAGTGGAATCATAGTGCTATAATTGTGTCATGTGAAAGGGCCATATGTGCCACTGCTGTGATGCATGCAGCCTACAGGCTGCACAGTTCCCACCCTTGAATTGCAGCTTCCACCCATCCTCCCAGAGTTTTTTGTTTCCGATTTTGCTCAGATGCTCAATGGCCTTTGCATCTGTTGGCATTAAGAGTTAGTACAGGGATTGGCCCAACCTCCCAGGTTTCCCAACTCACCTTTGAAAGCCTTTATGTCCTCGACGAGGAAGTTGAGTTCTTCCAGAATCCGCTCCTCTATGAGCGTCCTCCCCACTCCAAGGTTGCGCATGCTGGACATGGTAAATCTTCGGGTTGCTCTCCATAGCTCTCCAGTAGAAAAGAAAACCCCTGTTGGGGAAGAGGTAAAGCTTGGCTTCACTGGTTTTGATCAAGGAAGGGAAGCTCCCGCTCCCCAAAATAGATTATTTTTAGACTAACTTTTATTCTCATGCAGGACGGAGCAGAGGAGATACAGGCAAAGAAGGTGTTGGATGAATTTGCTTATTCTTATGGGACGATCCCCAGACTTTGGTCTTACAGATGTTTTGGACCTCAGCTCCCAGAATTCCTGACTGTTGTCCAAGCCGGCTGGGGCTTCTGGGTGCTGAAGTTCAAAACACCTGGAGGACCAAAGTTTGGGAACCGCTGTATAGAGGCATATGTGGAATGGCATGCCATAGAGTGTTGCACTGTGACATAAATCTTGCTCAGTGTGCCAACCTTGGCCTTTTTCAGGGGCTGGTCTACAAGTCAGTGTACTATGTGAATTGGTGCACATTTTCACACATTCACATTGACAGATTGTCTTCAGTTTCCTGTGCAATTTGCATCTATCTGCATTTATTCACCCTTTCTCTGCTGGAAATGCACAGCTATCTAAATACATGCAAAGCAGACAGACAGCCACATGTGCCATAAGGCATATTATTGTGGATTTCAGTGGATAGTCTTTTTATTGCAAAATAAAAATTGCAAAGTCTTTCCCCGCAGAGTTTAAGGAGTTTTTTGGGGGGGCACAAATAGCCCAAATTCCTGCGAATCGCATGTGGCTGGATCACATTCTATTTAACTGGAATGAGGAGTATTTATAATGTGTAGATTACCCCAATGATATACTATTCTGATCCCATCTACTGGGGGCTTCCATTTCACCATCACCCTACAGATAGTGAATATTCATCACCCACTGAACATCTGGAATCTCCAAGGGACATGGTGGGTTTAACATTTCTCCACTGAGCAAGAAATTCAAGATTGGTTGGAAAAAGTAGCAGAAATGGCAGAACTGGACAAAATGACATGCCTTATGAAATACGAAAGAATAGGGGAATTCGTTCAGAGTTGGGAGCAAGTGACAGAATATATAAGTAAACATTGGGGAATAATGGGAGCATGGGGTTTTAAGGAATATCCCCAAACTTGATGATATCTCCCATTTACGCCAATGTTGGGCCAATGTTGAGCAACTGAGTCTTTAGAGGGGGCTTCATAAAGTTTTTTTTAAAAAACTTAGTGAGAAGCAGGAATGGGGCCAAACCTGTTTCTTCATTTACCGTGTCCATGCTGAATCTGTTCAAATATCGGTATAAGCGGCCTGTCCACAAACTCCTCCGTGAAGTTCACAAGGGCATCCTTCACGGCTTCATAGCCGGTTAGAACGACCACTTTCTGGAATCCAAAATGGAGGGTGAAAACCGGCCCGTATTTTTTGGCAAGCTGCAAAGTAGGCAGGGTTTGGGGTTTTTTTTAACATTTCTCAGAAAGTTATGACAACCATGCATCCCTCTAACACATACAATACAGTAGGCATTGCATCCCTCCAAGAAATCAAAACAGGACTTTAATAAAACACAAAACTGCAACCTGGAAACAAAACAGAGGAAGGGCACACAGTTTCATTGCTGTCAGATATACTAGTGAGGTCATTGAATTAGAGTAAGGCATAACTTACCTGGTAACCAGGACCAATCTTCTAGATCAGTGATTCCTAAACTTTGGTTTGGGAACAACTGTTCTAGATCATAGTTTCTCCTGGCCCAAACTCACCAATCCTGACTTACTTGGCAGCAGCTGCAGCGAGTGACGGAAATCTGTTCTCCTGTCGATCAGGGTGCAGCAAATGGATGTTTTTTACCCCTCATCTGCAAGCGATCTCCCGGTGTGACAGTCAGAAACAGGATCCTTGTCACAATACTTCCTTGCACTGGCAATGGTTCACAGGAGGGAGCTTTAGAAATGCCCATCTTTGTGCCTTGATCAATAGGAGAACAGATCCCCATCGCTGATGCTTAGTAAATCAGGATTGGGGGATTCCTACGTTCAGGGTGACCAGAGGTCCACCTTTTCCAAGGGATGCCCTACATTTCAACCTTTTGTCCAGGAGGAATTTCAAAATGTTCTCTGGAGCCACAAAAAACTACAGTTCCCTGGATTCCATAGCATTGAGCCAAGGCAGTTAAAGCGGATTATTTCTGTAGTTTGGATGCAACCAAGGAAGCTCCTGAGGATGCCATCAATGGATGCTGAGCTGTGCGTTAGGAAAACTGGAGAAGCTTAGCATGGAAAAAAGCCTATAAAAATCTGCAAGTATGTCCCAATTCATGACTTTAGTCCTTATTCTCTTTCTGCTGGTTATTATTTTCAAAAATGCAGTGGCTGCAATCCAACATCCCCCTCGCAGCATGGCATGGAGGAACACATTGCCAGCACTACACAATCTCCATGCAGAATGGTAAGATTGTGGTGCAACACTGGGTGTTGTCATGTAATGTGCCACTGTAATGCACCGATGTAATGAACAATGGGCAACCACAATGTACGATGTTGCTGTATTTGCAACTCTGCTCCTGCTGCTGTCTGCAGAATTTGTTGCCTTGCAGCAAATAATTTGCCAACTTATGCCTGCATTTGTCACCAACAGGATGTCGGTCTGAATGTTTGCAGGTTAAGAAACAAAAACCCAGCCTTATGGGCAAAGGGAGAACGGTGTTGGGAAAATGCAGCTCCAAGCAAATTCTGCAGGACTTTGCACCAAATTCAAGGCAGAGAGAAAGCCCTTACCCTCTTCTCCTGGATTGGCCATCTCCTTATCTGTATGGGATCTACAAACAACGGTAAGCGATATTTAATGACTTGTTAACAAGGCAGAGAGTTGGCTTTGAGCTTCTTGAACAGTAAAGATATTGCCTGTCTTTCATCCCCCCCACCCCCGCTTCTTCCCTGAGCCTATTTAAATAAAGAAATAAATGATTTGGACCTGACCTGCTGTTGTAATATTGTTTGGGAATGGCTTCTAGTACAAAATTGGGTGTCGTGATTTGGGCAAGGTTTCTTTTTTTTACTAGTGTTCCTAAGCCAGCGCATGAGGTGGGGTATAGGAAAATGAGTAAATGGATAACTAAATGAATAGCTTTCATATGTCTACGTTCCTAAAGCTCTATAGTGTGACTAAGGAACAGAAGGAAGGCGTGGAACTGAGCAGATAAGAGTTAGGTAGGTATGGGAAGGCTTTATTCAGCAATATCCAACTCTGCACATGTTTGAAACCTCTGATTTCCTATGTGCTTTCCTTCCTTCGTATCTTAGAAGTTCTTCCTTTCCTGTAGCTTGCATCCATTGCTCCAGATCCTATTCTCTGGAGCAGCAGAAAACAAGCTTGCCCCATCCACAACATGACATCCCTTCAAATATTTAAACAGGGCTATCATATCACCTCTTAACCTTCTCTTCTCCAGGCTAAATTCAGCAATATTCAACTCTGCACATGTTTGAAACCTCTGATTTCTTATGTCGGTGTGCTTTCCTTCTTCAACTCTTAGAAGTTCTTCCTTTCTTCTTACAAATCTACCTACATTGGTATGCTTTCTCTCTCCTGCAAACCTAAGTATTTCTTACCTACCCAGGGACATTCTGTGTTTTCTCTTTTCCCGTTCCCATCACAAATAATAATAATAACTTGCGGCACAAATGGTGTATGGAAAACATTGGAAAAGTAAAGCAATACCTACTGCTGAATAATGGATAACAAAATGAAGCGACTTGGCTATAATGGAGAGATTGACAATGCCTATGAATGGAAAGTCAAGACAGCAATATGAAATGAAATGGAAAAAATGTAGTGAAGTTATAGGAATTGGGAAAGGAAAAGAAGGAGTAGACAGTAATGTCATAGAAGAATAAAAAATAATTAAGGTAAATAAGGAAGATAGGGGCAGGAAGGAAGGGTTGGGGGAAATGCTAAAACAAAGATAAGGAACCCTTTCAGAAAATAGGTTAAGAGATCTAAGTTGCAAATTAGACATAACTGGTGAAATAAAGATGAGAAAGGACTACTGTTTTGTGTTAATAGGAAGTCATGTCAGATGTAGGATGGAAGATTTATGGTATAAATGGATGCAGATGATTGAAAAAGGTAAACTGGATATGACAATGAGAGAAGAGCGAAAGAAGAAAGAAGAAAACTCTCTGGAATTGCCAAAAGAAAAGAATCAGAAGATAAAGAAGAATGGGAAATGATAGAGTGATAGGTGATTTAATGTAATGTGAAGGGTGAGTGGGTGAGTGGTTTTATTGCAATGTAAAAACTAATAATAATAATAATAATAATAATAATAATAATAATAATAATCTGACAGAAATTTGCTCCAGTCTTAGTTGGCAACTATCAGCCAAAGGACTTTTTCTTGACTGCAGAATGACCTGCCAAGACAGATTTGACAGCTGAATATATTGCCTGAGCTTAAATCAGCACTGAAGACCAGTCTCTTCTGACAGGTTTATCCAGATGATTTTTAAATTGTGAATTTCAAATGATGCATTTTAAATGTGGATTGTACTATACGTCTAAGATTGTACGTCTTACATGTCCTTTTAAACTTATGGATCGAGGCAGGGGGCAACAACAATAAATTTTAGACCAACAACATCAGTTAAAAGACATCCATTAAAACATACATCAAGTTTAAATTTCACAGGTGTTACTGACTGGAGCTTGGGACCATCAGTGAGTCTTATCTGTTGGTATAAGAATCTAGAAATTAATGGAATATAATTACGGAGTATAATAATACAGGCATACCTCTATGTCTCTGACAAAGATGCTCCATTTTACAAAGCATTTTTGTGCTCACCCAGCCCCTGCCTTTTCTTTCTTGTCCTCTGTTTAGCTTTAAACTTTTGAGCAGCATCAGCATTGGGAAGATGATGAAGGGGGAAACGCAAGATTTGGAAGCTCTGATTCCTTTCTCTTCCTCCTTTTCCAAAACTTTTTAAAAACGTACATGTGCACTGAGTTAAATGTTGCATTTGCTTAAATAAAGCTACTCTAATTTGAATGATGCCATTCCCTTATAAGATGTTAAAATAGGAATAGACACGAATGTGCGAATGAAAATACGCACACTAAAAAAAAAATAATCAAAATATTTTTATTCAGATTCTACATCGAGGGAAGGGGGAGACATCCTCATGTAGATGTCAAGCAGGGTCCTAAGGATAAAAAGTTTGAGTACCAATGCTCTAGAAGATTCAAAATGTTTTCATTTACTTCTGGCAGGGCTTACCGGACATGGCTGTTTCATTTCACGTGTGAGTATTGTTAGTTTTAAATGAAACATTTCTAAAAGATGTTGAACTGCTCTTCTTTTTTCCCCCATGGGCACCTATCCTTTACTCTTTCCATGTTATTTCTGCCTCTTGTATCAAATTTTCTGATAAAGAAATAATATCCAGGAACACATCTACTACATTAACTAAAGCATATGCATAGTAGAAGAAGGAGAGGAAAGAGAAGGAGACATGTAATAATAATAATTTTGATAATGAGCAGATCATCATCATCATCATCATCATCTTCTGGGAAAAGAAAATAGCTGTGGTTCTGGTGGTGCTCTAGGAGTAATTCTGAACAAACTAATCCAACATCAGAGTGAAATTACTATAGATTATTATCATAGCTGGGCAACTGCAAAAAGTCACTTGTCATGCGTCACATTATCAGATGTTACCTCACTAATTCCTAGATCCTTGGATAAATTCAGATGGTCCGAAATGCCAGTCACTTAGCATCTGGTAGACTGCGAAGCTGAGAATAATATTCATGCCAAACTTGCATAAAGAGACCTTTAGTATAATTTGTGGGAAGCTGCCCTTGTCTCCTACCTTCAGGATGGATTTGTCTTGCCTTTTGATATCCAACAAGTGCAGGTTGCCGATGATGGGAAGAGGAGTTGGTCCCGGTGGCATGGTAAAAGCCGCTTTTCTGGAGCTGGTTGGCAGAAACAAGGAAGCCAAAATGATCAGTGTGCACAGCAGGCAAATGGGCACAGGGTAAGAAAGGAAAAAAATGAGCCATGCCATCTTTAAAGGGGGAGAAAATAAAATCCCAGAAAGAATAGGATGGTAATAGTGCGAGGGGGGAAAATGCTGGCAGTGATCACCACCTTCACTTTATATTCCTGGCTCGCAGTTGCCACAAAACTGGGCAAAGAGTCTGAGCAAATGCTGTGTAACCCCACCCTTTTTAAACACTTCTGGAGAATGTGGTCTAAGCAGTTCCTGATTGGAAAATGAAGGAGGTTTCAGGTTGCAGGACTAGTTACCTGTGGATGCAAGAATCCACACACCAGAAAGAGTGGCACCTCTTTATGAATTACACTGATGGCCCACCATTCCTTCATTTCACTCAGGATCCCTTGCCCATAACACTCTTCTATATCCGTGGGGTAGTGAACCTGCTCTGGGGTTTAATCTCAATTTTTCAAGGAGTTGTCCAAGGTGCTGAAGTTATTTGGGGAAGTGACGGTTCGAGGGCCCTGGTTTGCTCCTACAAATTGACAGTAGGAGCAGACGCTACTGTGGAGAGTGGTGGAGTCTCCTTCTTTGGAGGTTTTTAAACAGAGGCTGGATGCCCATCTGTCGGGAGTGCTTCGATTGTGTATTCCTGCATGGCAGAATGGGGTTGGACTGGATGACCCCTAGGGTCTCTTCCAACTCTTCGATTCTATTCCAGGGGTTCCCAATCTGTGTTCTGAAGAGACCTTAGGGCTCTGCGTTCACTTCCCAGGTGCTCCGCGGGTGCTTCAGGAAAATGAAAGAAATAAAAATTGAATGAAATGAAAGAATAAGAATATATTCTTATATAGTTGGTCCTTGTTATCCACTTGCATTTGGTTCCGGGACCCCCCTGTGGATAACAAAATCCGTGAATGCTCAAGTCCCATTAAATACAACAGTGTAGTAACATGGTGTCTCTTACATAAAATGGCAAAATCAAGGTTTGCTATTGGAATTGATACTTTTTTTGGAATATTTTCAAGATGTGGATGCTTGAACCGTAGATTAAAGAATCTGTGGATAAGGAGGGCCAATTGCATATACTCCTAAGAGACTAATCCACTGCTCAAATAACCCGTCTTACCTCTTCCGAATTGAAATCTAATTCGGGAGGCAGCTGGGTCCTATCACAAGGATTTCGCTGCCAAAGCATGCAGGGGACCCAGGCTGCCTATATCAATTTGCACATCTATATGTACATAGGAGAACAAATAGTACAAAATACATCTCTTCACCAATGGGGAAGACTGTGAACTTGGGATCTGTGATCAAGTCAATTTTTGTCCTAGGGCAAACTAAGGATGGTCAGCTTCAAGGCCTCTGCTGGGTCCCTTTCTTACGGTTCTTTACCTTTAAAAAGGATTGGTCTGGGCAGCATGCCATATCGAGGGGTGGCTGGAACTACAATACAAGTTGAGTCTTCCTTATCCTAAATTCTTGGGACTTTTTCGGATTTGTTTTTCTCCCCCCGATTTTGGAATATTTGCATATACTTAATGAGATTGCTATTTTGGAGATGGCACCCAAACCTTCGTATAGACCTTATATATATAAAACCGACAGGTAATTTTATACGTGATCTTTTAAATAATTTTGTGCACGAAACAACGTTTGTCTGCACTGAACTATACAAAAGCAAAGGTACGTGTGGATAATTTTGGATTTTGGAATATTTTGGATTTCAGAATTCCAGATACGGGAGACTAAGCTCCAAAACACACTGCAGAAAGAATGAAAATGTTCCCCAGAGCATATGGGGCGGATTATATGGGAGAAGGCAATTCCATTGATAGCCTGGACCCAAACCATGTAAAGCTTTAAAGGTAATAGCCAACACTTTGTACTTTGACTAGAAAGTAACTGGTATCCAGTGGAATGTTCTTAACATTGGTGTAATATACAAACTCCTAGATGCACCGGCAATCAATCTGGCTGCCATATTTTGAACTAATTGAAGTTTTTGAACTTGGTACAAAAGTAGCCCAATGTAGAAGGCTCTATTATTATTATTATGATTATTATTATCATCATCATCATCATCATCATCATGCATTGCAAAAGTCCAGGCTTGAGGTTACCAGTACTCCCATCTTTACGTCTTCCAATTCTAGGAAGGGGCACAGCTGGGATGGAATGGAGCACTCTAGAAAAGGCAGCCTCACACCCCAAACTGTTCATGTTGCAACACTTTTTTTCAGGTCCAGCTGGTTACTTCTCAGTGAGCATCTAGGTAAAGTTCTGCTTATAACCTAGACATCTTTGAGACTAACTGAAAGAAAGAAGTTGGCAGCATAAGCTTTCGTAGACTTAAGTCTAGGAAAGTTCCTGCTGCCAACTTCTTTCTTTCAGTTTGTCTCAAAGGTGGTACAAGATCTCTCTACAGACTGATTCTACAGACTAACGCGGCTATATCTTTGAATATATATTCCATTTTCTCTCCAAATGCATCTGAGGAAGTAGACTTAAGTCTAGGAAAGGTCCTGCTGCCAACTTTTTTCTTTCAGCGAGTCTCAAAGGTTCTACAAGATCTCTCTGCATACTGATTCTACAGACTAGCATGGCTATATCTTTGAATATAACTTAGACAATAAGCCTTCCTGAACCTACTCCTCTTCTGTCACCTGTGTGTACCTCAGCCATACCTGTGACAGTGAATAGTTGGAAAATATGAAATAGCCGCAGAATGGAGTTTATTGAACACCATGTTCCAGTTGACTGCAGAGCAGCCAAACGTTTAATTGCTGATGATCATGTTTCAACACTCTCTATTTAACATTTTCCATCTGATTTCTTCACGTTGTATGTAGGTCATGCCCGGCGGCTTTTTCGCTGCACTTGGCGCTTCAGCCCACTATGATTTATCTTTTGGCAATGCTTGACTGGGAAGGTTTCATCATGAGTTTAAAAATGGAGGACAAGCTTTCCATCTTCCCCATTTGCAGTTCTCTAAAGAATGCAGACAAACTGAATTCCTGGCTTTGCAGATCCTTTGTGAGTCTGGAAGCTGGAGCTGCTTGCAATGGGCATGAAAATCTCCCAGCTCCGCTCCCCCAATGAGCTAAGATCGGTGTCTAAACGGAAATATGGAGTCTAGTGAAAAGGTTTGCATAAGTCTCATGTGTCTCTGGCAGTAATTTAAGAATTCTGTGGCTTTGAATTACTTTTCTCTTTTTAAAAACCCCACAATGCTCTATCCTGATACAGCTTTGAGATTACTGAGTGGCTGAATAAATCTGAATACAATCAAAGGTCAAACATGGAAAAACAGTTCACTTGTGAATGTGAACACAAGGCAGATTCAAAGAGGGTAGCCAAGGTTATATAGGTTGAGGGTCCCTTATCCGAAATCCAAGATACTCCAAAATCCAAACGTCGTCCACATGAATGGATGAGACAGTGACGCTTTTGTTCTCTGATAGTTCAGTGTATACACACTTTGTTTCACACGCAAAATTATTTTAAAATCTTGTGTACAAAATTACCTTCAGGCTGGGTGGCCCTCTGGGCTCAGAAGGAGTTAATCCTCAGGTTCTTGTACCAAGGATGAGATTTATGAAACTGGGTTAGATGGCACAACCGGTACTGAGGCTCATCCATGCCCAAGAGATATGCCCTATTATCTGGAAACAGGACATTGTGATGGCTGAAGCTGACAGCTCAAATTGCACCTTCCCCAGCGGTGTCTCAGATACTGGAGCTCGTAGGAGCATTAGGAGTGTCTTCTAACCATAATAGAAAAGCAAGCCACTGGTACATTAGCTACTCTTTACAAAGAATCATAGAGTTGGAAGAGACCCCAAGGGCCATCCAGTCCAAACCCATTCCACCATGCAGGAACTTACAATCAAAGCACCCCTGACAGAAGGCCATCCAGCCTCTGTGTAAATACCTCCAAAGGAGGAGACTCCATCACTCTCCGAGGGAGTGTGTTCCACTGTCAAACAGCTCTTACTGTTAAGAAGTTCTTCCTAATGTTGAGATGAAATTATCTCCAGTAGCTTGCATCCCTTGCTCCAAGTCCCATTCTCTGGAGCAGCATAAAACAAGCTTTCTCCATCCTCAACATGACACCCCTTCAAATATTTAAAAAGAGCTATCATATCATTTCTTAACCGTCTCTTCTCCAAGCTAAACATACCCAGCTCCCTAAGTCGTTCCTCATAGGGCATGGTTTCCAGACCCTTCACCATTTTGGCTGTTCGCCTTTGGACATGCTCCAGCTTGTCAACATCCTTTTTGAATTGTGGTGTCCAGAATTGGACACAGGATTACTCCAGGTGAGGCTTGGCCAAAGCAGAATAGAGTGGCACTATTAGCTCCCTTGATCTAGACCAGGGGTAGGCAACCTTTCCCCTTTAAGGGCCGAGGGACTTCAGCTCCCAGAATCCCAGGAGCTATTGGCCAACATGGGACTATTGGCCAAAATGGCTGAGGTTTCTGGCAGCTGAAGTCCTTCGGCCCTTAAAGGGGAAAGGTTGCCTACCCCTGATCTAGACACTATACTTCTAAGAGTAAAGTGTATTTTTAAATTTATCACTACACCACCACCTTCGCCACCCTTGAGAGCAGCAAGGCAGCTAGCAGGATGTTGTGATGGCCAAGGCTGCCTGGCACACACAGCTGTGCCACCCAACATCTCAGCGTCTGCTGCCTGAAACAGCCCTTTCACTGCACCCAACAATAGAGCTGGCCCTAGTGTCTGTGTGTGTGCATGTTCGTTTCAAACAATCAGTCACGAGCAAACCTGACATGGGATTTAACAGGTATAGACTCACCTTTCACCCTTAGAGGTATGTGTGCCTTATTCCTACCCACCATTTTGGCCCTCTGCCCGTGATCGACAAGGAGAATGTTTTCCTTCATGAGCTGAAATGGCCTTGAACAAAGGTTGGGGGAATGTCGAGAAGAGACGTTTAAATGACAAGGGTTATGCAGGGCTGCTGTAATGACGAGAAATTCCTGTCCAGAAAATGCTTCTGTTTTGTGTTGGCGCACTCCACGGCTAGCCTACGTGCTTCCCTGGCTGAGCGCACATCCAGAGACTTGGGTGCTTTTAAATGTTTTCCCCTCTGTTTCTATTAATGTGGGTGGGGTGGCTTCTTCTTAAAAGTATGACCAATGGCTGAGAAAGTATACCACCTCAGTGAACCCCTATAACCCCATCTCCTGATCAGTGCAATACAGGGAACTATCGGCTTATCGGTTTTTTATTTCGAAAACTGGTGTGCTTTGAAAGCCCTTCTCCGAGTCCTTCCTCCTTTGGCAACATGAGAACCTTTGTAGTAGTGACCCCACAAGTTAGGGAACATTCTGCCCAGGGAAATTTGTCTGGTGTCATCATCATCATCATCATCATCATCATCATCATCATCATCCACCAATCTCCTACATTGCTGACTTAGCTGCAAATGTGTAACTAAATAGCGTCTCATGGCCTGACATTTCCTAGCCCATCCTAAAAGGCAGCAGCTGCATTGAGCAAAGGAGGTCTGTTTAGTTGCCGATCGGGGCCACCAGTGAGCAAGTCTGCGTCAATGAGAAGCAGGACCCTTGTTGCAATTCCTCATTGCAACCTCGCCTACTGGTGGGTGGGAGAGTGAAAATATTTATTTCAAGGATTTATATCCCATCGTTCTCCCACAATGGAATATCTTTCTCCTCAAACCTTTGAAACTGAACAACCTTCCTTTGTTTGATGCTGGTGGCCATTAAGGTGGGCTGGGATGGGCATTTATAACAGTGGCAATAGTGCTACGATCGTGACTATGATGAGCCTTATCGCATGAGACAACAAAGCGGAATTGGAACCGGAGCGTAGCGGCTTTCTTCCTGCTTTACCGCATGATGTCATAGCGGTTCAGTTCTCTTCCCATGGGAGACAGTTGTAGAAGTGTATCTTTTTCCTAGCTGGAAAAATCCGTTTGACAACAGACATGCTTTTACAACCACCTCTTGCGGGAAGAGAACTGAAACACTACATGCGGTAAGGCATGAAGGAAGCTGCTACCCTCCGGCTCCATTTCTGTTTTGTTTTATCGCTTGATAAGGCTCTACATAATCTGACTGAATATGGAGCAGTTATGGATCTAAGAGTAAGATCAATTCTCAGATTTGTTACCAGAGTCCTCATATTGCTTTTTGTCTGTGGAAGAGACAAATTATTTAAATGAAGAACAGAAAACAGACTTTGGCAAAAGCTCTGTGTTCTTTAGATGCCAAAAAACATTTCAAATTGGGAGCAGCCAGATGTTCAAAGAGTAATTTTGGGAAGCATCCCACAGACTAATTGTTCTTAACCAAAATGATTAATAGGATGGATAGGGCAGTCTCTCTCTGCTGTCTGCCATGATACAGCTTGGAATTTTACCACCTCGGTCTTACCACCCCATTTCTGTGCAATGGGTACATCAGTTGTGATGAACCCAGTATGAATTGCTTTGAGCAAGCCATATTGAAGACTGTGGGACCTACCTCTCAGGTGCCCATGCGTAAGAATGTGTTATGCTTCACAGAAAAATTGAAAGCATCTAGAGAACATGATGTCCCACTTACTTTTTTGACACTGGTTCCTCCACTCATGACAAGTTTGTGTTTGTCATATGTGGGATTAATCCCTGTGTATGTCAGATACTTGGATCCTGCCTGAAGGCAGATTAAACTTTGCATTATCTTAATGCTTTTAAGGTGAGTAAAATATGAAGCCTGTGTGCAACCAAACAAGCAACTTTTGACAATCGGCGCATTCATTCAGTGACTTCTGCCTTAGGTTTAAGCCTACTACACCTGATAAAAAATTTGGGGTGGATTATGTGTGTACAGTAAACGGCTTTCTTTAACTGAGAGGAGCTTCATGTAGTTTAAACAGAACATGTTAAACATTGCTCTTCCACCAAATGACAGCTGGACAAGGTGGAATACACTTGCTTTAGCAAAGCTGCAGGTGTGGCTTCAAGCAGGTTAATGTCTTTCGCTTTCTTGGTATTTTTTCTTTACAATGGGGATTGCATTATTCTTTGTGATCCAATTTGTCTTGCAGGCTTTTCCTGTCACCAAATAATAATAATAAAAAAAGGTTAGCAGTTGCCCGGAGCACACAGGAAAATAAAAACTACTTCTCCTTGGAAGGTTTACCTTCTTTCAAAAGGAATGTTTGAAGTTTGCCTGCTTCATAACCTGGCTCCTAACTATACGACAGGTCCAGAGGTTTTTAATCTGTAACATTGTCATATTTATGCAACTGACTAATGCAGCTTTAAAACAAGTGTTGGAAAGGGTGATCCAAGGGCTCATTTGGGAGAAAGGTAAATCAGACTAATAAATCAATAAATAATAAATGTGACCCCAATAGAATCCCTAGATCAGGTTAAAAAAGGCTGGCAAAATGCCTCTCCTGTGAGCTGCCACACATTACAGAAATATATCTTTTTGTATTGCTAAAGGAATTCAAATTTTATCTCCTGGACTCTGGGATGCTTTGTTTCCAGTGCCACATGGCCAGACGGAGAAGTGACCTGCTTGCATAGATGTCCCTCCACACCATCTCACCACAAAACAACACAACAACAACATCTTGACAAAATGCAGGCCTGTGACTAACATCATATATATATATATATATATGATTTTTAATACTTTTGCCTGATGAAGAGGTTAGTGGAGCTTCAGAAGCTTGCATATGCATTTTGTGCATTTGGGTTGACTGAATAAAGATATCACTGTCTTGTGGATTTTGGATCTTATCGTACCGAAGTCTAGTGCTCCTATTCCACTTTAACTGCAATGGTTCCATCCTATGGAATCCTGGGAGTTGCTGTTCAGGGAAGATGTACTTAGAATTCTCAGCCGCTCCCCAAACTACGAGTCCCAGGATCCCACAGGATGTTGCCGGGACAGTTAAAATGGAATAATAGTGCTATAATTCTGTAGTATGAATGCACTTCAGGCATGACCATTCAACCTGGAAACAGGTTCCCCTGCACTGTTTAGTGTCAAATGGTCCAAACCAGAGGTGGGCTTCCATTTTTCATTGGCATTTTGGTATCCAGAAACACAAAATAGACCTTGACACTTGCAGTTACTCATCCATCCTGGTTCAGGGTGGTAAATGCCCCATCTGAGCAAAACCACAATGGGAGGAGCAGCCAAGCAATGAGTCAAACCCAATCCGAGATCAAGCAAAGGGTGTCACAATGCATCAGTGGTTTTAAGGAGTACATAAGGTGTTGTTTTATTCCCCAGAAGGAATCTGAGTTCAACTACAAAGAGCAGTCCTTCTAGTTCCAGGAACACCCCAAGAGCTTGAGACGAGAAAAATCCAAAGAGCATGCCAAGGTCAAGAAGCCAAGGGAGTTCACAAGTCAGGAACAAGATAAGAAGGACGAGAAGAACAACGATGGAACTAACAACCTCATGTCTCCAGTGTGGGTGTTTTAGATCCACCTCTGCGGCGGATGTGCTGATTTGGCTGGTTTCTGCCTTGTTGGGCTCTCCTGAAGCTTGGCATTCCTTCACAACCAGCCTCTTTCCATTTGTGTTGAGGTTTACCATCAAGCTGGGGCAGCTCAACATTGGAGGTCCTTCTGGGTCTCGAAGGTGGGAGACGGATCCCTGTTGGAAGGTCCTGGGGATTAATTTAAACTTACTGCACAAGCGCCATTCTTTCATCAGGAAAAAAAAAATGGGAATATACCACGTTCAGAGCAGCCAATATTGCACATCTTTGGAATTGCACAACTGGGGCTACTTATGCATTCTATCTGATTCTTGCTTAACACTGCCTCCTTGCCTCATGCCCTACCCAACATCTGTTGTTGTTAACCACCCTCAAATCGATCTCGACTCATGGCGACCCTGTAGATGAGGCCAAGACTCCATATCCTCCACTATTCTTCTAAGTTCTTGCAGATTCATACCCGTGACCTCTTTATTGAATCCATCCATCTAGCATGTGGCCTTCCTCTCTTTCTACTTCCCTCCACCTTTCCTAAGAATATTGTCTTTTCCAATGATTCATGCCTTCTCGTGATGTGGCCAAAGTATGACAGCCTCAATTTAACCATCTTTGCCTCCATGCCTTTCAGTTTTCTCATTTTAATTTTTCACTTTTTTCACGCAATTCTAAAACTTTGCTGTTGAGAGTTACTGCAAGTTAAGGGTTTGTTTGTTTTAAAGAAAAGGAAATAAAACTAAAAAAAATAAAACAGGAAATCAAGCTGCTTGGGGATAGTGATGACTGGGATTTTTGCCAAAGGATGGAAAACTCAGAGACAATCATGGAACTTGGTGTGTAATCGCAATTTATAACTGGAGCAAGCCCTACCATGCAAGCCAACTAAAATGACCTACTTAACAGAGAATAAAAGACTCAGAATGATCATCTACATCAGGGGTAGGCAACCTTTCCCCTTTAAGGGCCGAGGGACTTCAGTTCCCAGAATCCCAGGAGCTATTGGCCAACATGAGACTATTGGCCAACATGGCTGAGGTATCTGGGAGCTGAAGTCCCTCGGTCCTTAAAGGGGAAAGGTTGCCTACCCCGATCTACATGGAGAGGAGGATTTGGGTAGAGAAGGGGATACTGACACCAAGTGACTGTCAATGGTGCAATTGTTATAGCAGCAACATTTTGCACCTTGTGCAATTGAGAGGTCATTGACATGTTTTCCCCATCAATGAAAAGGGATTGCTTAACTGCACATAGGAGACACAGCAGCTAGGGATTGGAGGTGCGGTGTGCGATAAGTCTCACTAATGCAACTTTTTTCCTGGTGTATTTCTGATTTAAAAACCATGTGGAGTAATCCCCTGAGAAGCAGCAATGGAAAGTTCTTGATAATGCCATAAGTTCCTATGAAATTCTTTGGGATGATAGGATCCTATCACGTGAATCTCCAAAATAAAATCGGTTTGCATAAGAACAAAACCTGGGACTTTTAGATTCTCATCTGGAGGAGCTCACAATTTTCTCCTGCTGGAGCTCATCCTCCTGACCTCCCTCTTCGTCCAAAGACTTTTCATGATAAACCATAACCTCTCCTCCTACTTTATAACAAATCTTTCAAAAAAGAACCTTTAAAAAGGATAAAAACAACTGTTTTCAATCATGAATATTTGCAAAATTAGTGATAAATGTCCATTACTGGGAGGCTGCATGTTCCAAGCTGCTTTCAATTGATGGCACTCTATACTCTACATTTTGCATTTTATCATTTTAAGTGTCATTTTAAAATAATAATAATATTGGGATGCTATTTTATTCTCAAGCTTCTGCTTCAGTTAATCATCATCATATATACGTATGCTATTGTTTTGTGTTTTTATTTTGCCAACCACCCTGAGATTCCCCACCTTTACATTCAGCATATTATTAATAAACTGAGCTGCAATGAAAAGAAGATAAATTCAGACAAAAAAAATCTCCCTATCTTAAATGTACTATTATTTTAATATTATTATTTTAAATTTTCAATTGAAAATTGGCTGGGGAAATACACATTTTGCATTTTATTTTACCTCATCTTATAACATTCTATTATATCATTTCTAATGTACTAGACTCACTCCAAAAAAGTAGCAAAGGTATTAACAAAATCACAGGAGAGTGAGTATTTTATTACTGTGTGTCATTTTGTAGATTACTATTGTATCGATTAACTGTACTTTGTATTCCTTTTTTTAAATCTTGCTGGTCATTGACTGAATAAAATGCATGTATGTATTTCTACTAACTTATTCATTTGTGTGTTGAATCCAAATATGAACCATTTCTCTTGAACCATGGCAACTTAATGGTGGAAAGCCTTTCCCTTGCAAGTCTGATGAATGTCAAAACATGGATTCTTTATCCACAGATTCAAGCATCCATGGCTTGAAAATATATATATTCCAAAAAGCAAACCTTGATTTTGCCTTTTTATATAAGGCACACCATTTTACTATGCCATTGTATTTAATGGGACTTGAGCATCCACAGATTTTGGCATCCATTGTGTGTGTGTCCTGGAACCAAGGGCCACCTATACTTTTTAAAGGTTTTGGGACTCACTGATTTCCCTCAAAATGCTAATACACATGGTTTCAATCTTTCCAACCTGTTTTTTAATTTGTTAATCATATTTACTACGTTTTCAGCCTATTTAAATTATTGGGATTCCTTCAATTGCTTGAACTTGTTTGCACTGATTTTATTTGAATACCACCCTGAGATCTTCTGATAGAGTGTGTGATAGAAATATTTTAATTAAAAAATGAATAAAACCATATCCCAGAACCATATATATATATATATATATATATATATATATATAAACCCACATGAGATGATAGATTAAAGTGGTAATTGCAAGCACACTTTCACAGATATTTTGCCTGGAGCACAAGAGCAGATGCAGAATTGCTTTGAAAACTTTGGTTCCTTATGCAATGCGGGGGTAACCAGAATTAGTTTCTCTCCAAAAAGGGTTATGTTCAAAGGCTGAGTGTAATGACAAGCTAATCCGAAGCCGGTTTTGGTAAGAGTCTGCCAAGAGATCTTATGCAACAAATGAACATTAACCAAAACACAGTCACACCCAGGTGAGGTGATGGCATCCTTCCACATTCAGATTGTCACATCCCTACAAGCTGATTCTCCCCAAAATTCCCCTCTTTATGCAACAGTTTACCAGATTTCGTTCCAATTCTTTCTTCCAGGAGCTCAGAGTACAATAAACAGGGTTTCCCCTTTTTTTAGCCTCACAAGAAACCTATGAGGTAGGTTAGGCAGAGGTGGTTTTAACTCCATCCTAGGCAGTGAAAATAATCCAGGATGAATCCAGGTTGAATCTCTGGCTCCATTCACACTACGAAAATAATCCGGGATGAATCTGGGGGGTTGAATCCTTGTTGTTCACACATGTCCCGAATGCACTCCATGCACTTTATGCACTTTTTTGGTGGGGAGGGCCTGGCAAAAACCCCACTTTACCTGGGATATTCGATACCGTCTTTCGTCCCAACTTCTCCTGAAAGATCCGTATCGATCTACATCGTTGGCAGTGTGAATAGGCTTCCAAATAAATTCTGATAGCTCTATATTGTTCAAAGGAAGGGAGGCGGCTCCATTTTATCCCGAAACGATGGCATGTGTGACTAACACAAGGGTTAGAATGACTTGAAGAGATTCGCGAACTCAAAACGCAACAGGAACCACAAACCTGATATGCAAACCTAGTGTCTGTGCATATATATATATATATATATATATATATATTGTGTGTGTGTGTGCACACACACATAGTTACTATATACTATTTTGTTTTTTGTTGTTAACTGCCCTTGAGTCAATTTCGACTCATGGTGACCCTCTGGATGAGAGACCTCCAAGAAGACCCTCTGTCCTCCCCTGCTCTGCTTAAATCCTGCCATCCCTTAATCCCCAAAGTGACCTCTTTCATAAAGTCCCTCCATCTGGCATGTGGCCTTCCTCTCTTCCTCCTTCCCTCCACTTCTCCTGGCATTATTGTATTTCCAAAGAGTCCTCTCTTCTCATGATGTGCCCAAAGTACAACAGCCTCAGTTTGGTCATCTTGGCTTCTTCCAGGGAGGTTTCCAGCTTGATCTGCTCTAGGACCCACTTCTTTGTCCCTTTGGCTCTCTATGGGATCCTCAGCACTCTTCTCCACATTCTCTCAAATGCATTGGTTTTCTTCCTTTTTTCTTGACTGTCCATCTCTCACATCCATCCATGGGAATAGGGAATATAATGCCTTGTATGATTCTAACTTTTGTGCTGAGTTGTTTATCTTTGCATTTTGGGATCTTTTCTAGTTCTCTCATAGCCACCCTCCCCATTCTTAGTCTTCTTCTGATTTTCTGACTTCAGTCCCCATTTCTATCAAGGTTTGATCCCAGGTATGGAAATTCTTTGACTATTTCTATTTCTTCATTGTCTAGGTTGAACTTGTGAAGGTCCTTGGTGGTCATTATTTTTGTTTTCTTGATGTTCAGCATTAAGCCTGCCTTTGCACTTTCTTCTTGGATCTTCCTTAGTAGGTATTCCAGGACTATGAGGTTTTCTGCTAGTATTATGGTGTCATCTGCATATCTTGGATGGTTGATATCCCTTCCTCCTATTTTTACCCCTCCTTCTGTGTCCAAGCCTGCTTTTCTTATAGTATGTTCTGCATACACGTCCAAGAGATAGGGTAAAAGTATGCAACCTTGACTGACTCCTTTGCCTATTGGGAACCATTCTGTTTCTCCGTCTTCTGTTCTGACAGTAGCTTCTTGTCCTGAGTACAGATTCCTCATCCGGACTATCAGATACGTTCGCACTCCCATGTCTTTAAAGGCATTCCATAGCCTTTCATGATCTGTGCAGTCAAAGACTTTGCTATATATATACTATACACTATATATATAGTGTCTGTGCATCTATATAATGTGTGTGTGTGTGTGTGTGTGTATATATATATATATATATATAAACAGTATATATTTGAATGCCACCCTGACATCTTCTGATATATATATATATATAGTGTGTGTGTGTGTGTGTGTGTGTATGGCTTGAGTATAAAAAATCCACTGGGTGACCTTGGGCGTCACACTCTCTCAGCCTCAGAGGATGGCAATGGCAAAGCCTCCTCTGAAGAAACTTGCCAAGAAAACTCCATGAACAGGTTCACTTTAGGGTCGCCATACGTCAAAAACGAGTTGAAGGCACACAACAACGAACAAAATTAAAGAGCAATTCGATTAGAACTCTCCTGGGCTCTATAAAGGGGCGGGGCCTAACCGCTTGGCCCCGCCCCCGTTCGATCAGCTCGGCTCTCCCTTTGTTTGGCCTGGCTCGGCGCTCTGCTACGTAGCCTGAATCGACACCGGATCCCGGAAGTGAGGAGACTTCCGGTCATAACAAGAGAGACCTCGGCGGCGTCTTTCATCATGTCGACGGCGATGAATTTCGGGAGCAAAAGCTTCAAGCCGAGGCCGCCGGACAAAGGCGCTTTTCCTTTGGATCACTTCGGTAGGAAGGCTGAAGGACGCCCTGGAAACGCGTTCACCTTAATTTTGTCCCTTTCGGTTTCCTTCCAACTGCGCATGCGCTATCTGTACCCGAGCCCCTAGAGTTAAGGGAGAAAAGAGTAGAGCAGACACTTCCGGGGTAAAAGCGAACTTGAAGTGCAATAAATAAATGAATCAGGAGGACCAAAGGTTTTGGAAACCACTGTCATCACTTTAACTGCCATGGCTCCATCCTACAGAATCCTGGGATTTGTAGTTTTTGTGGGAGCACCAGCACCCTTTGGCAGAGAAAGTTCAAAGACCTTGTAAAACTACAGATCCCAGGATTCCATCCAGTGGAGTTACAGCACTTTAAAAAGGGGTGTCAAACTAGAATAGAAGGGGGCATCTACCCGGTAGAAATAATGCAGTTTGACATCATTTTAAGTACTGTCACTCCATCCCTATGGAAACTTGGGATTTGTAGTTTCACAAGGTCTTTAGCCTTCTCTGCCAAAGAGGGCTGGTGCCTCACCACACTACAAATCCCAGGAGTCTGTAGCATGGAGGTGTGGCAGTTAAAGTGGTATCAAACTGCATTAGGATGGCATCTACACTGTAGAAATAATGTGGTTTGACCCCACTTTAAGTGCTGTTGCTTCATTTTACAGAATCTTGAGATTTGTAGTTTTAGAAAGTCCTTAGCCTTCTCTGCCAAAGAGGGGCTGGTTCCTCACCAAACTACAAATCCCAGGAGTCTGTAGCATGGAGGTGTGGCAGTTAAAGTGGTGTAAAAATGCATCAGGGGGGCATCTACGCTGTGGAAATAATGCAGTTTGACACCACTTTATGATTATCAGTGAGCTACCTTGGGTCCTTCTGGGGGGAAAGGCGGCATATAAATGAAATTAATAGTAATAATAATAATAATAATAATAATAAATAATGTGCTGGAGCTCATGAAGCGGCAGAATTCCTCTCCAGCCCTACATCTCAAACCAGTTGATTTTCTTTCTAATAATAATAATAATAATAATAGTAAAATTTATTTCTATCAGTTTTCTTCACCATACGTTACCCATACCTTGGCAATTGTCATAAAAAAACAGTTTTCTTTTCTTTTTCTTTTTTAAAAATATTTTTATTATATTTCCAAACTTACATAAGAACATCACATTTCTATCACACATACATTCTAATTCACATAACCACCTATCCGACCTAAAGACATTACATCACATAAACTAAAATATACTAAAGTTTGCAAATACGTACATAGATATTTTGAAGGAAAAAATGGGGAAAGAATCATGTACTGTATTAGGATTGGTAGAAGAAATAAGTCAGTTACTTGGGGAAGTGTGCCGTGAGATAAAATGTTTAATGTTATATTGTGTATTAAAAGGTAAACGTGGGAAAAGAAAAAGGGGAATCTCGAAAATTCAAATTTCGCAAGGAGCAGGGGAAAAAAAGGGAAAGATAAAATATTGGTAGTAAAGTCCGGTGGTAAAATACACAAGAAAGAACAGAAAGAATGAGAAAGTCAGAGTATGTACAATAAATATTTGAAATCAGAGGAAAGGAAGTGTATTTTAGATTTAAAAAACAACAACAACAGTTTTCAAAGGGTTTAATGCCTGGCAGAAATGCACTATACTTGTGGAACAGTAAGAGTGTGACAAAACATCAGCAATCTTGTACTTCCCAAGTGAAAAGTGTAGGAAAATGGCAAATACACAATGACTTGGATGAAAGAATAGAAGGCCTGCTTATCCGATTTGCAGATGACACCAAATTAGGAGGAAGAGCTAACATCCCAGAGGAGAGGATCAACATTCAAAATGACCCGAATAGACTAGAAAGCTGGGCCACAGCTAACAAAATAAACTTAACAGGGAGAAAGAAAAAATGAAATGCATAGATATAGGATGGGGGATGCCTGGCTAAACAAGACGACATGTGAAAGGGATCTAGGAGTCCTAATAGACCACAAGTTGAATATGAGTCAATAGTGTGCTGCGGCAGCTAAAAAGGCCAACACAATTCTAGGCTGCATCAATAGAAGTATAGTGCCTAGATCAAGGGAGATAATAATGCCACTCTATTCTGCTTTGGTCAGGCTTCATCTGGAATACTGTGTCCAGTTCTGGGCACCATGATTCAAAAAGGATGTTGAGAAGATGAAGCGTGTCCAGAGGAGGGCAACCAAAATGGTGAAGGGTCTGGAAACTATAAAGCCCTATGAGGAGAGACGTAGGGACCTGGGTAGGTTTAGCCTGGAGAAGAGATGGTTAAGAGGTGATATGATAGCCCTGTTTAAATATTTGAAGGGATGTCATATTGAGGAGGGAGCTAGCGTGTTTTCTGCGGCTCCAGAGGATAGGATTCCGAACAATGGATGCAAACTACAGGAAAAGCGATTCCACCTCAACATTGGGAAGATCTTCCTGATGGTAAGGGCTGTTCAGCTGTGGAATATGCTGTCTCAGGATGTGATGGAGTCTCCTTCTTTGGAGGTTTTTAAACAGAGGCTGGATGGCCATCTCTTGGGGGTGCTTTGATTGTGAGTTCCTGCATGGCAGGAGAGACATAACCTTCTCTGTCAGAGAGCTCGGCTGCCGCAATAAACTACAATTTTCAGGATTCCCTAGCACGGAGCCCAGGCAGTTAAAGCGGTGTCAAGCTGGATTATTTCTGCAGTGTAGTTTGGACCTTTGTCAAAATCAAGTTCCACATTGTCCAGTTTGCTACGGAGTTCCATTTCAGCCTCTCGGTATCTTTGAAACCATTTTTGTTTGGCTCACAGTGACATTAAGGTTCAATGCTGGGAGGTGGGGGACTGAAACTTTCCCACACTCCTTACATTTTGTTCAGTACTCCCTCTTGCGCTGTTGTTGTGTTGCGTTAACTCTGTATCTGGTTTTCTTCTCCCGTGTTCAAAAATGTACCTTTCTTTCTCTTCCAGGAGAATGTACGGCATTCAAGGAAAAATTCATGCAGTGTCTTCGGGCGAATAACTTTGAGAATGCTTTGTGCAGACTGGAATCAAAGGAATACTTAGAATGTAGAATGCAGAGGCAAGTGTGTTCTCTCTTGCAAAACATCACTGAAGCAAATGGATTATTTGTTATTATTATTATTATTATTTGGAGTATTTGCTATAAATATAATATAAATGGATTTATATAAATATAAATGGATTATTTGCTATAGTTTCTGCGATGCTTCGTCGGCTTACGCTGGGATGTCAGCACCTGTTGTGTTTGGAGCTCCCTTTTATCTTCACAATCACAGGGGTGGATTTTATATTTATTTTTACCTTCTCATTATTTTAGTTTCTCCCTTGCAGAAAACCATAGCTGATACCGCTCTAAAAGGCAACTAGTCGTCATACCTCTTAGCGTCCATCATCTCTCAGAAATGCAAGTGGTTTTGCCTCAGTTGGTAAGAGGGAGCCATTTCTGATATGATGATTGAAGAAAAACTGGAATTGACTCGATAGACAAAGGATGAAGATCTTGTGGGGGGAAAGGCATTTTTGCAGTGTCCATCCAGATATTGCTGGACTGCATATCCCCTTATCCCCTACATTTGCTGCCTTTGCAATGTTGGCTGGGCTAGTGATAGTTGAAAGTCCTGCATCTGGAGGGCCAGATGTTTTCTGCATCTGGGGTGGGCCATAGGCTTGCCTTTCTGGCCCAACCAATACATATAGAAGAAGGAAGTGAAAAGTCAGAAGCCTTACGGAGAAGAGAAGGCTGTACCACATTAATGGGTAACTGCCGCAGATCCAGGACCAAGTGTTTGTCCTAAGACCTTCTCATGTAACAGTTAGATACTGATGTGTCAAGGGCCCCTTTCACACTGCACAACTATAGCACTGTGATTCCACTTTAACTGCCATGGCTACATCCTGTGGAATCCTGGGGTGTGCAGTTTGGGTTGGCACTAGAGAGGCTTTCTGCCTGGGAACTTGAAATACCCAGCTCTATATTGCCAATGTGGTGTAGTGGTTTGAGTGTTGGACTTTGACTCTGGAGACCAGCTCGGCCATGCAAACCCATTGGGTGATTTTGGGCAAGTCACACTCTCTCAGCCTCAGAGGATGGCAATGGCAAACCCCTTCTGAGAAACTTGCCAAGAAAACCCTGTGATAGGTTCGCCTTAGGGTCACAATAAGTCGGAAACGACGGGAAGTCATACAACAGCAACACCATTGCAAACCTTGGGATTCCACGGGATGGAGGCCATGAAAGTGGCATCATAGTGCTATAGCTGTGTAGTGTGAAAAGGTCCAAGGTGAGGTTCTGTCCTAGTGCTATGCTATCTTGATATGAAATATTTTTTTTCTGAAACATCCCACAACAACAACAACAATAATAATATAATAAAATTTTATTTATATCCCGCCTTTAGCCGAGGCTATCAAGGCGTCTTACAATCGAAAAGCACAGTCCCATACAATACAAAAAACATTCAACACCCCCCCCTCTAAAAATATATTAAATTCATAACAACATTAAAATTGAACTTAAAACAAAATTACAAATGCAATACGAATTAAACAGGGCACTCTGATTATAAAGGAGTGATCTAATGGTGGGGGAGAGATTATGGGAAATATCAGTCTGGGAATGCCTGCCGGAAGATAGGATATAGCAAGCCTTCTAAGATAGGATATAGCTGCCATCCAAGGGTGCAGCTTTCTTTTTTGGTGGAGGATGAATACAAACGCCCTCCAGTGTGAATGCCCTCATTTTATTCCCCAGAAAGAATTGTGTCCCCCAATTAATTTTTTCTTTCAGTCCCCCAATTTTTAGCATTGCAGTAACTAAAAAATTCAGGTGAGTATTTAGGAATACAGTTTACGACTCCAAAGGGGCTGGCAAAATGACCAAAGGGATTCAAAGATGGCAAATGTAAGATTTCTAAGTGTGAATAGTGATCAGTGTTTCAATCTCAATGCAGGAAATGTTAGGCCTGAAATAAATTGGGGGGGGGGTCCCCCCAAAGTACTTATTTGCCCTCACCAGAGCTCATTCCATCACCTCAGGACTCTGCTATCTTATCTCCACCTTATTCTGCTCCATGAGATGGCCAAGTCAGTATGCAGCAGAACTAGGTACCAGCATGGAAGAACAGATTGTGCTTCTTGAGACTCCAGGTGACATCAGATATTTCTGCATGCTCTGCATGTTTAAAAAATCAGATAAAACAAACCAGTCTTAGCAGCAGGCAGAATGCTAGTCTGGAGTCCCTTTCCCCTGCTGGTATATTTTCCCCATTTGCACAGAATGCCTCTCCCAGGGCAGCATTCTAAAGTATTAATCACCACCTAGAGACTGAAATGGGCACCATCCATTCTTCCACCTTATTCTGCTGTGAGTATGTAGACTCAGAATGACTCCACTCAGTCATTACTGATAAAGTTATTTCATATATCCAATGATTCCTCTGTCATGCCACTTTCTTGGCTGCTTTTTAAACGTCCCGATTTCTCTCCCCTCCTTCCACTTTCCCCCTTTGTTCTCAGGTTACTTCAGTCGCTGCAAAGTGAGTTCAAAGTGCAAAAAGTAATCTGTACTCAGTTAGCTCTGCAGGTGGGAGAGGCGAGCCAGAGTCTTTCCCTTCCCAATAGGTTTAGGCAGAAGCAAACTGCTGCAGTCTCTTGTTGTTCATGAACATGCGCCATCTTGACCGTACATTGGTGTTGCATGGCCACACATGCCCTGATTTTTATTGTGAGACATTGGAAGCTTTGTTGGCTTGTTTGTGGGATTTATCTATCACCTCCCAGCCTGCAAGGGGCATTGAGGCAAGACACAATGGATAAGAATATTTAAAACAGTACATAGATGATTGTTTTAGAAAGCAAACTAAAAATACTCTTTAAAAAGATTTAAAACCAAGAAGTCCAAACAGCTAGAGCAATCTTAAAGATCCCAGGCCTTGAGGAACATTGCTTTAATTGCCCAGAATAAGCTCAAAAGAAATGGAGCCAGCCTAGCTTCCCTTGGCAGGGAGTTCCACAGTCAAAATACTGCTACAGAGAAAGCCCTATCATGTAGATGCCAGGCTAGCCTCGCAAGGTTTTGGGGCTTTCAAGTATAAGATTTGCATTTATTGGGTCCCCCCCCCTTTTTTTTTTTGTAAAAACAAAACAAAACAACAAGCTCCTAGGAAGCCAAACTGCCCATATCATATTTGGGAACTTCTGCACAGTTTTGTGGAATCATTGCCCATGTTATTTTCAAGCATATTGTTACATCCATATGGACTAGAAACTTTATGAGAGAAGGAGAGAAAGAAAATATATTGCTTTGTTAAGGAAGCCCACATTTCTAGTTTGTCCCATATTTGGGTGGCTTTTTGTGCATTCCTGGGGCAGGGTGGCACACCCATAAACCCATGTGTGATGTGTCTCTTTGTTTCATTTTTTTTTTTTTTATGTATAGCATAAAGACATGTATGACAGAATGTTTTTACTGTTGAGATACTACATTAGAAAATGATATTGCTAAGTCTATAACTTTAAGACGAATGCTTTCTAAATCTCCCTCCCACTTTTGTTTCCTCAGGCAACTTATGGCTCAAGAGCCATTGGAAAAATTGGGGTTCAAAGACCTAACAGAAGAGAAACCAGAAGTCCAGCCTGAGACGTAACAAGGGTGGGGAGAAGAGGAATCTTCCTCATCTCTTGCAAAAACCTCAAGTCTACAGTAGTACATATTGTACATTGTATATTTTATTCTAATGCGAAGTGGTTCTTGAAAGAGAGTGATGAGCACACAGAGCGGAGGGCTTCCATTTTGTTCCCAAGGAGACTCTGCAATGCCATATTGTGTTGTGATGTATTGTTCTTTTCTCCCTGCCTGGCTCAGTTCCTGCCTCCCTTTACAGCTTGGGCTCAATAACACCTTACTTTTATATATTTTTACAGCAAAAAACTAAAATGATAAAAGCATTGCTCCAGGCAGAAGATTAAAAGTGTATTTATTACATTTGGATCCTGCCTTTTCTTTAGAGCCCCCAAGGCTGTTTCTGTGGCCACCATAGTCCCCCCAGGATTAAAAAATTGCTCCCAAAATGCCCCCAAAATTACCTCTGTGGGGTCTGAACGGCATTTCCACATGTTTGGAGGCCTCCTAACCACTTACTTTAAAAAGTTCAGCATTTTTCCCCCTTCAGAATTTCCCAAAATGCCCTCTAGGAGCCCGGGAAGGTCTGAAATCATGGTGAGAATGACCCCAAAACCAAAGAGTATTTGGGGACAACATTTTATTTTGATTATTTTTCTTTTTTGCAGGGCCAGATACAGGTTTCCTTGGGGGTCAGTGTGCAACCCCCAGCCTTCCATAGTTGCCTACTCCTTCACTAGTGAATTTAAGGTAGTGTATATGGCTCTCCTTTCCATTTTATCATCACAACAACCCTGTGAGGTAGGTTGGGCTGTGTGTCCCAGTCCAGCACACTAACTACTACACACACCACATGTCCAGTCATAGGACTGACTCTGATTTTCAGTTGGATACTGTAGCACTGTAGCAAATTTGGATTTATTTCTGTTTAATAGCTCTTAATGAGATCCTATGCAAATATGGTATGGTAGCATTTTATTGCTAGAACAGTTTAATACTAATGAACAAGACACTTGTTCCCCCTATGAAAATATGAAAGCTATCTTCAGCATCTCCCAAGAAGATAAATAACATTTCTTGGACCCTGAATATAATGAAGAGAATCTGCTCAAGGCTATCATGGAACCTGCTAGTGATGGCAGCAGAAATTTTGTAATAATAGTCACCTTTCTCCTCAAGAGGCATCTGCTAGATCTTATCCCATATAATAAATGGAGGAAAATAGCTAAGCTGGTGTCCTAGGTCAGTTAGGGAAAAATAGATTCATTATTTACAGTATTGTAACATCTGTAAGGTAAAGCAAAAGGACAAATGTTAATGAAAATGTTATCTGGAAGGATAAATGTGTTCTTGATATTTCAGCATCAGCAGCTTGAGGTCTCTGGAGGAATAGTGGCCTCTTCTGCACACAGAACTGAGCCATGGTTTAATGCTGCAAGAATGATCCACTGAAAGCCTTGGACCGGTATTCCCTTCCTTTTCCTCTGGCACAAGTGCACAGGTTTAAGCTCAGCAGATTTGGTTTTTCCATCAGAACAGGGCAGAATCTGGTTTGTTAAAATAAGCCAGGATCAAACTGGTTTATGATCCTGGTTGGTTAACAAGCCATAGTTTCAAGAAAGCTGTGTGTTCTGGTATTCAACAAAGCTGGTTGATGGTCCCAATCTTGCATCACTTTTCAGGGAGAAATGGTCAGGTGGGGCAACACCAGGGTCTGAGGCTCATTCTTTGAGGCCTTGGCTTAATTTTGATTTGTTTTCCTTGTTGTTGTTGTTGTATGTCTTCAGGTCATTCCCAACTTATGGTGACCCTAAGGCAAGCCTATCATGGGGTTTTCGTGGCAAGTTTTGTTCAGAAGAGGTTATCCATTGCCTCCTGAGGCTAAAAAATGTGACTTGCCTAATGGGTTTCCATGTTTAAGTGAGGATTCAAACCCTGGTCTCCACAGAGTCATAGTCCAATGCACAAACCCTGTGAAATCACATAGGCCTGCAAGCTTTTTCACTAAGGCAATGTGCCCACCGGACCTGCAAGCTTTTTTTCTGCTGTTGGGCATGATCCGCACTTGGAGATAAGAGAATATTTAAATAGCCTGTTATCTCTGATTGCTGATCAGATATATCTAAATACATTGCAAGGAATTGAGCTGGCCTTTCCTGGTAGAAGAATAACCATATGAGTAGGCATTGCATATGATGCTTGTCTGCTTGCCCTTGCTTCCACCTTAAACTGCCCATGCTTCTAAGTGCTTCCTGAGATGCTTCCCAAGTTTGTGTTTCAATTCTGGATCAAAGAGTAAAAGTGTGATTTGGTTTATTTTGTATGGCTGAGCCTCTCTTCTTAAGTGCTTCATCCTCACCTTTCCTAAGGTGCAGACTCAAGAATATAAATATTAACTGGTATGTTTTGTGGATTTTTCAGGCTGTGAGGCCATGTTCTAGAACAGGGGTAGGCAACCTTTCCCCTTTAAGGGCCGAGGGACTTCAACTCCCAGAAGCCTCAGCCATGTTGGCCAATAGTCCCATGTTGGCCAATAGCTCCTGGGATTCTGGGAACTGAAGTCCCTCGGCCCTTAAAGGGGAAAGGTTGCCTACCCCTGTTCTAGAAGAATGTATTCCTGGTGTTTTGCCTGCATCTGTGGCTGGCATCTTCAGAGAATTCTCTGAAAATGCCAGCCACAGATGCAGGTGAAACATCAGGAATACATTCTTCTAGAACACAAAAGCCCGAAAAAACTACAAAAACCTATGGATGTTGGCCGTGAAAGCCTTCGACTCTTATTCTTCTCTTGCAAGTCATTGGTTTAGTAATTTGACTGTTGGATTAGGATTCCAGGAGACCAGGGCTCAAATCCCCACTCAGTCATGGAAACCTACTGGCTGATCTTGGGCAAGTCATACTCTCTCAGCCTCCGAAGAAGGCAAGGGGAAAAAATCTTGCCAAGAAACTCCTGTGATGGGTTTGGCTTAGGGGCACCGTAAGTCAAAAACAACTTGAAGGCAGCCAACAACATATCCCTTCTTCCCTCCTCTGTCCATGACTATCTTCTTTGGTCTCTTGCTAACAGTAGAACAAGAGCAAGGGTAAACAATGAGCTCATGCATGTATCACTTTCTATTTGTTAACCATGTCCCACACTAATTCAATGAAACGTGATGGATGAGCCAAGCCATCTTCCAGTTATGGGCTAATGTCCTTTGCCTTTCCCTTGTGTGTTCATCCCTGGCAATGCGGAGAGGCTTTCTCTATGACGTGTGTGGGTTGGCATTTGAACACTCCAGGTGAAAAAATTCAAAGGGCATACAAAGGACCTAATGTTGGAAGAAGAAAATGTGCTTGGAGTCTGGACTCTGGCCTGTTTGGAAGACTCAACACTTTCTGATCTGGAAATGTTGCCCATTCAGTGCCCCATTTCCTGGATATGTGTGGCTTGGTTGTCTTTGCTCACTGGGAGGAAAAAGGCACTCTGCAGATGCTCAGGAGAAACAAGTGTCAGCGCCACCAGCTAAAATAGGCAGATGGATTAATAAAGGGAAACTGTAGATTTAATTGGCACAGAGATGAGCATTTTAATCTCTGGAATGCCACAGCCCTAGGCTGGCTGGGGTTGCAAATTTTAGGGTCTGACCTTGTGGTCCAAAACACATTGCAGAAAAAATCCAGTTTGAGACTGCTTTAACTGCCCTGACTCAATGCTAGGGAATCCTGGAAATTGTAGTTTATTTTGGCACCAGAGCTCTCTGACAGAAAAGGCTAAATGTCTCACACTACATTTCCCAGAATTCCCTGACATTGAGACAAGACAGTTAAAGCAGTCTCAAACTGGATTATTTCTGCAGTGTGTTTTGGACCTGTGTCTCCTGTTTTCTGGAGTCATCTCTATGCATGAGACAAGGGTTCAAATTCTTCAGTTTTTCAGCGCTCATCTCCAGGCAAGAGGAAAGTTTCACATTTCCAACTCGCCTAGTACAGCAGCAACTTACTACAATTTCCAAGGCTTCCTTGTTTTGTTGCTGCAGCTTGCAAAGACTCTGCAAGGGGTCTATGTAGTTACTTACTTAGCTTCCTCCTTCCCTGCCAGTATTTGTGGTCCCAGGGCTCACCTTCTGTTCTACTCTGCACCCACCTTCTGACAAGAAGCAAGCTAGCTATATTAAATGTCCTTTATTCCGTTTTCCAAATAAGTGAGAAAGAATAAATCCCTTCATTTCACCTTGAACTGGGAACAGCCACTTACTTAAATTTTAATTTAATTTCCAAATGGGAAAATGTGGTGTGTGTTTGTGTGTCAGGCTATGGGCAACTGGGGTTTGTACTTGAAGCACGTCATCACCAGAGGCCATCCCTAGGTCTCAGGTTTTGGCCCAGAAACCTTTGGCAATTCTGAGGTTGGTACTGAAGAGAGAGCGGCACACACTCCGCTCCCTGCACTTGATTTCCATCTGATGCCTTGATGCAAAACAAAGACACCATGCAGTGGAATTGATCTCCTATCGTGTTGCCGGGAGAGTTCCTGGAAGCGTGCACTTTTGAACAGAGAAGAGATCAAACGCCTGGAACTGAGGAAACTGAGAATGTGATCTCCAGAACAAGATGACATCTTGTGTGCTGTGCTTTTTGGAGCTTGAATCTCTGTTCTTTCTGGCTCAGCAGGCTTCTGCGATAGTGTTGGTTAATCGATGCTGAGAGACACAGAGAGAGATTGTGATAAATATTGAGAAGCCTGCCAGCTTTCTTTCACAGAGGAGGGTACAACAGTTGAGGGATGCTGTGGGCTAACCTTTTCCAAGGTTGTGCCCTGAGTCCAGCTATGTTGGGCTACCATTTCCATCATCCCCAGTCCGTTTTCCATGGGCTGCCTAGGAATGAAGGGTGGCTGGACTCCAGGACATTTGCAGAATGTCAGTTAAGCTCAGATGATGCCCTTGTGAACTAATGCTAGCTGCAGCGGCACCGGTATTGTATTTTCATTTTCGGGATTTTTGAGGATTTGAAAAGATCAGGTTTTCGTTCAAATTAACCCCCTTTTAAATTCGAATGTAGTTATCAGATGAGGCGGAACGGGACAAATCCCGTAAATTAAAGTCTTCCGCTCGTCCCGTTTATTTCCACTTTCTCCCCGCAACTCCCCATGTGATAACGTCCTAGGACATGAACCCGTGAGTTCAAATTACAAGAAAAGAAATTACCCCTAAACATTAGGAAGAATTATCTGAAAGTAGAGCTGTTCAACAGTGGAATGGACTACCTTAGGGCCTTTGCAGACTGCTAGAAATAATGCAGATTGAGTCCACTTTAAGGGTTAGGGTTAGGGAATCATGGGAACTGTATTTTATTGTGGCACCAGAGCGCTCTGACAGAGAAGGCTCAATGTCTCAGAAAAAAACAACAATTCCCATGATTCCTTGGCACTAACCCTAACCTTTAAAGTGGACTCAATTTGCACTATTTCTGGCAGTCTGCAAAGGCCCTTAGATAGTGAGCAAATTGTCTCCGGAGGACTTTAAACAGAGGTTGGACAGCCATCCTTTGGGAGTGTTTTAGTTGTGTCTTCCTGCATGGCAGGGGGGTTGCACTAGATGGCCCTTGGGCTCCATTCCTCTTGTTCCATCCCTTTTTTGGCTTACTATGGAGGTGTTGTGATGGTACTCTTTTAATTTTTTAAGCCATTCAGTTGCTAAGTGATCCTCCCCTTCCCTAGATGCTGAGCACAGATGGGGGCAGGAGGGAGGAAAAGCTTTCTATCTTGCAATCAAATCAAACATGAGGAAGCTTCCTAGCCTCAGAAACCAGAGATGGGTGATGATGGCAACGGGGAGAATGGAGAAAATGAGTCACTATTAACAAGGATCATTTTCAGCAAAAAAGAAAAAATCCCATTTATCAACCGTGCTTCTGCCTGGCAGAAACAGTTCGCTTGGGAAATGTTGTCACTGCTGCCCAACCCAGCTGGTGGCTCGTGAAAATAAAAACTGAGCCAAAATCAAGCTTACACTAGCCATATTCTAACCTAAAGGAGAACAATGCTGCCGACCAGGGCTTGCAGGATTGCAATTGATGTGTCTTTTCTAGTGAGCGGGAACAATGATATCTTCCACCATCATTCCAGGCATCCCTCTTTCCTCTGAGCTTAGCCACAACTGGGGGACAAATGGGATTTTTCCAGCAACAATATATTGTCCTGAGTTATTTCTGTGCTAATGCAAAGTTGTTTTTTTTTTTGGGGGGGTGAGTTAGAATCACTGAATCATAGAATTGGAAGAGACCCCAAAGGCCATCCAGGCCAACCCCCTGCCATGCAGAAACTCACAATCAAAGCATCCCCAACAGATGGCCATCCAGCCTCTGTTTAAAGTCCTCCAAGGAAGGAGACTCCACCACTTTCTAAGGGAGTGTGTTCCACTGTCGAATAGCTCTTACTGTCAGGACATTCCTCTTAATGTTGAGGTGGTATCTCTTTTCCTGTAGCTTGCATCCATTATTCTGGGTCCTATTCTCTGAAGCAGCAGAAAACAAGCTTGCTCCATCCTCAATAGGACACTCTTTCAAATATTTAAACAGGGCTATCATATCACCTCTTAACCTTCTTTTCTCCAGGTTCAACATACCCAGCTTCCTAAGTCATTTCTCATAGGGCATGGTTTCCAGATCATTCACCACCAAATGGGCAATTAAGATCCAATAGCTTCACAAAAGACCTGCTCCTCAGGGAAAAGGAAAACCGCCGGACTTGATTTGTTGATCTGGAGTGACACAATTGCCTTGCACTGTCTGGACTTTCTTTGGTGGTTATAACAGGGGAGACTGTCATAATAATAATAATAATAATAATAATAATAATAATATCATATCATTGCTTACCACTGCACTCCTAAAGGAGAGTTTTAGTAGCAGTAGTTGTAGAGAAGTTTGGGTTGCCAGTTGGAAAACAATATAGGGCAATGGTTCTCAAATGGTGAGGTGGGAACTCTGAGTGGCGGGCAAGAGTTGCTTAAGTGGGGCACAAGACTTGATAATTGCTCTCCTCCTCAAACTTTTTTTTAAAGTATAAAATCTTCACATGTGTTAAATATTGAATTTACTTCAATAAAGGGAGCATCTCAGGCAGCAAACTTTCATAAAAGGGCAGAATATTCCATAGCATTTCTGCAGTGCGGATGCATCCTAGATCTGCCTTAAGCCCGACTCAGGCTGCATCCAGACTGCAGAAATAATCCAGTTTGACACCACTTTAACTGCCATGGCTCAGTGCTATGGAATTTTGGGAGACATTTAGCCTTTTTTGCCAGAGAGCTTTGGTACCACAACAAACTACGGTCCCCGATATTCCATAGCATTGAGCCATGCCAGTTAAAGTGGCATCAAACTGGATTATTTCTGCAGTGCGGATGCAGCCTATGTCTAGGTCCAACCTGAGATCACTACCATATCACAGTGTTGCTTCTGTTTTTCAAAATGTCTGCAATAAAATGTTTTTCAATGTGCCTTTCAATATGTTATGCAGCTGGCTATTAAAGACACAGCAAAAGTTGCAGATTGGACAAGAATTAGCACAGCTGCCTGTAATGAATTACTTTTCTTGGAAAGGAAGGGCAGAGAGGAACCTGCAGGTGCATCTACACTGCAGAATTAATGCAGTTTGACACTGCTTTAACTGCCTAAGTGCAGTCAGTTTGCAGCAGTTATTTTGATGTTGGAACATGTAACCTTTTTTTCCCCTAGTTCTCATTTAGTTACTTTTGAAGTGTGTTTCTGACAAGTTTGCCAAGTTGTTTTGCTATGCTTTATCAATATTTTCCTCCTTTAAAAGGCAACTAAAAGTAAATGAAAATAACCAGTTTCTGATCAATCCCAAGGTGAGTCTCCTCAAAAACAGCAGCTAAAAAGTAACTGGGAATGCCGTGCAATTGCTTGTGTGTTGTGTTGTGTGAATGTGTTGGGAAGTGTACCAAACTGGATTATTTCTGCAGTGCAGACTCCTCAACCTCTTCTGAGTTGTCTTTCCAGGAGGCGTCTGCTGGGGCTACCAAAATCTCTTTCCTCAGGGAGGAGTGTTGTGTTGTGTGAAGGAGGGTCGAGAAGTGTACCAAACCGGGTTATCTCTGCAGTGCAGACTCCTTAACACTCTTTCTGAGTTCTCTCTTTCCTCAGGGAAGTGTTGTGGTGTGTGTGGTTTTGTGTTATGTTGTGTTGCTTTGCGTGAAAGAGGGTTGAGCAGTGTACCAAACCGGGTTATCTCTGCAGTGCAGACACCAGAACCTTTTTCTGAGTTCTCTTTTTCCTCAGGAAAATGTTGTGGTGTGTTGTTTTATGTTATGTTGTGTGGTTTTGTGTGAAAGAGGGTCGAGAGGAGTACCAAACCGGGTTATCTCTGCAGTGCAGACACCAGAACCTCTTTCGGAGTTCTCTCTTTCCTCAGGGAAGTGTTGTGGTGAGTTGTTTTGTGTTATGTTTTGTGAAGGAGGGTCAAGAAGTGTACCAAACTGGGTTATCTCTTCAGTGCAGACTCTTTACTCTCTTTCTGAGTTCTCTCTTTCCTCAGGGAAGTGTTGTGGGTGTGGTTTTGTGTTATGTTGTGTTGTTTTGTGTGAAGGAGGGTCGAGGGGAGTCCCAAACCGGGTTATCTCCGCAGTACAGACTCCTTACTCTGAGTTCTCTCTTTCCTCAGGGAAGTGTTGTGGGTGTGGTTTTGTGTTATGTTGTGTTGTTTTGTGTGAAGGAGGGTCGAGGGGAGTCCCAAACCGGGTTATCTCCGCAGTACAGACTCCTTACTCTGAGTTCTCTCTTTCCTCAGGGAAGTGTTGTGGGTGTGGTTTTGTGTTATGTTGTGTTGTTTTGTGTGAAGGAGGGTCGAGGGGAGTCCCAAACCGGGTTATCTCCGCAGTACAGACTCCTTACTCTGAGTTCTCTCTTTCCTCAGGGAAGTGTTGTGGTGTGCTGTTTTGTGTTATGTTGTGGGGTTTTGTGTGAAGGAGGGTCAAGAAGTGTACCAAACCGGGTTATCTTTGCAGTGCAGACTCCTTACTCTGAGTTCTCGCTTTCCTCAGGGAAGTGTTGTGGCGTGTGGTTTTGTGTTATGTTGTGTTGTTTTGTGTGAAGGAGGGTCGAGGGGGGAACCAAACCGGGTTATCTCCGCAGTGCAGACCCCCCCCAACCACTCTTTCTGAGGTGCCTTTCTAGGAGAAGGCCGCAGGAGGGCGCCCTGGGGCCTACCCAATGCCTTTCCATGAGGGAGGGAGGCGAGGCGTTGTGTGTGTTTGGTGTGGTGTGTGGTGCAGCCTTGGCTTCTCCTTCCCTCCTTCAAAAGCAGAGAAATAAATGCTCTTTGGGGCTGGAGGAATGCGGAACCTCCTTCCTCCAGGCGAAGCCGGCTAGCCCTTGCCAGCCCCTTCAGAGATGCTGAAGAAGGGAGAGCACCCCTCAAAGGGAGCCAGGAGGAGCCCCCTTTTTTAGCCCCTCCATTTTGAGGGGGTCAAAAAGGGTCTTTCCTCAGCCCTCCTCCCAATGAAGCCCAAGCAGCCCTGCTCCTCATGAAGCCTCCTCCTCTCTCCCCCTCAAGGCAAAAAGCCGCCTTCCCCAAAAGGAATTCATAAGAATATTAAGAATATTATTATTATTATTAAGAATATGCAGCCCTCAGGGGTGTGAAGACCACCATCCCCCCTTAAAGGAAGAAAGAGGTGTGAGGAAAGGGGGGGGAAAACAACCCCATATATATATATATATATATATATAAAGAGAGAGAAAAGGTCTCCATAGACATTATGGCGAAAGAAAGGAACAAGAAAGCCTTGCTGGAAGAGCTTCAGAAAGAAGGCAACGAGGTCTGTGCGGACTGTGAGGCTCCAGGTAAGAGAAATTGGGGGGAAAGGGGGTCTATGGGGCATTTTTGGGGGTTTTTTTGTGGGGTAAGGGGTGAAAAAGGGGTGCCCTCCCCCAAGGCACCTGCTTTGGCTTTGTCCCTCACAATAGAGACCAAATATTCCTCATCAGGCTGCATCCACACTGCAGGAATAATCCGGTTTGACACCGCCTTTGTAATTGCCGTGGTTTAATCTGCACTGCAGAAGAAATGCAGTTCTGTCACCACTTGAGCTGCCCTGGCTCCATGCCATGGAATTCCCAGAATTCCATGCCATGGAACCGTGGGAGGAGGCTGCATCCACACTGCAGAAATAATCCAATTTGAGACCGCTTTAACTGCCCTGGTCTAATCTGCACTGCAGAACCAACCCAGTTTGACACTGCTTTAACTGCCCTGGTTCAGTCCTATGGAACTGTGGGATTTGTAGTTCTCTGAGACGTGTTGCCTTCTCTGCAGAGCTTAAAAAAAAAACACTGCAGAAATAATCCAGTTTGGGACTAGTTTAACTGTCATGGTCTAATCTGCACTGCAGAACTAATCCAATTTGACATAGGTTTAACTGCCCTGGCTCAGTGCTGTGCAATTGTGGGACTTGTAGTTCTCTGAGACATTTTACCTTCTCTGTCAAAGCTCCAAGACACACTGCAAAAATTACTCAGTTTGAGACCGCTTTAACTACCATGGTCTAATCTGCACTACAGAACTAATCAAGTTTGAGACTGCTTTAACTGCCTTGGCTCAATGCTAGGGAATCCTGGGAATTGTAGTTTGTTGTGGCACTAGAGCTGTCTTGACAGAGAAGGCTATATAGAACTTGACAGTTGGAACTACACATCCCAGCATTCCAGAGCATTCAGCCATGGCAGTTAAAGTGAGGTCAAACCGGATTATTTCTGCAGTGCGGATGCAGCCTGCCACAGATCCATGCTATGGAATTCTGGGAATTGTAGTTTGTTGTGGCACCAGAGCTCTCTGGCCCAAAACACACTGCAGATATCATCCACTTTGAAACCGCTTTAACTGCCCTGGCTCAGTGCATGGGAATTGCAGTTTGTTGGGACACCAGAGCTTCTCTCTGGCAGTGACAGACGAGGCTCAATGTCTCGCAAAACTACAAATCCCACAATTCCATAGCACTGAGGCAGGGCAGTTAAAGCAGTCTCGAAATGGATTATTTCTGCAGTGGGTTTTGGAGCTCTGACAGAGAAGACGAAATGTTTCAAGAGAACTACAAATCCCACAGTTCCATAGCATTGGCAGTTAAAGTGGTGTCAAAACGGGTTATTTCTGCCCTATGGATGCAGCCCAACTTCCTTTAGTGGCTCCTCCATTGTCCAATTGTTTTGAGGAATCAAGCAAGTCCTCCATCTCATTATTATTATTATTATTATTATTATTGTTGATATTGTTGTGTCCTCCATTTCAACCATCTGTCCAGGAGGAATTTCAAAAATATTCTCCATTTTAAGCAAGATTAAGAAGCAGGGATTTATATTTCCATGAGTGCTTTTTAGCTTTTTATTTGGTCATGTCCTCCATTTCCCCTGTGTGTCCTACACTTACAGTGCTTTGTCCTCCTTTGCATTAGGACATTCCGGTCACCCTGGTTGTGTGTTGTGTGCTTTCCAGTTGTTTGCAACTTATGACAACTCGAAGGTGATCCTATCATGGGATTTTCTTGGCAAATTTATTCAGGGTGTATGTGTTTGTCCTTGCCATCCTCTTGGGGCTGAGAGAGTGTGACTTGCCCAAGGCCGCCCAGTGGGTTTCCATGGCTGAGCAGGGATTCGAACCCTGGCCTCCTGATTCATACTCAAACCACTACATCTACGCGTTCAGGGATGTGTTGACCTTTTCTTGTTTTTTAACTCGGTGGTTTATTTAATAGGCTTTGATGCTTTTTATGTGCGTCCATCATCCTCCCAATGCTTGTTGTTGTTGTTGTTGCTGTTGTTGTTGTGTGCCTTCCAGTCATTCCCGACTTATGGTGACCCTAAGGCAAACCTATCAGAGGGCAAGATTTCTTCAGACAGTGGTTTGCCCGTGCCATCCTCTGAGGCTGAGAGAGTGTGACTCGCCCAAAGTCACCCAGTGGCTTTCACAAGGTATTCAAACCCTGAGTCGTCATAGTCCAAAGGCTCAAACCACTACCCCATAGTGGCTCTTTGTTTACTATTATTTACTATTATTTATTGATTTATTCTTGGTAACATTTCATAATAATCAATGCACCAGAGGTGGCCTCCAAGGCGGCTTAGAGAAATAAATTACAGGACGAAACCTAGAGAGGGGAAAAAATTGAAAATGCAAAAAGTTAGGGCCTTTACAGACTGCCAGAAATAATGCAGCTTGAGGCCACTTTAACTCTCCTGGCTCAGTGCTAGGGAATCATGGGAATTGTATTTTTTTCCTGGGACATTGAGCCTTCTCTGTCAGAGAGCTCTGGTGCCACAATAAACTACAGTTCCCATGATTCCATAGCACAGAGCCAAGACAGTTAAAGTGGCCTCAAGCTGCATTATTTCTGTAAAGGCCCTTAGGGGGGTTGCAGACTGCCAAAAATAGTGCAAATTGAGTCCACTTTTCGGGTTAGGGTTAGGGAATCATGGGAACTGTATTTTATTGTGGCACCAGAGCTCTCTGACAGAGAAGGCTCAATGTCTCAGAAAAAAACAACAATTCCCATGATTCCATAGCACTAACCCTAACCCTAAAAGTAGAGTCAATTTGCACTATTTCTGGCAATCTGCAACCCCTTAGTTATTTAAAAATGTGTCCTTTTTAAAACTCCTTTACACAATCAATGAAAGTATCTCCATTCAAAAATGCCTCTTTCACCACATTTTGGGTGGAAAGGAATGGGTCTAAGACCCGGGAAGGTTTAATATTGGGGTGACCCACTCTCCCCCCATCTTCTTCCTCTCGTTGTTGTTGTTATGTGCCTTCAAGGTGTTTATGACTTATCGCCACCCTAAGGCACGATTTGTTCAGAGGAGGTGTGCCATTGCCATCCCCTGAGGCTGAGAGAGTGTGCCTTGCCTAAGGTCACCCAGTGCGTTTCCGTAGCCGAGCTGGGATTCGAACCCTGGATTCCAGAGTCTTAATCCAACCCCCCCTTTTTCCAATTTTTCTCCTCCTCTTGACCTCTGTTAAGGGGGAATGATGTTGCAACTGCAAGCCAGTACAAAGAAAGAAAGAGGAACCAGTAACCGACGTCTAAAGCAGGGGTAGGCAACCTTTCCCCTTTAAGGGCCGAGGGACTTCAGCTCCCAGAAGCCTCAGCCATGTTGGCCAATAGTCCCATGTTGGCCAATAGCTCCTGGGATTCTGGGAGCTGAAGTCCCTTGGCTCTTAAAGGGGAAAGGTTGCCTACCCCTGGTCTAAAGGAACTGGTTGGGTGCAAAGGATCCATTCCTCCCAGTTTGGTGTTTCTGTCCTGCTGGGTGACCCAGTCTATGGTCAAGAATGGCCTTTAAACACCTTAGCGGGTGAAAAAAAAAAGGGTGTCACCCTTTTTGCGATTGCCACTGTTTTGCAAAGAACTTGCACTGTTATTTGTTGCAGCAAAAACCGGCAGAAATCCTGTGTCACTCCAGCTATAAATCACTATATTTTCTGTAATCAATATATCAGTCCATTCATTCATTCATGCTTAGACCCAAGGCCGTTGGCATACACAGTGTTAAAACACAAAACATTGTGTAAGAACAGCGTAATAAAAACACAACATCAAAGAAATTGCGTCACAATCTTGCATATAAAGGATTTAAAACTCAGTTCGGTTAAACACATAAAATATGGACAATCGTCCAAAACACACGGCAGAGGTAATCCAGTTTGAGACCGCTTTAACTGCCCTGGCTCAATGCTAGGGAAATGTAGTTTTGTGAGACATGTAGCCTTTTATAGCAAGAGACCTCTGGTACCACAATAAAGGACAGTTCCCAGGATTCCCTAGTACTGAGCCAGGACAGTTAAAGCGGTCTCAGACTGGATTATTTCTGGACCAATAATAGTATGATTCTGTAAGAGCATCCCCAGAGCAATTTACAGCAATATCAGCAATGTATTTTGCCCAAATTTTCTTTGCTGCCAGGGCAAAAAGAGAAACCTTGCAAGTTACCCTAGAATCAGTATATATGTGTGTGTATGGCAAACCTATCATATACTGAAAATATACTCATTACACCTTTAAAGAAAATATACTGATGTACACACACACACACAGTCAGTATATTTTCTTTTAAGGTGACACAGGACACTTGGTTCTTTCCTCCCTTGTCCTGTTTCCAGAAGACGTGTCGCAGGGGTAGGCAACCTTTCCCCTTTAAGGGCCGAGGGACTTCATTTCCCAGAAGCCTCAGCCATGTTGGCCAATAGTCCCATGTTGACCAATAGCTCCTGGGATTCTGGGAGCTGAAGTCCCTCGGCCCTTAAAGGGGACAGGTTGCCTACCCCTGGATGTAAGGCTGTGAGCCACCCAGTGCAATATGTTGGAGCAGGGATGTGTCCTGAATTCGCACATGATAAGAATAAGATGTGGAATTACAAAGCTAAGATGTTCCATTATAAAGCACGCACATCCCCTCACCACTGCCATTTGTCCTCTCCTCCATAATTGAAATGTAAGATGGTTTAAATTTAAGGGGAGAGCTCTCTGGTTGTTGTATTCAAGCTAGGAGAACTCACTTCATTTGTGTGCGGAGTCAGGGTCCGTTCCTCTCGTCGTCGTAGGAGATGGGTGTATGCTATGGTTGCCAACTTCTCAAGAGGGAAGAAAGCCGAACCGCACCCTTGGCCTTGCCTTCCTCCTCCCTACCTTTGTCAGCAATTCGAATCTGCAGAAATCAGCAAATAGATTTTCACAGCATGGGAAAGCTTGCAGTGGTCAGCTGCAAGGGCTGGCATGAATGGCACAGCATCTTTTTGGGGGTTTGTTTTGTTTTTCATTTTTAGGTACTGGCCTTTTTTAAAACAAAACAAAACAAACAAACACGTTTTTATTCCATACTTGAAGCATTAACAAAATATCATTCATTTCTTTATAGGCATCTCATTTCCCCTCCTGCTTCTCAATTTATTTATAAACCCTTTTCTCTCTCCCCTTCCAGCCTCAGTTATATTAACAGAAATGTTGTTAGTAGCTCTTAATCAAAAGAAAACTACTGACTTAAAACATATTCTTCTCTAAACCATAGACAAATTAAATATATATTCCACTTCTTTAAAAAAAAAAAGAGTAATTTCTTTGGCTTCAGACTGTTAACTGCATATCTTTTAAGACAAAATATAGCTTGAGAATTCCAGCTCCAGTATTTTATCAACCTTTTAACTATATAGAATCACAAAGTTGGAAGACAGTTGGCAATCTGAGCAGAGATTGAGGTTTTCCCTGAGCAAGAGGATGGGAGAGAGATGTCTCAATAATAATAATAATAATAATAATGATAATTTTTATTTCTAACCTGCCCCTCTGCGAGGCAACCGGGGCGGCGTACAACCAGTTAAAACAATACAGGAATAAAACACATCACCAAATACTCCCCCAACCCTCCCAACCCTTAAAAATAAATTAAACCAGAATAGTATTAAAAGCAGCATCAAATAATAAAATCATAAAACAAATAACAGCAAACAATAGCAGCTAAGGGTAGGAGAGCGGATTGACAAAGCCAGACCATCTAGAGGGGATCCGGGAGATTATTCTGGGAAGGCCTGCCGGAAGAGATCTGTCTTGACTGCTTTTTGAAAGCAGTCAAGAGTGGTAATGAGGCGGATCTCATCCGGCATTTTTCATTCACTCTGCATCCCCTCCTCATCCTCTGTCTCTCTCATTTTCTCTTTCTCTGGCTTGAGTTGTGAGTGATGTGACGTCACAGAAGCAGATGCTAACTTTGGGAACCGGAGCTTCCTTGCATGATGTCTGCCTCTGCCACAAACTGCAGTGCGGAGCAGAAATCCGGGAAAATTACTATATATTAAAATATTAAAAATTCTGTTTATTCTAAATATAATCAAAAAGGGAACCTACTTTTAATTACGCACACACACACACACGCACACAGAGGGTTGCAGGGTCCTGAATTGTAGAGTACACGTGAATTATAAGGAATCCCTTTTCTTCTGTCAGTCTGAGGAGCAGGCAACCCTCCTCAATAAAAACAGAAAAAAACAGCAGTTAGTAAAACAGAAAATTATGTGGTCTCCACTAGTTCTGCATAGTGTCAAGCATAATAAGCATTGGACACGGGGCTCCCTAAAGCCGGCTGGACCCCGTGCCGCTGACACCGGAATGACTCCGGCGGCGGCAGGCTAATTCCTTTTGCCACCTGGAATTACCTGAAGCCGGAGTTAGCCAGGAATTAGCCTGCCGCTGCCGGAGTGAGGCCGGACTTAGGGCTCCGTGTGTTTGAACACACGGAGCGAAAAGCCGGCCGGACGCAGGGATGACACTGGAAGGGGCGGGGTTTGCCGCCGCGCGTGTGTGAACACACGGGAAATGGAGCCGGAGTGAGGCCGGCGGGAGGCCAGCTAGCGTCCTCCTTTTGCCCCATGTGAAAACGTCAATTGAGAAAAGGAGGCAAGGACCAGGAATTGTAATGATCTACTACTGAAGCAGAGGCTGGATGGCCATCTGTCGGGGATGCTTTGATTGGGAGTTCCTGCATGGCAGGGGATTGGACTGGATGGCCCTTGTGGTCTCTTCCAACTCTATGATTCTATGATTCTATGATTCTATGTATATAGTCTTACATAAAAATCTTCTGCTTACATAGTTTTTAGAAATGATTTTGGGGCAGTAAATACGTTAACACTTTGTCTTTGTCTGTCATTCTAAAAGAAAATATGCCATACTCCATTTTCCTGGCTTGACAACAGTACATGAGAAAGGGATCAAGGAGTCTTAGTCGACTTAGTAGGTGAACATGAGTCAACAGTGTGATGCAGCTGCTAGAAAGGCTAATATGATCTTTGGCTGTGTCAATAGGAGTATAGTGTCTAGATAAGGAAATAATAGTGCCACTTTGTTCCACTTTGTTCAGATCTCACCTGGAATACTTTGTCCAGTTCTGAGCACCACGATTCAGAAGGATGTAGACAGAAGGATCTAGAGGAAGGTGACCAAAATGATGAAAGGTCTGGAAACCATGCCCTGTGAGGAGAGACATAGGGAACTAGGTATGTTTAGCCTGGAGAAGAGAAAGTTAAGAGGTGACTTGATAACCATGTGAAAATATTTGAAAGAATGTCACATGGAAGGAGCAAGTTTGTTTTCTGCAGCTCTGATTTGACACGGAGCAATGGATTCAAGCTACAGGAAAAGCTATTCCACCTAAGACAGTAGGAAGAAATTCCTGATTGTAAGAGCTGTTTGACAGCGAAAGATGCTGCCTTGGAGTAGAGTCTCCTACTTTGAGTCTCCTACAAAGTAGTCTCCTACTTTGACTGTGTACTCCTGCATGGCAGGGAGTTGGACTGAATGACCAAGCAGAGTGTGCTCAAAATAACAAAGGTTATTCATGAAGAACAGGCAAACTGGGAGAGGCTGCAGCAGTTTGCTTTGGCCTGAGTCTGCAGGGAAGGGGAAGACTCTGTTTCCTCCTCTTCTGCTGAGTTAGCCCCGGTTAATTGAATGCAAACTACAGTACTTTTTTACTCTGAACTCGGTTTGCAGAAATTGAAGTACACGGAGGGTGAAAGTGGGAAAAGGAGAGAGAAACTGGGAGATTTTAAAAGCAGTTGAAGTAACAGGACTACAGAAGATTAATTGGGACTGTCCTTGCCAAATTGGTGGCGCTGAACCCAGAGACCTGCTGGCAGCTGTTGTTGAAACTCACGGGGGGCCTTATCATTATCCTGTCTTGTCTTCTCATATAAAACTAAGAGGAAACTTGAGGTTCTCTGTACCACCAGGCATTCTTGCTTCAGTAAAGATTAATTAAAACACGCACCACTTTCCTGTTCCCTTTGTTGCCATTGACCTCTGGCAGCCACATGGTTTGCTGGACTTTGCTCTTCACTCCCCTCCTTCCCCACTTTTACTCTTTAATTTTTTAAAATAAACTCTGCAGAGAATGAGGGCTGTCTGTTAGAACTTTTGCTGGCTAGGCTTTAAGAAACAACAACACTAAATACATTCTAGATTAAACATATTTTTTTTAAAAAACAAAACAAAACAAGATTGACAAAAATTAAACTTCTGAGATTTGTTTCTTTGGGGAAGGGCTGTAGTTTAGTAGATAAGGTTTTCCAGAAGGCCCCAGATTCAATTTCAGCCTTCTCTGAAACCCTGGAGAGCCAATACTGACTGCAATTCATTTTAAACCAGCGGTTCTCAGACATATGGGAGCTCAGATTACAAGCTCAGTGGGTTTTTATACACCAGTAGTTCTCAAACTCAGATCCTCCAGCTGTTTGTGACTTCAGGTCCCAGAAGCCCTGACCATTGGCCAAGGTGGCTGAGGATTCTGGGACCTGAAGTCACAAACTGCTGGAAGATCTGAGTTTGAGAACTACTGGTGGAAAAAAAACCACTGAACTAGTAATCTGAGCTCCCATATGTGGTAGCTGCCTGGTGTATGTATGGTATATATATGCGCCTTCAAGTCTTTTGTTGACTTATTTTGATCCCACGAATTTCATAGTGTTTTCTTAGGCAAGGAATACTCAAGTGGTTTTGCCAGAACCTTCCTCTGAAATATACCTACAGTACCTGGTATTTGTTGGCAGTCTCCCATCCAAGTAGTAAGTAGGGCTGACTCTGTTTGGTTTCCAAGATCAGACAAGATCTCAGCACAAAGCCCTGAGATCTGGAAACCCTATCCCACAGAATCCTAGTCCAATATGCAAACCATTATACCAGGGGTAGGCAACCTTTCCCCTTTAAGGGCCGAGGGACTTCAGCTCCCAGAATCCCAGGAGCTATTGGCCAACATGAGACTATTGGCCAACATGACTGAGGCATCTGGGAGCTGAAGTCCCTCGGCCCTTAAAGGGAGGGGAAAGGTTGCCTACCCCTGCATTATACCATGCTGATTTTGTTTGGAGTCTGCATGAGATTTGATGCTGCTGCTGCTGCTGATGATGATGATGATTAAAGCCTTCCAGGTTCTTTGGAGATGCCCATTAATAGCAGTGACTAGGGGCATAATACAGTTGTCCCATTAATTGCTTTGTAGACAGAAGGGCAAATATCAGCTTCTGTCTTCTTTACACCTTCTAGACAGCAAACATGGATGATAAGTGCCAACGTATTTTTGAAAAGATTTCACATAACCCGGAAGTGTCATATTTGTCCTTCAGCTTAACCTGTCTTGCAGGGTTGTTCTGAGGAGAAAAGGGTGTGAAGGAGGAAGTGCCATCTGTGTATGTGGTCTTGAGTGCTTTAGCTATATTGATAAATGCAGTAAGCCAGGATTTTTCACTCTCCTTGCTGATAAATTACAATACAGAAGTAGATTTTTTCTGTAGAAAGGATGTGAGCTTAGTTCAGTTCTGACCCTGAAATAAACCTTTCTGGATTCAAGATTTATTGAAGTTCTAAACACACATCTTTTGCATCAGGTCTCTGGTTGAAGGATCTTATGCTTCTAATGAAAAACACTGTCTAAGCCTGAACTCTGACAGCCACCATTCAGGGCTTGGGGAAAAGTTACTTTTTTGGACTACAACTCCCCAAATTACCCCAGCTCTTGGAGAAAGCGGAATGAAAACATACTGCAGTCAAGTGACTGTACCCAGTGTGTGAACTAGCCTTCTCATTCTGAGTGAGTTTTCTTCCAGCCGTGCATCTCTGACCTTAAATGTTATGTTCCTGATTAAGCCTTGGCTACAATCCAATTGTCTTCCCCTTTAGTCCTGCACTGCAGCTGTGCTCTGACTCTTTGGTTTTGCTTCGGCTGGCTGATATTCCTGGGTGACCTTATTAACCGGACACGAGAGGCGTGTCGCTGGGCACAGCATGAGTCTTGACTGTAGTAATGACCTTTTTGAGTTTTCCTACGCCTTCCTGACAGTAGAAGTGAACAGTGCGCAGAACAATAATTCATAAACTCTGTGCCACAAGATCAGTGCTGTGTTGTGATTTAAATCTTTAAAACAGTCTTTCCCAGACTCTGGTCCTCCAGATGTTTTGGAGTTCAGCTCCTAGAAGCCTCAGCCACCTTGGCGAATGGTCTGGGATTCTGGGAGCCAAAGTCCAAAACCTCTGGAAGGCCAGAGTTGGGGAATCACTGCTTTAAAATATTCTGCTGAACACCTCATGCTGATCAATGGAGGGGTTTTGCCAGCTGCATCCCTGCACAAGTAGCTGTTACAATGGTGCCTTCTTCCAGGCAAGTGAAGGAACATCTCGATTTTGTTGCAGTTGCAGAGGTTGGGTTGTCTCTGATGTAAAGATCCAGCAGAATTGATTCCCCGAAGTCACTCCAGAGGTGGTTGGATCTCTGCATCCCTACCTTCCAATGAGGTTTTTAAAATGCAGAAATCCTTGCTTACTACATCTAGCAGCTGCTATGTAGAAGAGGGACTTTCAGATAGCTTGTAGCTTGTCCCCTGACCAAATGAAGAAGTTTTCTGTGGGTATTTTGGGCAGTGTGGCCATGTTCTGGAAGAATTTATTCCTGACACTTTGCCTGTATATGTGACTGGCATCTTCAGAGGTTGGTGGCATGGAAGTGTGTGGCACAAACCTCTCAAGATGCCAGCCGCACATGCAGGAGACACCTCAGGAATAAATTCTTAAACGCAGCCACAAAGCTTGGAAAACCCACAGAAAACTATGGATGTTGGCCGTGAAAGCCTTTGACTTCACGAAGAAGCCAAACATTAAAGGGTAAAAGGGAGAGAGGGCATGGGCTGCTATGCTGTAGAGAAGAACCATTCCGTGTTGTGATGTTCATAGTTTGATCCTTTTACACAATGTACTTGGAGTAGACTTTTTCCCCTGAAAGAGGAGGTCTGGAAATAATTTAAAAACAATTTAGCAATTAAAAAAAAGCCTTTTGATGAAGAAAATGTTTACATATCAGCATGCAAACAAACAACTGGCTTTTGGATACCCAGTGGAGACAAATAGAGCCATCGTATTTAATTGGTGAAGTGTGTGATTCCCCCTCCCCGTTTCCATGCCTTCTGCAAGTTACCTCAAACAAAATATTTTAAAAATCCCCAAATATATTGACCCTTTGCAATCCCGGATCAGTTGTGGTTTGTAATAAGTTTTTCTGAACTTTGATGAGAGTTCTAGGAATTCTTCTTCTTTTTAATTCAGATGTTTTCTGCATGGCGAGCTTGATAATAACGATTGCTAGGATACTGATGTTTGCAGATGTACTATATACATCTGCAGCTCTGTACTGGCTTCCTCCGTTAAAAAATAAACTTTCAACACAATCTGAATGTCAGAATTGTATGTAGTGGAGAAGCCTCTCTACTTTTGAAGGCAAGGATGGACACTCAGTGATACTTCCTTTAAAATTCCCTGATTTCAGATCACAGTTTCTTTTACCTCCTGTCCTGTTCAGTTGTTCCAGAGCGTGGAAGTATTCCATTTCTGCAGGGATAGAAAAAAAAGGTTTTTTTTAAATTAATGTGTAGGACTACACCAATGTCAGACAAAATTCAAAAATTAAGTAGCCAAATGCAATTCATATGTTATAGCCACTAACTTAAATAATAATTGTTCTTTAAAAAGTGCTTGTTTAAAGCAAGTTGTTCGGGTTGAACTTACATTAACTGAAGGATTTATTTGTGAATGGCATTTCTTGCACTATAAAATAAAGCAATTAAAAAGAAGCAACTGATGCTGAATACTGGTCAGACAGTGAACAATTGCCAATAGAAGTTAAAATGTTTAAATTCAGCAGTCATTGTTGTTCTAGAAAGAAAATTGGAAAATACAGTAGTAATAATAGGCACACCTTTCTTTAAAAAACAATCAATTTTTAAAAAAGGAGTGTTTTTTTTAAAAAAGCCATTTGGTTTAAGCCAGTCAACCCTGCTTTTGTTTACCAAAACCCACAGAATCTACGCTAGCCAGCATAGCTACTAGCCATACTGATTAGGGGAATTCTGGGAACAGAAGTCCAAAAGGTAATGGCATGCATTCTGGTATGGGACTTGTGTCTATGTAAGTGGCTTCACATGTACTGAAAACTGACTTGAGTAGTTTTGTGATAGATGTAATGATTCTACAATGGAGGGATCTTGCCCTTCTCGGGAAGCACAGGCAAAAGCAAACTGCTTCAACCTCTTCTTGCTTGTGCTAGGACATTCTTCTTCATTAATAACTTGGTCACACATGTCCTAGTTTTCATCTGTGAGATATTAGAGGCTGTGTTTCATTCATGCATTCTCTCTCACTGCCTGACATACAGATACTCATTTATGATGTGATTTTTGAATTGAAAGGATCTCTAATGTTTTTTCTGAGTTGCCTCGCTCTACTGAATTACAGGGTCATCACAGAGTTTAGAGTCCTCCTGTTAAGAAGCCAGCCATACCCTTTCCTAGGTCCAAAACACACTGCAGAAATAACCCAGTTTGAGACCGCTTTAACTGCCTTTGCTCAATGCTAGGGAATTCTGGGAACTAGTTTTGTGAGGCATTAGCTTTCTCTGTCAGAGAGCTCTGGTGCCATAATAAATTACAATTCCCAGGATTTCCTTGCACTGAGCCCGGGCAGTTGAAGTGGTCTCGAACTGGATTATTTCTGCAGTGTTTTGGACCCAAGACTATTCCATTCTATTCCTCATCACCCCTTCCTGATTTTCCACTCTCTGTGTGCATGTGTTGATGTGGTAGTGTTTGTGGTTGTGGTGGTTTCCTACAACGTTCAGTCATGGTGATGATGGAATGATGTATCTTTAAAAAGGACTTGGCTGACTATTTGGAACAGGAACACTGTGTCTTGCTCCATGTACCGCTTATTTTCCTGCCTTCCTATATAGGATATCAAAGTGGAAGAAGACATTAACAGCATTTTCTTTTTTCCAGAGCTATCATTACGACCATAACTACAGTACAGCAATGCGCATTGTTTCAGCAAATTGCCCATTTAGTGTCTCTTGTTCCCTATCAATTACCTCAGACTTTTCCTCACTTTGCCAGCTGTCCGGCTCTGTTACACACAATAGTATGTTCCTAGAAAATTATGCTCATAGCTGAAATTCTGCATTGCTGAGAAGACCTGATCTCAAGGGCCAGAACATTCAGCAGTCTTCTGAAGTCTGTCATCACCTCTCACCAGTAATGAAACAAGCATCTCTTAAGCCCTTTTTGATTTTGTTGTTGCATGGTTTCGAGGTGTTAAGAAGAGAAAAGTAGTCACAAGTTGATTTTTAAAAATCTATTAACTGCTGGGCAAGGTTTTAATTCAGTTGTGGGAAGGATGCCAGAGATGGACTCAGTTGATTATTATCCCTAAATGTTACAAAAATCCTCAGAGCTGGCTCCAGGCTTGAGGGTTTGTGGATAACAAAAATGTTGTAGGTGAGAAATAAGCATTAGAAAAATTGGAACAAAAGCCATAACAGGCCAGTACACAATTAAAGACGGAATTAGGTAATTAGGTAATAGTGATTATTATTTCATAATTTATTCTGGAGGGAAATTCTTAGTTAAAGATTTCCCGTACCTTGGATCAAACATTGATCAGTCATTGACTGTATTCAAGAAATCAGAAGAAGAATGGGATTGGGAAGGGCAGCTATGAAAGAACTAGACAAGATCCTAAAGTGCAAAGATACACAACTGAGCACTTTACATTAGGATCATCCAAATTATGGTATTCCCCATCACCATGTAGGGATATGAGAACTGGGCAGTGAAGAAAGCAGATAGGAAGAAAATAAACTCATTTGAGATATGGTGGTGAAGAAGAGTGCTGAGGAGACCATAGTTGGCTAAAAAGACAAATAAATGGGTTCTAGAAAAGATTAAGCCTGAATTCTCCCTGGAAGCCAAGTGGCCACAACATGAGAAGGCAGGACTCATTAGAATAAACAACAATGCTAGGAAAGGTAGAAGGTGCAGAAAGAGAGGAAAACCATATGCCAGATGGTTAGACTTAATCAGGCAGGTCATAGACCTAAATCTGCAAGAACTGAGCAGAGCGCTTGAGGATAGGGAGACTTGGAGATGTCTCATCCACAGGGTCATCATGAGTTGAGGTCAATGCAAAGGCTGTTGACCACCACAATATAGTTTCTTATGTTAAAGAAGGAGTTGTAAGATAGGAAAAACTCCATGCAGTTGAGGTAAGTCTTGGATTTTTAAGAAACAATAACCATTTTTCAAACTAAGGGAGGTTATGTTAATATATACGAAGTGCCATATATGAATGCTAAGTGTTAGTTCTCTTAGATTCCTTTTACTTCCTAAACAATTTCTGCTGTTTTCAAGCTGCATGGTGGGTTTATTTGTCCTATTTTCTCTTGTCTTGCAGATCCAGACTGGGCATCTCACACTTTAGGAGTCTTCATCTGCCTCAGTTGTTCAGGAATCCATCGCAACATCCCACATGTCAGTAAAGTGAAATCGGTCCGTTTGGATGAGTGGGACAACGCACAGGTTGAGGTATGTAAGAGTCTTAACAATATTTGGGAGGCCATGAGTTTGTCAATCCTGCTTCTGCATCTGAAACCACTGAAGTTTTTAAAGATATGATAACTAGAGGTGCAGCTACACTGTAGAAATAATGCCGTTTGACACCACTTTAACTGCTACGGCTGCACCTTACAGAATTCAAGGATTTGCAGTTTGGTGAGGCACCAGCACTTTTTGGGCTGAAGAGCTTGTGAAACTACAAATCTCAGGTTTCCATAGGATGGAGTGGTAGCACTTAGTGGTGTCAGACTGCATTATTTCTATGTTGTAGTTGCACCTTAACTTTTGGAATTGGCCTAGGAAATTTGTCACAGGTTACTGAGGCATGCGCCATAATGGATAGATGAGTTGAATAAGTCAGTAGATCACTGTAGTCAATGTCTCAACAATCTAGTTGACAGCATGAGGATTATTTTTTAATCTGTGGTTAAAGACAGAGCTCAGAGAAGTTACTCTTTTGGTTAAGTGGATTGTAGAAATTGTTGTCCTAGAAGTCAGGTCAAAGGGAGTACTGTTGAACAAGATCTTCTAATTAAAAATACATTCTATAGAAATAAATACTTCAAGAGTGAGTTTTCATCCTTCTCTTTCTCTTCTAAACAAGATTGTTACTTCTTTTCCCCTCTTCTTTGCAGTTTATGGCTTCCACTGGAAACAATGTAATGAAAGCAAAGTATGAATCAAAAATCCCACCGTTTTATTACAAGCCCACTTTTTCTGATTGCCTGTAAGTACCTCCCAAAAATATTTTGCAGTGTGGGGAATGGGTTATTCACAGCAGCACCATCTGTACTGTCCATGTGCTTCTTGTTGCTGAATTTTTAATTCCTAAGTGGGCCTTGACACGTTGCAAAGGGCCTGGGAACCTTTATCCCTCCCTTTTTATGCCTCAGGGAGTCATGAGACACATGGGGTTTTCTTGATGCTTTCTGTAAGCCCAGATGTTTTTATAACACAATAGCTTGGTTTTCCCCTTTCCTTACTTATACCAGTTGGTTTGTCTTGGATTAAAAGAAAAATACTTGTCTTGGATTGAAAGGAAAATATCCAGCACCTTGGATAGCTCTCCAAAATTAGGAATTGATTAATCCACCTTTCTGACATGGCATCCACCAACTAGTACTCTGAACGTATTTCTTTTCTTTTAAACTGGCCGGGGGCCGCATTCTTATAACCTAAATCAGGGCTGGCCTTCCCATAAGTGGCTGAACAATTAATATCTAGTAGATGTATGAGAGTGAAAAATCATATTCTTACCCCATCACTTCCAGGAAGGTCCTTGTCCACTCTTTATTTCTTCCCAGAGCAGCCATCTGTCAGAGACCTCTCTCTGAGGACATCTCAGTCATCATCATCATCATCATCATCATCATCATCATCATCTTTTAAAAATAATTTTAAAATTACATTTTATTCTTTTATATGTTTTTACTAGTCGTTTTAAATTGTAACCTGCTTTGAGCCCCAGTTGTTTTTTTTTGGGGGGGGGGAACGACAGGATATAAATATATAGACAGCCCTCTGTACCCATTATTTTTTTTAATCCATTGATTCAACCATCTATCCATTCCAAGGGCCAACTGTTATCATAACCATCATCATTATCATTATCATCTCAGAACCAGGCTTTGGGTAGATGCCCACTGGCATGGTATTCAGGACTGATCAGCCTGAAATCTCACTTTGAAAGGCCTTCAGAGCAAGGCTTGGACAGGTTCTCTTGATATCTCCATGTGGTGTTTTCCTTCTGCAGAATTCGAGAGGTCCTCAGAATAGTGGGATTTGCAGTTTAAGGAGGGGCATTTAGAATTTTCAGCCAGAAGACTGTAGTGCCTCACCAAACTACAAATCACAGGGTTTCACTGGATGTTGCCATTATAGTTAAAGTGGACCATAGTGCCATAAATTGTGCATTGGACCCATAGGAGTCATGCATCTAAACAAGATTAGATACCGCTGGTTTCAGTACATGCTTCCAGCTGCTCAGAGTTAAATAAGTTGCACGCACATAGCTTTAAGGATCTGCTTGTGTGTGAAAGGAAGCAGATGACCTACATTTATATTTGTTAGACTGTTTTGCTCCCTTGGAGAAACCCTCGTAAAGGGCTTTTTCAGGAAGCCTGTGGTGAGTTGAAGGGAGAAGCAGAAGAGGGTGGAAAGAGTGTGTTCCACAAGCTCTGGCCAGGAGGAGCAATGGCATAACTCAGAGACAGAGTGCATGCTTTGTATGCAAGAGGTGTGGATTCAGTCCCTCACATTTCTAGTTTTGAAAAAAAGGGATCACAAAATAAGATGTGGAGAAGCTGGCTCTTCCAGAGCTGGCTCTACCATTAGGCAAACCAAGGCCTCAGGTGGCAGATCTGTTTGGAGACAATAGGTTCATCTTGAACCTACTTGGCCATTCACATGTCGTAAGGGACAAAGCATCGTCTGCTGCAGAATTTATATAATTTCCTGTCAAAATAGTCATGGGTGGTGGAAGACCTCATCCAAATGTTTAAGGGATGGGGGGGCACTTTGTCCTTTGCCTCAGGCAGTAAAATGTCATCGATCAGTAGCCCAGTAACTAGTGCCAGTTGATGGTCTCCATATCAGGGGGATAGAGAACCTGTTCTCGTTTGTAGTCTGAACTTTAAGGCACTGAGTCAGTTTGGGGGATAATGGTCAAATCTTTTGACCAATCCTTTAATATTCAGTCTGAAATCCAGAGCAGATTCACTGCTTCACTGTGACATGGAAGCCATTGATTGCAATAGCCAACTTACAGTAGCTTTCATTTCCTTCCTTCCTTCCATCCTTCCCTCCCTCCTTCCCTCCCTCTTGATATTGGTAGGAAAACTATCTTGAATGTTTCACCCTAATGATCCATTCTGAAAAATATATTTGGTCCTGGATTGGCTTATAAAATTCCAAACAACATGACCTGAATCCAGTTGCTAGTTCTTACTAGAGCAGACCTATTCAACCTGTGGTTTTGTTTTTTTTTAATAAATGTTTGCTTACCACTAAACAATTGATTCCATGGGTCTGTGATTCGGTTTAGACCTACAGTGGCTACAAAGTTGTTGGAATGGAGTTGTTGAGCCTATTTTAATTTCTTTGCAGCATGTGTGTGTGCGTGCACATAAAGATCCCTGATATTTTTGTATTGGGGGGAAATGATACCTATCTCATATTAAGAGAGGAAACAGAAGTTAAAAGCCAGAATTCTGGTCTGTGTCCTAATTTATTTCTGTTTTCTGTGGCAAATTTCCCAGCTTATTGCTGAACACGGATCTAATTTTCCCCCCACCCCTCTTCCCTTTATTTATTATTTTACAGGCTGCTACGAGAACAGTGGATCAGAGCCAAGTATGAAAGGAAGGAGTTCATTTATATTGAGAAGCAAGAGCCTTACTCTGCAGGTAGTGGCGAATGTTTTCGGCATATTGATGCTTGTGGCTCGGAGTTGTCACTTAAGTTACTCATATTTAGTGGGAGACTATACACCTCCAACTGTCCTGATTTGGCAATTAATCCTTTGTTGTCCCACTTTTTCAGCTGCTTTTAAAATGTCCCAGTTTGGTTTCTCCTTTCCCCACTTGCCCCTTTGTTTTAACTGAGTTCAGAATGCAAAAGGAGTTGTGCACAATTAACTTGGGGGAGAAGAAAGGAGGGAGGAATCTTGCCTTTCCTAGTCAGCTCAGGCAAAAGCAAATTGCTGTAGCTTAATCTTGACCATACTCTGATATTGTTTGGCCATACATGTCCTGGTTTTCACACACCCACAGTTACTTACTTCCTATGTTGACTTTACTTCTGTAAGCCATTTTATTATATGTTCACCATACTGAATTGCCAGGGCTGATTGTGTTTTTGAAGGAGGGAGTTCAGTTGACAGATATTATATTAATATTAATTAAAGAGACCTCTTTGAGTTTAGTGGCAGGTGATGAGAAAGAAACTCCAGAACATTTGCTTTGTTTTTGATAGTTTGAGATTGACCTTTCAACAGTTTATTGGTATTTTTGACCACAGTTCTGGATATTAGTGACCTAAGCATAACATTGTTAAATCAGATTGTGTTGCAAGATTAAAGCCTGGAAAAATGGGTAGATTAGTCAAAAGCACGAGAATGCTGTTAAAGATAAAAGATAAAACAAATCACACACATTAACTAGAAAATGGTTTTGTAATGGTTCTGTTAAGTTATGCAAGAGGCTAAATGGTTGTGCATGTGATAGTAAACATGAGACCTCACTATACTAAGAAGCAGAGATTCAAATTAGCAGAGTAAAGTATCCTTCTTTAAGCAATTTCAAACATGGCTAATTGCCTTTTTCACACTTTTGTACCACTTTAAACTGGCATGGCTGCACCCAAAGGAATCCTGGAATTTGTAGTTTGGTGAGACACTAGTGGTCTCTGACAGAGAATTCTAAATAGCTCACGAAACTACAAATCTCAAGCTTCCATAGCATCTAGCTATCTCGAAGTGAAATAACTGTGTAGTGTGAAAGATACCTATGTGAGAGGAGGGGGAAAAAGACAAAGGCAAAACAGGATTATTGTAATGGGATGGAAGATGTTTAATTGAATGTCAGTCAAAGAGAGCACAAGATGGAAATACTGAGAGATGATGAGATTGTACTTTTGAGATATCTCAAGGGCTTTCTGTCACAGAGAGGAAGGAGCAAGTTTGTTCTCTGCTGTCCCAGAGGATGGGACCAGGACTAATGGTTTTAAGTTACAGTAAAGCAGATTTCTATTGAATATGAGAAGAAACTTCTTCATGATAAGAGCAGTTTGGCAGTTAGCCAGAGACAATTGTCTTGAGAGGTGGTTGGATCTCTTTCTCTGAACATCTTCAAAAACTGCCTGGATGGCTACCTGCTGGGGATTTTCTCTGGATGGACTTCCTGCCTTGTGTGTGTGTGTTGGACTTGATGGCCTATAGAGCTCCTTCCAGCTCCATGTTGTGTTTACAGATATGCAGCATGTACTAGATTTATTATAAGTACATCCAGTACCCAGGTGTAAGCTCTCTGTTGTTTGTATTCTTATTTTCTGTTGGAGGTGAGACACAGTAAAGCAGGGCTGGGGAAAGCAAGGCCCTCCAAATGTTGTTGAAAAGCAACACATTCTTCACTCTAGCTGGTGCTAGTTAGGACACTGGGAGTTGCAGTCCAGTATCATCTGGAGTGCCACTTTTAGCCCACCCTCACTGTTAAAATGGAATGGGGAGAAAGACAAATAAAGAATCTGAATGATAGCTGGTAGCTGGTAGATCTAGAGGTAGCTGGTAGATCTAGCTGGTAGATCTAGAGGAATGAGAACCGCTGTGAATATAGTAGTTCTGCACAGGCTCACAGCCCACAATGCCCATTGCATTTTTTTCTTCAGGCTGTAGCATATTTCCCAACTGTCCTGATTTGTCAGGGATAGTCCCTACTTAATCCTCTGTCCCACTTTTTCAGCTGATTTTAAACTGTCCCAGTTACTCTTTCCTCCTTCTGCTTTCCCTCTCAGCTTACATCAGTTCCTGCAAACTGAGTTCCAAGTACAAAAGTATCATAGAAGAGGACAGAATTTTGCGCTTCTCAGTAGAGTCAGGCAAAGGCAAACATCTGCAGCCTCTCCTAGCTTGTGTGTGTTTTTCCTCATTCATAACTTTTCCCATCTTGACCATACTCTGATGATACTTGGTCATACGTATCCACAGTTTTCATCTGGGAATGTTGGAGGGTAGCCATTGTGCCAATAGGGCAGAAGGCCTGTGGCAGTGAAGAAAGATATTGAATCAGGGTGACCAGATGTCATAACCACAAAGGAGGACAAGACATCACAAAAAAGAAAAATGTAGGACATTACCAAATAAAAGCTAAAAACACTAATATAAATAGGAATTCCTTTCGTATGGTTTATTTACAGGTATATGTCATATACTGTATCTTATTATGTACTTAACCATATTTTCTGATGAACTTACCTACATTAAAATGCCTTGTTGGTTTGCAGTATACTTATAGAACTCTTCTTAATCATGCTCAAAATAAGGGACATTTTGGAATTCTTTCTGGACAGAAGCTTGAAATGTAGAACATTTCCTGGAAAAGTAACGTCTAGTCACCCTCTATTGAATGCATATACTCAGAAGTACATGCACAGCCTCTCGTATGCATCACATGTACAGCCTCTTGCGTGTGTTGGGGACTCTCTTTTTTTCCCTGGCTGTGGCTTCCATTGCTCATGTCAGATAGACAGGCCTGACGTTTGGCTTCCCTTTTGACAAGTTCTGGGAAGGACGGGTTTGTTTTTCTGGTTAGCCAGCTTCCTTTGTAAGATTGGACGGTTTGAGGCTTGTGGTCTTTTTCTATGCAAGTGCTTTAAACTATCCTGCAAATGTCTCACCAGGAAACTGTCTTATAGTAGCCAACTTGAGTACAACAACCTAGAATTTGGGGTTAATATTAACAAGTTACTCATAAAGAATTCCTCCCCTCCACCATAACTATAGCACAACTACATTATGTTACGATTGCAATTTAGCTAAGATAAACTCATTCATTTTCTTGTGTTAACTGTAAAGATACTTTTATAGTTGTGGGAATGTGGCCTCACTAAAGGGTAGAGGAAGACTATCCTATGGTTCAAACCCTGACTTGTGCAGCTGTTGCGTTCTCTGTGTCTGATATTCAGGTGACAACTAGGTGAACAGAAGGGGGGCATATTCTCTATTAAAGGCTAGCTACTTGTAATATTCAGATTTTTTATAAATAATAATTAAAAGTAGCTATGTTAGTTTCTTTCTGAGAAAAAAACTGAAAGCAGCCAAAATAGTACTATAAGTAGGAGCCAGAGTGACACATATTGATGGCATAGATGTTTGTCTCTAGCTTCCACTCCACCAAATGCATTTGAGGAAGTAGACTGAAGTCTATGAAAGCTCATGCTGCCAATTTCTTTCTCTCAGTTAGTCTCAAAAGTGCTGCAAGATCTCTCTACATACTGATTCCACAGACTAACACAGCTATATCTTTGAATCATTTTGAGTGTTTGACTAGGATTGCAGGAGATCAGGGTTCACATGTTTGCTCAGCAATGGGAACCCAATAGATCACCTTGTGCAAACTATACTCTCTTAACGTTGCTGTCGTTGTTCATTGCCAATGGCTTTGACCCGTAGTGACCCTATGAATGAGAGAACTCCCAACAGCTCTGCTCAGGTCTTGCAGTCTCAAGGTTGTGACTTTCCTGATTGAATCAATCCATCCAATCTTTCTTTTTTCCTGCCGCCTTCCACTTTACCAAACATTATAATATTTACTGGTGAACCATACTATCTCATTATACTTATTATATGAGTAAAATATGAGAGCCTCAGTTAGTCATTTTATATCTAGGAAGAGTTCAAGCTTGATTTGCTTTTGGATCCATTTATTTGTCTTTTTGGCTTTGTTGTCAGGGGCTTTGTTAACTGAGGTAAGCCTATATAATAATAATAATAATAATTATTATTATTATAGTTTATTTCTAAAGCACTGTCAATGTACAATGTATTAAGTTGCCAATTCAAAAATATGAATTATTGTAATACACTAATAGTAGCATCAAGATTCATTCCCCAGCTGCTTGCAGGACATGTTTAATTCTTCCTGTCACATCCTAGAGTGGTTCTGTGCAAATATAATGATTTCTGCCAACAGTAGCCTAGAAGAAACCACAGTCTTCTTTCTGCACTTCTGAGTAAAATCCATCTTCCAGGCATTATTAAGAAGATTTATGTATATTTAGTGGAACTCTCTTTCAAAGTGTATGTTTGCCAATGCCACTGGGAATAAACTGTCAAGCATTTGCAACTGCCACATTGAAGTCGCTGGAGTTTGACTGACAGTGGTACCTTAGAGGAACTCTTAGGAATGAAATTTCTCTGATCCGGTCCTGGGTTGCTAAAGCTGAGATGTGTAAGGAAGCTTGAAGGAAAAGCCTAGTGGGAGGATATGGCTAAATGCCATGACTGCCATGTGGGAGAGAGAGGCAGTGCATATGTATGGGGAAAAAGACATTTGGGGCTTTGTTTCTGTTCTTGACAGCTGCCACAAATTCTGTTTTCTATTTCATCATCCCACATGGCAACCCTGAGCTTATACTTCTGTAAGGGAGCACAGGAGAATAAACATGGCATTCCCAAAGGTGAGGATTTGTTTTGGGGCAGAATGACACATTGAGTTCATTCCTGATGGGGATTTCCCACCTTATACTTACAAAAGTTATCTCTACCACCAAAAGATGAAGACAAGCGGAAGGTTAGTGGCATCTGAAGATTTCTCTTTGCATTGTTTTCTGCCCCAAATGCTTTTCCCTGGACATCCTGTTTTTGCCTTACGATGGGGAAAAAAATTCCAAATAAAAACCACATGCAATTTAGGGTTGTGCATCTCTTGGCTGTTTGTGTGGCTGTTTGTTTATGGAAAACTTAATTGTTTATGGAAGACTTAGCTGCTTAGTTGCAAGTTTTGTAGTGCTGGCACTCATTATGATAGTCTGCATAGTCATGTCCTCAAGAAGGATCCAAAAATGCAAACAGAGATTTTGATCAGTTGTCAAAAAACCAGTTCTGTTTTCCTTTCTACTGGGAGGTAGTGTCTTATAAAGTTAATGGATCCTAGCGGCCTAGACAAGAACCAGCTACTTTACATCATAACAGAGAGAACTCAGGACTGGGAAACTATTGATGGGAAAATCAATTTGATAAGATAAAAGAGAGCAGGGAAATCCCAGGGATTGTGGTAGACATCATCGGCTTAACCCTGTCTCCTCCTGCAACACTCTTGATGCAAATGACTTCTCTGCAGCAACTACTTGCCTTGGAAGAAAAGCACCTAGCCATACAGCTAGTGGAGAACAGCTTTGGAGGAACCATTTTCATTAAAAAATTGTGGCAGGTGATCTCCAATAGCTGCTGTGACATTGAAACAGATACTGAAAAATAGATCAGGATTTTCCATATCTTGATTCAGTCATTAATCAGAATGGGCCCTGCAGTCAAGAAATCAGGAGCAGACTAGGATTTGGAAGGGCACCTATGAAGGAACTAGACAAGATCCTTAAGTGTCAAGAAAATTATTGAATACTAGGATGATCCACACCATAGTATTCCTCATCTCTATATATGTTTGTGAAAGCTGGACATTGAAAAAGGCTGATAGGAAGAAAATCAACTAATTTGAAATGTGGTGCTGGAGAAGAGTTCTGTAGATACTGTGGACTGCTAAAAAGACAAACAAATGGATCCCTGAACAGATCAACCCTGAAATACTTCTAAAAGCCAAGATGACTAAACTGAGACTGTTGTACTTTGGACACAGCATGAGAAGGCATGACTCACTAGAAAAGACAATAATATTTGATACGGTAGAAGACAGTAGGAAAAGGGGAAGATTACATTCCAGTCTGAGCAGGGCTGTTGATGGTAGAGTGGCTTAGAGGTCTCTCATTGATAGGGTCGATATAGGTTGAAGTCTGACTTGATGGCAGTTAACAACAAGCTACTATGGTATGTGTACAGAAACACATGCAGTGGATCTGAGGAGATAGACTTAAGTCTAGGAAAGCTCATGCTGCCAACTTCTTTCTTTGTTAGTCTCAAAGGTCCTGTAAAATCTCTCTACATACTGATTTTACAGACTCACATGGCTATATCTTTGAATTCACACGATGCAATGTCTGATTTGGTCCTAAGATGTAGCTTGAGTAAGAAGGCTGTGCGTGTATATGCTCATGTGCTTGTGCACACTTTAATTACGAATGCATGTTATTGTACACTCTGAGATAGGACACTGCCTTACTCAAAGACAGACCCTTGGGCCCTCTAGCTCAGGATTCATGACACTTCTTGGCAGTGACTCCCCGGGGTGTTAGACTCTTTCCCAGTCCCATTTGGAAATGCTGGAGCTTAAACCCAAAGCCTTCTCCCTGCAAAGATGCTGTTTCATTAAGCTGTGTCTCCCATCTCTCATCTCACAAGAGATTTTGCAGTAGAAAACCGGCGCCGTCTTGAAAGCTCTTGTCTGGCCATAAGAGTAAAGGTAATACAGTTGAGAAGGTAATGGGAGACCCCCTCCCCAGTTTCTCTCCAACACACAGTTCAGTTCCAAAGTGGGCTGGTGCTTTAATCAGATAAGCAGGCTTGTTTGGTCAGATTTTTAATTTTTTTAAAGTAGTATAATCCCCCATGTTTTTGTTCTTCTCTGAGTGCTGAAATTAATGGATGTATTAGCCTCATTGATTTTGCTGCAAGGAGACAGCTTGAGCTGGCACGGGGTGATTAAATGCTTCAATACACTGCTGCTATCGACTCCAAAGTTATAACATTTTCATCCCCGTGAGCCATTTTAAATTTAATTGGGGGAGGGGGTTGAACCAAATCACTTGCTCCTGTCATCCAAACCTTATGAAATGGAGCATTGTTTTGCCACAAAGAATTGTGATGGGAGAGTCCACTGCCTCTGTGCCATGAATGTGGCTGGGCACAATGAGAACTGAGGGTTCTGAATGAGGTTTGTCTGACTGTGTCTCAATGCAGCGCGAGGATGGCATGGAGAAAGAGAAAAGTGCTGGTAGAAAGGAGAGACAAGTGTTTTTTTCCTGCCATGTAACAACAAAAATAACAATAGAATTCAAAGATATAGCCATGTTACTCTGTAGAATCAGTATGTAGAGGGATGTTGTAGTGCCTTTGGGAGTAACTGAAAGAAGGAAGTTGGCAGCATGAGCTTTCGTAGACTTAAGTCTACTTCCTTAAGTCTACGAAAGCTCATGCTGCCAACTTCTTTCAGTTAGTTTCAAAGATGCTACAAAAATAGCAGTGATCATGATTGAAGTGGATCCTCTATTTCTGGCGTAGGGGCAGTTAACTTAATGTTACTTATTGTAGAGCAGTTATTGATTCATAACTCTAGGTTGCAAATCTGTAACTCCAATACAGAATTCATGCCAATACCTCCTGGAAGTTTTAATTAGAAAAAATATCCCAGGGGCTGAAGCTCATCCCTATCTATGTGGCCAAGGCAATACTGGATTCCACGTGAATGAGAGAGCCACATCAACACCGCTGGCACACCCCCATACTCCAATTTTACACTTGCATGTGGCTTGCAAGAATAGTTCAGAATCAGAACAAATGCGCTGGTGTGGTATATCAGAGGCCGACCTAGTTCAAAAAATAATCTGAAGCTAGTTCAGAAGAGGTTCAGACCAAGCTCTTGTGCAGATTCTTCCCAGTGTGTCATTAGGGAGCAATGAGGGGCATTTGCAGACTGAGACAGTTTTCAAAATGTTTTTGCTGTGTGTATGTGTGTGTGTTTAGAGCTCTCTAAGATTCCCTCAGGAGCTAATGCTCAGACTGTTCCCCATTATTTGTTGTGCATTATTTGTTGTGAAATGCTTGAGAAATACCCCCAAACTCCCAAAGTTAGGAATAATTCTTCCTCTATATTACTAGTATCCTGCAGCCAACCCGGTCTGATGGAGAATGCTGGGAACTGTAGTCAGGACCTTTTTCTGCCTCTGCAAACACTTTCCAACTTCCAACCTCAATGCACTATGTTTGTGTCTGATGTGAACATGCTGCCTTTGTGCACCACTTCATCTCTGGTGGAAAAGCTGTTCTTTATTAAGTGGAACATGGTCTGCGGTCTTTCTCTGTTTACACTTGCTGGGAGGCTTCGAGAAGTATATCCAGACCAGAAAAACGTGTGTGACATAAATAGCCTGTCTTCTCTTTACTCTCGGGGTAGATCTTTCTGTTAACGTACCGTGGCATGCTCTAGGCAGTTTATTCTCAACTCAAGTGAATGAAAAAGAAAGTGTGGAAGCTGCACTTTGTTTCTTATCGTCTCAGGTTTGGCCCCATTAACAGGGTGCAGAAAAAGACAGGCAGTTTGCTTAAAAGGACTAGAGCACCTTACTTAAATGGAAAGACTAAGGTACTGGGGGATTTATTTATGAACATTTGTACTGTATGGTACTTTCCCTTTGATGAAAACTCTTAAGTAGTTTACAATAAAAATAGGTACATATTAAGTTACACACATCGCATTGAGAAACCCACTTGATAAAAATAATTAAAGCAGAAAAATCCATGAAAAATTATTCATCATCATCACCATCAATACATCTATTGTCCCTGTCAAAGGCCATGACAGATAGCTTAAAAATATACAAAATAGTCAAGATAAAAATTACAAATAGCACCCAGTAATTTTACACACAATAACCAAAGTTGTTAAGAGCCAGCGTGGCATAGTGGTTTGAGCCTTGGAGATCTCTGGATATCAGGGTTCGATTCCCTGATTGGCTATGAAACCCACTGGATGACCTTGGGTGAGTCACACTCTCTCAGCCTGAGAGGATGGCAATGACAAACCCCCTCTGAATGCAGAGAAAGCCCCATGACAGATTCACCTTAGGGTCGCCATAAGTTCAAAATGGCATGAAGACACACAACAACAACCACAACAATTAAAGTTGTTACCAGGCTAGCTAGTATAGAGGGTATAAGAAAAATTATTAATTAAAAAGTAGGGATAACTGGAAAATGTTAGCACTCAAGAAAAATAAGTTGGACAATGTCTGGATCAATAGTTAGATGTTTAGTTAATAGTAGAAACACCAAACATGAGCCAGCCTGATTGCCATAAGGAGATCATACAACATGCTGGCTTCCACCACAGAGAAGGCCCTCCTTTGCATTAGTGGTATCTGGTGGCTTCCATGTCACTGGGTGGTGAGTGCTTTCTGGCTTTTAGTCCAAACTTTAAAGGAGTTTGGGGTAAGATGTTGACTTAGGGTACAGCTACATCTTAGATATAATGCAGTTTGACACAACCTTAACTGCCATGGCTCCATCCTCCAGAATCCTAGGATTTGTGGTTTTGTGAGACACCAGCACTTTTTAGTAGAGAAGGCTAAAAAAATTGTAAAACTACAAATCCCAGGGTTCCATAGGATGCAGCTACAGCACTAAAAGTGGTGCCAAATTGCATTATTTCCACAGTGTAGATGCACTCTTAGTCAGGTGCTGGTTAAGATGCACTGAATGTGCTGAATTCAGCACCTTGGATAGTTCCTTTGTATGTTTCGACTAAAAATGGCAGATTCACCACCCAACTGACATGGGGAAACCAGCTGCCACTGTTCTGTGCTGCAACCAAAGAAGCCTCACTAGGCCTTGGGTGGTTTTATTTGGGATGAATGACAGCCAAGGAAGGCTGGATGGGACAGTGGTAAGAGGCTTATCGAATGATGAATGATTATAGAATTCATGGACAGACAGAGGTTGTGCACATCCCTTTTAAAAAAGGGCTAGGAAATATATGACCCTAGATATTGCTGGACTACAGCTCTCATCAGCTTTACCAGGCAGAGGCAATTATATGGGTGATGGGAATTGCAGTCTAAGGACATCTGGAAGGCTACCCATTCCCCATCCCCGCTTGTAGACAAAACCATGGCTTAATAAACCGCAATAAAAATGAGCATCATCATAGGAAGCCCCCAAGTTCACTTTGTGCAAGAAAATAAACTAGCCAAGAAGGAAGGAGTTTCCCATGCCATCCAAATGTCAGCCTGCAGTTATATCCCATCATCCCTCACTATTGGCCATTGGCTGGGATGGAATCCACAAACATCTTGATGTTGAAAGGAAAGTCCAGTGACTGCAACTCCCCAGGATTGGCATTTGGGGAAGATACATTTGGGGATTGCAGCTTCCAGAATCTCCCAGCTAATATGGCCAGTGGTCCTGGAGGGGGGATGGGGAGGAAGGAATCAGCATGACTGTCTGGGGATATTGGGAGTTGCAATCCAAAATGAAACTTTTCCAAGTGCTGCCTCCCTGGAACCTTCTGCACCTATGTGTTTTGTATGGTTGGGGAAGATCAGAAATTAATTTTGCTCTAGATGATATGCCAGGCAACTAGATCCTATTTTGTGGGGCAAAGGAAGATTTTTGTACCCAGTCAGTTCTTTTATGGCAGGAGAGTGGAATTGAAAGTCACCCGCTCTGCTTCATGTTTACAAGGAGAAAACTGTAAGGATCACTGGACTTCAGTCTTTTATCTCCCAGAGGGCTTAAACAATAACATTATTGTGAATCAAGCAGTTGGCTTGGAACTGGACGTGGTTCTGCAACCGCACAGTGACTGGTGGTGTTGGGCTCTCGGGGACTTTATGGAGCCATATACAGACAACAGCATTTTTGCACAATGGGTAGCCTGGCAAGAACTTTGGCATTTGCCGTTTCCCTTCGCCTCCTTGAGATGAAGTATATAAGCTAAGACCTTGTTTATTCTCTTGGCTTTACAAAGCTGGGTAGGACCAGAAGAGATCTGTCCACCCTTTGTGCTGAAAAGACAACAACAAAGAGGACTGAGAAGTTTGTGAGAATATTAAGTAGGTGCTTTAGGAACAGTGAGAGGTGGAGGAACAAACCGTTCTGCTGCTTAGAGGCACAGTGTAGACAGTGTCTCTTAAGCAAGAAGATACTTCTATTTTCTGCACCGAGAAGCATTGCCTCCCACTACTACCAAAATTTGGAGCGCAAGTGCCGACAAGACTCATACCCTTCTACTGTCCTGATTTGTCAGCTTCAGTTCCAGTTAATCCTCTGTCATTCCACTTTTCCGCCAGATTCTTTTAAAATATCCCAATTTCTTTCACTCTCCCATTTTCCTCCTTTGTCCTCATATTGATTCAGTTACTAGAAACTGCAAAGTAGTTTGCACTCAATTAGGTCAGGAGAGAGGCAGAGGAGAGGAAGGGGCAAAATCTTACCCTTCCATGTAGACTCAGGTAAAAGCAAACTGCCACAGCCTCTCCTAGTTTGTGTGTTCTTCCTCATTAATAATTTTGTCATCTTGATGTTGGTTGACTGCAAGTGGCCCAGTTTCCATCTGTGAAACAGTGGAGTGTATATTTCCTTACTAGCCATTTTACTTGTTATTAAATTATTAGGAATCAGGATATTGCCAAGTTAAAATACCCCCCAGCATTCCAGATTTAATCCTCTGTCATTCCACTTTTTTCAGCTGTTTTTAATATGACCCAGTTTCTTTCTCCTTCCCCCACTTTCTTGCTTGGCCTTCCACTTACTTCAGTTGCTGCAAACTGTGTTCAAAGTATAAAAATAGTGTACATTATTCAGCAGGGGAAAGGAATGGGCAGGATCTTGCCCTTTCCAGTAGGCTGAGGGAAAAGCAAACTACTGCATCCCCTCCTACCTTGTGTTTTTGTCCGCATTAATAACTTTTGAGTCTTGAACACACTCTGCTGGTACTTGGCCATATGTGTCCTGGTTTTTATCTGTGAAATGTTAGAGAGTATGCAAGACTGATGGCCAAATGGGAGTGCTGAGAAAGAAGAGAAAGTTAATGACATCAGGCATTAGTCTAATGTGCAGCTGCACACAGTAGGAAATAGGTTTGTGTGCAGATGGCAACATGGGCTTTAATCAGGTAGAAGCTTAATTCTTAAAATAAATAGATGAGAAAAAAAGAAAGAGAAAAGTAAAATGACTACTGTTACCTTGCAATTTTCATAGCTGTATATTAATAGTATATTATTAGGAGCAATTACTTGACTGGCTTCTCTTCTCCACATGCCCATAAAACCCTCTAGGTGACCTTGGGCAAGTCACACTCTCTCAGCCTTAAGGGAAGGCATTGGCAAACCTCCTCTGAACAGATCTTGCCATGAAAACCCCAGGATAGGTTCACCTTAGTGTCGCCATAAATTGGAAACAACTTGAAAGAACACAGCAACAACAACAAACTTGACTGCACCATCTGCAACCGAGGAAGATACACGAATGAAAAGATGTGTAGCTGCTTTGGCTCCAGCTGTGTAGCTGCAGGCATTGACAACTACAGTCAGCGCTCCTTTTGCTCCATGGGAGCAGGGTTCACCAGCACACAGAAAGCATTGCTTTCTGTCGGCTGATATTGCCATGACTTTTACCATTACATTAATTTTGTCAACTTTGGTTCAGCCCTTAGTGCCAACACACCTCAGGGACAATGCTAATGTAACTTCTGATAGTGGCTCAGTGAGGCTTTATCTGTCCCTTTCCATGATGTGCTGCATGGTTGCTCAAAATAACACATGGTACCAGGCAGATTGGGGGAAATGTTTCCTTGGTACTGGTTGACTGTTCTCCTCTTCCTCCTCCTCCTGCCCTTCTTCCTGTTGATTCTTCCTCTTCCTCTCTTTCATATCCTGCTTTTTCACTAATACTGGGACTCAAGGCAGCTTTTTTGTTGTTGTCAACTGCCCACAAGTCGATCTCGACCCATGGTGACCCGGTGGATGAGACATCTTCAAGACTCCCTGTCCTCCACTGCTCTATTTAGGTCCTGCAAACTCATACCTATGATCTCCTTAATAAAGTACATCCATCTAGTGTGTGGTCTTCCTCTCTCTTTTATTTCCCCCCACTTTTTCTAGCATTATTGTTTTTTTCCAGTGAGACCTCCCTTCTCATGATGTGTCTGAAGTACGACACCCTCAGTTTTGTCTTCTTGGCTTCCAGGGAGATTTCTGGCTTGATCTGCTCCAGGACCCATTTGTTTGTCTTTACACATTAATTAAAACCATTACAGATTAAAAATGTAATAACATACAAGGAGATTTAAAAAGAATGGTGCAAAAATAAAGCAGTTCTTACTTGGTTTTGCATCATTGTTTTTGAATTACCTTGTATCTCTTTGTGTGTATGAGTATGTATTGATCTATAGAGCAAACAGCATTTAAAATGATTAAAAAGCAGACTATAAAAAAACAACAAAACAGCATGCCATTAAAAACCCATCACAGTCAATTTCTGAAAGCCTGACAGAACAGGAAAGTTTTCACTTAGCAGAGGAAGGAGTTCAAGGAGGTTCCAAAATCTGGGAGCAGCCACCAAGAAAACCCTCTCCCTTGTTCCCAGGAAGGTAAGAGACTGAGAGAAGGACTTCTTTGAGAGACCTTAGAGCTCATAGAGGCTCTTATAGGCATGCTTTGTGATGGTGAGGTTACTTAGAATGAATCGTGGGGGGCATTCACACTCATTTTTTTGTCCCAAGGAGATGTGGATCGCTGCACTGATGCATATCGGGATCATTATTCCCATTACATTTTGGGTTCCTGAATCTCTCCAAGTCATTTTAACCCTTGTGTTATTCACACACACTATTGTTTTGGGATAAAATGGAGCTGCCTCCATTCCCTTGAATGATACAGAGTGATCCAAATTGATTTGGTAGCATATTCACATTGCCAAAGATGCAGATCGATGCAGATCTTTCAGGAAAACTTGGGGGGAAACCTGGTATCGAATATCCTGGGTTAAGAGGGGTTTTTGATAGCTCCCCCGAGTACACCAAGTGCCTTCAGGGTATGTGTGAACACCAAGAAAATAATCCGGATTCATCGCAAGTTATTTTTGTAGTGTGAATGGAGCCCTTAGTTTTTTGTGGGTTTTTCGGGCTGTGTGGCCATGTTCTAGAAGAGTTTCTTTCTGACGTTTCTCTTTTAGAACATGGCCACACAGCCCGAAAAACCCACAAAAAACTATGGATGCCGGCCATGAAAGCCTACGACTTCACAATGGGGCTCTTATTGACATATTTGGGTGAATCCTGAAATATTAAGAAATACAGAACAGTTGCCTAAAGAACCACTCTCTTGCTGGAAAAAAAAAGAACAGCTTGATGAAGGCAGGCCATGCTTAGTTATCTTCAAGTGAAACTTGGAAGTAACTAGTTCAAAAAAAATGTTATAATTCCTCCTGATGACGGTGTAATTAGATGACATTATGATTGTAGCTTGAGAAGCAAAATCATCACTTGTTTATCTGTGTTGCTAACTTTGGAGTTTTTAGTGTGTGGCTTCCCTAAATGATGGGGGAGGATGATGGAGTTGTAGTAGCACAAGTAGGGTTGTCCACATGGGGAAAGGCTGTCTAAAGCAGCCAAGCATGGGGTTAAGTTATAATTGAATACTAGACCACCAGCAAAATCTGGGCAAGGCTGTTTGGATGATTGCATGTAAGATTTTGAGGGCTGATCCTTAGCGAATCTTGAATAAAGTGATCTCCTTGGTTTCAGACAGCAGCATGACCTTTCTCAGTATTCCCACACTGAGGCCATGATGGCTGTGGATAAGAAATCGATGTCCCATTGGAAGGATGAGGGCATGTGTGACATACAACAATGATTAGTGTGTCAGACACGGACTGCAGATTGTGTTTTTCTAGGAGCAAAGACAGGGCTATTTGCTTTTGATCTTTCTCAATCCGTTCTGGGTTTCGTTTCATTTTGTTTTTTTTAAATGAAGCATAGTTTTCCATTCTTATTTATTTAATTAATATCCCACCTTTCTCCCAGCACAGGATCCAAGGTGGTATGCAACATTTCAAAAACACAATGCTATTAAGAAGCTTTTAATATAAAAGTTAAAACACAATTAAACTACTGTACATATCTGTTTAAAAAACACAAGTTCAAAACAGCATTAAAAGATGTTCAAAATATAATAAAATAAAAAACACTCCTTTACCACCTCATACAAAGCTTTATATGCCACATACACTAAAACCCAAAGGCTTCTTTCAATAAGAAGGTCTTTTACCTGCTGGCAAAAAGAGACAGAGAGGGGGAATTCTTTGTTATTTCAAATAACAGGAGGTTTTAGGGAAGCAGTCTTTAAATCTAGGGTAGGAAACCTCAGGCCCAGGGACTGAATCCAGCCCCCCTGCAGTCCCAGTTTAAGGCCTGTGTTTGATGATAGTCATTTGATGTTTTCCCAGCTTTTGGCTGGTCCCCATCTTCTGTTCTCAAAGAGGTAGAAGTGCCCACTCCTAAGCCTTAGGCATACGAGATTTGTGCTGGCGTTTTTATTTTTGTTCCCACTTCTTTCATCTCTGGCTCTCCGACCACTATAATATGGCCCCTGAGAACTTCTTTGAAATTGTATATAGTTTTTGCACTTACATATATCCTTATGAGGTGATATAACTTGCTAGAAAATACAATCATGCTTGGTAAAGTAGAAGGCAGTAGGAAAAGAGGGAAAGCACATTGCAGATGGATAGACTCAAGCCGTGGCCCTGAGTCTGCAAGACTTGAGCATTGATGCTCAGTGTTGTTGAGCATTGATGATGATAGGATGACTTGTTGATGACAGGATGACTTGGAGGTCTTTCATACATAGGGTCACCCATAAGTTGAAGCTGACTTGATGGCAGTTAAAATAACAACAAACCTGCTGCAGAACAAGATGGGCCATGCATCTGTTCACAAAGCTGCTAAGCTGCCTCTGCCATTCAAAACAGTACTCCATTTGTATGTCATGTAAATCCCGTTGAAGTTAGCAGGATTTAAGTAGGTTTACCAAGCTCAAGATTAGAGCCAGATAGAAGTGCAGGATTTAAACAGCTCGTTCTCTCATGATGAGAGTGGCATCTGATTTGTAAAAATGGTTCCTTGAAAAATTGGCACACAGACATTTTCTTTTTCAGCAATTGCCATTAGGAAGGTACATACATGCAGCAGAGGAAAAAAAAAGGGGGGGGGGAAGGAATGAATCATCATCATCATCATCATCATTCCCCAGCCTGCTGACCACCTCCAGGTGTTTTGGATTTCAACTCCCATAATCTCTTACCATGGGCCATGATAGCTAGGGCTGATGGGAGTTGTGGTCCAAAGCATCTGAAAGGCACTATATTGGGAAACACCAACATAACACATTGGCAGGCCGGATGCATGAAGAATTTTAAAAGGGTCAATCTGACTGGCTGCTATTCAAAAATTTCATGTAGCAAACTTGACTTACCAGTGGGAGGTTGTAACCAGTCTAGGCTCTCCAAGACCATCTGGAATTTAGAAAAGTTATTATCAAGCTTTTCCCAAGCTCTGGTTTATTTTATACCCAGAAATGCCTATGATCTCCATGTTGAGATGTCCTTCCTCTACAGAATACCCTTTCAGTCAGGGAAGGGAATCCTGCAGAGGTCCCCATATGTCCCATTGAGGGTCTAGATCAGGGGTAGGCAACCTTTCCCCTTTAAGGGCCGAGGGACTTCAGCTCCCAGAAGCCTCAGCCATGTTGGCCAATAGTCCCATGCTGGCCAATAGCTCCTGGGATTCTGGGAGCTGAAGTCCCTCGGCCCTTAAAGGGGAGAGGTTGCCTACCCCTGGTCTAGATAATGCCCCTATGGTACAGGGTGATTCTCCAATGTATTGCCCTTCTCCCATTTGTGAAGTTGTATATGGGATCTTGCTCTTTTCTCCAAGCATTGAACAAAAACAAGAGTGGGATTCCTAGCCTTACATCTCTCCTCCACTCAAAAATAAAACCAATTTTTGCCATGCTGTGCTATGCTGTGCTTTCCCTAGTCGATTAATCCATCTCCTGATTGAGCTCTCTGCCTTGAAGAGTGTTCCTCAACCTACATGGCTCAGCTGGGTTTTTTGTCTGCATTGTGGCCTCTCCAGCTAAGGAAGATATAGGGGGGAAAGAGGATTTACACCCCCATTATAGTTACCTCCCTGCTTTGTGCTAGGCTTGGAATGGGGTATGTGGTCTTATTGGTTGTATTGTCGTGTCAGGAAGCATCTGATCATTCTTCTGCCCAGGGGTGGTTGGTGGATCTGCCATTGTAGGATGGTGAATCCACTCTTAATTTTATGGCTGCTCCTACCACCGCTGCTCCAAACTGAGCAATGGCTCTGCCCATGCTGGACCCCAGATTTGGCACTGGCATAGCTCCTGTCCAACTTGGAACAGCTGCAAGAGAAGTGACAGCAGATCTGTTGGCTACCTTTACTTCTTCTCTGGTCATAATTCTGGCAGGGCAGCAAGAGTTCCCCACCACTCCTTGGCCAGCTTAGCTCAGTAGCAGAGCACCCACTTTACATGTAGAAAGTCGCAGGTTCAATGCTTGGCATCTACAGGTAGGGAGGTTAAGTTACAGGGGAACAGAAGAGCTTTCTTTACCCATGACTTTAGAAGGCCACTTAAAATCCAGGAGGAAAAAAAGGGGTAACTGTATTAGCCATGCAGCAAAATACAACAAAATCTGTAACCCACAAGTAGTGATACCTTTATTGGGCCAACACCAAAGCATAAAATACATTATGCAAGCTTTCAAAGCTTCACTGTTACTCCGTACCATTTTTCTCCTCTATGATTTTTTAACATCTTTGCCTGTTGAAGAAGCCAGTGAAATTTTGCAAGCTTGCACAATGTATTTAATGCTGTGGAGTTGGCCCAATAAAATTATTGTTGCTTGTGGATTTTGGGTTTTGTTGTACAAGGCTACTGTTTGAGTATTGGGTGACTTTGGGCATTTCACACTGTCAACCTTAGAGGAAAGCCAGTGGCAAACCCCTGAATAAATTGTTTCAAGAAAACTCTAGAATAAGATCATTATAAGTCAGAATGGACTTGAAGGTACATAACAACAATATAAAATGTTTGTCTTACACATTTTTCTTAACATATCCAGTGTGTGTGCTCTAATATATCCATTTTTGCAGACAATTTCCTCTAATATGTTTCTTCATAAATGCAAAAATTTTAGTTCAAGTGTTCAGTGAATTTTCACCTTTTAATTGACCTTTTTAATTGGAAAACTGCACTCCAAAGTTCAGAAAGATACAGCTATTGAAGTCCAATGGCATTTGAATTCCGGTCCTGATTCAGGAAGTGTGAATGAGGTCAGTTCAGATTAAAAAGTGAATGGAATGAATCTGCTCTCTCTGTCCATTGCCAGATATTAGGTGTCTGGCTGTGTGCATCATGTGGCCATTAACTGTACTGGAAATGGTTTTTGTTTTTCATTTATATTGGAAAAGGGCCAAGCATCCAATAAGACAAAGAGGCCCAACAGTACCCTTTGCCATGTACCTGGCATGGACATATTAAAAACCATTTTGTTCAGAAACAGCAGTTTTGTAAGACTGCCCAAGAGTATTCCTATTCCTCTGCTGTATTTTGTTTTTATAGCCGTATGTTTTTATGGCCAGATCATTTTGGATGGAAAAAGCTGTCTGGAAATGGCACAATAAATAAAATTTATATGCGTGTTAGAGGAGGAAATTGCTGAGAAAATAAAACGTACCCACGCAGGCATAGCAGGGCGCAGGTGATCTCTCGTTGTTGGCTTTAAATATTTTTAAGCCCTTATTCATGTTTAATGGTGAGTTTATTAAGGGTCTGTGGAGCTGGGGAAATGGTGTAGGTAGGGTCAAGATTGGCATCCGGTGCTGAAATTACCCGTCTGAGCAATGCGGAGGTAACAATGCTTCAATGATGAGGGAAAGGCACGTCCTTATAGGCAGCAGGGGAGCTGGGGAAAGAGTGCGCTTGCACAGCTCAGCTCAGTCAATTACATCATCTTGCCTGGCAAGGGAAATGACTCATTCGGAGAAGCTGCTGCGGGTTTCTAGTCCCTGGACGCTAGGAAGCTGGTTCCAGTTCACACTGTCTCTAGAGGGTCATTCAGACATCAGGTTTTTTCAGTGCAATGATGCAAATAACCTCACTCATGCATTCCAGGTTTGTTGTTCATACTATGGAACTACATCTCCGCAAGTTCTGTTGCTCACATGTGCCAGCGCTCAAATAAAGATGGAGTCAATGATGGGAATGTATTCGAAACCCATTCAAGGCATGCAGAGCCACACGTGTCCTGGGAGGACTGAGGTTTGGAGCATCACAACGCCAGCTGAATATTGTTGCCTCAGCTGGCTGTTGGCCCTCTTGCAAAGTTAGGATTGCACTGGTAGACATCTAGGGACACCAAGCTGAGTGAGGAAAGCTATAGTCAACAGTCCTTAGGAATTGCCTTGGCATATTGCTCAGGTTTGTAACTTGTGAGATAATGTGTATTTCTTGCCTGTTCTCCATTGGGGAAAACAGAATACGGTAGTATATATTTTCCAATTGTATTCTTTTAGGGCAGTTTACAAAAATTAACAAAAACATGTAAAATATAACTGTAGGCAGGGGTAGGCAACCTTTCCCCTTTAAGGGCCGAGAGACTTCAGCTCCCAGAAGCCTCAGCCATGTTGGCCAATAGTCCCATGTTGGCCAATAGCTCCTGGGATTCTGGGAGCTGAAGTCCCTTGGCCCTTAAAGGCGAAAGGTTGCCTACCCCTGCTGTAGAGGGTGATCCAAACTTGGTTGTGCATAGAGTAGACCCATTGAAGTTTGTTGTGACTAAATTTAGTTTCATTGAATTCATGGAGCTGCTCTAACTGTGCCCAAGTGCCAGTCTAACTTGGGTCCAACACACACTGCAAAAGTAATCCAGTTTGAGACTGCTTTAATTGTTCTGGCTCAGTGCTAGGGAATCCTGGGAATTGTAGTTTATTGTGGCACCAGAGCGCTCTCTGACAAAAAAAGCTAAATGTCTCACAAAACTACAGTTCCCAGAATTCCCTAGTATTGAGCCAGGGCAGTTAAAGAGGTCTGTAACTGGATTATTTCTGCAGTGTGTTTTGGGTCTTGATTAACTTATAAAAGGCAAAGTTGACAAAGGCAAATTTTCCATATAAGACAAGTAATGCTCTGGGAAGTTGCAGAACCCAAAAGTGCTACATTAGCAAATGGAAGGTATTGATTAACAGAGGGTTTATATTGATCATATGGATTGCCCGAGGATTGTTTGCCCCTTGATGCTTGCAACATCTCAGGAAGATTCTGTATGTATGAAAGAGCCACTGAAGGTTTTTAAAATTACTGTTCAGAGCTTGAAAAAAGGGTTTTAAAGGAAGGGAACGATCCCCTATCCCCCAACCCAGGTGGCTGGGGGCTTCTAGGGCTTGTAGTCCAAAAAAAGTAACATTTGCAAAATTTGTGTGTGATCTCAGAAACGTGAATGGAAGCAAAGCCATGGCACTATGAATGGATGTTTTAAGTTTGGCTTCTTGCATTCCTGTTTCCAAATGTATATTAAAAGAGGAATTTACAGCTTTCGAGCGGCCTTGAGATCCAGCTTTATGGGAAAGGGAGGGTATAAATAAAGCAGGAGGCAGGTGTGGTGTAGCAGTTTGAGTATTGAACTAGTGTTCAGCCCTGGAAACTCATTAGATGACCATAGGCAAGTCACAAACTCTCAGCCTCAGAGGAAGGCAAGGGCAAACCCCCTCAGAAAAAATATTGCTACAAAAACCCTATGAGAGGATCACCATAAATCAGAATTGACTGGAGAGCTCAATAACAACAGTAACAAGAAATAAAGCCATACAGTGCAGTACAGTTCACAGTCCTGTGCTCAAGGGTAGGATTAGTTGTTGTTTTGCTATTTCTGTGAATTACAATTCAAAAGGTTTCCTTACCTCTCTGGCAGAGCAGATTATAATCATGCAAATAGCCTTTGCGTGGCCATTTAGCAAGACGTTTATTGGCTTGCAGAAGAGCTGAAGATTGGAGTGGCGATATGATAGCCATCTTTAAATACTTGGAGGAATGGTATGTCAAAAATGGAGCATGCTGGTGTTCTACTGCTCCAGCAAAAAGAACATGAAGCAGTGGGTTCCAATTACAAAGAAAAAGAGCCCAGTTACAAGGAAAAAGCATGGCTTGCCCAAGGTCACCCAGTGGGTTTCCATGGCCGAGCAGGGATTCATGGTCCCCAGAGTCATAGTCTAATGCTCAAACCACTACACCATGCTGACCCTCCAGCTCTTATTCCTTTGAATTTCAAGGCCAGAAGTGGAACAGAGAGATGCTGCATTCCTCTGAGGGGTGTGCACAGTTGCAGGTGAATAGTGGGGGGAAGCAAACAGTGCAAAGCGCCATTTTGGGGGCAAGGAAGGGGAGGGGCAGCCGCACGGTGGGTGCCCCAACCCCTTCCCGAAGGCATCATCAGAGTGCTGGCCCCTCCGCACGGCCGGCGCTCTGAGGATGTCTTCCTGCCACAGCGTCCGCACATGCTGCGGCGGAAGAGTCGCTGAAGGTGCGCCGCCAGCATTTTGCGGTGCACCTTTGGCGACTTGTGGAAGAAGCGCTATTTTAGCGCTCCTTCCAGGGCCGGCGAAGCTGTGCCACGGGGCCGAGGTGTGGGGGATACCTCGGCCCCGCGGCGCAGCTTCCTGGGGCGGCCCATGGCCGCCCATCTGCTTCCCCCCAGTGTTTAGATGCATTCATGTGGATTAATGCAGAAAAGGATTAATAGCCAAAAGATAAGGGGGTGTCATAAGCCAGGCCTTTATGAAGAAAAGTTGCAACATTTAAGGTTAATTATTTAGCACGGAAAACAAAAGCAAAGCAGTAGCAGCAGGTGGCTCCCATGTTCATGCTTGAGATAAAGCATATCAGGCCATGCTGCATTTAAGGCTACCTTACGCACTCTGACAAATCAGTCTCCAGTCATAGATCACAGTAGCAAGGACAATCCCAACTTTAAAAATGAATTTTCCAAGGTGCTGACATATTTGGGTGATAGGTTTCAGCACTCTGGGCAGCTCCTTTAAAGTTGGAGCTCAAGCAAAGAGCAGACTAGAATCCACTGTGTATTGAGGATAAATGGTGACAGATTCAAGACAGGATTTATTTATTTATTTATTTATTATTTTATTTATTTAGAGTATTTATGTCCTGCTCTTCAGCAACAAAGGCTCCCAAAGCGGCTTACAGATTGTAAGTGCAGTTTATAGTTAAACTGTGGAACTCACTGCCACAAAGTGTAGGAATGGCTGACCAATTGGATGGTTTCAAAGAGGGTTTAGAGAAATTCACAGAGGTGAGAAACAACAAGAGCTACTAGGCATGATACTTATGTATGACCTTAACTACCAGGGACGTTGTGCCACTTTCTATGTCTTGTGTGTGGGCTTCCCACAGGTATCGGCTTGATAGATTAGGCAGGCCTTTGGTCTAAATCGGTCTGATTCTGATTCTTTTCACTCTTATCTAAAATGAAACAATTTAAAAAAAATGTAAGGCAAGCTTAACCAGGGACTTAGCTTTCCCACTGAAATCATCAGCACTTGAAAATGTTTTAATTTGGTTGGAATAAGTCCTTTTGCCACTCCAGGGTCTCTTTCATTAGCATTTCAATACCACTCCAACTGCCCTGGCTCCATCCTAAAGAATCCTTGTTTTGTGAGAGATTTAGAATCCCCTGCCAGGGGACTCTAGTGTCTTACAAAACTATAGATCCCAGGGTTTCATAGGCTGCAAGCATGGCAGTAAAAGTGGCGTCAATGTGCTATAATTGTGTAACGTGGAAGAGACCCAGTTTTCCAAGTTTTGTCAGTCCTTCCAGATGACAGGGACAGTCAGTCTTCTTGGTGGGCTGCCTTTTGCCTGCTTGGTTCTCTCTGTTTGAGTGCTAATTGCCTCTGATTGAATAAATCATTTGCTGCTTGAGTGGATTAATTGGGTATTGTGGAAACAATCAATTTAAATGGCATTCATCTTCCTCTCGCTGTCCACTTGTGTGCAACTGGGCATGATTGGAGCAATGTGAAGGGCCTCCGCCTGGAAGCCGGGCCAAAGCAGACTTGGTTAACAAAGCGGGCTACACATGTAGACACGCTCAGTTGTCACTAAGGGTAGAACCCAAAAGTTATTGTTAGTTTTAAATAGCTGATAGAGCACAGCTAAAATGCAGATCACTTGTCTAATGCTGCATAAGTGGTGGCACAGCAGGTAAAAATGCCAGTATTGCAGCCACGGCATTGTGAGTTCGATCCTGAGGGACACCAAGGTCGACTCAGCCTTCCATCCTTTTGGAAGTCGGTAAAAAGAGTACCCAGCTTGTTAGGGGCAATTGGCTTATAACACATTATAAACCACTTAGAGCAGGGGTAGGCAACCTAAGGCCTCGGGGGGCCGGATGCGGCCCCCCGAGGCCTTTGGACCGGCCCCAGGCTGGTCCTGCTGCCGCCGCCGCCACCCACCATGATGATATTGATTATTGTTGTTAATTTTTTTAATATTTATTTGTTTGTTTGTTTGTAGTGCTTCGGCCCCCCAATTGTCTGAGGGACAGCAACCCGGCCCCCGGCTCAAAAAGGTTGCCTACCCCTGGCTTAGAGAGTGCTTAGTTCAGTATGAAGCAGTATAGAAATGTAAATGTTACTGCTATTGCTAGAAGTACACCAACTGGAGTAAGGTGCAGAAATGGTGGCCCATGGGCCACATGCAGCCCACCAAACCCAAAAGTGTGCCCCCTGCCTTTGGAGCCCCCCTTCAAAGCAGAAGACCCCCAATGCTTCAAACAACAAGTAACATTTGCTGCACCTTGGCACAAACAAGCCTCAGCTTGCTGTGGCAAACAAATGTTGTGCAAATGTCCCCACTCCTTCCTTCCACCCCCTCACTCTAGTTCCAGCTTTAGATTAATTCCTCTATAAATGGCCCAAGTTATTGTGTTTTTTTTTAAATTAAAATTTAAAAAAATTATCACCTGAGTAAGGCATCTGGAATTGAGCAGTTGACCATACCTTAGCTAGAACATAGTACCAAAATCGTTCAGTTAGAATTACTCAATTTGAGACTGCATCCACTTGGTTAGTCTCAACTAGAGTGGATCTCTAAACTTGAAAACCAATTTTAAAACACCACATTAAAAACACTATAAAATTAATTTGAAAAAAAAATCGTACAAAATTTAAAAACAGATAAAACAAACATCTATATTAAAAAAAGCCCTTTCCAAATTATGCTCTTACTCTAGTAGGGTTAAGATTAGGATTCAGGCTTCTGAGCCAAGGAGTTTTTGTTATAAGGACTGGAATAATGCTGAGCTCACAATCTTGCCACAGGAAAATCTTCTGGTTGCAACAATCTCTAATTATTTCAGTAGCATAATTTATTTTGTGTGTGTGTGGATATATGCTCTTGTGCATGCAGCCATGTGCGCAGTGACAGCTAGCAGCTCCATGTCACAGGGGTGGTGAATCCGCTTTGGACTTCAGTCTAAATTTTAAAAGTCTTATTCAAGATGCTGAACTTTACCCCCAGAATAGATGCAGCTTGTAGGGAAGCTCCTATAAAGATTGGACTCCAACCCAGCATGGATACACTGCCCCACAGACCTGAGAACTATCCAACTGCCACTGTGTGTGTGTGTCATTTTATTCTTGTTGTTATGTGCATTCAAGTCATTTCTGATTTATGGCAACCCTATACTGGCGTTTCTTGGCAAGATTTGTTTAGAGGAGGTTTGCCATTGCATTCACCTGAGGCTGAGAGCATGTGACTTGCCCAAGTTCACCCAGTGAGTTTCATGGCCAAGGTGGGAATCCAACCTTGGTCTCCAGAGTCACAGTCCAATGTTCACCAATGTGTGTACCTATAGATCAATTTATTTTCTCAGCGGTTCCAAATATTGTTTTTTTCCTACACTGACTTTTGGAAGCACCATGTACTGACTTCTTTCTTTCGATTTCGTGACTAAGCTGAGAATCGAACCCTGGCATCCAGAGTCATAGTCCAACACTCAAACCACTATGTCGAACTGGCTCTCTTATTTTGTTGCCTGTTATTAACAAACAAATAACCCAAAATTCTTACTGATTTGCTGGAGGCGATCCTCCCAAGCTTTGTTACTAGACCTAGATCTACCTTCTGCCCAGCTTTGCTGAATTTGCATCTCTTTTTAAAGAGTCGCAAGTTGCCTTTTCCTCTCAGCCTTCCAATGCTCTTTGACTCTTTGCCAAAATGCTACTTAATTCCACATTGCATTGTACATGATGGATCAGAAGGAGGCTAATGAATTTTTCCTTTGAGGATGCTGACAGAAAACACAACAGGTACACAGGTGATGCCTGGCAGATACGGTTGATTAAATCGTCAGCTTTGCTTAGGCGCAGTCAAGTTGCTCTTGCTGGGTTTTGACATTTGGGTGTCTTAACAGCTCTCTCTCTCTCTTGAATAATAAAATGTTAACAAAATGTAAAGTTGTTTTGTTCTCGGGATGCGTCAGTTCTTTGCTCTTTGTATGCAACTGGCCTTTGATTGAAGTTTTCAGTATTTGAAATGGGGGGATGTTCTACCACCCCATGTGAATGCTGAATTTCAACATTCACAATGGGGAATGTTTTTATTATTATCTGTTGTTGCTGTTTTGAGCCTTCAAATTGACTCTGACCCATAGTGCCCCAATCGTAGGGCTCTGTTTTGTTAAGATTTGGTGTTCATAGCTTGGTGAGACATTAAAGCAATTTGGCTGAGACTTCTAAATGTTGTTGTTGTTCTTGTTGGTTGTTGTTGTTAACCACCTTTGTGTCAATCCTGACTCAGGGAGACCCTGTGGATGAGATTATCTCCAAGACTCCCTGTCTGCCACTGCTCTGTTTCGGTAGTGCAAATTCATACCTGTGACCTCCCTAATAGAGTTCAACCATCTAGTGCAGGGGTAGGCAACCTTTCCCCTTTAAGGTCCGAGGGACTTCAGCTCCCAGAAGCCTCAGCCATGTTGGCCAATAATCCCATGTTGGCCAATAGCTCCTGGGATTCTGGGAGCTGAAGTCCCTTGGCCCTTAAAGGGGAAAGGTTGCCTACCCCTGGTCTAATGTGTGGTCTTCCTCTCTTTCTACATCCCTCCACCTTTCGTTGTATTACTGTCTTTTCCAGGGGTAGGCAACCTTTCGCCTTTAAGGGCCGAGGGACTTCAGCTCCCAGAATCCCAGGAGCTATTGGCCAACAAGGGACTATTGGCCAATATGGCTGAGGCTTCTGGGAGCTGAAGTCCCTTGGCCCTTAAAGGCGAAAAAGGTTGCCTACCCCTGGTCTTTTCTAATGAGTCCTGCCTTCTCATGATGTGGCCAAAGTATGACAGCCTCAACTTCATCATCTTGGCTTCCAGGAAGGTTTCTGGCTTGATCTGTTCTGGGACCCATTTGTTTGTCATTTTGGTTGTCCACAGTATCCTCAACACTCTGCTCCAGCACCACCTCTCAAATGAATTGATTTCTTCTTATCTTCCTTCTTTCCTGTCCAGCTCTCACATTCGTACATGGTGATGGGGAACACCATGGCTTGGACAATTATGACTTTTGCTCAGTTATATGTTTTTACTCTTTAGGATATTTTATAGTTCTTTCATTGCTGTCCTTCCCATTCCTAGTCGTCTTTTGATTTCTTGACTGTAGTTTCCTTCCTGTTCAGTGTTTGATCCAAGGCACTGGAGTTCTTTTATTCTTTCAATTTTCTAATTGCCCATCCCTAAATGGATAATCCTATGAAGTGCTACTTAAGAATTGATTGGTGAATTGGTTTGGGTGACAAGGCTTCCTAAAAATAAGGCAGTGGTTCCTATATACCCAAAAGATTCTGTTGTTGTGTTATTGTGTGCCTCCAAGTTGTTTCTGACTAATGGTGACCTTAAGGCAACCCTGTCATGGGGTTTTCTTGGCAACATTTGTTCAGAGGGGGTTGGCATTGCTTTCCTTGGAGGCTGAGAGAGTGAGACTTATCCAGGTTCACCTAGTGAGTTTATATGGTTGAATCAGGACTTAAACTTTTGTATTATACTGTACATTGTTTTAATATGTGTTGTTTTAACCTGTACTTGAAGCTGGGTCCCTTCCTGGAATAAAGGCAGAGTATAAATAAAATTACATAAAATAAGGAAGCCATCATAAAATAAGGAAGCCTATTAAGAGAAAGGCAGGATATAAATTCGGTTTTTTTAATTAAAAAATAAAAATACCTTCTGCTAGGAAAGCACCTCCCTGGATAAAAATTAGCCTCAGTCTTCTGCCGTTGTCATACTTCAAAGGTCACAGCAAAGAAAGCAGACCTGACACCTAGCCAGGGGGATTAGTTGTCATCCACCTCCAGACAAAGAAGAAAACCAATTATTCATTTTCTTTTCAAACTGTTGTCATCTGTCATCTGAAGAATGTTGTTGTTTCTCCTTAGGGTACCGGGAAGGATTCCTTTGGAAGAGAGGCCGTGACAATGGACAATTCTTGACCCGGAAATTTGTCCTTTCAGAACGAGAAGGCGCCTTGAAGTATTACAACAAAAATGACGTAAGTGTGTGTGTGGGGGGGGGGGGGGGGTCCTTGTTTTGAAAAAAAAACTTCTTTCAAAGTAGATGTGATGCAGTGGAGCCAAAAATGCAGTGTTTTCTGTACTTGCTCATTCATTTGGGCCTTGTTGCTAATTTATTAAGAAAGTGGGCAACTGCAACAAGTTTGTTGTTAAGTTGTTTCTGACTTAATGGTGACCCTAAGAACCTATCATGGAGTTTTCTTGGCAGTTTCTACAGAGGGTGAGAGAGTGTGACTTGCCCAGGGTCACCCAGTGGGTTTATGTGGCTGAACTGGAATTCAAATTCTGGTTTCCAGAGTCATAGTCCAATGCTCAAACCACTACACCATACTGGCTCATCAATCCAGGGCTATTTTTCTGTCCCTATCACCCTCCTGGGGCTCAACAGATATCCAAAAATGTCAAATGACAAAGTAAAAAAACTGTTTTGGTCTAACAAAATAGATGTTTGTTTTTTTAAAATGTTTATCAGAGTACAGGACCCCTGCAGCCTACTTAACATGTGAATTCCCACTCCAGAAGCTTTCCAAGAGAAACAGGTCATTCTTTTTTAAGGCCAGGCAAAGGGGTGTGTAGGAAGTCTAGATAGGAAATCTGGATGGCTCTATGGATGCAGAAGCAGCTTTTGTGCATATGCATTCAAAATGCTTGACAATGAACTCCACCATTAAAACAATTGAAATTAACTATGAAACAAGTATTAACATAACTGTGATACCAAGTGTAGTGTCAGGGTCGGACTGTTTCCACATGATTTACACAATGCCATTGGTCAGAGCTAGGGGGTAAATACTTTTGGGGACTATAGCTACATTTTTGAACTCCACTGCACCTGAAGGCAGCAGTTTAGTTGAAGGTAGGGGTGGGCAATAACTAACTAAATGCATAGAATTTAGTTTCAAAATCAATTATATCTCCATTTAAAGTGACCTCATCCCCATACCAGCCTGCCTGCATCCTAATATTGTTTGGGAGAGGCTGAATTCCATGTATTTAAATGGTAACTATTTAAAAGGTTTACTTCCACATCCTGTTTCTCTTTGGTGTTCAAAGCAACTGGCAGCAAGAGCACACTGTAACTATCATGCAAAACAAAATGTTAAACAATTCTCAAACTTAAAGAATATATTCAGTAGCAGGCTGCTGAAACATAAAAATATGGTAATCCACCATCAAAGCTGGCAGTGGGTTGACACCAGCCAAGGTCAAAGTGCTGAACCTTATTCTCAAATGAAGTTCAGCACTCTGGATAGCTCCTTTAAAACCCAGAGTGGACTAATGCCTCACTGCCATTCTTGAAGATCTTCTGACTTGGTCCCTCTTCTACTTTTTGTACCCATTCAGGTATCTTCAACTACTAGGTAAGCATTGGCAAGAGTGAGGAAATGGTTCTGCCACTACCACTTGCTTTTCTCTGTGGGTGATTGCAAAGACTTAGACCCATAGGGAGAAAGTGAGACAGTTGACCATGACAATAGAAGTAGGCCATCCAAAGACTAAGGACCCACTAAGGATATTTCAGATCTTATTTATTTATTTATTTATTTATTTTATTTGATTTATAACCCGCCTTTCTCCCCAGAGAGGACCCAAGGCAGCTCACAAATAGAATTCTAAAACATATTACAATAAAACAGTTAAAATCTCATCTAAAAACAATATAAAATTACAGACATTAAAACCCCACTAAAACCATGATACCCACCCTATATAACAAATAGCTAAGCCACCCCATGATTATAGGCCTTAGCTCGTGTTCAGTCGGACTCACTCTGTTGCTTTTCATGCATGGTGTTTTGTCTATGACCAGAGAAAACAGAACAATCTCTCATAGTGCATTGCCCCTTTGTGTCTCGTATTCCCTTGTACTTCACAGAGCTGCTGGATCAGGGCTGGATCCCTTGTGGAAACACTTCCTCGTTTTGAAAGCTTGTTTCTCTAGGCATGTGTTGATTGCCATTGGCCTGGATCCTTATTCTTACTGCATGTGATGTTTATGTGTTTCACCCAGGCAAAAGAACCCAAAGCCATTATGAAGATCGAACACTTAAATGCCACTTTCCAGCCTGCAAAAATTGGGAACCCACACGGATTGCAGATCACGTACTTGAAAGACAACAGCACCCGGAACATCTTTGTTTACCATGAAGATGGCAAGGTGGGAGCCCTGAAGTAAGAAAGGAAGCTCCTCTGGGAGTTGCTCTGCACATATGATAAGGAAATGACATTAGAGCACAAGCACCAGGTTTTCTCCATGCATCCTATTTATATGAGATAATATGACTATAGAATTTGGGAGAGATGCCAAGAGCCAACTAGTGCAGCTCTCTGTTGTACAATAATCCATGGCTATAGCAGCTCTGATAGGTAGCCATCATTTACAGTGCTCCCAAGTTGAGGATGATGTTGCATCTCCAGTATCCAGCTTCAAGTTTAGAACTCTATGATTCTATGATTCTGTGAAGAGCAGGGCCTGAATGGAGTTTAAGTGATTATCCAACCTTAGGGTAGGGATTCATTCAAAAAATGGGGTCCCAAACAATCAGGAAACCCCATCAGGAAGAATAAGAGATCAGTGAGAATGTTGTACAGTTTTCTCACTGTATTTGGGGAAAGTCCCAAAGTATTGTGGAGGAATTATTCTGCATTGAAAAACATGTGGAGTTTTTTTGGGTTGTATGGTTGTGGGTGTTTTTTTTTGTGGGTTTTTTTTTTTTTTTTGCACAAAATTCTGTGAAGGAAACCTTTATTCAGTGCAGAAATCAGTTTTTTTTTTTTTTGCACACATAAAAAACAAGTGTTGTTCTGTGCAGAATAATTCCTCCACAGCATTTTGGATCATTCAAACATGGGGAGAATCCTTTGGAGGAATATTGTTTTCTTCTGCAGGGGAGGATGAAGAAAGGTATCACAAGTATTTGTTCCCATATGTGAGGATGACATAGTTGAGGATTTACATCCCTATGCTAAAGAGTGGGTTTGGAGCAACAGATACCAGGTTCCAATCAACTGGAGAATAGAGAATTAATGAAATTTTCCAGGACTGTGGAGGACTCCAAAGTGAGGTAGATGTTGCTTTGAGAAGGCCCTCATGGCACATTCTGTTGCCTTAGAAACTTGGGAAGTGCCTTCCATCGGATCAGTAAAAATGAAGTAAATAAACAACCATTTTCTGCTCTTTCAGAATAATCCAAATTTTCTCTGAGTCAGCCACTTTATTCTGCCTTATGGTAGGGCTGGCCTTCATGTATACTTCTTTAGCACTAGATTTTAGAAATAAGAGAAAACCCGAGAGCCTAGTTTCTCTCCACCTCCCATAACTAGAAACTCCATGTGATTATTCTGAATGCCAGTAATTTCTATTCAGTCTAGTGTTTCAGTCTAATGGCTTTGGGTCAACCTCCTGGCTGACAGCTCAGTCCTAGCTCCTTGTACTTCATTCCTGAGTACAGCAGGAGACCCAGGAAATGCTTGAAGCAGTGTGTGTCTGGATCTTGAAAATCTGGTAGAACTAAGAGTGGCCCTTCTTTTGATCTAGCTCTGCTTGCCCAACCACCCTGCTCTTTTTCTTTTCATATTTCTTAGCTCTATATGCTTGGTACAGCTTGGAAAAGTGATTTTTTTCCCATGCTACAAATCCCAGAAATTTCCAGCCAGTATGAGTAACCAAGACCCCAAAAGAAGGAATTTTATAGCACCTTACATTAGATCCATAGAATCATAGAGTTGGAAGAGACCATCTAGTCCAAACCCCTACCATGCAGGAACTCACACTCAAAGCAGTCCTGACAGATGGCCATCCAACCTTTGTTTAAAAACCTCCAAAGGAGACTCCATCACACTTTGAGGGAGTGTGTTCCACTATTGAACAGCCTCTACTGTCAGGACATTCTTCCTAATGTTGAGGTGGAATCTCTTTTCCTGTAGTTTGAAATCCATTGCTCTGGGTCCTAGTCTCTGCAGCAGCAGAAAACATGCTTGCCCCAGCCTCAGTATGACACCTCTTCAAATATTTAAACATTGCTTATAGCCCTTTACGTCATACATCAGAAAAAGTCATATCCCTGAGTTCTGACTAGGACAGATTGAGTATGCTTAATAATGATACTGTTGAGCAGCATTACTGTCTGGAATGGGAGACCAAGACTGAATCAGAGGAGAAGAGTAAAGAAAACACAGAAGGCAGGGTTAGATTTCCTGGATTTTGCAACACAGGAAGCCCTTTGACAAGCCTTTTTTTTCACGAATTCCCGCAAAAGCATACAAATGTTAAATGTAATTCACTAGACTTAGCCTTCCTCAAAGGGAAGCCCAGTAGATAGGTGGGACTAAAATTCCCTTAGATCACTGGGGCATGTCAGGGATGATGGGAGCCGTAGTCCAGTGCATCAGGAAGTGTGCCTGGTTGGGAGAAGCTACACTACATGGCTTCTCCCAACCATTCACAGCATAGGGAGCTCTTTTGACCTATCCTGAGGCCTATCACTCTTTTAGGGCCATTGCAGACTGGCCTGGGGGTAGAGTTGGCCGGCCCAATCCAACGCTGTCCTGACACTGCGCAGCCCTACACATGCCGCACGGCGTCAGAACGCCCTTCCAGCGCAGCATTTAAACATGCACCGAAAGGGCGCTGAAGAGCCGTGGCAAACCCTCCCTTTCGGGGCAGCAAAAGGGAGTATTGGAGCCGTGGTGTGGGGTTGCTGTGGCCCCGATCCACCGCTTCCCGGGGTGGCTCTGTGCTGCCCGAAACGGCCGATCTGCATTGGCCCTTAGTTTCACCTGTTGTGTCAAAGTTGTCATTTGTTAGTATGATGAAGCACCCTCTTCAGGCTGCTTGATGAAATGCCACAGTTTGACTGGAGAGATATTTGGATATTAGCTGGCATCCTGTTAAGGACATATGTGCATGCAAGTTTCCCTTATATGTGTGTATGTCCTTTTTTGGCTGCTGCAGGAGTTGATATTCCAATCATCCCCCTACTAAAACCAAAGCCCTCCCCTTGACTTAGTGAACAGCCTCTGAAAGCTCCTGCATGGCCATTTTGTCCTTTGTGGATATCATCACAGAAGCATCTAGCTATGCACCCAGACGCAAAGTGATGACCTCAATGCTGAGATCCATTAGAGACCCCTTGAGGTCTCAATGCTGCTGTAATATTTTTTGCATCTGGTTATGGCACTAAAGGATGCGGTGGCTCAGTGGTTAGGACACGAGTTCTGGCAATCACAAGATTGGAAGGTTTGAGGCCCAAGTGCCGCATGACGGAATGAGCTCCTATCTCTAGTCCCAACTTCTGCCAACCTAGCATTTCGAAATAATGCAAATGCAAGTAGATGAATAGGTACCACTTTGGAGGGAAGGTAACAGTGTTTGGTGCAGTCATACTGGCCACATAACCACTGGAGTCGTCCAGACAATGCTGGCTCTTTGGCTTAGAAACAGAGATGAGACCTTCCCCAGTCAATTACGACTAGACATTCATGTCAAGGGAAAACTTTTACCTTTTTAATGGCACTATAACCAGATGCATCTCCAGACGCTGTTCAGTGAGCATGGTTTATGGCTCAGCCTAGCACAGGTCTGCATAAAGACCTACTTTGCTACACTGGGACATACCAGATGCAGCTATTGAATATTGTTGCTGCTGTGACCACCTGTGAGCTTGTCTTGGATCTGAAATTTGATCTGAAATTGTTCGAGCTGATAAGAGAAGTGTTGTAGATTCACCGTGGGATATATAGTACAAAGTTAATAACAGCCATAGATTTTTTTTAAATGTCTTTTAGCCATTTAAAGTTTTGCTTTTGCTTGAGCTGTTTAATACGTTTTTATCTTGCTTAAATTATTGGTTGTTGCTGTTATGTGCCTTCAAGTTATTTCTGACTTAGGTTAATTTGGAATTGTTTATTTATTTTTTTACTTTATTTTTTATTTTAAAAATAAGAATTATACATTTCATTTTTACATTATATTCTGTTACTATATATCTCATCAAAGCTAATGCAAATAGTACAAAAATGATCTTCCACCTCTTACGTTGCAAATCTCTCTTAGAAAAGTGGCTATGTAGACTACCTTTGATTGTTTTCTACTTTTGTGTGGATATTTCGTCTCTTTACGCCCATGATTCTTCTCTTTGGGTTTCCTTTCCATCATTCGTTAATTTAATTCCTATTTTGGTTACTTTTATCTATTTGAACATATCGCAACCTTCTTTTACTCCTTTTGTGTCCCTAATTTCCTTTTAATTTGGATTTGTTTAAATTGCTTATATGGTGTTTGTTTTTTGCTGTCTTGAGAAAAATATTTTAATGAAATAATAAATAAAAATGATGATGATGATACAAATGATATTACACTGCTGTCATGCAATGTAGTAAAACCCATAGCATTTTGCTTGTCACCTTACAGAGTTTTCATTTAAAATATTAATTAGAATTAGCATCAGAAGGTGAAGAACCAGTGGTAACAGCCGTAGTAACAATTATATATCCCACCTTTTTAAAATAAAAATAAACAAGGTGGCTTATGCTGTTAACAGTAAAATACAAGTCAAGACTAAACTCACAAAAATGTTACCAGAAACAAGGTAGCAATTTAAAATAGCATTAGAATACATGATTAAACCTGCAATAGAATGCCACAGAATAAGACCCGCTCAATGCCAGGGGGACTTACTTCCATGAAAACTTGCATACATACAATTGTGCTGAAAACCAGGACTTTGCAAACCTGCAGGATGCAGCAGGGATGCAGGTGTGACTTGATCACATTCATTTCAGTTTGATTCAGATCCAAAATTGGTGCAGTGCAGCAGTTAAGAGTGATCATGTCTGCTTTCCTCTGTCTGTTTGTTTGACTGCTGTTTTCTTTCTCTCTTTCAGGAAATGGTGGATTGGTTCAACGCCATCCGAGCTGCCCGGTTCCATTACTTACAAGTTGCATTCCCAGGAGCAAGCAATGCTGATGTGAGCTGCTCTTTCCCTTGCCCATAATTGTTTTAGCACATGCGGGAGCAAGTGTAGTCCATGGGCTGCATACATCCTCCAGGGCTATTTTTGTAGTCCTTAGGGTACTCCAAAATTAAAAAAAAAAAAAAAATTGGGGGAAAAATCTATCTTATTCATGACTGTTCAGCAGGATGCCAAGCATATAGTTTTAACAAGTTAGCCTTTTCTTCCCTATGGCTGGAATTCTCTATCACCATCTACGTTAAGTAACTTTACATATAAATAGCTATATAGCAGAGGCACTACAGTATCCTTCTAGTCGAGTGATTTATGAAAATGTACATAGAATCATAGAATCATAGAATCATAGAGTTGGAAGAGACCACAAGGGCCATCCAGTCCAACCCCCTGCCATGCAGGAACTCCCAATCAAAGCATCCCCGACAGATGGCCATCCAGCATTTGGCATCACGGCATTGTCAAGAGTGTTTAATGCACATCAGTCTCTATTGCTGCACATCGGCACTCCCTAGCTGCAATTCCAATGTGCATTAGGTTCTGCTAGTGTACATCAGCAGTCTCTGGCTGTTATCCAGATGGTCCTATTGTGCACCAGCCCTGACGCGTGACGGTCTCTATGGCCAATAGTCCTGATGCGCAATTTGCTGGCTTCACTATGTAGTAACATCACAGCAGTCCCTAGCTGAACATGGATATTACAAAACTGCTCAATTCTGTTCCCCACAAACCAAACTCCACTTATGAAGATGCAAACCCCTAGGTGGATTCTGGTCAGTATTTTTTAAAACTCCTTCTTTACTCCTTCATTGTTCAGAAGTAGCTTGTTTTCTTTTTTTAAAATAGCATGCAAGAAAGTCAGAATGTTACAGGGAGGTACAACACATATAGAGGTAATGAGGACATGTAGAAATAGCTAAAAATAGTTACAGGTACACTCACTGTACCTTATTGTAAAGTGTGTAGTTATGCTGCACAGTCAAAATGGGACTTAGCTAATAGTTATTGCTTGGCATACCTGGCAAGGCATGTAAGATTTTTGTGCAGGTTGTCAAACTGTGTATAGCACCTGCTCAGTTTCTCTTTTTATTTTGATATATGTTGAGTTTCTCTGATTTTGTCCTGGGAGTGTCTGTTGGATCCATTGCTGAGAGGTGATGCCATTTCTCCAGGTTGTACAGGAGCCATCGACATATTCAATCTTATTCTTGACAGAGATTTGGCACTAGGAGCTCTGCCATTTAACCCAGAGCCCTTGCAGGAGGTGTAGCCATAAAACCAAGAGTGAATTCACTGCTCCTACAGCAATGACTCACTAACCCTCTGTTCTCCCCCCCCCCCCCCCCAAAATAAAATTCTGGGTTTAAAAAGAATCAGCTCTGGGACATGTGAAATATACAGGAAGACATAGTTTTTTTCTAATATGCATTTATTCCCTCTTCTGTCTAATGTCTGCACTAATGTCACTGTGTATTCTTTCTCCCTGCCTCTCTGCATTTCCCCAACTCTAGCTGGTGCCCAAGCTTTCTAGGAACTACCTGAAGGAAGGTTACATGGAAAAAACAGGGCCAAAGGTGGGACACGTTGTTTGTTGTTTATGCCAAAAGCAAGCATATTCTTTATTGTGCTCTTTGGAAACCTTGGGGAAGCCATAAATGTCTTAATCCTGTCCCATGTGGTGTGCACTAACCATAGCTGGATTCTGATCTTCCTTCCATACCCTGTTATTTTTGTAGCTTGGTTTCCCGCACGTTCCACTGTCTACTGGGGGTTATGTTGTAAACTGGAAATAGATTGCTTAAACATTCCTGTTGTGTTACAGTTCTGTGGCTCCAAGCTGTTGGCTTATGCAGTGCTGTCATACAATATAATTAACAACTGGTTCTGTTTTTCTCTACATGTGTAAATTTGTCCCACCAGCCTCCCTTCACCTGGGGACATTTGCTGCCTCTCTGCTGGATCCCAGGATCTGGCAGTATTGATCTGCAGATCTGGTTCTGCATCTGACAAGTGTTCCCTTCAACCACTCAGCAGCAGCCATGCTGGATGATGGAGCACTTGGTTCATCCACATCCCCAGCTCTACCCAGTGATTTTGGGAGATCCATTCTTTCCATCTCCTCTTACCTTCTTATTTCTCCATTCTCTCCTTCTTCTCTCTCCTCCTCCCCTTTGCTACTCCAGCTTCTGTGTCTTTGACCATTTCAGCCTCCATGTCTTTTACCAATTTTAACTGGTTCGGGGGAACTGGTGCAAACCAGTTGAATTACACCACTGGGCTTATGGCAGGTTTTAAAGAAAAGAGGCATTGCAATCTGGAAAGGATGAGGGTATTTATTCACCAGCTAGAAAGCTGAAATTTAGTATGATCTGCAGTTCAAGGGCATTATTGGAAAAGGCTTTTAAATAGGACATTGGCAGGCCTGTTTCTCAAACTGGGGGTCGTGCCATGAAACCTGCAAATGGACCAGTGTATTTTTACACTAGTTAGACAGCTGAAACCTCCTAATAGTTTACCCCATAATAGCAGGACCAAAGTGCCAGCTGTTTGGGAGAGTCAGACTGCAGCAGTCTGATATGAGAAGGTCATAAAATAACATGTTCCTAAATCAGCCTTGAGCAGGGCTATGTATGTACTCTGCGCTATCATTAAAAAAAATTGCACCCCAAATTCTATATCCTGAAGAGGCCTGCCCAGTTTCGCAAAATTTATCTCAACCTTGAAAAGAAGGCCCCAGAAGTGTCCTGTAGTAATTAGTGTTGGATGGGGATTTATGAGATCCAGATTCTAGTTCGTACTTAGCCATGAAGCTCACTGCAAGACCATTCATTTTCTCTTGGCATGAACTACCTTACAGGATTGTTGTGAGGATGAAGAAGGGAGGAGAGCCATGCATGCTGCCTTGACCTCTTTGGAGGAAAGGTGGGATAAAAATTTAAATAAAGAGTTGGTTGCATTTTTAGAACTAGACTGCTGAATGGCTAGTGCCTTGTGTTTTGCTATAGGCCACAAAGGGTGGGAACCTCCATCCTATGAATTCAGAACAGAAATGCAGGTAACAAAGGGAAGGGTTTCTTTTCCTCTGTATCAGCACAGATGGATGGAGGAGGACTGATCAGGGAGGAAGGTAGTGCTCTGCCCTTCCTCTACCAGCTCACTACTTCATCTTGGTTGCTTACAATAGACAGGGTCTATTAAAGGCAGGCCACATGTACCTTGCACAGAGTTTGGAAAGGTTAAAGTCTAGATATGATGTAGAAAAGAGAAGAAGGCTGGAATCCTGTTGGGGTCTTATGTCTTTGGAAGCGTCCTTAACTCTGCAGGAATTAGAATTGGGCAGTTCTATAACGTCCGTATTCAGTATGTTATGTTACGATGGAGCAGAGCCGGCAAAAGGACCGATGGGTCCAATGTACAATGGGGCGTGCATCACTTGGGTCCCAATGTGCTTTGGGCCCTCTTACTCGTATCCCGTTACACATCTTCGCCATTCAGTAGAGTGCCTCTGCTACACAGCTAAAAGTTACATAACATAACAGTCACAAAGGATTCTGGTGAAAGTCTCAGGAATTCGAAAAGAGAGCTGATGTCATTACTGAAAACTTGTCTCTTGTTGTCATTACTGCTACTTATGTATTGTCCCCTTTTCTTTTGACAGCCCCTGAAGAAGGCCATAAAAATATTTACAAGCCAAAACACATTGGGCTATTTTCAATAATGAAATCATCTCTTTTTTAAAAACATCTTGAGACTTTGGTCTGAATTGCACTGCAGAAACAGTGCATTTTGATGCTGCTTTAACTGCCATGGCTCAATACTATGGAATTATGGGATTTGTCATTTTGTGAGATGTTCATTCTTCTCTGTCGGAGAGCTGTGGTGCCACAACAAACTACAAATCCCAGGATTCCATGGGCCATGATAGTTAAAGTGTTGCCAAACTACATTATTTTTGCAATGCAAATGCAACCCCCCGTCTCTTTTCAACATCACACTTTATAAGCACACTGGCACTTTGAATTGTGACCAGACCACTAGCCAGTGAGGCTGTTTCAATAAAGGAGTGATAGGCTCCCTCTGACATCTGGATTTATTCATGCTATTTATACATATTGGCAAAAAAACAAACCCACATTTGGTTCCCTTATGGTAAGCTTATGGAAGCACCTGGTTGGCTATTGTGAGAGCAGAACATTGTGTTGAGCTGATCCAGCAGGGCTGTTCTTAATGTTGTTATCGCTTACCTGTCTTAATCTTGTTACTACTCATGATTGGTTTCTCCGCTCTACAATCCAGCCCTGAAGGCCAAGACACACACATTTTGCTCATGCTCACACTTCGGGTCCTACCTCTCCTAATTAAGAAGGCTGGCTGAGAAATTAATTATTTCTTTTGTTGCTCGGAGCCAAGAGCAATTTAGTCAAGCCACCCATTTCTGTGCTTAACCAATTCATTAGCTGCAAATTAAAACAAGCCTAGGCTTTGAACCAGATTTTTAAAAATTCCCATTGTCCCTTGGAAAAGAAAAGGGCCATTCAAGCATGGCCTGTGCGGTGGCAAACAGTTGAATAAAATCACATCTGAGTCCTGCGTTTCAAGATGCTGACCCTGGCTAACCCCCAGGAAATAAATTGGCTGTGGCCTAAATCCTATTGTTAGTCCCAATTAAAGTAAGATCGAATCAATGGGATTTACTTATGTGTTGACGCAACAGTTGATTCAGTGAGTCTACTATACTTGGGACTAACCAAATAGAAAGTTGCATTGGTAAGTAGCACCTTTATTAGCACCAGCCCAAATATAACAAATGAATGTAAGCTTATGGTTCTCTACAAGTCTTTATCAGGCTACCAAAAAGGAGAGGGAAGATAGAATAAAGGAATAACTAGTCCAAACACTAGCTCCATATTTTTGGCCCCGAGGTCTGCAGCTAAGGGCAGCAGAAATATGGGGTGGGAAATTTCCAAATGAGAAATTTTTCCAATGCTGTGTTTTTATCTGTGGGAAATTTTCCACACCTCTGTGTGTAGGTTTACGTGTACATACAGACATTGTCTGGTTTGTTGTACTGCAAGTCATGTTAGTGAAATAACTTTCACTTTAGTGAAATAGCCTTATGAACTGGTTGGGCCAAATAAAATTTTTTTCTCAACTTGAAATGGCACTAATAAGTTGTGGAAAGAGTCATGAATGAAGATGAAGGTACTATAGTTGTACCTCAACAACAACAAAAGTTAAACACTTAATATATAAGATTTGTATCAGTGGTTCTCAAAATGTGGTGCAGGATGCCCAGAAAGGTGCACAAGAGTTGCTTTAGGGGATGTGGAAGATTTGGGGGTCCTGACTTCTCCTACTCCTCCTCCCTTGATTTCCAAACCTTTTCTGTCTTGGAAGTGAAGAAAAAGACAAAAGAGGATTTTAAGGGAGGAGGAAGAGGAGAACTATTTCCTTAGAAGATATTAAAATATCAATGTACATGACCGTGTGAAGGTAAATACGCACACTAAACAAACAAAATTTATTGTTATTCATATACTGTGTCAAGTGTGTGTGTGAGGGGAGGAGACACCAAATCCGGATGTAGATGTAAAGGGGGTCGCCAGGGTAAAAAGTTTGAGAATCACTGATTTATATAGTGCAGCTCTCTTTATGTATGTGTCTTTAAAAGAAACAACAGTGTTCTTTCAGGTATAGTGCGGCTTTGTTGTTAAATTTAAGAGCAGTAGATCTTATTCTCTTTATATAATTACAAATATTCCCGCAAAACAATGTCCACATGAAGCCTTGAATGTGTTTGAATGTAACGTCTAAAGCAAGCATGCTAAACCAGATTAAATTATTTAGAGCACTGGAAAATTTTCTGGATTTTTCCCAGAAAACGTATCCTCACTGATCCTTATTATTTTCACGATGGAGATGGCAGATGGAGTGAATCACTGGCATGTGTGGCATGTGTGTAGGTTTGATGTTACACAACCCCCCCCCCCATGTACTAGAATGAAAAAAGCAACAGTTGCTCTCCATTTCTAAAAGCTGGCATTCAGGGATCAGTCCATTGCCATAGACCAGGACTGGGCAATACTGGTGGTGACTCTGGGACCAGTAGTCTGCCCCTCTGGATGCCACTAAATTGACCACCAAATTTTGGATGACCACCAAAATTGACTTCCAAAATGGAAGTAGCCAAAAGCCCTTCTAGTTTTGGAAACTGGGGACCGAGGTCCTTCATGAGAAGCTATGATGTGTAACTTTATGATGACAGAGCTACAGCCAAGCCCTCCGTATCCACAGATTTTTTTACACCTATGGATTCAAGCATCCATGGTTTGAAAATATTTTTAAAATATCTACATTTCAAAAAACACACCTTGATTTTGTCAAGATACCATTTTATTATGCCATTGTATTTAATGAGACATGCGCATCCATGGATTTTGGTATCCATGGGGGAGTTGGGGGGTCCTGGAACCAAACCCCAGTGGATACTGAGGGCTTACTGTCCATGCAGGTGTGTTAGTGAATAGTGAATTGCAGGGATGCCCAGCAAAGCAGTGTGCAAGATGTGCCCCATTGCGCAGTGTGGGCAACGGTGTGTATTGTACGTTGGAACACATTGTGCATCAGGACTATTGCACAGTGGTGATGCTGCTGTCTCCGCTCATACAATTCTCCTGATGTTTCTGCTCCCTTCTTGAGAATATGAATGGTCTGTCAGATCTCAGGGAACCCTGTGCCCTATTTAAAAGGTGAGCTGCCATTCCAGGAGGTTTCTACAAGAGGGAGTTCATTGCTTTTGGGAAAGACAGCCGTCCAAAGGAAGGGAGTTGGAGGACACAAAAACAGCCTTGGAAGGGCTACCCTTGATTTACCCTGCTGTCCTGGAGCAGCACTTTTGTTCTTCTTTTTATGTGCTGGCAGGCTTATTGTGTGACCCTATTTCCATGAGACAATGTTATTGACAGCCCTGCTAATATCTTGCAAGGCAAGGTCACAACTTTCTTGGCTGATTGTATCCACCTGTAGCATAGTCTTTCTCTTTTCAAGATCCAGGTGTCTCTTCCCTACCTGGGACTTAGAATATTCTTTGTGTAGCCTTTTTAGGATGCTGGAGGCATTGCTGTGAGGAAGAGGGGGCAGAGAAGTCTGTTTTTACCACTCCAGTCCGGTCCATTACCTTGAATCCCATGCTGACAGAAAGGTAGTGTGTGTACGTGTGTGTATTACTTATTAAATTTATATCCCACCTTTCTGCCAGCATGGGATTCAAGGCAGTGTTCCATGTTTTAAAAGCATGGTACAATGTTTACTTAGTACAAAAGTTAAAACATAAACTACACTTCGATTAAAAAACACAAGTTAAGAACAGCATTAAAAAGACATTTAAGACACAATAAAAGACTACACCCCCCCCCCCCCCCCCGTTCTATTTGATGCAGGCCTTTCCGGGATAGATAACCCTGGCCTCAGGAACCTCTCTATCGCTCGCTGGGATTGGTTTTTTAAAATTATTGTTGTGTTCTATGTTGTTTGAACTTGGATTGATTTAATAATGGTTTAAGGGGGGGAGGGAATTTGACTTGTTTTGTAATATTTTATTGTTGTTAGCCGCCCCGATTGACCTCAAAGGGGCAAGATATTATTATTAATAATAATAATAATAATGCAACACACTAAAAACCAAATGGCTCTTTAAATAATAATAATAATAATAATAATAATAATAATAATAATATTTCTATCCCGCTCCTCTACCAAAGTAATTGGGGCAGCTAACAACAATAAAATCACACAATAATCCTCCCAAGCCCAAACCCACCCTCCCATTAAAACAGTATTAAACATCATAAATAAAGAGCAGGGAGGAGACAACTGGCTCTTCCAGGGAAGGGAATTCCATAATTTGGGAGCACCCACTAAGAAGGCTCTCCTATCATCATCTTTTCTACATATTTCTATCCCATCTTTCTTCCTGTTTGGAGTTCAGGATGCTAGACATGGCTGCTCTCTCCCACCCCATTTCCTTCCACAACAACCCTGTTGAGGGAGTGCCTTCCACAAAGTCACTCATCTAGTGAGCTTCATGGCTGAAATTTGAATGTGGGTCCATTATAGTAGCAACTATGTACCTCATTGCTTCTCTATATGATGATCTGAAGAGGACTTGTATTTCATACAAATGTTTTTCCCCACTCTAATCTTCTGTTCGTTCCCACTCTTTAGCAAACAGAAGGCTTCAAGAAGCGTTGGTTCACCATGGATGATCGACGGCTAATGTATTTCAAAGATCCCCTGGTAAGGCCTATGTCTGTGCATTATAACTTTGCATTTCATGTTTCATTAAATTTGTGCAAGCCCAGAGCCAAGTTATATATATATATATATATATATATATATATATATATATATATATATATTTATATATATATATATAAAACTGAAGCATAATTATTTCCTAATAGTTACAAAGATAACATGTATAACAACTGCTTTTGAATAATGTTCAAATAAGAATTACATTTTAAAGCTTAGTTCCCAAATTCATGTGTTGTATCTGCTTTTCAAAAGATTGTCACTATTTTTGAAGAACTTGGCTCGGGGCTTGCACAGACATAGGAAATAATTATGCTTCTCATATATTCATATATATATGAAGCATAATTATTTCCTATGAAGCATAATTATTTCCTAATAGTTACAAAGATATATATATTAAAAAGGCTATAACCTGCTGGCCTTTGGTACAAAATTCACCTACATGAATTTTAACTCCAACTAAAAACTATTCAAATTACACCACAAAAAATGTGAAGCTATCCATAATCATGTCTGTTAGAATTTAGTTAGTTATTGTAAAACAGGAATGAATTACAATTAATTTGCTATTTGTAACTGATTCCTTTCACGCACCAACAGAGTCCCATAGCTGAGTTTGGTAGTTCCAAAACATTCTGCTTTCCCAAATGTTGCGCAGAAACTGAGAGGAAAACAACACAAATATTATAAGGACCAGAATAATTAGGGTTAAGTTTCCGATGAGCTGATAGATGGAAATGTTTAGGAGTTGTGGGAACAAAATCTTAACCGTGAGAACAGATGGACCACAAAATAAATTACTGTCGAAGTTGGAGCGGTTCCTTTTTGGCTGTATTTTTCTCGTGAATATGCCATCAGTTATGTCAGGAATCAGGCTGGATGCTAGGCAATGGTTGCCTGTCAACCTGAATTGCTAAGCACCCCTCCAGCAAAACTCAGCATCTTCCTCTGCTGTGAGCCCTTCCTACTAGTCCCTGAGTCTCATGGAAACTAAACTGATTCTAAATGGAAATGAGTGGGATTTGCCCATTGCTGTATCAGAGTTTGAAAAAATGACCTTATTGGCCATGCTGGTTGGGGATTCTGGGAGCTGTTGTCCCCAAAAGTAGTTTCTTTGACCAGTCTACAGTCCCCCAGCTGAATATGATATGATATTGAAATCAGCAAAAATAATTCAGTACAACCATCCACAGGGCTGGAATCATGTCAGGACTTTATGTTTACATAACTGGCCAGTTATGGAAGTAGACTTTTTATTGGCTTCCAACAGAAGGCCTCCAAGGCCTCCTTTCGCAAATGTTCTCCAAGTTGTATAACTTTTCTGCAGCAACCCAGAAGGATTTGGGGACAACTCTCCCCTCTCCCCACCAGCCTGGATGCCTCTCTTTTCTTGCAGTCCTTCACGCAAGGCTCTCAACCATAGTGTCATAAGAGCTAAAGTAGCTCTTGTATGCCATCTCTGCCTACTAGACACTTGGTTCCACTGCTGAAGTTCATGGCTGATCGTTTGACATTACTTCTTCTGCTTGAATCTTCTGGTCCTATGAACAAACCCATTTTTGTCTATATCACTTGGAAAAAAATAGGCTGGATCCTTGGATGATTTGCGAGAAACCCTTTGCTTTGTCCTCTGCCCAGGATGCCTTTGCCAGGGGGGAAGTGTTTATTGGAAGCAAAGAAAACAGCTACAAGGTCTTAGAGGGGCTTCCACCATCCATCCAGGGTAACCACTGGCAGCACGGAATAACCATCGTGACCCCAGATCGGAAATTTCTTTTTGCCTGTGAAACGGAAAGCGATCAGCTGGAGTGGATTGCAGCTTTTCAGAAAGTGATCAGTCGGCCGATGCTGCCACAGGAATATGCAGGTGAGGGCTACAGAGATGATGGCCTCTGTCCAATATCCCCTTTTGTTGTTGTTGTGTGCCTTCAAGTCATTTCTGACTTATGGCAACCCTAAGCTGAACCTACAATGGGGTTTTCTTGGCAAGATTTGTTCAGAGGAGCTTTGCCACTGCCATCCTCTGAGGCTGAAAGTGTGTCATCCAGTGGGTTTCTGTGGCCAAGTTATGATTCAAACATCCCCTTAGAGTAGCATAAATACTTGCATGCAGAGATATGCCATGGCAGCTGTAAGCAAACCCCCATGCAGAATAGCAACACTGAGTAAGACATGTCAATAATTGAGTGCCATTGCAAATTACACGATGCACAACCACAATGCAAAGTATAGGATGCACATTGTGCAAATTGCAAAGATAAAGGACATAGGAACATACTATCTGTGCCACTCCACTTGCGCTGCTATCAGCAGAACACATCCATTGCACAATGGTGACTTCAAAAGAGTATTTTTATCAAAGTTTCAGCCATCTCTTTAACCCAAATGTTCTAATTTCTCTCTCTCTCCACACTCCCCCCAGTGGAAGCCCATTTCAAGCATAAACCGTAATGGACATTGCTGAGGCTGGACAGAGCTGAGGAAGGAGAATCTGTTTACAACCCACAATGACATTGTTTGTCCTTTGTAATGTTACCAGTGACAAAATACCATTGGACTACAAGATGGGAGGTGCTAACAACCAAGGCAATGCCAAGCCAAAGCAGACATTTTTAAAACGCTGCATTTCTTAAGTCGGAAATGATTCAGTTCTTAATAGCCTGGGCTGTCCAAGACATTTCCCTTGGGAACTTTGTCCTTTGAATGCGGTTCCTGCGTGTGACTTGCTCCATTAGGTAAGGAATTTTCCTGGCGGCTGAGTATGCCGTTAGTTCAGAAGAGTCTCCTGCAGAGTTTTCTCTACTTTTATCTCCCCATACCTGACTTGTAAGAATAGAGCTCTCTTGTCTGGAACACTTTCCTTTAAAGAATCCAATCATCTTTAGCCACCAAGATGGTATTCTCAGAGAATAGCAGCCATTATCTTGACAGTATCTCAAAAACACCCACAGAGGAAGGTCATTCATTTGGAATAAACCATTCTCTGCGTAACTAAAAAGAACTATTGCAAAGCTGAAAAGGTGTCAGGCATGATGCTCAAATTTTGACAAAAGGCAACTATCATTTTGCTGTCATATTCTGTCAGGGCAACGTTAATAGAAGCGCTTTACCAACCATTTGTGCTCTTTTGGGCTGTTTGCCTCTTGTCAGCTCGAAGAGATTACCTTGGTTCATGGGTGTTTGGGCACTCAGATGTGTTGGGAGTCAGATTTATGAGAAAAATGTTTATTCCACGCCACAGAGCCTAGGGGAGTTCTGGGCCATAAGGCAAGTTTTCATGTCTTACTGGCAAGCCCCTACAGTTCTCCCATAACCTAGCCCAGCTGTTTGCAAGTGGGAAGGTGGAAGAGAGGACACCAAAATGGGGGTAGAGCATGGTGCAAATGTATCACATGTGATGCTTGTGCTCACACAGCTATAACTGGAAGGCTTTTTAAAAAGCATATCATGTTCTATCATGATATTACAGTACCTTGCCTTGATGCCAATTCAGAGTGAAGGCCATGCTTTCTGCCCTTGTTCAAAATGCTTCATGGTTAAATACTAGTTACTGTTTTGGACAATAAGTTCCAGAATCCCCCAGCCAAAGATAATATAATGCAGCTTGAATTCAGACCACCAGCCATGTATGGTGGCCTACCAGACTCTCTATAAAAACCATTCTTGTCTCTCTCGGGATTGCTAAAACAGGAAAACCTGATAAACCAAAACAAGGCCTGAATTTTTTTTTAAAAAAAAAAGATACAGGATTGGCAGGGCTGGTTTAAAAGGCTGTGATGGGGCCTTCCTAATCCTAAAGCCTTGTGTATTTGTCTTCCTTTAAAGCATCAAAAGGCAGCCATTCCTTGTGAAAATTAAATCCCTTGCCTTTTGGTGACCCAGGCTAAGGGCTGTTGTTCAACCTGTGGAAGGCAGCATACTCCTTACCTCTGTGTTAGGCCTTTAAAACACTTAACTTTGTCTGAATTATACTCCTGTGGACTTCTAGCTGCAATTTCCATAGAAGTGAATGGAGAAATCTGTGCAGAGCTGCTTGGCCCACATGAAAACATTCACAGGACTCTGACCAAGGATGTGGGTGAGTTTTCTAAATTCTGTGCTACTGAATTGTAACATGGGAAGTGACCTTATCATGACAGCATATCACACTGAGAAAATTGCAGAAGTGTCTCATGAAATCAGCAGCAAAAGTAGAATTCATTTACGGCTATGTTTTAGGAATGGACTCATTCCTTTAAAAAAAAACTTATCTAGGCAATCTGAACCCAGTCTTGGCTAAGCAAAACCCCTCATACTTTTTCCTTCAGTGTATCACCTTCATGTATGATAGACACGAGTGGTGGTACATTAAAAGGACTGGACAAGATCCTGCATCAGGCATGTAGTCACAATGTAGTGGCTGCAATCTGTCTCCCAATCTGAACCTCCCCAATCCATTTTTAAATCCAGATAGCTGTATTGAAGTGAGCATGATGTGTCCAGCTGTGTCCTGCCAGCAGTTGGTGGTGCACTTCGTAATCCTGTTGCAGCTCTTCAGCACACTGCCGATCACTGGTGGGAAAGGGCTACACATGGCATCCTTTAGCACCGTTTACCATTGCCACACAGCTCTATCCCTTGGTGCAGCTAGTTGGATTTTAAGGTGGGTTTCACAGGGGAAGGATTTATGATCATGGCAATGGTTCCATGTTCGTACATGTGACTAGGAAACAGTTGCAAGGTTGTAGATCTGAAAACATTGTAACTAACAGGATACCAGCCAAAGCTTCTCCAGTTAACTTGAAAAGTTTGATGGGAAGATAACTTTCAGAATGGCCAACGAGTGTGGTTTTGGGGATAGGAGAAGAGAAAATATCAGTGGGCATGTTTAGTCAGAGAAAGTAGTATGAGCAAACTGGCCACTGGCCAGAAACCAGTGCTCCAGATGTCTGGAGGCTTGTGGGCAAATTTTTAATACAATTTTGGCATCTGTTACTTTCACAAAAGGCCAAGAACCTAGGAAAGATTGTGTGATGCCTTTAAGCTTCATTCTGCTTCCTCTGATCTCTTGAACTTTCTCTAGCACTCCGATTGTCCTCAAGGCAACCAGTCCATCTTGCCCTGCCCCTTGGGTTGACAGTGCTAGCAGACTCATCTGCCATGTTTTCTGCAAGCACACACTTGCCGTAATGTGAAAAGCATAATGTATCATCTATGACAGGAACTCAGATAAGATGGCACTTGTGTAACTTGGATTTTGTAAGACCTCTTGATAGGTGTGAAAATGTTGCCTGCTATGTCTTGAAAATGTTAGCCAAGATGTCAGCAGGAATTCTAACTAAATTAATTTGACGTACAGGAAATTTCAAACTTGCAAACAGATAATTAAAACATTTATGTCCTTTTTGATTTTGGTGCAAGTGAGATAATATGGACTCAAATTTTCCAAACAGCCTATACCTGAAAAACATTTTTCAAATATAGCAAAGGTAGTCATTTTTACCCTATGTTGTAACCCTCAAACACCCCTAAACATCCAAGAAGAGAACACCAGATGATGCTTGCCTGGCCTCAGATTTAAAAAGCAAGTGGGTTTGGGAGTTACAGTTTAAAAGTCCCCTAATGCCCCCAAAGCATCTGGGGCATTGTGAGGAATTTATATAGTGGCTACCAGACCCAGTTTGCTGTTGCTGCAGCCACATATGCCTCCTGGGGCCTGCTGATCTAGGGGCAACTGAAGGAGGCAAGGCCCATCTCCCTTCCATGAGTTTCACTAACGTCCATCGCATGACTGAAAGTGATGGAACATCACTTCTCATGTCAGGATTTCATCCCCAAATGGTCAATTTTTAATTCTGCCCCTTCCCTCCTGGGTTTGTGGAGGTAGTGGGGGCAGAGGAAACCAGACCAACATGGAACTGGTTTGGTGGCTGTGGGCACCACTTTCTGCACCCCTATTTTGGATGCCTCCCCTTTAATTGGAATACCAGTAACAATAGCAACATTGATATTAAGCTGTCAATGAAAACACTTCCAAAACTGAACATTGTAAAACTAGAAAGTATTCAGAATGCTTTAGGAAGCCACCCACTGGCTTTCTGGAAAGAGCCAGCAGGTGGGAGCTTAAGTGAAAAATCTTTAGCCCTTTGGGCTACTGAAGGGATTTGTTGATTCTGCTGCTGTTTCAGAACCAGCACAAAACAAAGGATCCTTGCTGAGATGAAAGTGAGCAAGTCTTAATTCTTCCTCTCTCCACATGCTGCATTGCACATGGTCTTCAGGAAATATGATTAAACATTCCTGCCTTTCCCTCCTATTGTGAGGCGTATGCACAGCCCTTCTTCTAGTTGTAGCCATATTTATCTCTTCTATTTAGACTACCAGTTTCAGTCAAGCAGAATGGTCACCAGGCTTCAGCTTTGGCTGACGTGAACTTCTTCTGTCGATTGGTTCATCCTTCGCCTTTCTCTCATCTCCACAAATTATGTAGATGCTCTCTGGCATCTCCAGTTTTGAGCTTCATGAGATGTTTTTACAAGTTTGGGACAAGAGGACATTCCTGAAGGGGCAATTACAACATTAGTATTGTATTGAATGGACCCTTGATTTTGCTCTGAAATGTTTGCTCACTATAAAGGGAAAGTTGGGGAGAACATTTTATCTAAAGCGTCCATAAATGCATTTCTTTCTTAAGTCATTGTTTTGTAAGATAAATTTCCTCTGGCCTGTTGTATACATTTGTTAAGTCGCTGGTAATCCAACTGTGGTACTAAATGTCATTTGCACCAATAAATTATTATTCTGACAACTCAGTGGAGGTGATGGCTGGTTCCTATGTGCAGCACCCATTTGTGGTTCCAACGGCATACTATACTTGTTTTCTTAATGCCAGAAATGCAATTTTAAAATATTAAAAGGGGAAACATGCTTACATCCCAGAAGATCCTTAGTGTGAGGAAGAAATACTCACCCACAAGGGAGCTGTGGTGGATCTGGAGGCCAATTTTCTGTTCCTTCAGCATCTGGGGGTCACACAGACTGCTAAAAAATGCAAAAAAGCAAGCAAACAAATCCTCCCAGAAATGGCCAGAAGTACCCTTTTGCTTTTTATTTAAAAGCGTTCAATATCTGGATATTGCAGAGGGTGGAAGAGCATACCAGTTTCCAAAATAAGCACAAAAAAGGGAATTACACTCGCACATGTCACCAACAGAATGCTGGCCACTCTTGTCTTTATTTGGCTTGTGGGACAGAAGCCTATGGAAGGAGGCCTTCCCCAAGTACTTATGTGGGCAGAATTTAGAATCGCATTTGCAATGGAGTACCACACTCGTGTCTTCCTTCTGGATCCAAGAGATGACATTATGGATATACAGAGCTGTTTTAAAAAGGCAGATGGAAAAGGAGAATAAAAAGGCCAGGTCTGTTCGCTCTTAATGTGCCAACTCTTGGCTTCTTTGTACATTGCACAACATGGGTCCTATTTCACAAAACCTCTGCTATGCAGGAAGCATTTCCCAACCTCTACAGGCAAGTGGTTTTGTTCCAAACGCAAGAGACTTCTCAATGAAAGGATGGACATGTCAGGGAGCTGCTCTTGAAGTGAAACAAGGGGAAGAGTGGCAAGAAAGTGGTACAGATGAGACTGTCTAGAGGTTAGTCTGGTGGCAGGTTTTATGCACTCAGTCCATTTTTGGCACCTACTTACAATGGGGTGACTCCTGGGCATTGCCTGTCAAGATGGATGATATAGTGGGAAGGGATTCAGAGAAGAGAGGGACGGATGAAAGGTCCTTAATGCAAGCAGTATGAGGACAGGCTGAAGGAAATGGGTATTTTTAGCATAGACTAGAGAAAAGAGGATTAACATATGCACAAAGAGAGACAAGGAGACATAGAAAAAGATGTTGAGACTTTAAAAGTATTTAGCAGTACAGTGGGCCCTTTGTATCCACTGGGATTTGGTTCCATGCCACCCCATGGATACCAAGATCCATGGACACTCAAGTCCCATCAAATATAATGGCACAGTGAAATGATGTGCTGTATATAAAATGGCATAGGCAAGGTTGGTCTTTTGGAATTTATATTATTTTTGAATATTTGCAAGCCATGGATGTTTGAATCCATGAATTAAAAAAAAAATCCATGGATACAGAGGACAGACTGTATCTTACTGAGGCTAAGTTTGAAAGAGTATGATGCAGATTTGAGTTAAATATCAGAAATCCAGCCAAACTGCTGACTCACTTAAGGAGACTGTGAAGAAAAAAATTGGTATAGAGTCCTTGCATATGGACACCCTTCACTTTAGTGGAAAAAGGCAATTTAAGAGCAAGAAGCAAATGGCCTATCCTTGGAAGAAGTAGAAGTCAGTGCCTGAATTGGGGCTGCTATGGCCATTTGAGATGGTGGAGCATATAGAAGAAGCACAAGAAGCTGCCTTACCCCTATTTGTACACATTTATTTAGCCCTCAGCCCTCACCTGGCAGTTTTCCAGGGTTTGAAGATCAGAAGTTTTTCTCTTGAACCATAATCTGACTCTTAAATTGAAAGACTGGAGTTTACTCTGTGCAAAGACAAACTGGTAGCATTGCAGCACAATCTTCTCTCTAGAGCATCTCCTGAAACCAGTGGGAAACTGCTTTTCTACTCACTTCCCCATTTTCTTAGCTGAGCTATTCTGACTTGCTGGAAACTGACATAAATTAGGCCAGGTTGGCCATATGTCACGAAAGGACTTCATTAAAACTGGAATCCCTCTAGACTAGAGGGTCTAGATAGAAACGTGCTTAGGGCTAGAAGCAAAGAGTCCTTATCCCATCTGATTCAGAGAAAGTCATGCAAGTAGTTAGGGCAGGTCTTGGGACCTTGTGACACTCCAGAAGACTACAACCATGGCAAGACAGTCCCTTACTCTGGAGTTCGGGGAGGAGAAAAGGAGAGATGTGACCTAACACTCTGTACAAAGCATTTGTCAAGGCTGAGGCTCACCGCAAAGGAGCTTGGATGAAGAAGAACACCCTCCTCTTGTTCCAGAAAGCCAAAATCTTAAAAGACTTCAGCACCATCTAGTGATACAAAAATAAAACAGAAGATGCAAAACGACTGGGCTGTAGGCATTTCTCCCACATGATTTTTCTTTGTTTTCAAATAAAAATGTCACAAGCTGCTAAGCAGCAGAAAGAAGTGAGGGGAGAGAAGTGAATTTCAATCAACAAGAGTACCACAAAGTAGGTGGCAGATTGAGACTGAGACAAAAGTGTGCAGAAACTGGACAGCAGAGGTACCTATATCGAGGCCTTCCTCATGCTGATTTGTTAAACCCACAATGTAGTAATTTCTTCTAAAATGTATTTGTGGAAGGCTGAAGAGCCACTGAGACATTGGCAAGATAATGATTTTTTTTTATTATTAGTAGCATTGGTTACCATCCTGTTCAGTATTTATGATGTAAGCTAGATTTCCCATCAATGGCATTACCTTTCCGCAGTGATGGGACTGTGCGTTCCTATGGGGCGAAAGGCTATTCTGATGGCAGCAGTGCTGCTGGTAGGGTCTCCCATGTCAGAGAGGCTTTTGCTGAGAAACCAGAGTAAATACGCCAAACAGCTACTGGGCAATAGTGGGGGGTGAAGCTGGTAGAGGACCTCTCAGAGACAACAGCCGTGGCAGCACAGCTAATACCTGTTACTACTGCACAGTAAACTCCCTTGGAACATATTTTACCATGAAAACCCTATGATGAGACAATCTAAAATGAAACAAGTGATAGTGTCAGAAGTTGAAAATCCCAAGTTGGATGGCGCTCAATGAAATACTGGGGGGGGGGGGGGGGGGGGGAGAGGTCATCTACAAGTAGCCCTGTGGCTAATGATGCAACTGGACTTAAGCCAAAAGGATGTTTGGTTGTTAACATGCTCAGAAGTGAAAAGTCCAAAGCTCCACAACACATATCATAGGTACATGAAATGTGAGAAGCATGAATCAGGGGAAGCTAAACATAGTAAAATAAGAAACATAGTAAAAGAAGAAATACCAGGGTGAGCGAGCTAAAATGGACAGAACTGGGGCATTTTCAATCAGATAATTACACGGTGTTTTAGTCAGGAAATGAAAATCTAAGAAGAAACAGGGTGGCATTACTAGTGAGGAAGATGCAGCAAAAGCAGTCCAAGAATATAACGCAAAATCTGACCAAATAATATCAGTAAGACTTCAAGGAAAATCAACTAATACAACCTTAATCCAATTTTATGTTCCAACTACAGAGGCAGAAGAAAAAGTGGAAAGATTTTAACCTGGAGTCCATCACACAACAAAATACATTGTTAATCATAGATGATAGGAAATGCAAAAATAGGAAACAGCACAATCAAAGATTATAGGAAAATTTGGCCTAGGGTGAAAAAATATAGGCAGAGAGTGACTGATTGATTTTGGTGAGGTCAAAAGTTTGTTCATTGCAAACATTTTCTTCAACCAACCAAGGAGGCAGCTGTATACATGGACATCACCTGATAGTCAATATAGAAATCAAATAGACTACATAATTGGAAACAAAACATGGAGAAACTCCATTCTCTCTGCAAAAACGAAACCAGGAGCAAACTGAGGCACATGAAGATCACAAACTGCTAATATCAAAAATTACAATAACGCTAAAAAGGAACACTAAAACAACCATCATGCCAAAGTACAAACTGGCATAGATAACATATCAATACAGCTGCTTCAAGTTACAGAGACAGAATATATTCTTGTTCTAACTAAAATCTGTCAACAAATATGGAAAGCAAACAATGGCCCACTGATAGGAAACACTCAATATGCATTCTAATCCCCAAGACAGGAGACACCAGGGATTGCAGTAACCATCAGACTATTGCATTAATTTCACATACAAGTAAAGTGATGCTCAAAATTTCAAACAAAGACTTTTACCATACATGGAGTGAGAAGTCTGTCTCTGGGACTTCCTGGGTGCTGCAAACACAGAATGGCCACGCATGCAACTCTTCACAACAGTCTGTTGCAGGTCCTACTTTTTAATTATGCCATACAAATGAGTGCAGGGTGCGTCACCTACTGAAAAATATAAAATTCATTAAAGACAATAGGAAAGGCTGAGACAAACCACAGGAAGGCACGGATTGGGTGAATGAAAAGGTCAGAAGTGACTGGGTGAAAAAAATTCAGAAGTGATAACAGTTGCTGCATCATTCAAGCAAAAGAATGAGGCTGGAGGCTAGGGAAACTAAAAACCCTGCAAAGTCACTGCTTAAATATATATACCCACTCTCTTCCATTCCAGCATTCTCTGAAGATGCCAGCCACAGATGCTGGTGAAACGTCAGAAAGAAACTCTTCTAGAACATGGCCACACAGCCCGAAAAACCCACAAAAAAACTATGGATGCCAGCCATGAAAGCCTACGACTTCTCACTGCTTAAAGCTCTCATTGAAAGCCTGAAAACTAAATAATTTAAAATCAAGTTCAAAAGGCAACATACTAGATATCCCAGTATAAAGTATTTATTTAATACTCAACAATTAAACACAAATTCATCCTTTTAATTTTTTTACAGTAAATAAAAATGTATTATCCCCTCTCATGCATGATCACTGTATTAATCTAAGCCTTTTATTTTAAAATGTGAAAAAATAAAGTGTTTCTCCCATTTCATCTTTTAATCAGACGGCTAACATCTGGCATTGTGCATTAATGGAGACGATGTAGAATTATATTAAGCCTAGCATGTAGTTTGCAGTTACTTGTCATTTTGTTCTTCGTTGGTTTTTTTTTTTTACATCAAGTCTTAAAATGAATCAATAAATCATCCCATAAAAATAAATATCAAATGAGAAGGAACCAAGAGGTCTGCAGCATCCCCTTCTTTCAAGGATCACCCTGTTTCAAATATTTGCATGCTATGTTTGTCTGTCAAAAATGTAATTTGTTTTTGCTGGGTCACAAGATTGCTGAACAGTCACAGAATTATATTATCTCCCAGATAATACGAGAGGTATTTTTATCCACAGTACATATACATACAGTATTACTGGACTAAGTGGCATTCTACTTTGACTAAGCCTTCCATGTTTCAAGGGATCCACTGTGATCCACCAAGTAATCCACTGGTGTTACATGTTTTGCAGTGGACAAAGATTGTGGAGCCAGTCCACAGCGTACACACACATTCTTTTCTGGCTTCCCCAAATGTATCGCTTTCTACAATGGAAATTAATTTGGTGTTTCTTCCATAGGTTCTCAATTTGTACTGCATCTTCTTTGGCTCATTTCGGAACGCTTTTTGGCACTGGATCTAGGGATCTTCCTCTTAATCCATTACAGTCCCACTTTTCAAGATAACCCTACATGACAATTAAGCGCTTAAATTCATTAGTTTGCTGAAACAAAAAAAATGTAGTTTAAATAGAAAGCAACATATGTATGTTTCAGCTTTATTTAGTGTGATTGTGAGAAGAGGGAATACTGTTCATGGAATCACAGAGAAGGCGCCACCTCGGTCCGTCACCAGCCAGCATTGCCAGAGGTCCACTAATGATCACACCAAATCAGTTCTCTTGGCTACCCCATTGCTTTTTTTTTTACATAAATAATATAGACCAAAACATTATGAACATCTCAGCAACCTTCTTTTAAACAGAATAGAGGAGCCCTTTGACCTGTTGAGAAAGGATCTCAGGACTTGTTCTCAAAAAAATGTCTTGTTTGTTTGTTTGTTTGAATGAGCATACGGTCAGATTCCAAGCAGCTATGGAAGATGTCAATCCAGCTCAATGGGACTGCTGTCTTCTTGCCCATCTTCTGCATCCTCCTCCTCTCCAGCTACCATCAGGCTGTTTAAAAGATTGCCTAGGATGGAAGCAGAGGACAAGAGGGGAAAAATCAGAGGAGACCATTTCTTAAGTGTCTGTTGTAAAGGTGAAGTTGGGCCACATTTCCTGAATGGTGGTTGTTTCCTATTGTTGGGCAATAGCCTTCAGTGATGAGATGCCAATGATGCTTCAAACAGCTAATAAGGGTTTAGTATTTCAACCAAACCAGTAAGTAGCCTTCTAAATAGAAGAACATGTTGTGGTTTTCATTCCCACGAGGTGTAAACCCCCACTGGTAAGAGTACATTAGGCTTGCATCAAAATTTCCATGTACACAACCCCTAAACTGCTTCAGTTAAGTAACTCACTAAAGCAGTTTCATTAACATCACATTTCATTTTATCCTTTAACTTACCTAGTAATCCTCCATAGGATGAGGTTTGTTTAGGTGGGACACCAAAGAAAAGCTGTCCTATTCTGTCTAGATACTAAAAGAGGGAAAAAAAGTTATCACAGTTCAGTTCTGACATCACACATCAAGCCATGGTTTACACAGATAAATATGCAATTTATGATCTCCCTAATGGAGGGTATACTAACCATGGCTTAAGACTAATTCTCTATGTTCACTTTCTATTCTTTGAGAACTGTTTCAGCATTTCACTCCTGAATCCATAGCGTAGCACCCTCTGGAGGCCAACTCATGACTGTAACTATAATCACGTGTATCAGTTCAGAGTGACACTGCACCAATACTGTTAATATTCCTTACCCCATGGGCCTAAACCATGGTCATTCACCGACAGTGAGGTCTATGGGATTCCTAGCAACAAAATTTGACCCAGCCATCAGTGCTTGCTCACTTGCATGAATCTCTTTATAAGATCATACAGAAGGTGCAGCATCGTGGTCGAAAGACGTTTTGTTCAAATGTCGGTGGGATCAAAGAACATCACTATTCTCTAAACCACCATATCTGCAATATGGGGAGAATACTAGCATACTTTACAGTAGGGATCATTGAAATGTAAAGTGTTTTGAACACCTTAAAATACTACTTAAATCTTAAGAATTCCCCCCCCCCTTCTGAATCTGAAAACAGTCTAGGACTGAGGATATTTTTCCCCAACCACCCCTGACTACATGCAAGAAGTGATTTGACAGAGGAATACACTATAGCAATTTGAAACAGCATTAAAGACCAGTCTGTTCCAAGAGGGCAATCCAGATGCTTTTTAAATTGTAAATTTTAAATGGTGAACTTTAAAATGTGGATTGTTTTAATATATATGGGTTTTCTTTGTTTTAGTGTTTTTAACTAATGCTGTTTTTTTTAATTGATGCTGTAGATTTATTGGTCTATTATTGTTTCTTGCCTTGATCCATGAGGAGAGGTAGATAAGAAATAATGATAATAATAATAGTAATAATAATAATAATAATAATAAGTAGTAGTAGTAGTAGTAGTAGTAACTGCCCTGGAGTCAGTATCGACTCATGGCGACCCTGTGGATAAGACATCTCCATTCTCTGCTGCTCTGTTCAGGTCCTGAACAGATGAATAAAGCCCATGTCCTCCCTGATCGAGTCCATCCATCTGGCATGTGGTCTCCCTCTCTTTTTTACCTAGTATGATTGTCTTTTCTAATGATTCATGTCTTCTCATGATGTGGCCAAAATACAACAACCTCAATTTAGTCATCCTGGCTTCCAAGGAGAGTTCAGGCTTGATCTGTTCAGGAACCCATTTGTTTGTCCACAGTATCCTCAAAACTCTTCTCCAGCACATGAGTTTATTTTCTTTCTTTCTGTCAGCATTCTTCACTATCCAGCTCTTACATCCATACATGGCGATAGGGAATACAAGGGCTTGGATTATCCCCACTTTAGTATTCGGAGTTATATCTTTGCTCTTTAGGATCTTCTTTCATAGCTGCCCTTCCCGATCCTAGTCTTCTTCTAATTTCTTGACTGCAGTCACTGTTCTGGTTAATGTCTGAACCAGGGGTAGGCAACCTAAGGCCCGGATGCGGCCCCCTGAGGCCTTTGAACCGGCCCCAGGCCAGTCCTGCCGCCACCGCCACCGCCTGCCATGATGATATTGATTATTGTTGTTATGACTTATTCTTGGGGTTTTCTTGGCAAAATCTCCACAGGGGTTTTGCCATGGCTTTTCTGGGGCTGAGAGTGTGTATGCATATTTTTTATTTTATTTTTTAAATTATTTATTTATTTATTTATCATGGGAATTGTATTTTTTTCTGAGACATTGAGCCTTCTCTGTCAGAAAGCTCTGGTGCCACAATAAACTACAGTTCCCATGATTCCCTAGCACTGAGCCAGGGCAGTTAAAGTGGACTCAATTTGCACTATTTCTAGCAGTCTGCAAAGGCCCTTAGTGAGGGTGAGAGAGGAGAGTTAAGATTCAGGGTCAGATTTAGCTGGGATATAAGTGAGAGATTTGTGCTAGTTTGCTGTCAGTCAGGATTTATATGTATTAAGTAATCTGTGATGGTGTGTAACTTCTGTTTAATAAATCATTTTTTGTACTATACACTTGAATCTCCGAGAATGCTACATATTGTATAGCGTGAGTTGAGACACAGCGTCTGTGCTGGCAGCAGTCAAAACAGGATGGTGGTGTCCGCTGGGGAGTTAAGATAAACAAAGTCTTACACAGAAACCACAAGGGCATCTGAAAGGTCCCTCTTATTAGATGCCATAGCAAAGGGACAGAATGAGGTGCCCAGACTGGTGACAGAAGGCAAGATAAGTAGAAGCCCTTTGGTGGCCATAGCAGAGGGCTTGTGGAAAATCATCACAGTAGCTGCTAAGCTCTTCAATTGCCCTCAACCCTTCTTTGGGCCAACAACTCCTCTCCTAAAAGCCTCTAGGAGCAGCAATTCCACATTTAAAAAGCTGCAGCCCTACTCTGCATTGTTTAACATTTTTTTAAAAAATCAGCTATTTGAAGGCAGAAGTAGATTTGTAGTAATTTCTGGTATTGTTTTTTTGTTTTCTTCCCCCTAGTTTCTGGCAATCCCTATTGCCCCCTAGAGCAAAATATCTGCCTGTGGACCACACCACAGTTGCCAACTCCTGCTTTGGTGTTCGAAATGTTTCAGACTTTAACTTCTAAAAGGCCCAGCCGCCACGGCCAAATGCCAAATATCTTGAGAGTCTGACATCAAGAACCCTTATTCTAGAAATGTATCCGCACATAGTTCTTTACAATCTCATTTGGTAAGAAACTTTCATACTTAATTTTGCTTAGGACAATACTGTTTTCAGAAAATTTTAATATGCTTATATTGTGTTGTTGCCTTCAAGTTGTTTCTGACTTATGGTGACCCTAAGGTGAATCTGTCAAGGGGTTTTCTTATCAAGATTTTTTTTTCAGAAGAGATTTATCTTCCTCCGAGGTTGATAGTGTGTGACTTGCATAAGGTCACCCAGTGGGTTTCCATGGCCAAGTGGAAATTGAAACCTTGGTCTCCAAAGTTATAGACCAACACTCATACCACTACACAGGTGTATTATTTTACATTTTACTGTTACTGCTTTATTATGTTGTGAGCTGCTCTGGGGACACATATGTAGCCTGAAACAAGCAAAAAAGTGAGTGTAGAGAAATAAAATGGAATTCCACATGTTTAAAAATAACTTACTTCATTATACATGGGGTCCCTCTTCAATGAAGGTTGGTACTGTTCGCACAATACTGTAAATACTGTTAACTTTCCTCTAAAACAAAAGCAACACATAATGTAAAACCAGGCCGGAAGGGGGAGCAGTGCTGTGCTTTACAACTAAAATTAATCCATACCCATCAACTGCCAGCAGCAGAAACCAAATGAAGTTGAGCAACGGTTGTACAAAGGGAGGGCCCCTTTCTATGGAAGGATGCTTCTGTGTGTATGTTGTAAAAACCACTAATGCGCTTGTTTTGTTTTTCAAGCAGAGGAATCTGTAAAAGAGGGGAAAAAGGATTCTTTAAAATTCAGATTATTTTGAGAAAAGTACGTAAACACTATCCCTTCTAGGATGAGTTCATGAACTCAAGTTTTATAGTGGGAAAAGTCACATTTTTGCAGCACAATTTCCAGGATTCTTCACTCAGAGGTATGGAGGATTCCAAAATAGTAGTCCAAAATGTATGGTATAGTATGTAGTCCAAAATAGTATCTTTTTCAAACTCTCAGCATCATTAAGATCTGGTTGCCCATACAATAATCACTGGCAGCACTATTGGTGTCAAATTAGGGGGCAAGAAAAGAGGATATTCCTCGTGTATTAATGACGGTGAAGCACCATGGCCAGCAGCATGAATTATGAACCAGGGAGGCTATGATTCACGATCACTATATTCTCATCAGATGGCTTGTTACTCTCTCAGGTTCAACCATCTCTCCACCCACTAGAATCTGAATAATGTGGGATTAAACATGCTGGCATCCTCACAGGCTGACACATGGGTTACTGAAATAATATGTGCCAGTGCTGTACACATTTTAAATGCAGTATATACACAAGCTCAGCATCTGAAGCCAGCACAGTAAACATGAATGAGGTGGAGAACTTTTAGCTACCCAGACGTTACTGGACTCCAACTCCCAGCCACCCTGGCCAATGGTCGTGGCTGATGGGAATTGTAGTTCAGCATCATCTGGTGCCCCACCATCAGATAGAACTATTTCTGACAGTTGTCCTTCTTGCTGGCAATGTCAGAGTGAGAGAGGTCTCAGCTGAGATCATCTACAATATTTTTTGTCTCTCCAAGGACTGTCTTATACAACACTTGTAGTACCTGAATTTGATTCTGATTCTGCTCATAACTTTTTCCTGTATGTACATTGTGTATTTTTGATTGTAAACTATTCTTTTAAAGTATGGGAGCTTGAATGCACTGACAAAAAGGTGGGATATACATCCAGCAAGTAGCTGAACACATGACCTACTGGATTATTCTCATTCAGCAGCTTGGAAGAGTTTTGCAAAAATCAGCTAAGGAAAACACCAATTTTCTTTAAAATTCTTTAGGGAGTATGTTTTCAAGTGCATACTCCAAGTCTAGCCAGAATTTATGGTTACACAGGAAAGGGCAACTGCCAAGGAGCTTCACACTGGTACTCAAGATGAAGAGGGCTGCACCCCAGTGTGCCACCCATTTTGTAAAAAAATGTTTTAAAAAGATGGCTCCCACATTCTCCAAGGATCATCTGGGGCAATTTTATCATGCGGAGGGAAACTGTTTTTAGCTTAGGAAATGGCTTTTTAAAGCTAAGAAGTAAACTGGAACTCAACTTCCAATTTGTTTGGTTAAAACTTCTCCTCCTATCCACACTGGAAGGGCTGAGGGTCCTCATAAACAGTCTGAGAGACCGTAGAAAGCCTATGAGCTTTGGTATACCTATCTTGGTCAAAAGCTTTTATATCTTTCTATTCCTCTCTCCCTTGTGGTTAAACAAGTTATCTGATAAGAATAAGATACTCCAGAAGCCAGATATGAACAGATTAAGAGCAGAAGACCTACTGTAACACTGCTTGAGCTACAAACATGTCCACCTCACTGCGATATCCCCTGGATGAAGAATATTCCACCAGCATGTTTGCACAGCCTTCACCGTCTGTAGAGTGCAAGAAGTGATACCGAGATTCACAGTAGTTTTGCTCTAGAAAAAAAGGTATTTTTTAAACAACAACAACAACAACAACAATCAGTTATGCTTCTCTTGCAAAGTATAATTATTAGTATAGCCTTAATCAGCTTATATTGGTTAGGGGCAAATCATTTCACTTTGTAAATATATTCCAAGAATTTGAGCCAAAGGTACAAGCAGCATTTGGCTGGTAATCAACATGGAGAAATGTGGAGATAGTGGTTCCTTCATATGAATGAGAAATATGCTGTCAAAGCAAACTCAGTGGAGATTTCTGTGTTAGCGAGGCAGAGTGGTGTGGCGGTTTGAGAGTTGGAGTATGACTCTGGAGACCAGGGTTCAAATCCCCACTTGGTCACAGAAAACCACTGGATGACCTTGTGCAAGTCACAGTCTCTCAGCTTCGGAGGATGGCAATATCAAATAAAGCCAACAGTGGCAAACATTTAAGACAACAAATTTTACTGATAATCTGAAATCTGGTATCAGTAGGAAAGAATACCTCTAACACGCTATGATGTTAATTAATGGGGGTCTGATTTTCTTTGAGCAGCTTTTTCTTCTTCTCACCTTTCCTCCAGTTTATAAATTTAGCATTCTAAAACAATCTAGCACAGTGATGGCGAACCTTTTAGAGATCAAGTGCCCAAACTTAAAGGTGTTCTGGTGTTGGGTGTTACAAAATTCCAGCAGACATAACTGTTTGTGCTCACACTGAAGGTTGGATGGATGAGAGAACAAAAGGGAATCAGTGCTTCCAGGACAGATTATGCTCTTGCCTTTCACCAGGGGACTGTTCCCCTTTTTATAAGATTTACAGGATTTACATTGACCCATGGATAAGTCGATCCAGGTCTTTGGGGTCAATTTTTTGACTAAAATTTCTAGATTATACAGTATATTTTATTTTATTTTAAATTTCTTCCCCATATGCCTTTCAGAGAACTTGAAATGTGTTTTGATTGTATTTGTTAGAGCAATGAGGGGAAATGTGTGCCTCCTCTTGATGATGCTGGGCTCCAACTTTTATCACCCCCCTCCACTAGCTATGCTTTCTGTGGCTGATGGGAACAGCAGCCCAACAGTCATATGGAAGGCCATGTTTCCCACCTCTGATAGAAGTTAGAAACATAGAAGATCCTGTACCTTACTCCTCTTCTACATCCTTTTATCAGCCCACAAGCCTCTTCTCCCTCCTCCTCCATCATATAACAAATCATTGCCTGTCACAAAAATATTACAATCTGTGACTAAATCAAAAGCTTGTAAATATACTTGAAGAAGTAGCCAGAATATATCTTAATGTTGGTAGTATATTCTGCATTTTATGTTGGAGTTACATTTGAAGTAAGATACACTGAAACATATCTTATGCTAGAGCAAGCCCTTTGGATAGGGTTCATTTCAAGGATGAAAAGGCTCAGACACCTAAAAAAAACCTCACTGAGAGATGCTGCTGCCAAATTTCTAATTTATCCCTGATGTGTTCCATCCTGGATTTAAAAATGAAAGTAGACAGTGAACCCATGCTAATCCAAGTGTCATAAGCTCTAGCATTGGGGGCAGGGTGGGTTTAGTGGAGCAGTTCTGCACCAGCCAAGACCTTCTATTCCACTCTATGACAAGCTTGTTTAAGACTGAAGAGAGTAAAATAAGACACTGAGAAGAGACAGATGAGCGCCAAAGTGTTATTTTAAGAATACCCACTCACTATGTACTGCCCCACTGGGATTTTTCACTTTATTTTGCAAGTGCTGCCCCACTCTCCAGATTACAGATTGCTCTGGAAATCCCTCTTGGGTTCAGAAGCTGGGTTTGACGTGGGGCATGGGAGCTGTTCCCCAAAGCTCCCATTCACTGTAATGAATACCTGTATGCAGAATCTTTGAAGAACAAGCATACATCAGATTTAATGATCATTTAGTGCAAGTGTTCCTACCTTTCCACAATGTGATGGCTAGCAACTGGTGTAATTTTGGATGCCCAAGTTTTCCCGATCCACCACTGGACCATTTCAGTGCCCTGGACACAAAAGCCACTCTTTCAGGTGAATTTGGATCCATCAGGCTGAAAATTTTCGCCAGGTTCTCTAGAAGCAATAACAAAAGATGACACTTAACACAACATGTTCACATAATTTGTATCCTTCTTGTTTTAAATATACAAATAGTATCAAGGCTACAAAGATATTCAGTTAAAAGTTCTTCAACATAAATGAGTTTCTTTACATCAAGGCTAGGAAATGTGTGACCATTTGGACGATATTCGACTATAAAGGTGAAGGATGATGGAAGTTGCAATGCATCAATATCAAGAAAGTCACAGATTACCCCTCCCTGTTTCAGACATAACTCAGCAACAACCACTTAATTGACCTCTCTGCTGCAGTGCCAGGAGCCACAATTTTCTTTCTCTAATAATTGACAGAGGAAAAATTTCAGGCACGGAGAGAGAAGACTATCTTTATTTAGAAAATGCTGTCAAGGACCAAAGCCTGCAGTTATATGTAGAGATGCAGGAGAATGTTGGCTAAGATGCCAGACTGGTAAACTATGAAAAACCTTCTCTCTCCCCCAGCCCTCCTCTTATTTACAAAGCCCTGGGATCAGCTGTCAAGTTGGGGGGGGGGAAGTATGAGATGCTACACACAATTCCCAGATGGGCAGCTCAGGAAAAGAGCTTTATCAACTGCATGCTTACCAAATCAGACAGTCCGACAAGCAAAAGACAAAAAGGTCGACCCACGAGCAGTGAGCACATCGCCAAGTGGACTGGATGGAGAAATGGCTGTCCATCAAAACGGCAAAGAGGTCAATTATTGTGAAGACATTACAAGGTTGTGCCTGTGTTGGGGAGAGGACAGTGCCAAAAATCACGCTCCACCTATGAACAACTATGTTCAGAACTGATGCTGAGGCCATTAATAAGAGTTTATTCATCAGTAACTTGGTACCAGTCGAGGTCAGACCTCACAGATGTTTCTACCCACAACAGCTACAAATGCTCAGTGGATATAATTCTCAGATTACCAGTAGGCAGAAAAAAGGAGAGGGACAGTCATCACCTTCACAGGCTCTTTGTGAGATTTCAAAAGCAACTGGCCAGCTACTGTTGGAAGTTAACATGGTACTAGATCAAAACTGGCCTGATCCACAATGGCTGAAGGACACAATAAGGAAAAGGAATACAAGTACATGATACTGTGGGTTATATATCACAATTCTAGGCACACAATGATGAAGAAAAGGGGAGGAATCTCTCACCTAAGAGCTCATCTGTAACTTTTGCATCTGATTTCTCCAGAGATTCTAGAACTAGCATGGACAGATCAGCAGCACTGTTTTGCTAGAAAACACAGGAAAAACAATGAATACACACAACTAAGCTACAAATGTTAGATAAAAGGGGGAAAGTGACAAGTTTTATTTTTAGAAACTGGAAGAATTTGTCTTGTGCTATTAATATGCTGTTTGAGTAACTCCCTGAAACCATATGATCTGTTTTATTTAAGCCTGTATAAATACAGTGCTGACTTTAGATTATGAGAGCCAATAGTTCTGCAAGACTTCCAACAGTAATTATTCAAGGTATGGTCATGCCTCATCTGGACTGATGCGGCCTTGGCAAGATGAACACACAGCCACTCAGCTCTACTTTTTATGAGCTTTAAAACCCTGTTAGAGGTGGTTGAAGCTATATATTAGCTTCTTCTAGCTTTCAATATCTTGTACTAGGCTTCAGGGAAACGGAAAGAGGGAGCACCTGAGCAGCCAGCTTGGTGCTGCCCCATACAGAGCCTTGCCTACTAAAACACCTGTCCTTTGGTCCAGCAATGAGTATTGTTTTTTTCATTACTTTAAAAGTGACAAAGAGAGAAATAATAGGCAACTTCTGTACAGCAGGTGCATTTTGCCACCCCAGTGTTTGGCATAACTGCCATGCGCTCATGGAGAGCACATAAATAGCAAGTCATTATGCAGCTTCAAAACTGCCACACCTGACAGTCCACCTATTATCAGCTGCCTCCTTCACCATCACTACCTTTCAGTGTGAAGCATTTATCACAGTATCTTCACACAACTTTGAACAGGTCTTACTTGATTGTGACTGAAGAACAACAGGGCCCCTGAATACATGAGTTCTCTTGCTTCCACATGTTTCCCTTGTGACATGTACCTGTGATTTTAAACAAAGACAAAAAAACAGAGTGAAAGGTATCCAGAATACAGCATGATGAGACAAGCTTTCAGGTGCCTTGCGGTGAACGAATTTTAATCTTTGGACTCAGAAGAGTCATGAACTTAAGAAATATTTAAACAAACAAAAATCTATGGAAAGTGATCATGTACAAGATCGGTACAACCTCACCTATACATTGCCCCTGACTGTCAGTGACCCAATTCGTATATTTACTCTTTCCAAATGAGAGACAATATTTGCATCTGAACTGCAACCTTTGTTGGGGGGGGGGGGGGGAAGGTGGACTCCTTTTTACAATATAGGCACAGTTGTAGAGTATTCTTGGCACTTAAACTCCTGTCTCTGTCCCTGATAAGGGAACGTGAGATTTCCTTCACCCATCCAAAAGTCATTTAGAACATAAAGATTCACCATGTGACTAAAACAGCTGTATTTATAAACTAGCTTTCAACCGACTGATACCTGGCTTTATCTGACAGAAGCACTCAGCCTTTTCAAGTAAAGAAAACTTTCCTTTATTTTGGCAGCTGTTCTTTCCATGGCACTGGGAGCCTATGTTCCTTTTGAGGAACCTACCCCCTTCTTCTGGAGGCCAATGCAAGTACTAATCCCTAATCTGGACATAATCCCATCCTCATGCATTGAGTGTGCTTGCATAACTCACCCTGCCCCAGTTCTCTAAGGCAGGGGTGGAAATAATGAAGCTTCCAGATTTGAACTACAATTCCCATTATTCCTCAGCACCAACTATGCTAGCAACATCTGGAGGGCTGCATTATTTCCATTCTATCTTAGCTGCTAGATGCCACTTGTGTGTGGTGCATTCACAAGAGAGTGGCCCTCCAGGCTACTGGTCTGCCTGCTGAAGTCTCAAAGCGGGAATGGCATATGGCAAAGCAGCACTTAACAGCCTTTGAAACTGACAGCCACACTAAATCTGGACAGATATTAGAAGTAGGAGCAGATGGCAACTCAGTTTGGTATTTCCATGCCAAGATGCCAATAAAGCAGGTATTAAAGCATACCTTTTCTTGGTAAACTGTTTCAGTGCAGCCTTCCCCATATGGAGCCAATGGCTCAGTGGCTTCTATATTCACTCACACCCACATTGCGGGTGGGAAGGAAACTACAAGAGACTAGTACAAAACAGTACAGCTGAAGCATGCAGATGACAGATGCTCACAGAGCACAAGATATCTGCCTGTCTTCAAAACTGCTGCCTGAACACACCCTAAAAAGCAGGGGTCGGCAACTTTTTTTGCCGGGTGCCGGGGGGGGGAATGATGCTGGGGGCCGGCGTGCATGCATGCGCGTGCTCACGCATGCGCACAACACCCACCATCGTGCGCGTGTATGCGCACGTGGGGGCCGCCATTTTGGAACGCCGCACGGCACCGATGGGCCTTCCAAAATGGCACCCGCCATTGTGCGCATGCGAGCCCCATTTTGGATGCCAAAATAGCACCTACGCTCATGCGCACGCGGCAGCACCGGCCACAGGCCGGTCCCAAGGCCTCCGTGGGCCACACCCGGCCCGTGGGCCATAGGTTGCCATCCCCTGCTAAAAAGATTTTGGAATGGATCATGTCACACAATCTGCATTCGTCACTCCTTGTGCTGCAATCATACATATCTCAAGCTATGATGTGTTTTCTACAGAAGACCTATTTCAGAGCTTTCCTCTTTATGCCCTGAGCTACCCAGAGCTTCGAGAATAGTTACTTAATGTCAATAACCAACCACTTTTCTTCAGAAAACTACCACCCAGTTCAGAAAATACAATATATCTGAGGTATTGCTACATTTGTACAAAACCCATAGTATAAAACCCAAACAAAAACCAGTCCTTTATTAGACTGAAGGGTAAGAAGGTTATACAGAAAAAGGGTAACATTTATGGTTGCAAAGCATCTGTTAGAAACCTGCAAAAGCGCAAAACCCCGTAAGACATGTAAATCAATGCCTTGCTTAAGAACACAATGAGATTCCACGTGAAGTCTATATTTTCTGCAAGAGCAAAGTACCATACAACAGTAGAATTTGATATGGCTGTTCAAATTTCATTGGTAAATGTTTTTAGTGCAAAATCCACTTCCTCCGTCCTAAAAATGTTCTCCAAAATACCCCTCAAATTCTTTATTTTTAAATCTTTTGCTCCTTTTCACTGCACAGGTCAGCAGCTCCCTTGGAATACTATATTGTATTTGAATATGAGATCTGTTCTTGCTCATTCTGTATTTCAATCAGGATCACGTTTGTTGTCATTATGTGCCTTCAAATTATTTCCAATTTATGGCGACCCTAAGGCAAGCCTATCACAGGGTTTTCTGGGGCTGAGAGTGTTTGTAGATGAGACTACATGGGGACATGACAAAATCAATTCAGAGACAGCAGTAGTTCCTACTCCCATTCTGAACAGAACGCCAGTTTCACCTTGTTAAACAACCTCTACCTGTCCCAGAAATTACTGCCAAAATGGCTAGATTTTCAGGGGGAGAATCGGTTTATGCTCCGACGTCCCAATTTTGGCTCATGGTATGTCCTAATTGGATATAATTCTGTATTATGAGCACTTAATACTTCACCTTTTTAAAAAACATTATTCTGGATGAATGTAAAATAAGGGCTGGAACTGAACAGACAATTCCCAATGAAGTCTGAGAGGCAAAGAAAAGACTCCTTGCCACTGAGGACACCGAAGTGCTTTTAAAGTTGGCGGGGGCTCAACCTTTATGCAAGCAGGCTGTTATTAATTCTGCCTACTTGCCAACACCTGCAGAAGAAAATCATTTTTCCCATCCATTATGGCTGAAGCATCCCTAAATAGGAAGACTCTGATAAGCACAATGTGCATATTTATAAAGCATACTTATACAGTGGTGAGAGTGGGATAGAACATAAAGGATCCTCAGAGATGCAAGAAGATAGTAATGTGTGCTTAGAAGTATCCTCCTTGTGTTCAGTATGGTTTAATCCCAAGTAAGTGTGCACAGGATAAGTTACAGGCAGCCTTTAATACCCCTGGGAGAGCTCAATAACCACCAATGTTTCAATATTTTAATACTTGAGCATTTATTACATGTCTGATGGATTATTCCTGAACAGCATGAACTATACAGGGGTCTTGGTAATCATTTCAGCAGGGACTCAGTCCCTCAGCTCAGTCCCCTGCCCCCATTCTGGAGTCCATGCTCACCACTGTCCATAATAAAAAGGCATGAAACTGTATTTTAAAAGGATAAAATCTGCATTTTAGAATTCATCAAATGTCATTTTTCTTGGAATTAGATTTGCATAGTGTATGCCATCACAGTTCTGTTCATGGCTTCATCACAAACTTGACTGTTGTGCTAAGAGTCCAGACCAGGGGTAGGCAACCTTTCCCCTTTAAGGGACGAGGGACTTCAGCTCCCAGAAGCCTCAGCCATGTTGGCCAATAGTTCAATGTTGGCCAATAGCTCCTGGGATTCTGGGAGCTGAAGTCCCTCGGCCCTTAAAGGCGAAAGGTTGCCTACCTCTGGTCCAGACAATGAATCACTCCTCGTTGTTCTGAAATACTGGCACAGCTGAGAACACCAAGCTCCTGTTTTGGTGCCAATGAGGAGCTTGCAAGTGGTAATCTCTTAGCCTCATCAGTTTACTTTACTGAAGTGACACTATGTGAATAAAAGGACACACTATAAGCACTTGTCAGGTTTTTCAATGATAGCTGGGATACGACTACTAACATTCAGAGGGGTAAGGAATTTCTGCCACTATGAATTTGGCAAGATAAAAAGGAGAAAGGTAGGGGGAAATTAATTAGCAGCAACTTTTAGACTTAACTGATTGTTATTTTAGCACGAGTTTTCATGGATATCTACTACTTCAGATGCAATACAGGGTGATATTACAGCCTAAGGTTAATAAGTATATTTATACAGTTGTGGGAGCAGGATAGAACGTAACAGGATCCACAGAGATGCAAGGAGATAGTAACCATGAGTATTTGAAACTGTCCCAACCCCCAGAGCACAAGGAGACAAACAACAGATCAAACAATGCTAAGTGCTATAAAACCACCTTACCAAACTTGAGACAATGAGGTCTACTTCCTACTATTTTCCATGAGTAATCATCCAAGACCATCCTTGAAGACCAAAAATGCCTTGAAATATTGTACCAAACCCAACAATGTAGGTCTTAGTTGGGGGCCATGAAGCCCTCCAGATGCTGCTGGACTATATGTTTCATCATCCCTGACCACTATGCTGGTAAGGACTGGTGGAAATAGCAGTGCATCATCTGAAGGGCCACAGGTTCTCTACTCCTGACTCAGTTGAACTTCAGGGATGAGGGTGGGAATAAATATAAAAACTCCTTTTGAACCTGCAATCAAATGGGACAGTATTATGTTACGGTCACCACGCAGATACACATGCACAAACACACACACACCCTCTGGAAGAATTTTTAGTTGTGTTTGGGACACTGGTTTAAACAGATAAACTAGCAAGACATATTTCTCCTTTTTGGCAGTTCATGTACCCTTGAGCTTTCCCTATTAGTGCTGGGAGTATGAAGAATTCAAACTATGAAATTATTCAAATCCAAAGCTCACCACTCAAGGCTATCCAAGAAGGACAACACTTAGTTTCTCCCAACATCCATCTACAAAAAGAATTCCAAAATACACTAAGTGCTTTAATAATCCCAATCAATTGCCCAGATGCAGATTTTCTTTGATCAGGGAGAGTTCAGGTGCACAGCTGAATGGAAATCCTCCAGATTTGGATATATGTCTCCGTTTCCACATGCTAGTAGAAATATTCATGCATGCTGCCATTGCTAGTACATAAGAGCCAGCATGGTATAGTGACTAGGACTCTGGAGACCAGGGTTTAAATTCTGGCTTGGTCACATAAACCCACTGGGTGACCTTGGATAAGCCATACTCTCTCAGTTTCAGAGGATGGCAAGAAACTTGCAAGAATACCCCATGACATGTTTGCCTTAGGATCACCATAAGTCGGACTGACTCAAAGGCACACAGTAACAAACCACTGTTAGGTGGAATTTGAAGTGGATTAGGGAAAATATGTAGAACTCAGACCTTTACAATATTATTGCATTTTCTATTTAAAAAAGAAACAAAAAAGCCCCCCAAAAACAAAATGAAAAAACCCAAGGTCCTTTAAAGAAATTCACATCTTCTTAATGTTCCCAATTTCACAAGCTGTTCCTATAACATAACCTTTTAAATAATGCAATCTCATTTTATTCTCCATTTCAAACAACCGATATGTGTGATATACACAACCTGGGAATCAGGCAGCGTGAAAAGATAGTGAATATAATCAAACAATACATAATGTTGCACATATGCTTTGGTACAGAGAGGGGGGGAAACCATTGTGGATTGTTACATCATCTCCCCCCCCCCCCCCGGCAGTCCTAAAATTTACAATCAAACTCTATACTATAACAAAGTCAGTTTACTTTTACATTATTTACATATCTCTGAAAGCTGGGAGAAGAGATTAGCTCTGCTATCAAATGTATATCAAAAAGTACACAAACTATTTGAATGCAATTAATAATTGTACAATGTCACTCAAATGATAAGTCAGACCTAGTACAGTAGGCACCACCAAGAAGACCTGTCATACTCCTACCTGTTGCAACATAACAGTAGTGTTAAAGCACAAATGACACTGAGGACAGGAAGCAATGTTTGCTTTTTTATGTCTGGCAGTTACTAGGTAGAGGTAGGGAGGAGAGTATGACAAAGCATCCATTTTAACATAGGTCTGTATACTTGTCAGAGGGCAAAGAAAGTAATGCTAGTTCCATCACTACCATTAACTCCAACTCAAAATGGTTTCAGAATAGCAACAGCAAACCATCATTTCAATCAATTCCCTGAAACTCAGAACATGAACTCTACAAATCCCCATTACTCTAATCTATAGAAGGTTTTGTATTTGGCGGGTGAGGGAGATTCAGCAAAGAGGGAAACTGAGGTGTGCATCTATCAACCTGGGAGAAGTGTGTATGGACTGCCAGGTCAGCTGCTGGCCTCTAGGACAGGGGTAGGCAACCTAAGGCCGGGGGGCTGGATGCGGCCCCCCCGAGGCCTTTGGACCGGCCCCAGGTCGGTCCTGCCACTGCCGCCCCCGCCACGATGATATTATTGTTGTTATTACTTGTTCTTGGGGTTTTCTTGGCAAAATCTCCACAGGGGTTTTGCCATGGCTTTTCTGGGGCTGAGAGAGTGTGCATGTATATATTTTTTTAAAATTTTTATTTATTTATTTATTTATTTTTGGTGCTTCACCCCCCCCCCATTGTCTGAGGGACAGCAACCCGGCCCCCGGCTCAAAAAGGTTGCCTACCCCTGCTCTAGGAGATCTCCAGTGTTTCCCTGCTATATAGATAGACCCTGTCCTTCAACTCCCATACCCTTGTCTCAAGCCTAGGCTGTTGCAATTAGATCTCTTGGGAGAAATATGAGCTATGATTGTGTTTGTCTCAACTCTCACAATTATCCTCTCCCCACTTCAGCTGCTAGATGAGAAGACAATAGAAATTCATACCCCTGGACACTATACTGGGTCCTTTCTCCCACGTATAAATTAGTACAAAGTTCCTTTAACAATACAGATATTGTCTGAATTAATAGGCTTGGGGAAAAAATTCCTCTAACTATTCTCCGTCTTGTCAACAAATAGTACAGTTGCCCCTCCACATCTGTGGCTTTGACTTTTGTGGATTTATTTGCAATTTTGATTAATATGTTCTCTCTAGGAATCTCTAAGTCCTCTAGCACAATTCTGCTGGACATTGACCAGAGCTGTGCTGGAGAACCTAGAAGGTCCTCAAGAAAACACTTCTCTAGGAATTTGTAGGTCCTCCAGCATGATTTTGTGATCAACCTCTGGCAGATATTGACCACAGAGTTGCATTGGAGGACCTGGAGATTCCTAGAGAGGTGTTCTCTTAGGTAATATCTTATGTGGATTTTACATTCTATGGTCTTTCCACTTCACTATTACCCATTCTCCAGTCCTTTCTCTCCATGCAAGTATATATCTGCAAACAAAGCAAACCACACACCTGACAAAGCAGGCTACAACCCCCACACAAATGCTTCCACTATAATTGCTTAAATAATATTTTAAGTGCCACAAATGCCTTCTTTATATTTGCCGTAACAGGCCAACATAATGACTTCACTGGAATGTGTGCTTATCTTGCATACACTTGAACTTTCTGCACAAATGTCCCAAGGTGTACACCGTCAACACTCCATTAACTTTTGATTCATTTTTAAGAACACAGCAACCCCCTATAGTGCCACTATATCCAACTATCACCTATTTAGTCCAGAATTATTTATTTATTAGGCTAGCAGCAGATCTCAGGCAGAGGTCTTTCCCATCACTGGCTGCCAAGGACTGAATCTGGGACCTTTCCCAAGAAAAGGACTAAGCCCTATTCTGTATCTAGAGGAGCAACAAGGAACATGGCAACTGAGACATGAAAGTCTGCCATTAGACTGACAACTGTCGATCATTTTCTCTCTATATCCTCTATGTACTATCCCTGTTCTCCATAATAATAAAGAAGCTCTGAGTCAATGTAATGACATTTAATCACACCACATTGTCCCTTTCCTGTTCTTGTCTCCTCTGTCCCATTCCCCTGCCAGCTGCTGGGACAAGGAACTCCCTACGCTGCCTGTGAAACTACAACATGTGATGCATAATGATGGCACAGCATGAATAAATTATATACCTACATGCCATTTCCCAGAAGGTCAGCCATTTTACTCTGTTGCAGAAAAACATCTAGTCTTGAAGCACATTCAGGACTCAAATATTTATTATGGCACAATCTAGATTACAGTATACACTTTTGTTTTTGCTCCAAAAGAGTTACACTAGAATACCACACATTCAGCAGTAGTTGTTTGCCCCTTGCTGTTATAGCCTAGTTCTCTCAGGTTTGCTACTTTTGAACACAGAGGGTCAATTTAAACATCCAGCTGTTGACAGACCTACAGAAGTCATGAATTTGCCTAAGCCTTTCCAGTCTTCAAAAATCTATGTAAATATAAATTTGATAGCCCTCACTGTGTCATACGATACAATGCAAAGTCCTCATATGATACAATGAGTAATTCTCAAGATGCCATATGATACTCAAGAGGCCATATGAGCATCATGATAGGAAAAGGTGTGTATGTGTGGGTGGAAAGAAAAGGAACAATAGCCACCTCCACTCATAACCACATTCAGACTGGTTTGGAAACATATCTGGCCAGGGCAGCCATGTTGTCCATGTTGTTGTGTGCCTTCAAGTTGTTTCCAACTCATAGAGACCCAACGCGAATCTATAATGGGTTTTTCTTGGCAAGGTTTGTTCAGATGAGGTTTGTCATTGTGTTCGCCTGAGGCTGAGAGATTGTGACTTCCTCAAGGTCACCCATGGGTTTCATGGCAGAGCTGGGAATTGAATCCTGGTCTCCCAAGTCGTAGTCCAACACTCAAACCACGACACCATGCTGGCATACCTTGGATCAAACACTGATCAGCATAGAGACGGCAATCAAGAAATAAGAAGGAGGCTAAGAATGGGGCAGCTATGAAAGAATTAGACAAGATCCTAAAGAGTAAAGATATACAACTGAGCACTAACATCAGAATCATCCAATCCACTGTATTCCCCATCATCATGTACGAATGTAAGCTGGACAGTGAAGAAAAAGGATAAGAAAATCAATTAATGTGGTGCTGGAAAAACTGCTCAGGATATCATGGACAGCCCAGAAGATGAACAAATGGGTCCTTGAACATATCAAACCTGAACTCATAGATATAGGGCTGGGGACACCTGGCTTAACAAGAGGAGATGTGAAAGGGATCTAGGAGTTCTAGTAGACCACAGGATGAACATAAGTCAACAGTGAGATGCATCAGCTAAAAAGGCCAATGCGGTTCTAGGCTGCATAAAGAAAAATAAAGAGTTTAGATCAAACTTTGGTCCATTAGATATTTTGGACTTCAGCTCCCAGAATTCCCGACTGCTGGCCAAGCTGATTAGGGCTTCTGGGAACTGGAAGTCCAAAACACCTGGAAGACAAAAGTTTGTGAATCACTGGTCTAGATCAAGGGAAGTAATAGTGGCACTCTATTCTGCTTTGGTCAGGTCCTACCTGGAATAATCCTGTGTCCAGTTTTGGGCACCACAATTCAAGAAGGCTGTTGAGAAACTGGAGCGTGTCCAGAGAAGGGCGACTAAAATGGTGAAGGGTCTGGAAACCCTTCTTCTGCATTATGAGAAGTAACTTAGGGAGCTGGGTATGTTTAGCCTAGAGAAGAGACGGTTAAGAGGTGATATGATCGCCCTGTTTAAGTATTTGAAGGGGTGTCATACTGAAGATGGAGCAAGCTTGTTTTCTGCTGTTCCAGAGAATAGGACCTAGAACAATGGATGCAAACTACAAGATAAGATATTCCACCTAAACATTAGGAGAAACTTCCTGACAGTAAGAGGTGTATGGTGGAGTCTCCTTCTTTGGAAGTTTTTAAACAGAGACTGGATGGCCATCTGGGTGCTTTGATTGTGTATTTCTGCATGGCAGAAGGTGGTTGGACTGGATAGCCCTTAGGGCAGGGGTAGGCAAACTGTCCCCTTTAAGGGCCAAGGGACTTTAGCTCCCAGAAGCCTCAGTCATGTTGGCCAATAGTCTGGGATGTTGGCCAATAGTCTGGGATTCTGGGAGCTGAAGTCCCTCGGCCCTTAAAGGGGACAGTTTGCCTACCCCTGCCTTAGGGTCTCTTGCAACTCCATGATGCTATGAATCTCCCTGAAAGTCAGGAATACTAAAGCGAGGCCGTTAGACTTTGGGCATAGCGTGAGAAGAGAGGACTCATTAGAAAAAAACAATAATGCTAAGAAAGGTGGAGGGATGTAGAATGAGAGGAAGGCTGAATGCCAGATGGATAGACTCGCTTAGGGAGGTCATGGGTATGAATTTGTAGGAAATGAACAGAGCAGTGGAGGACAGGGAGTCTTGGAAATGTCTCATCCACAGGATCTCCATGAGTCGCAGACCACTTGAAGGCAGTTAACAACAAATAAAGCACCCTTCCCTTTGAGACAGACTTCAACAATTGTTCTGACCACCCCCAGCACCTAGGCAAGGTGACCAGATGTTCTCAAAGCAAAGCCACCATAAAATGTAGGGCTTTCAAGAACAAATGTAGGGCAATACCAGATAAAAGCTAAAAACGCTCCTGTAAATATAGATCCATGCCTCAGTGATATCCAAAATGGAGGACCTTCAGGCAAAATGCTGGACATGGCCAAATAAAAGCTAAAAAACGACTCACACAAATATGAAACTTGTGCTTCTTAGGGATGCTCAAAATGGAGCACCGTCGAGAAACATGTAAGCCATGACCAAATAAAAGCCAAAAACCACTCATAGAAATATAAAAGTCCATGCTTCTTAGCCCTGCTCAAAACGGAGGGCATTCAAGAGAAAATGTAGGGCATGGCCAAATAAAAGCTAACAAGACTCATATGGATATAAATTCATGCTTCTTAGCCTTCCTCAAAATGAAGGACTTTCATGAGAAAATGTAGGGCATGACCAATCAAAAAGCTAAAGACTCATATGGATATAAATCCATGCTTCTTATTGATGCTCAAAATGGAGGACGCCGAAAAGAAAATGTAGGGCATGACCAAATAAAAGCTAAAAACGCTCACAATAATATAAATTCATGCTTCTGAGCCATGCTCAAAATGGAAGACATTCAAGAAATATGCAAGCCATGACCAAGTAAAAGCTAAAACCATATAAATATAAATCCATACTGCTTAGTCTTGCTCAAGATGGAGGACACTGAAGAGAAAATGTAGGGCATGACCAAATAAAAACTAAAAAAGATTCACAAGAATATAAAACCATGCTTCTTAGCCATGCTCAAAATGTAGGACGTGACCAACTAAATCCATACTGCTTAGTCCTGCTCAAAATGGAGGACACTTTGGGATTCCCTCTCATAGAGAGAGCTGAAATGGAGGGCGTGCCCTGGAAAAGGAGGACAGCAGGCCTCCTCATGAAACACCCTAAAAACCTTCCCCCCCAGGAACCCCTCCTCTTTCGTAACCAATCGAAACGCCTCTGAGGAAGAAGGGCAACCGGCTCAGCCAATGGGACGCGGCGGCGGCTGTTGGAGGGCGGGACTTCATTGGAAACGTCTGGAAAGGGGCGGAGCCAAGGGCCCCTCCGGCTTTCTTACCTGAAGAAGAGCGTTCGGTACATCTGGTGCGCCTCATAATAGTCGCCCTTCTCCACACTGGCGCGGAGTTTGCCTTCGACGCGTTGGACGCCGCCTCGGTTTCGGACGCTGTTGCTGCCGCTGCCGCTCTTCAAGGCCTCTTGCTCCGCCGCCATGACTGCGGGGCGGGGAGAAACGGCAGCCGACCAGAACGCCGTAGTTGCCTCACGCACGCACGCACACGCACGCACTGCCGCCGCGGCGTCAACGACGCCCTCTTTCCGGCTTCCGTCGTCGACACCGCCCAGGCAACAGAAGGGAGAGGTACGGTGGCCGGAGAGGGACAAGAGAGGGTGCCCTTCGCGGGTTTTGTGACGCGCTACGTCCCTCGTCACGTGACATCGCGAGGGCGGTGGAGAGAGAGAGAGAGGGGAGCGCTCGCTGGTAACCCATGGCAACGCGGCCTACTTCAAGATGTGCGGAACTAAAGACCAGCAAGGGTCCAAACACACATTGCAGCAATTATCCCAGTTTCGTTTTAACTGCCCTGGCTCGATGCTAGCGAATCCTGGGAATTATAGTCTGTTGTGGCCTCAGAGCTCTGACAGAGAAGGCTAAAATGTCTTACCAAACTACAGTTGCCAGAATTGCCTAGCACTAAGCCAGGGCAGTTAAAGTGGTCTCAAACTGGATTATTTCTGCAGTGTGTTTTGGGCCAAGGACCTGGAGCAGCTACTGAAGGAGGAAAGGCTTCTGTGACCACTCCAAATGGGAATGCTATGCCCAGTTGTGTCCTGATGATTTAAGGCCTTGCATGATTTTACAGATCATCAAATGACAGAGGACTATGGTTGCACCTGCCAATAACACTCCCTTGGCTGCATTTTATGCACATGAGAAGGCACTGCCAATGAATATGTATGGAAGAGGTGGCCCACAAGGATCCAGAGACAGACAGTACATGCAACTTGCATCCTCAGCAAGCTCAATTTTGCAGCCTAGTGTGCCTGTACTGTACACCCAATCCTGAATTCATGAATAATTAATAAATAAATAAATAAATAAATAAAGAGTAATTCAATGACTTGTCTTAAGAGTTCAGACCAAGATTCCCAAGTTCCTTTTGGCTGGGGTCAGACTAGATGCTCTCAAGGTGTCATTGATTTTCTATAATGAAGACATTTTCATGTTTCAATGCCCAAAGTCAATGATCACTAGCAAACTAGAGTTCACCCATATTGATGGTTGGGGTCAGCCTGGTCTGTTACAAATACTGTTGTTACAGCTGCTGGGAAGCTGCTAGGAGGACCTATGGCTCCTTCCACTCATTGTATCATTTACTGTTATGTTTGGGCAACATGAGCAGACTAAGGGAAAGTAAACTGAATGCTCTGTTGTTTTTTTGTGGGTTTTTCAGGCTATGTAGTCATGTTCTTGAAGATTTGATTCCAGATATTTTGCCAGCATCTGTGGCTAGCAAGTTCAGAGAATGCTGGCATGGAAGTGAGTGCGGTGTGTATATATATATATATATATATATGGAAGTGAGTATATACACACCGCACTCACTTCCATGCCAGCATATACACACACACACACACACACACACACACTGTGTGACCCTTGGTTGAGAGAAGGTGATTTACTTATTAATGTGTGTGTGGTTCTGTTGTTGAATGGCAAGACCTCAGGGTGGGAGGATATGCAAAGAGGCACTGTGTCTATTTAATTACTGTATATATTCATGTATGAGTCTAGAAATTTAGGTCAAAAAACTGTCCCCAAAAACCTGTACTGTACTAAGATTATAGGAGACATTAAGCACAAATACCAAAAAAAAGAGAAACTTTTATTACTTAGTTCCAAATATTACATGCATTTTTCAAAAATTAAAACTCTTAAACATTTTTAATAGCTTCTTATCAGTTTGGAGGCAGCAAAGGACACCAGAGACAAATATTCTGAAAAAGCATTTACAAAAATACATTGCACAAAGTCCTATCTCATTTCTTTAAAAATAAGTTAGTGTTATGCAAAAATTCCCCAACCCCTTAGCTCCCCCAATTTGGGTTTATACAGGATAATTCTGATTTATATATTTAACCTTTAGTTTATGGAGCACCTGTACAGGTTTTTGCAAGCTCTTATCAAAAGGCCATTAGTTTTGTTTCTACCTGAACCTAGATGAAAAAAAAATGACCTCCTAGAAATAAAATTATAAATATTTGAGGACTCTTGTGCAACATACATGAACTCTGTTCAGAAAACCAGTCAGCACCACCTTATCTTCCCCAAAATACAAACAAATATTTTAACTTGATCCTTACCGAAAGCAGGACATATAGTGAAAATTTCAAGATACCATCCCTTTGAGAAATCTTTCTTCTAAGGAGGTTTTTAATAGTATTTTCAAATTAAACTTTTAAAAATAGATGTTAAGTTGCACAGGCATGAAAGGAGTTAGTGTCCAAGAAATTCCATATTCCACAAAAGAAGTAGGAAAATTTCAGCTGCAGTCCTGAAGGTAATATCCAAGTTTTTAATATGTGTGCGCGCGCGCACATGTTCTTTATATATACAGATGCCGTTTTTAGAGAACTAATCAGAAATTCATGCCCCTGAGTTTTGCACATATTCAGCTCCATGAAGTTTTCTCTGGTAGTCCAGAGAGTAGCAGCAATGGGAGAGTATGCATAAAGGCTTTGAGAAAGTAAACAGCGCAAAATAGAATATGTGAATAAGCTTGAGGCATGTATTATATTTGCATGTTGTCTCATCCAAGAGTCAGCATTGCTGGCATCAGCTAAGTCTGGTTCAACTTCTACATTTCATTTTCATTACGTCCCATCACATAGTATCTACTCCCGTGATCGCTTCTATTTCGGTCTCACCTAAGCCACTTCCTTTTAATGTAACTTTCCCCTCCTTTCTTCAGTCCATACTTTTGTCCAACTTTATACTGAAAAACTTGGACAAATTTGCCTAGGCAATATAAGAATTCTATCAGCTACTGTGACCATCAACTTGCTCAAATGAAGAGCATACATTTTTTAAAACTATAGTTTTGAGCCTTTTCTGTTCTAAAAAAAGAAATGCTGTTGATGCTTGTTTTTTTTTAAAAAATTAATCCCTAATCTTATTACCAGTCTTGTGGTTGAATACATTTGGGCTCTATTCTGTTCCCGTTCCACAGTAAAGAGATACTGTTAACAAATAAATCCTTTTAGAAAGAAGTGCTAAATCCAAGAGATTAATAAAGCATGCGACAAATGAAGTCAAAAAGTTCTCCTCGAAAACAGAAATTGATGTAAGATCCTGCTGAGAATTTATAAAGGATGTGAAGTGGCTTCAGAACTTGGAAGCTGTGCCCATAATGTATCTGCAGGGATGCCATGCATCACACCATTAGTCCAAAACAGTTTCCATCACTTGAAATAACCTTGCGCTGGAAACTTAAGCAAACCTTACTAAAATGACTGAAAACTGCATAACCACATGGTGTGACAGATAACATCCGGGGTCATTTTTGGATTACATACAAGTGAAAAGGTGAGCCTCAATATTTAAAAAAACAAAAACAAACCCCCAGGTTCCTAGCTGCCAAAAAAAGTTTTAAAAGCTTTATATCCTGAAGTAATAAAATAGATATTTATCGGTTTGTTAACTGGGTTTTGCAAACAAGAGCTGTTGACATGCATCCCCCCCCCCCCCCCGAATGAGCACGTTAAAAAATATAGAGCTGTCTGGCAGTTACAAGGTGAGCATCCGAGCAAAATAACCATTGGGGTTGGTATAGAATTTTGTTGCCAGTCTTCTACTTCGCCAAGAAGGAATATGGAACCTGCAGCACATGACACATCCTCGTTTTCCAAGGATTCTAGTGTTCCAGGCTTTCCCTTTATGTACATATAAACAGAAAAAATATATACAGCAAGAAGTAGAAAAGTTTAGTGTTCATTCAGAAGGTCTCCCATGCACTCTGAACCGATAGAGGCATGTATACTCTGTATGGCCCCAGTTGGAAAATATTCTTAGTTCCACTATTTGGAATGCTTTTTCAGTTGCCTCCTGAAAAGAGATCAGTAAGAAGTCAGAGATTAGCCAAGGTCTTATTTTGAAAGTTAGTTTTCTGTTGCATCCGTCCTTTTGTGATGTGTGCTGGATACAATCATATTTAGGATGCACACTTTAAACTCCTGTTAACGGCAGTGAGAATATACCTCTCATTAAAACAAACTGGGCTTAATTGTTCTTAGCCTTGGTTAGATTGTAAACAAGAAAAAAGATTATAATGTCATGTCTGTAACTTTGTTGTTGTGTGTCTTCAAGTCATTTCTGATTTATGATAGTTCTAAGGTGAACCTAACATGTGGTTTTCTTGACAAAATTTGTTCGGAGGGATTTTAAGAAAGTGAGACTTGCCCAGAGTCACTATGTGGGTTTTCATAGCTGAGTGGGGATATGAAGCCTGGATTTCAAAATCACAGTCCAACGCTCAAACCTCTACACCACACTACTGCTATAAATTCTTTCATATCTGCTATTCCAGTCAAAGTGAATGGAGGCTCCTGATCCTTTGCAATAAAAACAATCAATCACAAATAAACATACTATTTTCTCTCACTTTGGAAAGCCTTGTGTCATTTCAAGTTAAGACCTGATTTCTTTTGCGCTTGCTAGCACTTACTACCAGTTAGTATCTTTTGTGGACTTACTTGCAAGGCTGGAATAAATGAGACGTTTGCATTTTACTTACATTCATGAGCAATTGTATTTGTTTTACTAGAGTTAATAGTAACGAATCTGAATCTAATACTATTTGGTTTACACAGAGAGTATAGAAAGAGCTATTCCTAAGCCCATTCCTAAGGCCAGAAGCCACCCAGTATATCACTCAAGCTCCTAGAACCCAGGTTTTTTAAAAAAGAAAACCCAGAGCAATTCTGCCATTGTTTCCCCCCCCCCCCCACCCCAAAAGCAGCACCTTGCAAAAATGCAATGGCTTTGTTCCTTCCTTCAAACCCAAAAGCAAGAAAATTATCTGAAAATGAAACTAGAAGTGATGTCACATCATCTCCTGGGTGTGCACATGTGTTTGTATAAACAATGGCTGCTGGTGCATATAGTCATTCATACCAGAGAATGCCCCTCCACTCTATCTGTCAGGTGTGGAAATCAACAGAAAGAAGCCAAAGGCAAGTAAATTTTACAACCACATCTTTAAGAAGTGGTGACATACCGTTACTTGGAACATTTGCAATGGCTCTTCATCTTGATTATACATATATTGCCCTAGAAGCACACCTTCTTCTTGATACTCATCTTCAAGACCCTGCCAATACAAATGTTTAAAGCTCCTTTGAGTTCATGCTAAAGAAGACATATATGTAAGATTTCATTTTAATTTCAAACTAACTTTGCTATTAAGAAAGCAATTTACAATAGCATGATACAGAAAATAAAAAGTTACACAAGAAGGAAAAACGACTCTCCCAACAACTGCTAAACATTTTTGTGGGGGAGAAAGGAAGTATCCATTTAATACTAGGATTTTACAAAGACTACAGCAAAGCCTCGGGGACAACTGTAATGCACTGCTAAGAATAGTTGAAATGTGGACTGTGTACAAGAATAGCTTACCATAAACAATCACATCTTGATTTTACAGTTCAACTTAAATACAAAGTATACAAAGTTAAGCATTCAGCTTTCTTGGGGTCTCAGTTCTATGTTTTGTTCAAACACAGAACTTATCGATTTGAGTACACGGGCACACAAATTTGGGCTTTTAAAAAGAGATCTCAAATGCATTTTCAGAAGGAAGAACTCTGAAGAGTTTGAAAAGGTTGACTTGGGGCAGGTTATGTAATACAGCAGTATGCTGAGTGATCAGAAGTCTTTTATTTTAATTCCTAAAAGAACTGTAGCTGAACATGAGCAAACTAGTCTAGTTTATTTTGCCAAAGATAAACTTACATATACTGAAAAATCCTTTGGAGCGCTCGTAATATTGCCAGTTGGTGAAAGTGTTTTTGGTATGTGTTCCAGAGTGAAAGCAGTAGGGTAGATCATCATAGAAAGACGTACAACAAGGTATCCCTGTGATCCTTTGAAAGCCCAGCAGTTTCCAGGATACATGTCAGGCTTAAAAGAAAAAATAAAAGTTGTGAAGTGGCCATTCAGTAAATAAGGTTTACCATACCATATATACACAGAAGGCAAAATATGGACAATGCATTGGGTACTGCTAAATTAGAAAATGCTTGTGACCCCATTATCTTTATTTATTTCACACCATCACAGTTGAAGTCATGCGATTCAGCAACTCAAAATTATATTATTAAACAATACCCTTTATTAAACAGATCTGATTCTTAATATTCTTAATACCTATGAAACAGCAACTATGCTCATATCATCAGTAGAATCCATATGCAAGGCATCAAAGGCACCCCAAAATGCCTCCACACAAAATCTATGTACTCTATGTATCATTTAGCTGCCAGAATTAACAATGAAATATCTGAACCACACATATGTATCTTGTATTACAACATATAAGAAATGTGTTATCTGAGTGTTGCACATACTGCAGTTGGCCTGACTGTTATAGGGACAACTCTTTCTACAGCAACATACTGCATTTCAACAATGCACACAGGCAAAAGTGCCACATATTGATGGTTCTATGACCATTCTCCTCATTTCAGAAAGCTGATTTACATATAATTACTTGGGATGACAGTGGGCCCTTGGTATTCACTGGGGTTTGGTTCCAGGACTCCCCTGTGGATACCTGAATCCATGGATGTTCAAGTCCCATTATATACAGTGGGGCAGTAAAATAGTGTTCCTTATATAAAATGGCAAAATCAAGGTTTGCCTTTTTGAATTTATGTTTTTAAAATATTTTTAAGCCGTGGATGCATGAATCTGTGGATAAATAATCTGTGGATAAGGAGGGCCAACTGTATAAACAGTGAACAAATTTTGCTAGAAATAATATGCAATATAGCAAAGTACATATGCATATTCCTTCATGGAATCCTTGCCAGAAATTCTAAATGGTTGTAAGGAATGAAATTTAAAAGGGTTGCATGGATGCAAACCAGACCAGAGATATCTTATCCCATACAGGTATAGGAGTGATTCCTGCTTTATGAGTGAGTAAAAAGATGAGCATTAGGCACACCCCAAATTCCAGCAACCCAAGCCACTGCTGCACTGAAAAGAAATCAAGCTTACTTTGTGTTCAGACACTCTTGAACAAGGGACAGGAGCATGCCATGCTTTAAACAAACACAATATCCCTGCAAGTGTTTATAAGATGACCAACATTTTAATTACCTGGATCACTACTCGAGGAGACTGAGAGAAGTACCACAAAGGAATTCCAAAGAGACTGATTAATGCTGTTTTTGTTTCATATGTCTCTGAACAGCGAGTACTCAAAATGCTGCCACCTCGAAGAAACATACAAACAGGAGGCTATTCAGTTTTATTACACAACACCTAGCCTAAACATGCCATTGCTCTAACTACATGATCAGAAACAGCCACAGTAACTACTTCTTCCTGTTCTCTCTCGTTTGCAAGAACAGCAGAAATACCTCGACCCATCTTTACCGTGCCTCCTGTTAACTAGGATTCCTGTTTAGCTAGGATCATAAACTGGGATTTAAAGTTAGGTTTAAATGACAGCTTGAGAATTCCAAAGTTATCGGTTTCCCATATTTGGGGGTGGTGGTGCAGAAATGAAAGTATATTGGTAGCAATACTGTATATATAGAGATTCCAGTGATGAAAGATCAATGCAACTAGATATTAATCTCCTATGACAGTGCTGTTCAATATGGTGGTCTGAAGACTGCTGCTGGTTCATGAGCTATTGGCTGTCAGTTTGCAGCAAATTTCCAAGAAACCACATGAACACAATAATATGGCAGAAATATGATACCAGTCCCTATCACATTGGCAAAAAATCAGTGAGTCCACCACATCAGATAAATTAAGAAGCACTGTCTTATGGCTGCTACTTCACATTCTCCATTCTAGCTCCAGCCAACTCACTTGCAGATTTCTGAGTTTGTTACAGACGAAATCTGTTAAGTGTCTGAGTTAAAGCCTTTTATAAGACCAAGTATTCTATCTGTCTGTAAGATTTATAACAACGTATATACTCCAAAGAAGTATCCCAAAGACCACTTAAAAACAAATCCAAAAACAATATATATAAAGAGGTAAAGCAACAAAATGAGCAGCAAGACAAAAACAGAAGCTAAAGCAAGTATGAAAATTCAAATATCACTGAAAGCTACTAAAACAGAGCATCCTTTGCCTGGTACCTTCACTAGAAGTCCTATTTTTTAGCTGCTAGATAAACATACTTGGACAGTTCCAGACTGTGGGGCAAACCACAGAAAAGACCTTCTTCACTGACAGCCATGAGCCTAACTTCTGAAAATATGAAGATCTGCTACCAAAATCAGGTCTAAATATTTGTATTGCTTTTAAACCATTACTCATAGCTTCCAATTTAAAACAGGCTAAACACCCACTCATGCCTAAATACTTACCCCCAGATTCCAAAGCGAAGTCTACCATGCCAGTCTTATCTTGAGAGAATAGCTTCAGTGCATTGTTGACAATAATATGTGCTTGCTGCAAATATAGAGAGTATGAGAAAGTGGGAAGAAACTTTAGCCCTGTACTTTTGCATGCTAATGTGTCAATGAACACTGCATGCCATCAAAGCAACACTTTTCTCACAAAACCTTTCTTTTATACTCCATCTGTAAATGTTAACATGTTTTTAAAGTCAGTAGTTCAAAGTCAAACAACTTGATTTCTCTCTCTCCCTCATTATATGAGTTTCCCAGTTAACCTCCCTAAATTAATCTAAGCTTCTCCCCAACACTGTTCAAGGGAGAACAACTGTTTGGGGGGTATAGGAAGATACAATTGCAGAAGAATGGCTTTTGCAGCAAATGTAGTACAGTATACTGCCTCACGTGGAGGATGACAATAGTTTTAAAACTGTAAGAAACTGATCTTGTTCTATGTCCAAAGTGATGGTACTACCCTTGAAAAGCATGTCCCTAGAGCCTGCCAAATGAATTTTCAGTTGCAATGAGCCACATAATAGGACCTCTAAGCCTAGTTTTAGTGTGTAAGACATGGGTGGGAATCATGTGCCTCACAATGATGTTTTTGTACCCTGTGGGACCCTTACCACTATTAAAAAAGAAAAAGAAAAAAAGACTGCCAATATTGATTGCCAATCCTGAAAGCATCCAGGAATCACAATTCTTTCGCTTTAACAAAGTGCCATGTCTTGCTTTGCTGTGTATCCATTGATGAGGGAGGTGGGGATTTCTGATGCTTTTTTTTTTCAAAGTTAATGAACTCCTGGTTACTTGCAGTTTTGACAAAAATGCCAAAAAAAAAAAGCAGTTTGGGCAGGAATAGAGGCCATGAGGGATGCCCCCACCCCAGACCCTCGGAGCTTGCATACTGATTGGGTAAGATCATGTGCAAAACCTGTGCTTCAGCTTAGGAGGGTTACAAGCTGTAGAGTTCAGTGTTTTAAAGGTCAATGCCTGAAATTTAAGTTCAGCCAGGGAATGACAGGTTAGGCAATGCAGCTAATACAACTAACCAGATGCATTCTTCATTAAAGCATTTTGAACTGTTTGGGGCAAGTGAAGTTATTTTCCCCTTACAGCTGGAACTGTATTGTTGTTTATGTGATTATTCTTAATTTAACTGGGTCTGAATTAACTGTGTGTTGGGTTTCACCTCATCTGCTATTGCTATTTTAGTCTTCATTTAGAATTTCTGAACTTTTAGCTCTACCCATAAAAATATCCATAGAAGAGCAAGCTCTTTTTTTAAAATAAGTTAGTGAGAGGAGAAATTGATATAAGGCCTGTTACTGGGGGGACTGGGGAAAAGACAATGGAGTTTTCTTCTTTTTGGGATTATGTTTATATAATCACCATATTGTAAATATCTGTAGCTGTATTTGGAATAATTATGAAATAAATATAAATATATATCAAAAATATCCACAGAAGAAGATTAGAAGTTATTTCAAAAGAAATAGCATTGCAAAAGTGAAACCTAGAAAGTTTTTCCAATTTTGCTTACCGCTTCTGTGATGCCTGCAATCCCAGCTTCATTCACAACATTTGTTACTACCTCTGATGTTGACTTTGCATTTGAAACAGACATCTGTAGACTTATGTTCTTCAGGATCTGCAATTCCAAATCTTGTAATAAAACTCGCAAATCACTCTTGCTCACAAATTTGGATGTTAGCCATTGAAGCAGTGAGTCTGGCAAGTCTCCTTGTTGGTTACCAAAAAACAAGACCTTGACAGATTCTTTAACCTGGGCATCTACCTACAAAAAGTACAGTTTAATAAGTTATGTTACCTCATTATCACTTTCAAAATATTAGAGCACTTACTTTGTTTGTGAGTGTAGGTATGCATATATGTTGGGGTGGCATATACACACACACCCCAGCACCACCACAAAACAAACCAACAAAATCAAAACCACAGTTGTTTGCCTTCAAATGCCCTTAGGACTTGTGGCCATTTTCACCATTCTTTTAGACCTCCTTGGTCATTTTATGTTCAAGAGAGGTTTTGTTTTCTAAATATCTCCCTCCCAAAACAAGGGTGACTAAGGGCCTATACAGACTGCCAGAAATACTCCAAGCTTAGGTCTTAACAAAGGCTAGATAATTATATTTGGAGCATTCCACACTAAAATGCCCCTCACACATGCTTGAAACGCTCCTTGGGGCTGCATGTGGCTTATGGGCCACAAGTTGCCCATCCCATTTTAAAAATGTGTATATAGTTGGGGGGAGGGGGCTAAAACGCGAACCAAGAGCACTTCTCCCACTGTTTGTCCTAGAGAAAGTTCTGTTGTTAATAATTTCAAACCTTTACTCGGATTTACCATTATCTTCAATAAAATGATAGAGACAACCAACAAAAACATCTATATTACTAATCCTGAATAATTCAGCATCTGAGTAGGCCAATCTTCTGTTTGTAGACAATTCTGTGATGCAGTTTATATGTTTGTTAATTGGCTGGTGAAAAAGCCCAACCAGAAATCATACTGTAGATGTAAAATGCCCTGTCAGAATTTAGTGCACAAAAAAGGATTTTATGTTTTGTTAGGCATCTTTTTTGGAGTTACCTTTTCCTGAAGCATATCCACTGAGGCACAACTTGTTTTTACATCCCGTGAACTTAGCAGCTCTGATTTCACATGAGCCAACTCAAGCTCGAGATGTTTAATCTTGGATAAGAGATGCTGGTTATGTTTATCCATGTCACTGATGCACAGAAAGGTAATAAAAGATAAATTTCAGACATCAGAATTGTTCACATCAAGGAATAGTCAAGACAGAATTTGTGATTTACACTGAACTAAAACAAAGCAGATTTGTTTATTGTAAATGGTTGTTAGAATTATTTTTGTTGTTATGAGTAGCAGTAGTAATAATAAATTTTATTTTTAAAATTGGACAATTTTAAAATTTTAGCAGTTTCCCACCTTCCTCCCAAAATTGAGGCTCAAAAGTATCTTGTAATTAAAAGAACAATGCAGTTAAAAACATACAAAAAGTGAACATTAAAATAGAATTAAACATTCAATTTTTGAAGGTGACGTTACTTGCAAGGGCAATCAAGATTGAGTTATCCATGATCCACTACTGAATTAAACTGAGATTTGAAGGATAAACGAGAGGTGGCTTTGGGCATTCACTCATAGGTGTGTGTCACATGATTACTCTGTCACAACTTCTATGTCTTTTCCTAAGTGGGGAAATATGAGTATGTGTATTTCATCCATATGAAAGATTAATGTAGGATCAGCCTATCCCTCCTCCACTACTATGCACAGGATGAATAATTCATACTTTTTCTATCACTAATTGAGAAAATGTTCAAAGCCACATGATTCTTTACAGTTTCTATAGCTCCAATGCAGGGAATTTTAAGGTATTCTGATTTGCTAAGAAACACTGGTCTGAAGAAGGCATTAAGTTCTAATCACTTCTCTAAAGTACATGTCTGCAGGAGAAAAAATATTGGACCTACTTTGCTACATAGTTTCAGGACAAAAAAAGAAAGCTGATTACTGAACACAAACTCAGTTTGGGTAATGTCTTTAAAATCCACTTCTAAGTATCTGAATGAATTCAAGCATGTGCATTTAATTTAATGGAAGAGGGCTACTATTCCAAGTCAGTGGAATAGTAGAAGAATCTTACAGGCTTCAGTAGCAATTTTTATTCAATGAATTTTATAGAGTTTTATTGCAAATGCAGCTTCATACCAATGACTTTATTGTTGTGTGCGTCCGAGTCTTTTTCGACATAAGGCAACCCTAATGCCCTCCTCTGAGAGTAAGAGTGTGTGACATGCCCAAGGTTAACCAGCGGGTTTGCATGGCTCAGTGGAGAACACCTCTTAAATTAAATCAGAGGTGTTAAAGCAGAACCATTACCATCACTTTACCAAACATTTTCTGCTACTTAGTAGCAGGGTTCATAATTCAACATAATACTTCTAGACATACCTCACTGTTTCTGCTTTGGTTAGCTCCAGTTCCTTTTGGATTATCTGGAAAAGTAACAAAATTATTATTAAATCCTATGAATTCCCCAGTCCTTAAACCAGACTATAAAAGAAGAAGTGTGAAGGAAGGATTCCCAGGCAACATATTTTTAAATATAGCAAAAATTAGAAATAGATGGCTGGATGTTTATAACAGATATCACACACTATACAAGGCATAATTTAACATTCTTGGCTGGAGCGTAGATGTCTTTATGACACAGGAGTGCATGGGGAGAAGCAACTCTAATTTCCAATACAAGTTGCATGTGACTTGGAAAAATCCTTCTTAAACTACACTAAGGTGGTTGTTATTGTAATCCAACTTTTGCCAATTAAGCCAACATATGGCCATGGGGGATGGGGAAAAGTAACAAGAAAGGAACAGTACTCCTTTCAGAGGACAAGCAATGTCACCTGACATATGGAGTTCCATATAAGACTCTTGATCACAGGACTGAAACCTGCAGATTTCTAATCTTATTCTCACTAGGGCCACTTTGCAAGTGAACAAAAAAATCCTTCCCTCTTCCTGTCCGATTCTTATCCATAATGAAATCTTGCTGGATCCAAACCAGTACAATCCTTAATTTGGACCACTTTTGCAAATGTTTAAACTGAATGCTGTTATAAAGAGGTGAATGATTTTTTTAAAGAGCATCTTAATTCTGTTAATATTATTCTGATTTACAAATTTTGAGTATTCTGGCACACTTTGTATCCCTGTAAGGGGCTCAGAGAAACATTTTATCTTCATAACCACCCTGTAAAGTTGATTCGGCTGAGAGGTTATGATTTCCCCAAGGACATCGAGCCAGGTTCATAACTGAATCTGGGCTTTGGGCATCCAAACCCATGATTGAATTAATGACTAACACTCTTTGTGCCCATGTCACTATGGGGTTATATTTTTTAAAACCCTTTCATATAAAACATTACATTGGTAAGCTTACAAAGGCCTTTAGGAACTGTCATTTCAGATGAACTAAATTCAAGCCTTTTGTTGTTGTTGTTGTGTACCTTCAAGTTGTTTCCAACTTCTGGCGATCCTATCACAGGATTTTCTCATAAATCATGGGGATATTTATTCAGAGAGAATTTGCCTTTGTTTTTCTCTGAGGTTGAGAGAATGTGACTTGCCCAAGGTCACCAAGTGTTTTCATGGCTGAGCAGGGATTTGAACCCTGGTCTCCAGAGTTGTAATCCAGTGCTCAAGCCACTACACTATGTTGGCTCTCATCAAACAGAAACCCTAAAGTATACCAAAACACATCCCTCATGAGCATAAATTATAGGAGAAAACAAGCAGTATAAGCAGTCCATCAATATGCATTTTCTCAATGGAAAACCCCAAGGGACTTGTGTCAACCTAGTATGTAAAGCTGTAACACATGAAAATTTCTCTCTTTTTTACTTACATTCTGGTTCTGAGCCTATTTGTTTTGAACCATCCCATGGATTTCACTGGGATTTACTTCCATGCATTATGTTTAGCATGACAACCATCATTACTGAACATTAAATAAGAATAAACCAATCTTTACCTCAGACCTTTCAGAGAGTTTTGCAAGGAGATCTTCTAAAGCCCCAATGCGCCCTTCATGTTCTTGATGCAAGGCCAGGAAGTCATTCTTTAAAAACAAAATGGAACAATTCTTTCTAAGGGCACTGATTTATTTACCATGACACTGAAAGCTAGAAAGTCTTTGAGATTATTCCCACATCTGAATACTGCATGGATTTTAGAAATGAAAAGTTTCATAATCTGTGTACATAAAGCCAAACTTAAGTGGAATGGCCATACTGTTTGAATACTGTTCTATTTGAATACTATTTCAAATAGAAAAGAAGCAAAATGGTATTCATTTCAAAAAAACTACTTCAAAAAAGTACATTTCAATTGTTGAACAAACTGTTTCTGTGTTACATTTGGCAAATTTACAAATATTGTCTGGAATTTAAAGAGCTTCATTAAGGCACAGGCAAGAGAGTTTTGTCACTCCTCTCTGAGTCTGGACACCCTCTGTGCTGCTTTTACCAGCAGGCCCACAATATTTCCTTGCACCATCCCATAAGCTGCTTTTGAAACCTCTTGCAATAGAATGGGGATGGCAATGTGTTGCCAAAAGCTGCCCTTCTCCCAATTTGGCACTCAGAAACAAATGTATTCTGCTTTGTCTCATGGCCTAAAAAAACACAGCAACTGAGCTCTAAGCAACTCATACTAACTTGTATTGAATATACAGACTGAGTCTCTCTTATTCAAAATGCTTGGGACTGGAAATGTTTTGGATTTCAGATCTTTTTTCAGATTTTGGAATATTTGCATATACATAACAAGGTATCATGGAGATGGAACTCAAGTCTAACATGAAACTCATTTATGTTTTATATACACCTTATACACCTATCCTGAAGGTAATTTTATAAAAAGTATTTTAAACAATTTTGTGCATAAAACAAAATATGTGTGCACTGGCTCATTAGAAAGCAAAGGTGTAATTATCTCAGTCACTCATGTTGACAATTTTGGAGTATTTTGGAATTCTGGATGAGGGATATTCAACCTGTATTGCATTATGGGTTTATATCAAAACATGCATTTTTACAAATGTTAACATCTTAAATCAATGTATTTGATGTAATGGACTGATAATGGAGTGCTCCTGGTATGAGTTAACAGTATAATTTGTAAAATGATTGTCTTTGTGAACAAATTGAAAATACTTGTACTTGAACCACACACATTCCAATTTATCATGTTAATTATTTTTTGTAAACATCACCCCTTTACAACAAAACATTATTGGCTATTATAACTTACAGGCCTATGATCATCACATTAATACTGCTGAGTTGTAAAAGAGTCCCATGCAAAATTACCATTGTTTGATCAGGTTTCATCTCTTTAAGATGCTGGCCCACTATGTTTTTTATCAATATAAACATTTCACTCTTGTCATTCATCTGGGTAACTTGGTCTTGAAAGTTTTGCAGCAGTAGCAGCATTTTACTGTATTCTTCATCCCGGTGATGCCATCTCTCAGATATTAAGGCCATTTGCTTTTCCAGCTCACGTACACGACTTGCATCAAAGAACTTCATAGTCTCCTAGATTTTTTTGTTTTAAAAAAAAATGTTTATATAATGTTTCTATTTCACCTTTCTATTAAAAACAAGAAACATGGATTGCAATAATAAAACCATATCACAATCTTAAAATTGACTGGCACAAACAATTACAACACTATAGTGACAATATTAATCCTGATTGATAACACAGTTCAAGAAAGGTCCACTTAAATAAGATCACCTTCACTTTGACTAAAAGAAGACAGTGACAGAGCTGGCATACCTCTCTTGGAAGGTCATTCCAGATCTCTTATCTTTATTCCCATCAGTTTTAATGAACAAAACGTGATAAAATTTAGCACCCTAGTATCAACCTAATGTTGTGTGCACACAAAATAGGGGTGGGCAAGAATCTAAAATGCAATCTTTACTCAAGCAATTCAGCCCAACAGGTGTAAGCTGGTTAATGACAGAGCTAATAGTTCACCATGTATTGAAGCAGAAAATATATATAGTTGCAGAGATGGTTTGGAAAACAGATGGCCCAAAAGACAAAGACCAAAGCAAGGTTTTGGCCATGCCCCAGCTTGTCTTCCCTTTTCTTCCATATACCAGCTTTCTCCAATTTGACATCCTCCAGATGTACAACTCCCACCATCCCCAGTCTACAACTCCCACTATTCCCAGTCAGCAGGTCTATGGTGCTGTCTGCTGTAGTCTCTTGCCCTTTGCAGGCCTTGTCAAAAGGCCGTACAAAGGATATCTTACATCTGGGTGCTGAACAGCATACGATGAATCTGGATGAGGTTGAATGACCGTTGCAGAGTCTTCCCATCTGTATGTTCTATGCAATCTTGTCCAATTCCAAGATGGTAATAATGAAAGGAAATTTCCAGGACCCCAGTGCCATAAGCCTAAAGCAAGAAGATTGAAAGGGGAAAAGAAAAACATAGGAAAAAGGAAGATTTCACAATTTAAAAAAAGGAAACTCCACAAGATAAACTAGCTTTAAGAAACTTTAATCATTAGACTAACACTTCTGATCACAAAATGTATCTCTTCACAATGCAATCATTAAACAATGAAAGCTTAAGATCAATGAGGAAGGGCCATAGATTGCCGTTAAGAGTATGTTCTGTATACATAAAGTTATGCTTCATTCCCTGCCACCTCCAGATAAGACTGGAAAAGATCCTCCTTTGAAACTTTGGAGAGTCACTGCAAGTCAAGTGCCAGAGAATACTGAGCTCAACCATGAAACCCACTGGGAGATCTTGGACAAGTCACACTCTCTCAGCCTCAGGGGAAGGCAATGGCAAAACCTTCTCTAAACACATCTTGCCAAGAAAGCCCCAAGATAGGGTTGCTGCAAACTACCATTTAGCATGTCCCCAAATTTTCTATTGATTTTTATTACCCTTCTCAAATTTGTCAAGACATTATCCGCTATGCTTCAGAAATTTTTGCACTGGAAGATTAGCATCTGTCTTAATGCTACTGATATTTATGATCCTCAGCCCTACTCCTTGAAAAGTCATACTACTTATGAAAAAACTGAGGAGGAACAAAACTATGCATAAAAATGTGAATATTTGCCAAGAATATAGCCTAAGTGCATGATTTAAGCTTAAATTGTGTATGCAGTTTTAAAAACTACCTGTGGTTGAAACCTAAGAAGCATGTATTTTATGCTAGACAGAAGGAGAGGGGAGAAAGGAGAAAGGATTGTGGGGAGGACAGGGAGGGGTAGCAAAAAGAAGTTACTGTAATCCTTGGATGAACTACATTGATTTGTGTGGACTACAGATTGTGCAAGCGGAATACACACAGCCCTATAAATAGGTAACCTATACAGTTGAGCTTTCAGACTCATAACTGCTAAAACATGTCCACTCACCTAGCAACAGCAATAGTGGGAGAAGAAACAACAATAACCTGAATATCTTTGGAAGGCATCTGAAAAAGGGAGATAGGAATTTCATGTAAACATGTTTGCCACTGCAACAATTTGCCTGAATATATGCATATTTTTGCTCAATGTAACTGTGAAAGCTAACTGATTCTAAAACTTAATTACAGCCATGAAGTACTCAAACACAGGTAGGCAACCTTTCCCCTTTAAGGGCCAAGGGACTTCAGCTCCCAGAATCCCAGGAGCTATTGGCCAACATGGGACTATTGGCCAACATGGCTGAGGCTTCTGGGAGCTGAAGTCCCTCGGCCCTTAAAGGGGAAAGGTTGCCTACCCCTGTGTAACTCAAACAATACCACACTCCCAGAATTCTGTATTAATGACAAACTCCATTAATCTCCATCCACCATCATCTGGCCTCAGAGGGAGAGAGCAGCAGGCCAGCTCCATCAGGCCTAGCCAGAGAAAGAAGGGCCTTCCCTCCAGTCATTTTTACAAAAGTAGCAGTTTACTGTAGCATTCAAACTAGTTGCAATACACAACCTAATTTATAAACATGGGTTTAAAAAAATACACAGAATAAAATTCTGTAAAAATGTTTACAAACCTTGTAAGAATAAACACATTCAGCAAAGAAATCAGGGTAACAAGTTGATACCATCCAGTTCCAAGCCACCAGAATACTCCTGCAGCTGCCTTCCCTAGATGAGAACAGATGTACTAGATGAGCTGGAATGTACCAGAATAATTCAAGACAGTAGTTTTCAAACATTTTAGACTCCAGGGAAACTTTCCCACATCAATATGTTTTAAAAATCCTTGTTCTGTGCAGAAGATTCTGGGCCATATTGTATAGCATTTTTAGTTCACACAGGTACTTGGACCTATGAGCACTACAAAACCTACACCCTGGTCCTTTCCCCTTGTTCTTGGAGGGCAGAGCCCCCAATGACTCTCTCTCAGAACTGGCTGGAGGTTTCTAGGCCATAATGGCTCAGGGATTCTAGGAGCTGGAGCCCCATCCCAGCAAAAAAAATAAAATAAAAAATAAAATAAAAAATCATTTCTGATTTCTGCTTCAGCTACAAAGGCTGGATAAAATGTATTAGTGAACTATTTAATCTAAATGTATATTAATTACCCTGAAATGTTTAGCCTATTGCATGACTATGTATACATCTCAGATGGCAACCACCACTGGATTATATGGAAATTTTATTTTTGATTATGGAACTTCTGTGAGCCCCTTTAAGTGTGATCTCGCCATGAAAAAACAGCAAAGGAACAAAATGATGTTGGTTATGACTAGGCTTGCTGAACCTCCCTGCTGTCCTGTGTCAGCTGGGATGCATCCTAGTATGCCGTCTCCTGTATCAGCCAGGATGAATCCCAGCATGCCACCCTTGGTAGATGTACACTGCAGGGATGATCTGTATACAAGTTTGCCTATTGATCTGTCAATCACAAAAATCCAAGCTTCCCAGGAATGTAGTTTGAAGACCACTGTCTTAGTAGGAGGGTGAGCAGAAGTACAGGAAAATGTTGCAGAGAGAACACAAATTGCTAGAGTAAATAGACATTGGCACGTTACCAATACATGCAGATTTTTAAAAAAAGTCAGTTCAAAGCACTTTCACATTATATTGTACAGCCAAGTTCCAAGGGTATCCAGTATTATTCAGTATCCAATGAATAGTGGAACTGAGATTTCCTCTTCCCCAGAGAGTCTACCAGCCTTACAGAGTGGATGTTTGGGGTGAATAGGACTGCATTTAGACTGCAGGAACAAAAGAGGAGGGTTGCTGATTCTGGCGGCAGCAATAGGACCCAGTGGAAATGCACCATGGGAACTTGGACTGCATTAGTGACATGGAGCAGCGCATACAAAGAAATACATGGAATCATGCAGCAAGGAGTTTAGTAAAGCAGCAATTCTGGTCTAATATTTACGAATGAATGTTGTGTGTTAAAGCTGCATTCGCAGTGTCACTCTGCTGAGGGCAACCTTAGGAGAGTACAATAAAGCAAGATGTTGCAAGCCTACATGGAACTTGGAGCTACAAGAAGTCAGTGCTCCCATTCTCTGAAAGTAGTCATCTCCTTTTGCTGCTAATAACTTGGAAAGCAATGACAGGTAAACCTCAAAGGCGGCTTAAAATAAGATGCATTTCCTACATGGAAATGCACATAGGCAGATGTGTGAAAACTATCCCCATCAGAATGTTATTTCCATGGTCTCCTCTGAAAATAAAAGTATTGGGTTGTCAGGAAGACACGCTTGATCAGGGCAATGGGATGTTAGCCTAGACCAGTGATTCCCAAACTCTGGTCCTCCAGCTGTTTTGGACTTCAACTCCCAGAAGCCCCAGCCACCTTGGCCAACAGCCAGACATTTTGGGAGATAAAGTCCAAAACACCTGGAGGACCAAAGTTTGGGAACCACTGGCCTGGACAGCAATAGCTGGCAGAAAAAAGCCTAGGTAGAAGTAACCACAGAGAGAATGCCTATGTTGCTGTGAGAATACGGGAAGAAGTCTGCCAGGTAAGGAAATACCTGAGTGTCTATGTGAGCATCAGACCCTGGGTTTATATAGAACAAAATAGAAGACGGTTGGTTGTTCCTGATCACCTAACTCTCTGGATAGGGGGTTTTGTCCATAGAGCTCACATTAGTGGTTTCAAGAGTCTGCAGACTCTCTCTTCCCCCCTAACCCTGACCAGTTCTCTTGATGGTGAAGCAAATCCTGTTATCCTGATGATGAAGCGAATTGTGTTTAACAGCAAATGCGTTTTGTAGGAAGTGTGTAATGTTTGAAGCAGCCTTAAAGACATGGTCAAATTAATTAGCTGAAATCATCTCATATAAGATACAAGTATGATCCAAAAGGCAGACAATTCAAGCATGCATTCATGCACATGCACACACAAACACAAACAATAGTAACCTGGAGACACAACAGCCAGCCAAAGGAGTGAAAAAACCTTCCTGGACACAAACCATCCTGCTGTTCCCATTCTTTGCAACATATGTAGCAAGAAGAAACCTAGCACAACACAGATGAATATGAACACAGAACATGGAAGCTGTTTGCAATTAAAACTAATGCTGTAAATAATTGACTCAGACTTTAAATCCATATACGAAATGAAGCATAAGTATCAAAGCAGAAACAAATGAGAGCTAACATTATATTCTAACAATCATTTTGAGTCTGACAGTGCTATTAGGATCTACTTTGCATGGATTTATTATTGGTTTCTTTAAAGTACACAACTGCTTTTGAGAGAGAACATTTTCATTGGAGGAGCATTGCTGCTATGCAGCTTTACAAAATAATAATTGTAATCTTATTTCCATATGATCATTTGAAATATAATTTGTATCTATAGTAAGTATAGTAAATATAGTAAGGATGTAGAGAGAAATATTTTTGTACACAAATGTCAGATGGACAGATCTGTTGAAATGGAGTAACAAGGCAATGAAGGTATATAGAGATAAAAGCTTATAGCCCACTCAGATATGATTTTCTAAATTTTGGCAACCTTATAATATTTTTTCAAGCTATGTTTTGTTGCAATACAGATTTGATAGAAAGCAGCAGCTCCTATTTCAGCTCAACTACAATGCTTATCTCATCTACACATTACATTTTTCAAAAATGGGTATACACCTAAAGACACAATGTAGTGCATTAACACTTAAAGATTATCTAAGGGCCAATTAATCTTATGCACATTTCCCTGGGAGTAAACCCCCAGAATGCAGTGGGACTTGCTCCCAAATACAAATATTTCTACATTAGTTTTCTAAGTTTTTTTTTGTGTGTGTGTTGGTATTGTTTGCATTCTAATTATTTGGGGAGGGGGTATGAGTCATGAATGGACTCAGAATAAAAGAAGGCATATGTGTTTGTTCATGCTTTCCTCTACACATATTTTGCATTTCTGACTGAAATCTTAGAAATGCCCTTTCTTGTAGGATATACAATAGTTGACTTAAATAAGCCTGAGGCTCACTTTAAAGTGGTTCCACTGGCTGCATTACTAAACTTGTTTTACATGGTTTGATAACAAAAAAGCTGCCAATTCTCCCTGCTGCATTCTGTACTGAATGGACTAATACCAGAAAGCATTTTTTTCTTTTTTACTTTTTAACCTCCCCACTAAACAAGTTTATTGTCACAACAAAACAACAGCAGCAAATCTCCATATACCAAGGGTACTGCACAAAACACATCTGGAGAAGGATAACTAATCACAACGTAGCATCCAGTGTGCTGCTGGGTGAAAATATGGTTGTTCTCATTTCATTTGTTGGTTCCTGCTACCAACCTATCTAGCAATAATCAGCCCATTTGTAAGCAAGAAAAAAAAAAGGCTACTAGCCTATAAAGGCTCTAGTAGCTTACTATGAGCCTAGCAATTTGGATTTCTATGCCAGATGCAAAACAAGAAAAGGTGCCTCCTCTGCAGGAAGACTGGAAATACAGGCTAGTTAAAAAGAGAGGAAGAAGTAGTAGTCTTGTGCCAATTGAACTGGTGGACGATTGGTACAGAGTTCTTTCCTGACTCCATAAGCCTGTGTGATTTCATGCTAGTTGCAGAGGAAAGGGCTCTGCACTTGAATGGAAACCCAGTGAACTGGTGGAAAGGAGAGTCCTTTTCCATTAGTCTATTCACTTGCCTTCATAGACTTCTTAGTCTACTATGGCTACAGACTTGCTAAATACATGGTGGAAATGGCCTTTTATTTTAATAATTAATATATTTTGACTTCTGTTATACCACAGGCATTCTTCACTAAGAACCTTGTTTTGTATGTGCGTAAGTCTCTTTTTAGAACAGCAATAAGCTGCTGTATTCTGCTTTCTTAGTCTTTCTGTGACATATGTAGAATAGGGATTATCTGTGCCACACTTCCTTGGCAGCAGGGGTCAACCTAAAACCAGAGCAAGAGGTGATGGACATCTGTTATTCTTAAGAAACCTCCCCAACTGAGTCAGTCTAATCTACTTTTTAAGGGAGCGCTACAAAAAGCAGCAATAGTGTTTAAGAGTGGAAAGATTGCAATGATGATGAAGCAAAAAGAAATAATAAAAAACAAAAGCAAAAAAGGTACAAGTCAACCTGTGTAAGAAAAGATGTGCCAAATGGTCCTTGCTACCCTTTTAGACCTTGATGATTGCATGTGGCCTGTTGTGTGTGTTTCAAGGTGTTTCTTCCCCTTACAGTCATCACCTGTTGGTTGTGGGTAACAATCAATTAATACAACACATTCACCAGTAAAATCTGCACATAAGACAAAGGTGTGCCAGATACATCATAGACAACAGTTGTACAAACACTTGGTAAGTCTGAAGTGGCCAAGCATCTTGATATGTGTACCACTGGTTTAATTTTGCTGCACAGATCAGAAGCTCCTTTCACCACCACTCTTGGTGTGATTTTGCTGCTTTTAAACACATATGGTAATGGGCAGCAATGCTATGGAGGAAAGGTGGGATTCCATCCTTCCTAATCTTTCCCATAGGCTCCGCCATACAGGCACACCACAGCTTGGAAACCAACATGGCCATATTGGCTAAGCATTCTGGAAGCCATTGTTAAAAAAAGTAACTTTTCTAAAGTCTGCCATTAATCTCACTGGTCTGTGTCCCATGACACACTTGTGCTCCATGTGGGCCACACTTGCTTTAGCCAATAGGTAAAACAAAAGCCCACAGATAGTTACATCTATAAATGTAAGTTATAAATTCTAACACTTCTAAAGCACAAAAGGACTTAGGTGGTTCCTCTGAGAGCAGGATGATGAATCATGGCCAACATGCAATGCTTTACCAGCCTCCACAAAACTATGAAAGATCACTGTAACATGCAGAATTCTAACCCAAGTTTCAACAAATAAAACATCAAACTATACTTACACAAGGATTCTCCATTCATCCCCAGGTGGCCATCTTCCCTGAGAAATTCTTTTACATTCATGCTCCCACAGTAATTAGAGTGTGCTACAACAGAAAAGAAAGAGGGCGGAACCACAAAATAAAATAAAATAATCACACATGGGGGGGGGCAATACAACCCAGAAGGTTCATGTATGTGTTCCCAGTAGCATGCTTTTGCAATTTGTTTTTTCTTTCAAAAGCCACTTCTGGAGGCAAATAGTAAAGCAACTATAACCATCTGTAAAAGTATCTTGCTAGTCAAGTACAGAAAGAAAGAAAAGAAAGAAAGAAAGAAAGAAAGAAAGAAGAGTTTCTTTAATTGGGGAATGGATGGAGGAAGTGCAAGTCCAAAGGCCTCATATTTAGGTGCACATGATTAAATTCTTGACGTCCTCAGGAATCTACCCATACAGGCAGTAATCCTATCTGCATAAAGGAAATGAATTATTCCATTTTCTTGGAAAGTCAAGAAACTCCTAAGAAATCCGCCCAGAGGTGTGTGATGTTTTGGAGAAAAGGATTTTATGCCCCCTGTAAAATGGATTTTGGGGAAGGGGGGATCCATACAGACTCTGCCAAATGTTCATATATAATGCTGAATTCTGATACTGTCTTCATACAGCTATTTAAGCTCTTGGATGATTTTTACTTGCTAGTGTTTATCCTGCTAGATGTCTTCTCAAATACATCAGACTTTACATTTCTGATGTTCTACAAATTTCCTCTTTTTACTGACAGAGGCTAAGAGATGTCAGGTTTTCTTTCTCTATTTGCAAGTGGAGCAAAAGACCACTTTAATAAATTTATTTTTTAAAAAATAGTAATAAGTGGTCAGAGAGAAACTATACCTTGAAGAGAAATGGTAATCAAAATCCCTGCAGGCTAATGCTAGGACCCAAAGACTTTCTCAAAGGTTTAACCCTGTCTGGTGGAATCTGCAGACTTCCATGCTTTGGCACAATTTTATCATACTTTTACAGATTCAAAACAGGTTTTTCATGTAAGTTGAGAAGCACAATTGTAAAGCTCTCTCTTGGGCATTGTGTGATGTGGTTCTTTGGATCCTGGCTAAATAAATGTTTAATGGGCATGTTGCAAGTAAAAGCTTGTAAATTTTACCCACTGGATGATTGTACTTTTATGGCTGATATAAGCAGCTGACCAAAGCAAGCCAATATGTTTAAGTGTATAAGTATAGACAACCGGGGGGGGGGGGGGAGGAGGAACACCCAGAGCTTTAAAAGCTGAGAGAATGGTATACAAGTTAAATGATGCAGTTTCATAATCAAAGTTAAGTTCTCCTTACATACCACACCATCCATGCCATTTCAAAATGGGAGCAGGAGAGGAGGAACCCAGACCATCAGTGCCCTGTATCTTATATACCAACGTTTTCAAGAGAAGAAGGATAAGGCTGGCAAGTTAAGTGCAAGAAAGAAGTCAGAAAGATTACTGTGGAGGATGCCAGAAAGTTGCCCGGTGAATTAGATCAAGGCGCACACACAGATAGCCCAGATTTTGTTTTTAAGTGTGGCATGGATGGACAGAGAAGACAATCTAAAATAAAAAGGTACCTTTACAATCATAGCCCAGCTTCAGCAAGATCATTTGAAAGAGCTGCACTATGAGTGATGTGAAAGATGTTGTGGTACACTTGGCCACTTGCAGAATCTTACTTGTGTAGAAAGTGAGGCCCCCTATTAAAAGAGCAGTAGAATAACAATGTTTTATTCCATTCTTAATTGGCTGATCAAAAAAATAAATAAAAAAAAATGCAACCCTAATCCAAATAAGTGCAGGATGTTAATTCTTCACCCGGGAGTAAGAAATTAGAATGCCAAATGGAAAGAGTCGCTCCCTTAGCCACAAGCAATGTTCCAAGGAGGCAAAGTAAGAAATATTTTTATTCTTCCATCAAGTGATTTACATACTATTCAGATACCAATACCAGAACAAGACGTGGCAGAATATTTCTGCATTGTTCCTTTTCTGGAAAAGATAATCAGTTTCTAGTCTAGTCTTTATTCTTCCAAGTTATTAAAGTACATACATATACAAAATAAGTTCATGAAAAGACTTTGTGTCTTCAAATTATGGCAGGGAAAGAATGAGTGATTCTCAAAATCTTCTTCCATTGCAGTCTCAACAAACCTATTCTGACACCTGTGGGATGCAATAAAATATGCAGAAAGCAGGGCTACATATACATTGGGGTAGCGAAGACAAGTAAAACGTAATCCTGATAAATCTATTCTTAAGGATGCTGCCACAAACCAAAGAAATGGCAGCCCTGATGGAAGGTACTGTAAGCAACCACAGAACTGCAGAATGCTGTGTCAGATACAAGGCTAGATACAGTCATCCTGGATGGAATGTAGTTTTGAAGACTGGGCACTTAGAAGTAGGAAGTCAACATTTATCTTATCTATTGATCCCTCAGTAATAAACAACAAAATGTCTACAGTAGCCATTAGGTCAATGGACATTAAGTTCTCCTCATAACTTACTTCGACGACCCTTCAGATAGCCCTGTGATGTTGGCTCATTGTTCAGATGCTAACATGTACAGGTTATGCCAACAAAGCCAAGCCTGTAGAGCTTTTCTGAACTAAGCGCAATGAGATGTTCTCTTGACAATGGATTCGCAGTGGAAGGTGGCTATACCAATCAATAGTAGACAGGAGCCTAGACACCAAAAAAACCTACCAGGTTTGGAGGAAGCCAGTGGTAACAATGGAGCAAGTATTTCTAAATTATTTTGATCTTTATTTACTATTTAAAAGAGTGATGTGCTCTTCTGAAGGGGTTCAACAGCACGTAAGAACTTCCTTTTGTGTCAGAAAAGGTCACAGATAAAATGCCACAGGAATGTTCTGTCAAAGTAAAATTCTCCAGCATTTAGAACTATACTCCTAAACCAGAAGAAATCACTTTGCCAAGCAAAGTTTAAACACAGCCAACCTTCAGCTTTGTAGAAAAAATTTATTCATGCATCATTTCCCAATACCAAGAATCTCAGGAGACTGAATATAACATGACTTACTGGACTTGTGTTTTTGGTTTCGATCCCTGGAATAAATTCTTGAGGGTGGCATGTGAGGAGTCGAGTATGCTGTGAGGACTTCCTTCCGCTCAGAAAGCATACTGCAGTCATTGCAGGTATACCCATTGCTCAGTGAAGTCTGGTTCTCAGTTGTCACTATGTCACCATTGGCCTGAATCACCGTAGTACCTCCACCTGTTGAATTGCAATAGATGACCTAACAAACTAAACCAATGAATCGAGGACAGAAGCAATAAGAATAGAAAATACTATCCTGTTACCTTTGAGATCACCATCATCATCGAGACCTAAAAATAAAAGAAATGAATGGATAGAATTCAAGGAGATGCATCTTTCTAGATCAAAGTTAACAATTAAGTATATTTAAAAATCCATTTGCTATTTCTAAGTTCATAAATGAGAAAGCAATGTGGGAACTGTTATTACATACAAGGCAGTATATTTTAAAATAAAATCATTTGTGTTATCTACCAAGGAGGATTACATTTCCAGGTGGAAATGTAAAGCAACAAAAACCTGTCTCTTGTTTCTCATATGACTATTGGGGAGGCTAGATATTTGGAAACACATGATGTTTCTGTTGCTTAGTTACCACTTTTTTGCTCTAACAGCAGCTCAACACACAGCAATAAAACAAGGCTGTTAATGCCAGGGCCAACAGTTAAAATACAGTACTAGACGTTAACACAGGTTTCTTCAACCTGAGCAAAGGGAGGCTTACAACTAGGCTAGGTTAAGTAGCACACAGCCTAGAACTACGACAGCACCTTTCTCTGCTCACACAGGCTCAAGATCTTCTCTGAGAGCAGTGCTGCTTTTTGGGCGTCCAGTCCTGCACTCTTTACAACAGAGTAAGTGGAAAATTGGCCTGAACAAAGTCAGACCTCAAGTCAGAGGTTTATTAAAGAGGACAAAAGGGTTACACATTTTATTTCTTATCTATCTTGTTGGATGCTGTAGCCCCCCACAGACTCTTAAACACACGCACACACACCAAATACCAAGAGACTATATTCTCAAGATAGCCTAAGTAAAGGCTTTGTCTTAAATCTGTCTTTGATGTCAATTTACTGTGACAAAGTAACACCTGACTCCAGTTGGAAATTAATGGGCTTATTATACAAATATAGCAATCCTCATACAGCATGACTGGTTGAGAGGAAGCAGAATGTAAGCTGCTTTTCAAAAGTCTTCTGTCCCTCTGCTTCCCCCTTCTCTAATTTTCCAGGCACCTGGCTTTCTTCTTTATTTTAAGACAACACCAGCAAATCTTCACTTACTTGCTCAGTATGTTATGTTCAGATCTGTGCTTATCTTGCTATTTCAAGCACAAAGCAGCTGGGATGCAATATACAGTCTAACTTTCAATCTGTAACCTGTTTAGTTCTATGTGGTAGTAGACAATTGGCACAATCCACCAGCCATTTTCCTGGACTACAGTGTTTCTGTGCAGCTATTCATTTCAGTGGGCATTCATGCAAGGTTCCATCCTGATGGCCTATGCTAATTGCCTATTTGCACTAACTGAACACAGGTAATATGTGCTTATTGGTTTTCAGATATTTAAATTGGAGCTCTAAGTTGATTTTAAAAGTCCTGGTTGATAAAATGTAGTTTTATAAATTAGATGTGCATACATTTATTTTGGACTATAACCATGGTTTAGAAAACTCACTGGTCAATATTGTCAGATGTAGCTATGAGGACAGATCTTTGTCATCATATCTATATTTTTTGCAAGACATGGTGTGAAAAGCAGTGGCAGTCTGCTTTTTCCACCATGCCTCACTGACAAGAAGAGGCTGGGCACATCAGCAGCAGAGCCCCACTCCACAGCACCTTGGAGCTCCTTCCACCAGTGTGGCTGTGTGGCTTCTAAACTGGGTTTGAGATGGCATTCGCAGTTGCTGAAATGGTGCCATGACCTTAAATGTGAACTGCAATATTTACAGTGCTGTGGAGCATGACTTCTGTAAATTGTATATGATTCTACTGCTGCCCTAAGAACTACTCCAGGTTTTTCTGGGCTAGCTAAATTACAGTTATGATTTATAACAACACCATAGAATCTCTGGCTGTGTAAGCTTCCTATTATAGTGGGGAGGCTGCTTTCTCAGTAAAGATGTACGAAAACAGGAGAGGTAAATGTGTTAGTGTATGTTTTAATGATGCATTAAAGTTTGTTAAGACAGCCAGCATGATGTAGTGGTTTAGGTATTGGATTAGGACCCTGGAGACAAGGGTTCATATCCCTGCTCAGCCATGGAAATCCCCTGGGTAACCTTGGACAATTCACACCCTCTCATCCTCAGAGGAAGGCAATGTCAAACTCCCTCTGAAGAAATCTTGCCAAGAAAATCCTGTAATAGGTTCGCCTTGAGGTTGGCACAAGTCGTAAATTACTTGAAGACACACAGCAAGAACAACCAAGTCTAGTTTATGACATAAATACCAAACAAGATGCCATCCATGTTTTTTGGATAATGCATACATATATTGCAACATGTGCCATCTTAAAAGAGGAATTATCCTTTTTGTTAAGAATGGAGACAGCATGCCATTAGGATGGTGCATGCCTTCTTCAGTTTTATATGGACTCCAGTCATTGGTACACTCGGCTCAATGATGTCTGTACTGACTAGCAGTGGCAATTGCTGGTTATTGACTTTAACAATTGAAGTACATTGACTGACTGGCAGTAATCCTCCAGGGTTTCAGGTAAGCCCCTCCAAAATCTATCTGGAGAGATCAAGACTGAAACAGGGATTTATTTTTTATTTTTGCAAATGAAGGATCTTCCACACAACTAAGGCTTCTCTTCCTGCAATATCACAAAGTGATTTTGGAACTGCTTTCCATTTCAAGTGTTGTCATACTGTAGGTTACTGCTGTATGAAAGACAAAATTGACATCCCCTTTGACATGCACAGGTATTTGGATCCTGACTGTAACCATGACAGAAAATTTAGCTTTGTTCTAGATGTATGACCATTCTTCCCCCCCCCCCCCTTTAATTTAGTATGTACAGCCCATCCTTTGGATTTAAAGCAATCAATACAGATATGCATAAACATGTCAAAGTGTATACAGTAGTTTACTTACCCCAAAAATGGTCAACAGCTGTCTGCTCCTGTATTGAAGACTCATCCAATATGGTTGACATGAGGGACCCATCACTTGTTTGGCTACTGAAACTACTGTGGCTGAAAATGGAAGAGCTGGGCACATTTTTTCTTGAGGTGTATCTTATAGATCCAGATTGTTTTGCCACACTTTTATGTTGTTTTGTAATTCTTGAAGAAAAACATAAGTCAGGGCATGTATACAAAATTCACCAACAATAAACATCCACACACATGGTTACTATGATGATTGGGGGGAAATGAAATAATTGAAAGGGAAGAACTAGGCAGAACTTCGTAAGTAAAATCGGTGCTATACCAACAAAAGGAAGCACTTTTCTTCACCGCTCTTCCAGCAAGATTAGAGTTACTGCCATACTGATACTGTCACAGCTTTTAAAGATTAATAACGTTGATTTTAATCAAATAAAGAAAAACGATATTTAGGCTTACCACACTGAAGGTAAAATGCAAAAGCCAGACAAAATAATGATTAGTTTCAAGCTACAAAGTCTTTTAATTTCAGGAATAGTCCTGAAATTTAATTTGTGCCCTGGTTACCAATGACCCACTCCCTGCTGAGTGTAACTGCTAGATATGAAAATAAAGTGGAGTGCCATGGGGACAATCTCCAAGATTTTTTAGTCTCTCCTTTAAAAAGGAAATACAGAGTACTGAACAAGTAGCTTGTATTAACACTTCACAGAGTGATAGTATACAAGAGATGCACAGGCTTCATATTCCTTAAAAGCTGTAAAGCACAAGGAAGTACAGCAAGTGCAACTTGTGACACCACAGTAGCCAATATAATCCCTTCTTCTATGTAACAATGTAAGTTTGTTGTTGTTTTGTGCTGACAAGTAGCTTCTGACTTATGGCAACCCTAGGGTGAACTTATCACAAGGTTTTCTTGGCAAGATTTGTACACAGGAGGTTTGCCTTTGCCTTCCTCTGAGGCTGAGGGAATGCGACTTGCCCAAGGCCTGGGTTTCAAGGCTGAGCGGGAAATCAAATCCTGGTTTCCAGCGTCATAGTCCAACACTCAAACCACTATGTCATGCTAGGCTCTTGCTCTAATGCCAGAGGTTTTTGCAAAGCTGAGTGTCACCTGAAATTTCAGGAGTGAACATACTAAAAATCTGAAAGTACTGGGGCTCTTTTTTTTTTTGCCTGAAAATGACCCAGTTGGATGCAGCATCTAAATTCTCTGGAAAATTTGTTTCAGGGAAATTAGCAGACCCACCATGCTTTTTAATGCTATATACAAACATAACCTGAAATAAGATGTGTAGTTTGAGCTTAACTGGATAAAATTAAATGGAACAGGGCTGATGGATACAAAGTAGTTGTCAAAAGAAATGCTTACTTGGGTGACTGGTCTACAAAAGCCTTCTTCCCAGCATAGGAGCTGTTGCTGCCTCCAGTGACATAGATGTTTTCATTTGAGGTGTCCTTGGTTGTGCTGCATGCTGTAGCAGATGAGCGCAAGCTGCGTCTTGACATTCTTGGAGAGTCAAACACTGGTTCCAATTTGTGTTCTGTCTCAAAATCCAGGGCAGTTGAGGAGTAACTTGAACTGTAACAAAAAGGCAGTGGGAAAAACAAACAAACCCATTTTGCATATATGTTAGATAGTAAACGAGAGTGTCCCCCAATATTTATCTCCCTTTGCCTTTGGAAAATATTTGGAAACTTCAACAGGTTCAAAAGGCTCACTGAGGCAGGTTAGAGGAAACATATATTTTCCCTGTTACAACATTTTTTGTGGCTATTATTCCATTTCAGGGCAGAATTCAAAGAGCTGGTTATGATCGATGAAGCCCTATATGGCTTGGGTCCAGATCATCCCCATATGTCCTTATGTGAACCTTCTCAAATGTTGAAGTCCTCAATTCCACTACCATCACAGACACATTTGGTACAGATGTGGGAGAGATCCTTCTCCGTGGCTTCCTCCAGATTCTTAGTCTGGAACATTCTGTAGTCTGTGATCTGCCCATTTAGAGACTGTATCCTCTCTTTGTATAAGGCCACCACTTTACTGAAATAACTGAAGCTATTCAGAATCCCATTATGTAGAGTAGGGGTGGGTAACGTCTTGCCCACCAGATATTGTTGGACTGCAAGCCCCATCAGCCCAAACCAGAATAGCTAAGGATGAGAAAAATTGGAAATTGCAATCCTGTAACATATGCACAGATTACCTGAAGTAAGGATCAAGATTGTGGCAAGGTAGAGTACATCCTTGTTTGAAATAGCTACACAGTTTTGAAATGAGCTTCCTGAACGTATATACAACAATGCATCTTTGTATTAATTTTTGGGAGGAAACAGGCAAGGGGTCTCACTATTTATGACACTCTTTAGAAGATGAACTATTGCAGTGAAAGCATTAATTTTAATCATTTTGCAGGATTGTGTACTATGCTAATTAATTCTTACTAATTTTTATTACTGCTATTGGACTTCTCTTTTATTGTTTTAATTTTAAATTATCTCTCAATGTTGCCTCAGAAGGCTACAGAAGATTGTTATAAATACTTTAAACAAATGAATCCAAATGTTTTAGAGAAGTAAGTTTAGAAGCTTTGTCAAACGGTTTTGTATTTTACTCCGACTGTGTGTGTCTGAAATTGGCTGGGAGCCCTAATGCGGGTTGTCCTACATGCTTTAGAAACATACTCCATGCATGTGTGGGAATTATCTGAACTACTTGCATTTTCCTATCTTCAAGTTGAAAAGGTAGGTTTGATAATAAACATGGCCATCCATTTACTAAAACCTAACTTTGTAGGCAGAATTGAGATGCAAAGCTTGACAGATATGAAAGAAGTACTCTTCACAAAATATCACGAGCTGGTTTGAAACATATCAAAGTTTATTCATGATATAAGGCAGTCAAAATCATATTAACAGCCAAAATCACATGTTATACGGGAGCTGTATTCTGGCTTTCTATGAACAAAACAATGTGTTTAGCTGTTGCAGGAAAGGAACAATAGGCATCATGTTGGACAAACCATGTGAAAGAAGTCTGTGGTATGTAGAGCTACTCCCATTTGAGAGCATATCTCCCAGAATATCCAAGAATTCTGGTTACTTTGCCATCTAAAGTGTCTGTTATTTCATTTGTGTTCAGCCTTCTCCAAAAATGTTTCCTGTCCCACTTCACTGGTTGTCACTTTCTGACATCAGGAAATGTTGTGATGATAATGTCATGTCTTAACAGACTGAAATATGTATTGTAGGGAGAGAAAAGACTCTGACATGGTCGCCAAACAAGTGCCCGCTGTAACATTCAGTTTAACATGTAGTTCAGACAATTCAGGAAAATTAAACTCACTCATGACAAAGTTTGTTGTTTTGCAGAAAACTGACAAATAACAATGAACAAAGATTATTTAAAAATAAAAAATAAAAAATCCAGAGCCAGCTTTTAAAAAACAAGCCAGTGCTATGAAAAGTAAGTGTTGTTTCCTGAAACAATAAAAGGAATCATTACATCCAACTGTCAGTGAATTGGCAAACACACTGAAGCCCAGTTCTAAGCAAGCATTATGTGATTGTTGGTGGAAAAACAAAGTAATAGAATTCTCTTTTAAGATTATTTCAACATTACTTGTTGTAATGTATCGTTGTTGTTCACCGCCTAGATTGGCTTGCCAGAGGGGCGGTATACAAATAAATCATATTATTATTATTTATTATTATTGTTAAACATGGTTAAATGGGAACATATGCAACTTTCATTCTAAAGTCAAGAATACAGGCAGGTTCAGTTTTAACAGAATATTAGGTTCAGTCTTCTATGTGATAAGTCATAACTCAGTGACAGAAGGACACAACTACTGTACATGCAAAAGGAACCAAGTCCATTTCCCAGCATCTCCAAGTAGGACTAGAAAGATTCCTTCTTGAAACGCTGGTGTTGTTATATACACAAAACTGGTGTGTCTCAGTATAAAGAAGCTCCCTGTTAATTCACCAGAACAACACTATTTTCCCATTTACATGAAACTAAAAACTTCAGAAACAATTTTGTATTTTTAATCAAATATATTAAAAAAGCATATCACTCATTAATTCCACAGTTTCAAAGACTGTGCTTTCCACTGTGTGAGCAAAGGAGGACAAAACTCAATTTAAGATTCAACCCAGCACAAGATCCCCTGTTTGTCTGGAAATAATTTGGAATTTGTTTTGAGTGGATGAGGAGTAATCAGCTGCTAAATGTACCCTTTTGTACACAAGCCTACACAGAGAAGGCAAAGCATCTGTATCTGGGTACTAGCAAGTCATCAGTTTATCATGTGAGTCCTCCCACCTGCTGTCTGAAATAGTACAGAGAAGACAAAGATTTACCACCTGCATGAGCACTAGGCACAAATTATACTGCATCCCAGATCAGATGAACCAGGGTTGCTTAAAGGTCCACCTTGTTAACACACATGGGAATATATTTGGGAAAGTTACTAGCCTACAAAAATATTTATTAGCCTGTTGGGGCTGGAAGCAAAGTAATGGAGAACTTCAACCCTCTTGCATCAATACACTGCAGTTCTATGAAAGGCACAAGGCGAGGGGTGATGGTTTTTCCCCATGGTGGATATTAAGGAGGGATGGAGTTCTGCATCCTTCTTCTGCCAACCAACTCGCTCACCTACAAGCAACTCCTTTTAAGTTATGGCTACCAGACTAGTACTTTTTAAATACTAGCCCACTGAGTACTCTGCAGACCATGCTTCCACCTCTTGATATAGACTGCAATGGTAAACACCATTCTGCAAAACAAGATGTCTCTCATATCACAAGCTATTACTGACATGTGCCATTATACAGCTGCTTATATTCTGCTCCTGCCAGTGATGACTACAGATACTTCATTGAAATGAAATGCCAGGCACTAAGGACAGCTGCCACTAGCCCCAATTTGTGTTCGTTTGGCAAACATGCCTATTTATTTAATAACTTATGACAGGGCTGATCACAAATGCAGATTGTTTATGGACACAACAGAGGTAAATCCCAATATTTCACTACTTGATGTCATACAAACATCTCAGGAAGAATCAGGGCTGGGGAGTAGCGGTGATTTTGGGATTACTCCTTGACCTACTCCGGAGTAAGATTATTTTTTCTTAATGTTACTCCTACTCCTACTTATGTAAAAACCTCTTACTCCTTTACTCCTACTCCCCAGCTCTGGTATATACAGTAATTAAATTAAGTAGTTTATCTCAAAATTAACTTTAATAGGCTTACAAATTCATATTACCAAAAACAAAAGATAAAAATTAAATTAGACAGTGCAATATAATAAAATTGTTTTTTGGTGTTTGCCAATATTGTACAATATAATAACAAGGAATAAAGAGTAATAAATATATTTTGTTACTCCTTATTCCTATTCCTACTCCTGTAAAAACCTCTTTCTCTTACTCTGACTCCCCAGCCCTGGGGAGAGTGGCTTGTTCTGAAGTTAATACTGCAAGATAAAATATCTTTCTGTCATACATTTCAGAGATGGGAATCAATCCATAAACCTTACCAACTCCACTTAACCCCACACATGCTATATGAAAGAAAGAAAGAAAGAAAGAAAGAAAGAAAGAAAGAAAGAAAGAAAAGCCTTCTTGCTTAGTTGTACAGGTGCCATCTCCAAATACTGGTCACTTTATTAAAGACAAGAGGAAAAAATCCTGGGATCTGATTCATTGTTGACTAAGGGTGCCACAGAAGACATTTTGAGAACAAGTACAACAGATTACACCTGTTTTACAAGCTCCACCATTTTCCCTGAGGATCATAATCTGTGAAGATAGACTCAGTGGTACTCAAGCTTGACCTCCCACTCTTTCCCACTTTTATGAGTCCTTGGCAATCTAGCGAACTCTTACAATATTGCTGTTTTCCTAACAATCTTCCTGCCTACATAACTACTGGAAAATCACAAAATGAGACAGCTGAAAAGGGGGAAATTATCAAGCCTACATACCATATCCCACTAGGGACAACTTCCACAATACACTCTTGTAAATATGCAATATGAAACATGAGTAGATGTGCCAGTGTACTTTTTGTTTTTAGGTCAACACATGTAATGTGGAAACTGTCGGAGGGACTGGTTTCTGACATATGTACCTTCAGCTGCTCCAAAATGTGGTGGCAGCACTATTGGCCACTCACAATTTCAGAGAACATAGAACTCATTACAGCAGGTTCACAGTACAAAATGCTGAATGTGTCCTATACATCTTGTGCTCAGGGAATTTGAAAGGTGGTATTCTAATATGTCAGGTTGACCTGGTACACTAAGGGCAATATGATAGTATACTTGTTTGTTAATCATTTTGTGAACCACCTTGCAACCTAATTCTGAGACAGTGGCAGGAAGTAAATCAGATAAATAGACAAATGAGTGGGATAGTAAGGAACACACAATGGCGCGCCTCCAGCCCCCCCCCCCCAAAGATCTGGGGGCCAGCGAACCAGCCCCTGGATCAAAAAGTCCGGGGACCCCTTCTCTTACCTTTCACCAGGAATGGTTCTCATTTTTATATGAGTTAAAGTGCAGAACTTACATTGACCTGTGGATAAGTCAGCTTAGGTTGTTCGGGGGGGCAAGATTTTGACTAAAATTTATAGACCTATGCATGAGTATATACAGCAAGTGTCAGTCTGTCACACCATTTTCCTGGACCTTCCTACAGAATTAATCTTTCTTGAATTATTAGAAGCTGCATTAGTAACTATGGAATCATCATTAGTACACTCAGAGGTCAATTCCACATTACATAAAAGGGTTATTACTGATGCTCAAGTTAAAAATGCACTTGGAAAGTAATGGCAGACTTATTCCATTGCCCTTGTTTAGCAAAAATAATGAACGTTCACCGTACAGCAAAAGAACAGAACCAGACTAATTATGTTACCTAATTCTACCCGCCACAGTTACTAACCAAAACAATGGTATCTAGGTGTGGCTCTGGAACTCTTTCCTGATAGTGAGACGGACAAACCCTGAGTCAAACCCAGTTGTTTTGGCTCATGACCCATGTTCAAAACCAAAAAACAAAACTGCTCCATTACACTCAGGAAAAGAAACACACGGAGCTCTGTCATCAACCTCAAGGTCCCCCCCCCCCCCGATTTAAAACATACCACAAACCCACAACACAGAAACCAGGTTTTATTGTACCACCAGTTCACTCTACAAGTAAAAAGGTTCTCACCTGAGTGCATAAGTATAGCCAGTGTTCTCTGGCACACACTGGGGAGGGGTATAGGTGTGAAGACGTGAAAAATCCATAGTCACCGTTTCAAATCATACTGTAGGAAGGTGAAAATACAGTAGTATAACAGTTTAAAAGGGAGCATAGGAAGAAGAGCTCTTGCTTGGTTCAGCCTGTATTTCAGAATACTGCAAATGATGCAGCGAGTGGAGGAGAAAAAGCCCACTAGTATCAGATGTAGTGTACATTTTGAATGCGACTGCCAGTGTTAGATACCCCTTATCAAAAAGTGCATGAGCCTGAACCCTTCCTCTTGTGGGGAGCTTTTCAGAAGGCTTGACCGCGCGCCACATTTGCTATTTGCCAGGTTCCAGGAAGCATTACCATAAAATATGCTCATAATTACACAGTGCAATCTATTCTGGTGCTATTTAACACAACATTTGGCACATACTATTATTAGACTGTACCGTGCTAAAAGACTTTGCAGTACCTGCAATAGTATCCCCCAGCTCCGTGCCTCCAGAAATTCAACCACACATTATATCGAATAATGCAAAGTCCTTTTGAAGGTGTTGTAGTCTCTACACCAATCCACACAGTTATGTCCACAAAAAAGTAAGGCAAATTGTTGTGCTTTGGGTCTTTTTACAGTTTCACTTTGTACCGCTGGATAGAAGGGAGGGAGAGAATCTGACTCAGCTTGTGTTTTTAAAGGGATGGATCCTTTTCTAAGACTGGTTCAACTAACTGCTGGAAGAGACCAAGGGCCCTTGTGTACACACCCCAGAGGCTAATCCAAAACACGGTTCCACATCTATGAATCACAAATCAAGAGCTCAATTTGCATTGCTGAGACTTGTTTCAGCCCCAAATTCTGAGAAAGTCAATTTGAAAGGTCGAGATTATCCGACTAGTTTTGTTCACCCAACAAGATTTTGGGCTTGTATTTTTCAGCCAGCAGTCTCAAATCGATTTGACAAGCTACTTTTAAAACTAAGAACTTGTAGCTTCAGATATGGTTTGGAATAGTAAAAAAAACCCCAGAAGGCACATCCATACCCTTTGGTCTACTGGAAGTAGCTCTTTGGATTCCAGGCTTAGTATAAAACCTATCTGTGTGACAAACTAAATAGAAATTAGCTGGAAAAAAATGAAATCAACTAAAATACTGCATTCTTTACACACAAATTAAAATTACAACATGCCAAGAATTGGGAAACACTCCAAGTAAGATAGAAATACAAGGGAAGGGTGTTTCAGAAGAACAATGCCACAAAAGCATTGAATTATATTAGCTGGGAAGACATGTTTTCTTAGAATTCCTAAGAAAAAGATATCTTCGGGTTAACAAGAATGCATTAAGTCTGTTTTAAAGATAATGAGGCACACCCTACTTCTGTGGTGCTGCAAGCATGCTAGATACATGCCAAGATTTCTATTCCAACTTCCTGTGTCATGCCAAAATGTATTTATTTATTTAGAGTATTTATATCCCGCTCTTTGGTCATAAGGGCTCTCTGAGCTGCTTGCAAATTGTTCATTTGACAGTCCCCTGCCCTCAGGCTTACAATCTAAATAAGACAAGATACACAAGGAAATGGGAATAGCAGTGGAAGAGGAGCGCTATACACCCAAAGCAGCCCCAGTGCTATCAGTTAATATACGGACTTAGGGCAATTTGTTCTGTAGTGAACAAAAAGGAAGAAGAGGGAAATTATCTAGCTTTTAAAAAGTTAAATTTATCGGAGCTAAATAAAACCCAATCCTCACTTAAATATAACAGAAAGACAATTTAGATAGCATCAAGTTTACCAAACAGTTTTGATTTGTTTTGCACCAACATGCCAAGCAGGGTACAAAATTAACTTTATTATTATTTTTTTTAAAAAAAAGAACATTTCCTTTAGTGCCATTGTTTACCCTCAACTGTATTTACTCCTTTTCAGAAGAGAGCAACTCATAGTCAAAAGGGTGTGGTTCCTACTTGCTGAGACAGTGCCAGCTTCAATAAAAAAATAAATATAAAAAACCAAGGTATATCATAAGCCTCAATGTAGTCTGAGTTAATCTTTATATCACCACAGCTCAGCTGTATGCCAATGCCAACTTTCCAAAAGTGACTAGAATGGAAAAAGATTCTTCAGCCTGGTAAATACACACAAAACACGTATCTATCCAAATCACCATATCCTTTTCGCCAGATTTAATTGACTGTACTTTGCCTCAAAGAGAACCAGGGTAGTTTGAACACTGGACTATGACTCCGGAGACCAGGGTTCAAATCCCTCCCTACTCAGCCATGAAAACCCACTGGGTGAGCTTGGACAAATCACACTTAAACCCCTCTCTCAACAAATCCTGCCATGAAAACCCCATGATAGGGTCGCTGTAAATTGGAGTGGACACAACAACAATGCCTCAAAACAGGGAACTAGAGTGGTACTATTACTTCATTTGATCTAGACACTATATTCCTATCGATGCAGGCTAGGATTGCATTGGCTTTTTTAGCTGCTTCATCACACTGTTGGCTCATGTTCAGCTTGTAGACTACTAAAACTTCTAGGTCCCTTTCACATGTACTGATCTCAAGCCAGGTGTCACCCATCTGTGCATGTTATTTTTTTTCTGCCCAAGATATATATAAAGTAAATAGTTTATAGAGAACTTGTTTCTAAAATGTTTCTGACTGTGTAGAGGAGGCCTGTGATCCTACCTACCATTTTGACTGAGCTTGCACAAACCTATGCTGTAAAATGAACAAAACTCTTAGAGGGAAACACACATTTCCTGGATATTTCTGAGCAAAGAAGTTGTGTTTGCTTGAACCAAGAGAAGTCCACGTATTTCACCAAGATATCCTTTCCCTATGTTGTCTTGAAGGGGAAACCAATACGGCTTCATTAGGCCACTGGCTTTTTATGGGATGTCACAACAATGCTAATTTAAAATGTAAAACAACAATCCTCCTGTTTTCCAGTGATATTGATGAAGACAAAATCAGATGTGTGAGAAAGCAACACAAAACCTATAGCCATCACCCTGTAAATGGTGGTCCAGTTCAGATGTCATGCTTACCAATCACCAAACTGATCCAGTAGTCAGGAGCTCATCTGTTTCTTTTTTCTTCACTTTCCTGGCTAACATAAACAATCCTTTCAAATTCTGATTGACTCCACATAACCACAGTCACTACTAACTTTGGTTCCTTTTTAAAGGAAAGTTGAAATCTAATTTAGGTTTCAACTACAGTGTGCCTTTGGTATTCACTATCGTTTGGTTCCAGAATCCCCTGTGGATACCAAAATCTATGGATGCTCAAATCCCATTAAATACAATGGCATAGTAAAATGGTGTCCCTTATATAAAATGGCAGAATCAAGGTTTGTTTTTTGGAATGTGTGTGTGTGTATGTATGCATATATATGCACAAACAGAAGCTGTGTAGTATATATATATATAATATTTTCAAACTGTGGATGGTTGAATCTATGGATAAATGATCTGTGGGTACAGAGTGCCAACTGTACTAGTTTTACAGCAAACTTGAGGTGAATAGTACCAATGGTTATGTTGGTTTAGATGGAATGAAGCTTGAAAAGAAAGGAACAGGAATGAGGGACAGGCATGTGGATTGGCGATTGGGTTGCAAATTGTCCCAACCAGGCCACTGTAGTCACACACATAAAACTGCAAAACTACGTATTCGACAAAAGCCAGCAATGTTGGGGTGGGGGGGGGAATCAGAAACCTGATTTTGTCTAGGGCTAAACACAGCTCAGAGGCACTGTTACTTAGCAAACAACATTGCCATCAACAAATCTAATTTAGACCTGGATGCTCAACAGCTGTCGTCACCCTCTTGTAACCCATATATGAAATGTCAGACTACCAGGGAAGGATTTTAATAGGCACAAACAGAAGCTGTGTAGTGGGCTGTTACTGAACTGGGTACATATCTATTATTTGCATACACCCCCGACCCATCCCCGAGGCAGAGATGAGCATCTTAACCATTAAGATTCTTTCCCCACACTTCCAAGCTTCCAAGTGCAGAAAACTTAAATATTTCACTTTTATTTTGAATTATTCTGTCCCCATTACATTTTCAGAAACAATGACCACCAAGGTTGCTGGAAATTCCCACCAACTGCTATTATAACCTTCATCTTTCTGTCATGAAAAAGGCAAGCACACATTCTAAAAATTTCTTTTGTGGCATACTGATGCTTAAAGCTGAGGAAATAGCCCCTTTCTTAAGTGGGGAGTCATCGGAGGGGAGGATAAATCAACCCTGAACCTAGAGGCCTGAGAAGAAGACACAAGGGAACACATCTGACAGACATGGTGAATTTAAGATCTTGCAAACATGGTTTAAAGTTTAGAAACAGTATCAGCAAATCCACTGATTCTTATGGAAGGCCATATTAATGTTGTTATAAAGGATGGATAGGTGCATAACACAAACGTGTCTGTTACAAAAGAAAGTTATTTTCTTAACGATAAGGCCACTACTTCCAAGCCTTCCTGGCAAAAATATAAGCATGATTAAGAATACAATTTTGTAGGTAACCCCTTAAGAAGGGACAGTTCTCAGAAGCTCAAAAGTTTAGCCTGTGAGAAGTAAAGGTCCTGGAATGAGATACCTATAGACAATAAAGGACAGATGAGGGACTTTTTTCTTACAATACAGGATGCTGAACTGTTAACCAGACTTTCTTGAAGAAAGCTATCTAGAACTGATGCAGAAATAGAATGAAGTCTTTTAAAATCCACTGGGTGACCTTGGGCAAGTTAGAATCTGAGGATGGGAATGACAACCCCCCTTTGAAGAAACTTGTCAAGAAAACCCTGTCACAGGTTTGCCATAAGTCGGAAACAAATTGAAAGCACACAACAACAATAAACAGCCGAGAAGCAAAAGATCTATAAAAGGTGAGGATTCAAAGACATAGCCGTGTTAGTCTGGAAACCCTAGAAAGTTGCTGCCAGTCAGAGTTGACTATACTAGCCTTGATAGGCAAACAGTCTGATTCAGTATAAAGCCACCTCCTACGTCCCTATACCCTATACACTCCAGGGTTTTATTAATACTATTTCCAAATCAATGGGAGGTACTGGAACCTTCTTTGGAAGCTTGACACATAACTCATCCGAGTACCTGTTGTTTTTAAGGTAGAAGATGCTATGGAAGGCTTATGAGAGGTATGCTATGTTCATAAACCTCATAATCTCCAAGTCATTGTTGAACCGTTTGTAATTCAACCCTAATTCTAATTCAATCCATCCTGTGTTGCATTAGCCTCAATTCTCAGGTAGGTTCCAGCTGAAGGGAGTGTACCACAGAATCTTGTCCAGTTGGCAGAGTCTATACATAAAAACACAGCCATGATGTTGGACTAGGTATGCAATAGATACCACACCGTGTGACAGAAGAGTCATGCTATAGAAGTTAAGCAAGCCAACACTGATCACATTTATGGATGCTATGAGACCTCACAGGTATAACATCTCTGATAGCGTCTGCAGGGTTTGTTTCAAATAGTCAAGTATTAGGTGTAGATTAGCTCTATAAATCCCATTCTTTTAGGAGTACAAAAACAAACAAACATGGGAAACAAATCAGGCAACTTTGTGGGTGCAGACTAGTTAATAACCTCTATAAAAACACATATTCGCATTCTTGGGATAAAAGGTACAACCTCCTCCTTCTCCTGGTCTCTATTAAGACAAGAGTAAGAATTGCTCAAGAAGTTTATTTCTACAAAATTGGTTCAGCAAAGAGGTCTTGGTCTACTTGAAGGCAGAAAATTAATATAGGAAGTGTATCATACTCAGAAAGGGCATCAAGCTTGATGGCTCTGCTTTCAATTGGAGGCTGGATTGGTGCCTGCTCTCTTGTTTTGTTAAATGCATATCTCCAATGTCAATTGAGAAAACAACAACAACAACAACAAAACAACAAAACCCTAAATAAAATTGCTATAAAATCCCATATTATTCTATACAGGGGTAGGCAACCTTTCCCCTTTAAGTGCCGAGGGACTTCAACTCCCAGAAGCCTCAGCCATGTTGGCCAATAGTTCCTGGGATTCTGGGAGCTGAAGTCTTTGAGCCCTTAAAGGGGAAAGGTTGCCTACCCCTGCTATAAAACAACAGTGCTGTTCTCAATTCCAATTCTTATTCACTGAAGATATGAAGGGGAGAGCATTAAGTGTTAAAGGCACGGTATGCATGTAGTCTTAGAGATGTGTGTGCAGGATGCCCAGCCTCACAAACAACTGGATGCAGGCAGAGCCCCTTTCACACTTTCCACAGAGGCCTGCGTGAAAAGTTGGTGCAATCTTGCTCTTTTATTTATTCATTTAGCAGTACTGAAGTTGAGAATAGGATTACAGCACAAGTTTCAGTCAAGGAATGGCACTATCATTTATACAAATAAAAATGATCACAAAAAAACCCTGAAAAATAATTCTGGTTCATGCATCCCATGAACTAAGTATGTGCTAAATATTAAAGACATCACAGATTTCTGTGTCCCCAACAAACAATCTACATTAATCAGGACTGAACTTTTGCTTTTGTTTGTATGTGTGTGAGAGAGAGAGGGGGGGGGGGGCTGTATCAGTTTCAAAATTAGCAACACCTAAAATTGGGTAATTTCTTTTTTCTTCTATCAATTACCCACCTATCTAGGTGGCAGGCAAGATGGCCAGTTAACAAGTACCCAGATGCCCTGTTTAAAACACAAAAGTGGTACAAAGCTGCTGATGAAATCTAAACACTACATTTCAAAGTTCCTACGGTGTAACTCTCACAAATTCAGAACCATGGACATCCTTTTAGTTTCATCCCTAAGTTAAAAGTTGTGATAAAGCATACAAAACGATTTATCTGCAAACATAACAACAACAACAACAAAAATCAAGTTTACTTTCACTTCTGACAGTGCAAAAGCATTGACAAATGTTCACAGATAGTATTTGTTTTTGAATGACAGTTCTACACGACGCAGGGACAAGCTAGTGAGAGCTATGTAGAAAGGAGTAACAGGCAAAATGAGCATTTACAAGCACTGTAAAAATGGAAAAGGAGAGTATCCCTGATAAAACAGATTTTAAAAATGTCTACGGCTAGGGTTTAAAAATTGATACCTGCTGCTTTAAAAACTTTCATATTGATGTGGTTACTTTTAAGCTACGATATAGAAAATACGTAAACTTTCCTTCCAAACAATCCAAGTTGTGTATACTCCTTTTATTGGAACACATTAAAAATAGTTACCTCAAGAAGTAAGAAGCAGACTACAAGGAGAAAAAAACTTTGGTGCTACTTCAAAAGACTACATGCCAACTTGCTGAATTTTTGAGTCACTAAATTCATCACTCCCCAAAATGTATGATTTTGATTCTCTTACAGGTAATATCTAACATTGTGCAGTCTCTCACACATCCCACTCCATGTTACCGATTTAAAACAGGCTGAAAAAGCAAAGAGCTTCAAGCAAATACCAAAAATTAGCACAAAACGTAGTGCATAAAAGCAGCACAATAATCCAGAACCCAGTAACAACCACATGTAAAAATCAGATGTTTTGACAGGAAGATTTTACTATCTGTTGTATTCAGCACTCATATTACTGTTGCATTACTTAAACTATGGCTACCAAAAGAGAAAACATATGACAGCATTTTAAATGTTTCTCAGTTTATTCTGAATTTCAGAGGAATAATCCTAATATGATTCCATTAATAGGAACTGGAGTTAGCAAAAGGAAAAACGTATGACAGCATTTTAAACGTTTCTCAGTTTATTCTGAATTTCAGAGGAATAATCCTAATATGATTCCATTAATAGGAACTGGAGTTACCAAAAGAGAAAACATATGACAGCATTTTAAATGTTTCTCAGTTTATTCTGAATTCAAAGGAACAATTATAGTATGATCCCATACTGGAGTTTGTAAACATGCCAGGTATCTAAGATAAAATGTCTCTTTTGCTTTAACAGCTAGAAACCTTGCAAAAGGACAGTGATTTAAAATAAAATAAAATAAAATAATCCAGCCCAAATTGTTCTGCATGTGAATCCTACCAGGGTCCACCTTTAACTGAAAGAAAATGACTAACCCAGGCTCACTAAAATGAGTCAAAACAGTTAACTTCTCCCTTCGTCGCAGCTAGTAAAAACAAACTCAAGTTGCTCAGGGGAGTTGTGAAATCTATCTGACCTATACACAACTGACCAGAAAAAGCAGAGGTACACCTTCAAACCTGGATTTTCCATCAACCTGCCGCATCCTTCATCCCCCATAAGGGATCATTCTTCAGTCCAACATGGCCTTCCAGATCTGAGCAATCCTCCACCCAACAAATACAAGAGAAGTTTCAGAGTTGACAGCACATTATTTTCTATATTCCACACTGCAGAATCCCAAAATGGCTTCCCAGCCTCAACAAAGCCTGAAGGATCAGACCAAACTAATCCAGCCTCTTAAAGCTCCCATTGTCAGTCAGGGGCAGACTTTGAATTTATTGGACTAAAAGCTCCTTTAGCCAGCCCACAATTTTTAACCCCTTGGTCTCCTCCAAGCAAAAGGGTAAAAAAACCACAAAAACCTCCTTCCAGCATTTTATTTATAGTTACACGTTTCCATGGGGCTTTCTCACCTTTTTATAAAAAGCAACTACAAGCTACAGCTCTGTGCAGCAGATCCATTGCATGCATTTGCTGCAAGGTTTGCTCTTTACAACAAACAGCAAACCTTGTTTCTATTTGTTTTTTTTTTTTTAAAAATTAAATTATAATTTTTAAAAATTATATATTCACATAAAATACATTTAAACATTAACATACAAACCATAAAACCCCTGTTCGCTCAATTTACACATCCATACGCAAACAGCTACGAACGCCTCCAGCTATCTATTAACAAAAAATGAAAAAGCTCTTTGACATTTTCATTGTGCTTCTGTTCTGACTAGTTGAATCATTTTTCTCCTAATAATAATAATAATAATAATAATAGCAACAACAATATGATTTATTTCCAGTCCGCCTATTTCCAAAGGGAATCAAGGCGGGTTACAAGCATAAAAAGAAAAGAATACAGTAAGAAAACAATAATATAGAAGTTGCATAAAAAGCAATCTCCTTCCCAACCCCCAAGTCCCAACATTAACCAAAAGTTAAAATAGAGAGTAAAATCAATTACAAAATGATCCCAATAAATCGGCTAAAATATTAATATGTTTTACCAAAATACATTACTTATACTAAGCTCTATCTACTCCTTTTTGATTGCTTTTGCTTCTTACATTATTTTATCTTTCCCCCGATTTAATTATTTACTCTGCAGAGTTACGTTTCTATTTGTTTTTTTAAAGCTGTGGTTGGGAAAGGAATAAACTAATATCTTTTTTTTTCTTTTTAAATGTAATCTCCTGCTCTGGAGATGTATGAACTACAGCTCCTGCTTCCATTAAACCTAATACTGATGCCCTATATAACAACACCAAAGTAGAAAGGGGCCTAAATGCCCTAGAGCCGTGGTTCTCAACCTTTAGTCCTCCATTTATATAGGACTTGAGGTCCCCTAGCTAACTTAGCCAACAGTCAGGAATTATGGGATCTGAAGTCCAAAACATCTGGAGGACCAAATGTTGGGAACCACTGCCCTAGAGGCATTAGATCTAGTCTGATCTTGGAAGCTAAACAGGATCAGCCTTGGTTAGTACTTGGATGGGAGACTGCCAACAAACACCAGTTACTATAGGCTATATAATTCAGAGGAAGAAACTGGGAAAACCATCTCTGAGTACTCCTTCCCTATGAAAACCCGATGCGGTCACCAGATGTGGACAGGCAACTTCAAAAAGCGAGCACACACAAAAAAGGCAGAAGTCACTTTCCTACTATTTTTACTATTCAGATAAGGAAAGAACTCTTGTATTTGTGAATTATTTACACAACTCTTTTGGACACGAGCCTATACAAATCAAAATTTGAATGTGAGAAGCATTTCCCCCAATTCTTTGGAACACCTTAAATGTATAAAACTTTTCCTGTTACAACAAGTGAGGGTTATTTTTGGAATAGTAAGATAGGTCTTTCATCTGATCCAGGAAGGCAATATTCTGATCAGATATCAGATATATTATCATATACTTATTAGAACAGGCCATCAATAAGGGAAAGCATTTACATTTTTTAAAAGGCCAAGATCTAACTGCCTGCTACTCAAACATACAATATTTTGGATGGGAGGGAATAATATATTCTTTTCTTTTTCGGAAATGCCAGGGAAGCAGTGTTAAGTCATTTCTTGCAGACGCACTACTATTACACTCTTATTTATTTATTTATTTATTTATCCTCTCAAAGAAACATGGACACAGATGTACTTTTTCAATAATATTTCAGAAAGTGCAGTGTGACATCTGCACGGATTTGGGTTCAAATCCCTCCTCCAAAGGATTATCTGCAAAGATGTGGGTTCAAATCCCTCCTCAGTTATGAATCCCACTAGGCAATAATGGATTGCTCACAATAGCTACTATGGGCCCGAGTAGACAGAGGTGAAAAGCCGGCCGACAGCGGTGTTTCCCAATTTGCAGGAACGCACTCACTGCACCACCAGCTCCCATAATGGATTGACAACTGATGCACACTCTGCACTGCTCCCTCCCTCTGCAAGGATGGGCCTGCCAAAATGGAGCATTCATGACTACAAACCACACCATTTTTTTCCCCTCTTTTCCACTGCAAAAACATGTACAGGATCGCATGGATACTCCGTCAGCAGCTGCCAATCACTTCCCTCAACCTGCGCAACCACTAGCTCATTGGACGTCCTGCACAACCATTTGAACAATCACACAATCAATCGACTGCATTGGTGAGCCCAGTGACACATTGGCACATGGCGCCCCCCCCCCATACATACCCCATTCTCTCCCTTCTCCTCCTGGCCCATGTTGGACCAGCCAGTTTGCTACTGTACAGTGAGCCCTTGGTATCAGCTGGGGTTTGATTACAGGACCCTCTTTAGATACCAAAATCCGTGGATACTCAAGTCCTATTAAATGCAGTGGCATAGACCAGTGGTCCCCAACCTTTTTATTACCGTGGACCGGTCAACGTTTGATAATTTTTCCGCGGCCCACTGGGGGGGTTTGCGGCGTCGCATTGATTATTAAATCAAAACAAGCAGTAGCAGGGTGGCCCGGTACCATTTGTTCTGCGAACCGGTACCGGCCCGCGGACCGGGGGTTGGGGACCACTGGCATAGACAAATGGTGTCCCCGCTATAAAATGGCAAAATCAAGGTTTCCTATTTGGAATTTATATACTTTTGAATACAGTATTTTTCAAGACATGGATGCTTGAATCCATGGATAAAGACTCAATGGATAGAGAGAACTGACTGTATTTATTAAATCCACTGCACTGTTGCTGACCTGATGTGTTTGTTGTCATTTCATAAAGGAGCCCTGATGACACAGTGGTTATATACCTGTACTGCAAGCCACAAGGTTGTGAGTTCAATCCCAGGGGCTCCAAGGTCCACTCAGCCTTGCATCCTTCCATAGGTCGCTAAAATCAGTACCCAGCTTGTTGGGGGCAATAAGCTTACGGATTGTAAACCGCTTAGGGAGTGCTTAAGTACACTGATAAGTGGTATAGAAATATATTTGCTATTGCAATTGCTATTTCGCTTAACAGTGTATGTGATGGGTCAGTGGCGCAGCTGATCACTTGTGTAATCAATTTGTGGGTGTTTAAAAAAATTATGGACAGCAATGGCACCAGTGACTCACCAACCCCTTTCCCCATCTTCACTCCAGCGTGCAGTCTGCAAGTCGGTGCATTAGTTTGCACTTGAATCAGAGCAAACTGGGATGCTTTTTGCTCCGGTGTTAAGCCCCGGAGTGTGGCTTGGGTCTGTTTTCCTCCTGTTTCAGCCACACGTGTTGTACAGATAAGGTAGAGTTTGAAACAAGGTGGGAACACTTCTTTTAGCCCATGTGGGTAGCCTCTATGTCACAAAATCTGTCTTATAGAGTTATTGTAACAATATACCAACATATGTAGTCTGGAGGTCCATTAGAAAAGGTAAGATACTGGTATAAAACATATGGGTGAGGATAACTGATCTGCCTGCTTTCACTTGGTCACACTTTATTAATGCCATGGTGTCACAGTCAAATAGCCCCACACAATTTTGTTCTGTTGTTCCTGTGACATCTTGTGTTTTGGGAGTAAGGAAGTTGTATTGTAGGCCCTTGGTATCCACTGGGGTTTGGTTCTAGGATTCCCCAGGGATACCAAAATCCATGGATGCTCAAGTCCCATTAAATACAGTGGCAGTGTAAAATGGTGTCCCTTACATAAAACAGCAAAATCAAGGATTGCTTTTTAAAATGTATATATTTTTAAATATTTCCAAGTGCTTGAATCCGTTTATACAGAGGGCCAAGTGTATATGAAATTTCTTTCAGCTCATACCTAAAGGGAAGTAAAACCCTGAAATGTGGTGTGCAACTGATGAACTAAAGGGTTGTTTTCTTTTCACAATTTCTAATTTTTTTTTTTATGCAGCATCAGACCTTTATATTTTTATTATCTTTCCCCTTCTTCTCAGATCAGATTTGGGAATAATCTGCAATCCCCTCCTCCACATTAATCAAGAACAAATCCTCCTTCCTTCCTCCTGGTCACTACTCCAACTGAAATCTTAAAAGGGGATAAGACATGCAAGAGAAGATTCACAAGAGGATTCACAAGCTAATATTATGTGGCTCAATCCTTATTCAGGAATTGCTGTCATAAGGTGTGACAAATCTGAACTGATTCACAAAGTCTTGCCAAATGGATGTACAAGCCATGAGAATTAAGACAATACATTTCTCCCTTCGCTTATATTTTTTAATTAATTTGTGGTAAAGTCAGAATTCACTCTCTCACATGCCTTTTCTCTTCCCCCCATTCTGTTAATGATTAACAGAATTATCAACAGGTGATACTGGTTGCTATCGAGTCCACATCAAACATTATAATAGTCTTAAATTCAAACCACTTGGTATAAATGCAAATAGGGCTTAATGTGCAATATGCATATAGCATAATAACTGCATACATCTAGGTATTCTGCTGGATATGTATGCATCCTTGAGCAACCACAGCTTCCTCATTTGTCTGTATATAGCAGAGCATGTGTAGTACCGGTAGTTTGAGTGTTGGACAGCGACTTTGGAGATCAGGGTTTGAATCCCTGCTCGGCCATGAAACCCACTGGGTGACCTTGGGCACGACTCACTCTCTCAGCCTCAGGGGAAGGCAATGACAAACCTCCTCTGATCAAATCTTTGTCAAGAAATTCCCATGATTTTAGGGTCGCTATAAATCGGAAATGACTTGAAGGCACATAACAACAACAACAGCAGCAACAACAACATGTGTTTGTTGAGAGAGAAATGAGTGTGCCACCTCTGAGTACTGTCAAATTAATTTTTGAACACATTTACACATTTTCTCCATATATTCTATTATGTGATGCTGCAAACTGGCTGCTTATAAGACAAGTAGCCCACAAAACAATATATATGTGTGTATACTTGGTGACCTACTATATATATGTTGCCTATGTGAAAATGCTTTCAATATAAAAAAAATCTTAATAATTAATTCCTTAGAATCCATGTCAAAAGAAAGTTAACGCTGATATCCTTGGCTGCAACTAATGATCACAGATAAAACCAAGAAACAGGACAGTAAACAGGTCAGCCTCTTCTTGCTGACTAATGGAACTTCTCACCTCTAATTCCATTAACTGGACATTAAGAACCTGTCTAAGTTCTGCTTGTTTCTACATTCACGTCAAAGCCTTATTTTCCATTCCTTGATGCCATGCTGGCATCAGCATGTTCCAGGCTGTGCTGCCAATAGCTTCCCCTTCTTAGCCTAGACTGCAATATCACAATGTGCATAACTATACTTCAGAATCATGTAAGCATACTAAATACAACACACACTATTCACAAGACAAACATTACCCCCCCTCAAAAAAAAAATCCCAAACCCTACAGTAAATCAGTGGTCCTCCTGGTGCAAAGCCCAAGAATATTTCATCCTCAAAACTTTCTTACATATTTCTCATGTGTTTCCTGGCATGTATGCAACCTGTCGTCAAACTGTCCTTTACTAACAAAAGCGATCACCAGCATCCAGCAAGATGCCAGCCCAACACAGCTGCATCAACACCGTTACCAAAAGGGCATATTTTATTTTGAAAATCCCTCGGCCTCGATACAGCACACTTTTTATTTGTTTGTCTGCCAGCTGTCTGTTTCAAACCCCTAGACCACTCTGGAGCAAAGCACCACAAACAGGGAGGGCACAGAGACGCCAAAGTTACTCTTTTGTGAACGGGATATTTAACTGCCAAGGAGACAGAAGGCACCAGCTGCTGCTCAAATCAGAGCCCCATTAAAATCCTGTGAGCCTGGATTATCCTTACAGGACTAATTGTGTCACATTCTCCATGTGATGGGGTGTGTCTGGATAGAACAAATTTCTTTTTCTTGCTTTCTGGACTTTCTGTCCTTTGATTATATTTTGTGGAAATGGTTGCTACATGTTTACAAAGAATCCAGCCATTTTTTTAAACTATAAAGTCTCACCATTAAAATCCAATTCTTACTGAATGATTACATCTCCCCATAACTGATTGCTGTTTACATATCTAACTGGAGTTATTAAATGAATATGTAATACTTTACAGAATTAGAACACCTTTTTCATTTAAACTCTCATATTTATTCACTGCACACAATCATTCTTCATCCCAAGGTGTGAAGGCATGTAAAAGTTTGCTAGCTACTCTATCTCACTCCCCAGTTTTTAAAAAGCTTTGAGAAAAGCACTTCATACTCCTTTTGGAAGGCTCAGATTTTGGTGAATCTCCAGGGAAGATCATTCTGGAACTGAAGGGCAACCAAGAATACTTTTTTGGTGCAGCTTTGCAGGCCTTATGACGCCCTTAAAGGTAATGGTTGAGTACATGATTGCAAATGGTTATAGGAAGCTTTCTCAACACTGATCCACCTAGCATTTTCTACACACTCACTAACACCAACCAGCTCCTGACATTTCAAACAGAAGCCTTTCCTAGTCTTACCCAGAGATGCTTTGCGCATGCAAATCATGTGCTCTTCCACTGAACTACAGCCTTTGCTCAACCGTTAGCATGCAAAACATGTGCACTACTACTGAGCTACAATCTTTTATACATACTTGGTATCTTGGATGGAATATTACATTACATGAGTTCCTTTCTCACTGGAAAGCAGGTAAGCATAAACAAAAGCTTAAAATATCCCTGGCCCCCATGTGCCATGCGGAGACAACCCAGACATTATTAAACTTTTGTGCAAAAAGGGTTTGTTTGAGAAAGCTGCATATATCTTTACATCTGTGACATTTACACACAGGAATATTTAGCTATATAAAGTGGTTAAATTACAGTTGTTAGCACAAACAATGACACAGATACACATGCACAGGGATGGAGGAGATATCTCCATACATCCTTCCCTTCAAATTGTTGTTGTTGTCATGTGCCTTCAAGTCATTTCTGACTTATGGCAACCCTAAGGCGGACCTATCATGGGATTTCCTTGGCAAGAGTTAGAATCTTAGAATCATAGAGTTGGAAGAGACCACAAGGGCCATCCAGTCCAACCCCCTGCCATGCAGGAACTCCCAATCAAACCATACCTGACAGATGGCCATCCAGCCTCTGCTTAAAGACCTCCAAGGAAGGAGACTCCACCACACTCCGAGGAAGGAGTGTGTTCCACTGTGGAACAGGAACTTCCTGACAGTAAGGTTGCGAGTTCAATACCAGCCAGGGCTGAGGCTCGACTCAGGCCTGCATCCTTCCGAGGTCGCTAAAATGAGTAACCAGCTGTTGGGGGGCAATCAGCTCACAGTTGTAAACCGCTTAGACATCCCATGTGCGATATGAAGCGGTATATAAATGAAGCTGCTTTGCTTTGCTTTGCTTTAAGCAGAAGCTTAAAGACCTCCAGTTGTCCAGAGGAGGTTTGCCATTGCCTTCCCCTGAGGCTTAGAGCATGTGACTTACCCAAGGTCACCCAGTGGGTTTCATGGGTGAGAAGGAAACTGAACTCTGGTCTCCAGAGTCTTGGTCCAACATTCAAATCACTATGCTACGCTGGCCCTCAGAAGTATTTCATAAACAGGAAAACTGAAATGCTCAAAAAGTTCCTCCCAATAAGCTCTGCTTAGATGAATGGATACAATAGAAGAGAGCTGCTATACTCTTAAAATTCAAAGATAAAGCCATATGTTAAGTCTATAGAATCCGTTTGTAGAGAGATCTTGTAGCACCTGTGAGACAAACTGAAAGAAAGAAGTTGGCAGTATGAAGTTACTTAAACTAAAGTCTACTTCCTCAGATGGGACAGTGGGGCCACATGCATCTGAGGAAGTAGACTTAAGTCTACGAAACCTCATGCTGCCAACTTCTTTCTTTCAGTTAGTCTCAAAGGTGCTACAAGATCTCTCTACATGCTATACTGTTAGTAACTGTTTTTAAATAATAATAACTTCACAAGGTCAAACTTTTCTTGTGCCAGCAGCCTGTACCATGCAGCCTATACTTCCCCTGCCAAAAACACTCACTTCTACAAAACTATGAAAGGCGCAGAACCTCTGTCATCAGTATATAGTAACCCACCTATTTCATTTCTCCGTCCCTTTGAAGACCAAATTCCACGAATGGCTGATCTTGTCAACTGAATGCTTTGAGAAGGTTCATCTTTGGAATCAGATGGGAAAAACCACCTCTTGTGCGACACAGCCAAGATGATCATATTCCATTACGCCTCATTGTAATTAACACAGCCATATTTATTTAGTGCCTCAGATGCTATTTGTGAGAACAAGCCCACGATGTGTGGAGCATGAATAGTCTCTTAGTGTGAAACAATCTGAAATGTGCCCAAGAATGTGCATGAATAGGAACACTTCTCTCAGGGAGATTCCACAAACAGTCTGGCTCATAATGGCCCTTGTTGATATGCGCCTTCCATTCAACTCTGACTCAAGTAATTCTGTAACTGGGTTTTCTTGGCAAAGAATTATTCAGAGGTTTGTCACTGTCCACCCAACGGGTGCCCATGAATTGAAACCCGGTTTTCCAGAATGCTAGTCTAATACTCAAACCACTACATCGCACTGGTTCTTGCTCTAGCACAGGGGCAGGCAACCTTTCCCCTTTAAGGGCCGAGGGACTTCAGCTCCCAGAAGCCTCAGCCATGTTGGCCAATAGTCCCATGTTGGCCAATAGCTCCTGGGATTCTGGGAGTTGAAGTCCCTCGGCCCTTAAAGGGGAAAGGTTGCCTACCCCTGCTGTATTCATGTATGTCTAGAAACCTTAGTCATAAAATTGATCCAAAAAACCTGGGCTGACTTATCCATGGGGTCAATGTAAATACTGTATTTTAACTCTTATCAAAAAAGGAATCATGCCCTGGTGAAAGGTGAGAGCTTAATCTCTTCTCGGAGCACCTAAAACAGGGGTAGGCAACCTTTCCCCTTTAAGGGCCGAGGGACTTCAGCTCCCAGAAGCCTCAGCCATGTTGGCCAATAGCTCCTGTGATTCTGGGAGTTGAAGTCCCTCGGCCCTTAAAGGGGAAAGGTTGCCTACCCCTGCTGTATATACTCATGTATGTCTAGAAACCTTAGTCATAAAATTGATCCAAAAAACCTGGGCTGACTTATCCATGGGGTCAGTGTAAATACTGTATTTTAACTCTTATCAAAAAAGGAATCATGCCCTGGTGAAAGGTGAGAGCTTAATCTCTTCTCGGAGCACCTAAAAGAAGCATCATCCCCATCTACTATCACATCCATCTAGCCTTTAGGGCAGGGGTAGGCAACCTTTCCCCTTTAAGGGCCGAGGGACTTCATTTCCCAGAAGCCTCAGCCATGTTGGCCAATAGTCCCATGTTGGCCAATAGCTCCTGGGATTCTGGGAGCTGAAGTCCCTCGGCCCTTAAAGGGGAAAGGTTGCCTACCCCTGCTTTAGGGTGAGCACAAACAGTTATGCCTGTCAACATTTTTAAAGATCTTTAACATCATTATCCTTTGCTTCATCTTCTACATCCTTTGTTACATGCTGCCAAGTTTTACCCTCGATTTATATATGGGTCATATCAAAATCCATAATTTTGGCCCCAAAACCTGCCCTCGACTTATCCATGAGGTGACTTATAGGGCCTTTGCTGACTGCCAGAAATAGTGCAAATTGAGTCCACTTTAACTCCCCTGGCTCAGTGCTAGGGAATCATGGGAATTGTATTTTTTTCTGGGACATTGAGCCTTCTCTGTCAGAGAGCTCTGGTGCCACAATAAACTACAGTTCCCATGATTCCCTAGCACTGAGCCAGGGCAGTTAAAGTGGACTCAATTTGCACTATTTCTGGCAGTCTGCAAAGACCCATAGTGACCCATAAGTAAGTCGACCTGGGGTTTTGGGGTCAATTTTTGGGCATAAATTTGTAGACTTATCAGGTAAACAGGAACCATTATCTCTCCTGGAAGCAAACAGCTATGCCTTCTGGAATTTTTTAAAGCTCTTTGGCATCGGGTTTGACTCCACTTTATCTGCCATGGCTCCATGCAATGGAATTCTGGGACTTGTAGTTTGTTGTGGCACCAGAAAGAGCCATGGCAGTTAAAGTGGTGCCACAACATGCCAAAGGTGCCACAACAAACTATTATTTCTAAGAGTACCACTGCAGCCTCTGGAAACCGGGGTTTCAAATCCCGGTTCGGCCATGAACCCCCTCCGGGTGACCTTGGGCAAGTCACACTCTCTCAGCCTCAGAAGATGGCAATGGCAAACCTCCTCTAAAGAAACGTACCAAGAAAACCCCATGATGTTGCTGCATCCGCACTGCAGAAATAATCCAGTTTTGACCCAGGATGCACAGATGTCCTAACCACAAAGGAGGACAAGGCCCCGCAAAATGTAGGGCAGTTCAAGCAAAATGTGGGTCAGAATGATGGATTAAGAAAGAATTTTGGACTTCAGCTCCCAGAATTCTTGACTGCTGGTCAAGGTGACTGGGGCTTCTGGGACCTGAAGTCCAAAATTATCTGGAGGACCAATGTTTGGGAATCACTGATGTAGGACATAGCCAAATAAAAAGCTAAAAGCATAGAAATGTAAATAGATACTTCTTAGTCATGCTCAAAATGGAGGGCAATTTGACATTCGTCCTGGAAATGTTGAAAGGTAGGACAGGTCCTGGAAAAAGGAGGACATCTGGTCAGCTTGGTTGGACCCCACTTTAACTGCCATGCCTCATTACTATGGAATTCTGGGATTTAAAGTTTTGTGGTACATTGAGCCTCCTCTGTCAGAGCTCTGGGACCAGACCAAAACTACAATTCCCAGAACCCCTTAGCATAATTTTGTTGGACACAGCACTGTGTCAGATTGCATCTGCACTACAGAAATAATCCAGTTTGACCTCACTTTAACTGTCCTGGCTCCATGCTATGGAATTCTGGGAATGGTAGTTAGCTGGGTCACCAGAATTTGACTCCCCTTTAACTGCCATGGCTGCATGCTATGGAATTCTGGGGTGGCAGTTGATTGGGGCACCAGAATTTGACCCCACATTAAGTGCCATGGCTGCATGCTATGGAATTCTGGGAATGGTAGTTAGCTGGGGCACCAGAATGTGACCCTCCTTTGACTGCCATGGCTGCATGCTGTGGAATTCTGGGAATGGTAGTTGGTTGGGACACCAGAGTTCGCAGGGGAATTAAAGTTGAGGGTCAAACTCCATTATTTCTGCAGCCTGAGCGAGCTTTGGAGCCGCAAAAAAAGCCAGCAGTTGCCAGGATTCCATTGCATGGAGACATGGCGGTTAAAGCGGGGTGAAAGTGGATTATTCCCACAGTGCGGAGGCAGCCAAGAGAGAAGGAAGCGTAAAGAGGGGGAGCCCTGAGAGAGAGGTTCGTTACCTGAGAGGGGCGCGCGCGCACGCACGAACGGACGCGCGCTCCCGCCTTCCCGCCTTTTCCCCCGCCTTCGTCGTCCTTATTCTCTGAGGGAGAGTGGTTCTTTTCTGAGGGGAGTTAATGTCGCACTTTCAGTCGCTCACAGCCCCTTCTCCTCCTCTGCCCCATGGCTGAAGGGACTCCCACATCATCCCGCCCCCCGTCGACGGTTTTAAATTAAGATTTCAACCACTGGGAGAGGAAAAAGCGGGAGGAAAAAAGGGGCTCCTTCCTCCCGAAGCCCCGCCTTCCCTTCGCGCTCTTCTCCTCCCAGATGTTGCTCAGCTGGACGCCATCTGGGACTGCGCGCCTCCCATCGCCCCTAATATTTGGCCATAGGGATGCATAGGGGAATAGTTGCCCATAGGGAAACATAGGGGAATATTGCCCATGGAGAAACATTGGGGAATACTTGCCCATAGGGAAACATAGGGGAATATTTTTCCATAGGGAAACACGGGGGAATAGTTGCCCATAGGGAACATAGGAGAATAGTTGCCCATAGGTAGACATTGCAGAATACTTGCCTATAGGGAAACATAGGAGAATATTGCCCATAGGGAACATAGGAGAATAGTTGCCCATAGGTAGACATTGCAGAATACTTGCCTATAGGGAAACATAGGAGAATATTGCCCATAGGGAAACATGGGGGAGTATTTGCCCATAGGGAAACATAGGGGAATATTTTTCCATAGGGAAACATGGGGGAATACTTGCCTATAGGGAAACATGGGGGATTACTTGCCCATAGGGAAACATTGCAGAATACTTGCCTATAGGGAAACATGGGGGAGTATTTGCGCATAGGGAAACATTGCAGAATACTTGCCTATAGGGAAACATGGGGGAATACTTGCCCATAGGGAAACATTGAGGAATACTTGCCCATAGGGAAACATGGGGGAATATTTGCCCATAGGAAAACATAGGGGAATATTTGCCCATAGGGAAACACTGGGGAACACTTGCCCATAGGGAAATATGGGTGAATACTTGCCCATAGGGAAACGTAGGAGAATATTTGCCCATAGGGAAACATGGTGGAATATTTGCCCATAGGTATACATTGGGAATTACTTCCCCGAACATAGGAGAATACTTGACAATAGGAGAACATTGGGCAAGTAATGTTTCCCTTTGGGCAAGTATTCTCCAATGATTCTCTCTAGGCAAGTACTGTCATTTGTTCTAGTATGTCCCTCTAAAACACACTGCAGAAATAAGCCAGTTTGAGACTGCTTTAACTGCCCTGGCTCAGTGCTAGGAAATCATGGGAACTGTAGTCTATTGTGGCACCAGAGCAATGTATGTGTAGAGGCAAGGAGAACTATTATAATAACCAATACAAAGAAATACAAGACAGCAAAAAAAGACAGAGTAAAAGACTTTTTCAACAAGATCTGAGAAATTAAGGTGAAATTAAAACCAAGAGTAGGGATGCTATACGACCAAGAAGGGAACATATTATATGCCCAGGACAAAATAAAAAGATGGAAACAATACACTGAGGAACTGCAGCTGCATCTACACTGCAGATTTAATGCAGTTTGACACTGCCTTAACAGCCATGGCTTTTTGCTATGGAATTTTGTGCTTTGTAGTTTTATGTGATATTTAGCCTTGTCTGTCAAGAGAACTCTAGTGCCACAACAAACTATAACTCCCTGGATGCCACAGGATGGAGGTATGGCAGTTAAAAAGTGGTGCCAAACGGCATTAATTCTGCAGTGTGGCAGCAGCCTGTATAAAATAGAAGAAACAATGGTAGATTCCTTAAAGGAAGAACTATTTGAACATGAACCTCTAGTCCTAGAAAGTAAAGTGGAAACATTCTCAAAGCCTGCAAATCACCAGAAACAGATGGGATATCAATAGAGCTGTTTCAAGATATAGAGGCAGGATCCAGTTAAATTCTGACTAACATCTGCCAACAAATGCAGAAATGCAGGGTGTTTTTCTTTTGTTTGTTTGTTTTTTGTTTTTATCGGTTTGTATTTAAATTTTATATTTAATGAATCTGTTATTGTTTTAATTGATATCTGATTTAATAATGTTTTAAGGGGGGAGGGAATATACTGTTTTATCTTTGTTGTTTTTTAACTGTTGTAAACCGCCTAGATTGGTTTGCCATAGGGCGGTATAGAAATAATAATAATAATAATAATAATAATAATAATAATAATAATAATAAATAAAATATAAAACAAAACAATGGCTAGCAGGCTGGAAATGCTTGGTATACATTGCGGTCCTCCAGAAAGGGAGCATCAGAATATTGCACTCATCTCTCATTCAAATTAAGTGATACTTAAGATTGTACAAGAAAGGCTTTTACCATATATAAAGTGAGAAATGTCAAGACATCCAAGCTAAGTTCAGAAAAAGAAAAGACACTAGGGATCGTATTGCAAAGATATGTTGGACAATGGAATACACCAAAGAATTTCTGAAGAAAGTCAACCCTGTGCCATACAGAATACAGCAAAGCTTTTGATTGTGCGGTTCGTGAGAAATTAAGGTTTATTCTAAAGAAAGTAGTGTGTCGTAACATTTGATTGTCCTGATGTATAATTTGTACTCTGGACTAGAGGCCACCATCAGGATATAATATTGAGAAACAGAATGGCTTACCAGTGGCAAGAGGGTCAGGCAAGGCTGCATTTTATCACCCTATCTGTTTAATTTATATGTATAATATAGGATAGGGAAAGCAGGATTAGATTCAGAAGAAGGAGGCATGAAAACAGGAGACGGGAACCTCAGCACTTTTGAGATATGCAGATGACATCAATTTACTTGCAGAAAATAGCAAAGACTTGGAACAACTACTGAGGATAGTTAAGGAAGAAAGCGCAAAAGCAGATTACAGCTAAGCATTCAGCAAACAAAAATAACGACGCCGGATTATTTACAAAATTTGAAAATTAGTAACGGAGGCATCAAAATAGTTAAAAGATTTCCTACATTTTGGCTCGGTCACTAATCAAAATGGAGACTGCAGTCAAGAAATCAGCAGAATAAACTTGGAAAGGCAACAATAACGGAAGTAGCTAAATTCCTAGAGTGTAAAGATATAGAAGTAAATTCCAACATCAGAATCACCCATGCCGTTGTATTCTCAGTTTCAACGTATGACTGTGAAAGTCGGACAGCGAAGACAACTGGTAGGAGAGTCAACGCATTTGAAATGTGGTGCTGGAGGAGAGCTGTATGGATACCATGGACTACTAAAAAGACCAATGAATGGGTGCTAGGGCAAATCAGGTCTTAAATCTCACTAGAAGTCAATACAACTAAACTGAGGTTGTCGTATTTTGGACATATCATGAGATGACATGACTGGAAAGGGCAATAATGTTTGGTACAGTTGGCCCTGCGTATTTGCGGCTTTGACTTTTGTGGATTTGATTATTAACGGATTTGATTAATATATTCTCTCTAGGAATCTCTAGGTCCTCCAGCATGGCGCTGTGGTCAACATCCACCATAAGTCAAACTGGAGGACCCAGAGATTCCTAGAGATAACACTTCTTTAGGTATCTGTAGGTCTGCCAGGGCAATTCTATGGTCAACGTATGGCCAATGTTGACCACAGAGTTGCACTGGATGGCCTAGAGCAGGGGTAGGCAACCTTTCCCCTTTAAGGGCCGAGGGACTTCATTTCCCAGAAGCCTCAGCCATGTTGGCCTATAATAGTCCCATGTTGGCCAATAGCTCCTGGGATTCTGGGAGCTGAAGTCCCTCGGCCCTTAAAGAGGAAAGGTTGCCTACCCCTGGCCTAGAGATTCCTAGAGAGGTGTTCTCTTAGGTTAAAAATAATTTCATTTGCATTTATTTTTATTTTCACGGGGGGTCCTGCACTCCTAACCCCAGTGAATGTGGAGGGCCCTCTGTGAAGGGGAAAGCAGTAGGAAAAGAGGGATACCATCAATCAAGGAAGCCACAGCTCCAAGCAGGGTATCTGATGACTTTTGGTTGTCTCTCATTTGTAGGACTGTCATAAATTGAGATCAACTTGAGAGCAACTGCTGTGACAACAACATGGGCAACAGGCATTGTGTTTTGAGGAGTTGCCCCATCTAGGTTCAGTTCCATTCAGGTCAAAACATTTGTACCATTTACCAGTACTGGAATATCTTTTGTCTTTCCCTCCTCCATGCCTTTCCCCAGGGTAAGGTATTCTTATTTTATTTCTTAATGTTTTCCTGTCTTTCTGTATCTACTTCAAAGTCCTTAGCTACAATGTAGACCAGATTGTATCTAGGAATTTCATGTAGGGAGCCTGCCAACATACATGGCCTTGTCAAAAAGTATCTAAAGCAGGAGACTACAATCAGCAAAATGTTGCAAAGCCTTGGCGATGGTACCAAGAATGGTATCTTGTTAAAAGCAAATGTGCATTGCCTATTGTCTCACATACAAATATTTACAAGTATGTATCAGCCTCAGAAGTCTAATCTGGATGAAACAATTTAGGGCCTTTGCAGACTGCTAGAAATAGTGCAAATTGAGCCCACTTCAACTGCCTTGGTTCAGTGCTAGGGAATCATGGGAATTGTATTTTTTTCTGAGACATTGAGCCTTCTCTGTCAGAAAGCTCTGGTGCCATAATAAACTGCAGTTCCCATGATTCCCTAGCACTGAGTCAGGGCAGTTAAAGTGGACTCAATTTGCATTATTTCTGGCAGTCTGCAAAGGCCCTTAGTTTTGTAATAGCCCAGATGCCATGTGTATGTGTATGTGTGCCATCAAGTTTCCTGTCAATTTATAGCAAATGCATGAATTTCGTAGGGGTTCTTTAGGCAAGAAACACTTTTAGCTTATTTCATTTATAACCCAAAACTCTTGAGTTCTCACCCTGTAAAGTTTAGCAAATGTGGACTTGTCTATACCAGCAGATACACACAAGAACTTTATTACAAAAATTAACAAGAATTCAAAAGGAAAAAAACCCAACTGAAAATGTTATCAAAATAGTCAGGTAAAATGAGAGTTCAATCATTTGCGGCACAGGTAATAAAAGAAAATAGTTTATTGTATGAAGGCACTTCGGGATATTAAAACAAACGTCTGCAGTAAGCTAAATTGTATTGGACACCAAGAGAGAAATCCTACTAGTTTCCTTCTCCCCATTTGTAATTCCAAAGCAATGATACATCCCCAAGACGTTTGATATTTATATGGTTACCTAAAAAATGGTAACATACGTATATGCAAAGTGCTCATTTTTTTTTACTTTTCTGCTTGCTGTTAACAATTGTCCTGGCTCAGGGCAGAAACGTTCATGCTTCAGAAATAAAACAGCAATATTTCCAAGAAAATAAAAATAATCCTCCTGTTGATAAACCATTAAGTTACCAGCGAGCATCCCTACAACAAATCTCTCCAAATTGGTGAACCACAGATTTTAACAAAGTACGCTATAATGTACTTGTGTAACATTCATGGCTTGCTGACCTTCTTACTGTACTGTCATTCTGGAGTATAAGATCACAAGAGAGATTTCAGACTTGGGTGCCAGGATCCAACAGTACATTTTTTGGCAGGATCCTGCTGCTTCTTAGCAGGAACAGTAATCTACCTTCTGCAGGACTGGGAAACCTTCTGGAACAGGGTTTTGGTGCTATGGAGGAACAAATCAGGAGGGGGAAGAAATAAACATCCTCATTTCATTAGCATTAGATGCCAAAGGACACCAGTGGATCTGGGCTGGAATCTATAACAATAAATAAAACAGAGCAAATTAAGAGTAAGCACATTCATTCACGCTCGTGTCTTTCACATGTTCTCTATAAAAACTTAAAAATCATTTGTTTGTAAACAGGCCTATAAAAATGTTGTATCTAGCCACATGAATGTCAAACATCACCAGCGTAAACTTCACAATTTATTGAAGTGTCATGCCACTGTGGTACAAGGCAGAACTTGGACACTGTCACTGTGAGAGGCATTTATGACTCAGAATATCTCCAGCCTGTTGATTCGATGTGTAACAGTAGCTGATCACAGTAGGTTGGAGTGCGATGTTTATGCACAACTGCTTCAATTTCTTTTGCCAAGGTGTCTGGGTAGAGAGTACCTCCTTCTTTCAAAGTATCTGCAAAATATAAACTTCCAGAGTTACAAAAACTGTCTGTCTATTATTCTTTACTCACTGATCAGAGACACTTTCTCAGTAGAGATAGCACATCATTTTTCTGAAACAATTCCAGAACACCAATGATCCAGAATCATTTGGGGAATTAGATTCCATTAGACTTCTTGGCATGGTTGAACAGGTTTTTGAAATGGGCTGATCAACGATTATAAGGCTTACATGCACATGTTGACAATATTCAGTTATGATGAAACTGGAAAAATTATACTGTTTTGTCAGCTTACATAGAAGAGAAGAAAAATGTTCACCAGCATACAATAGGATAAAACAGCCCACAATGTATTATTTTTAAAACATAAGAACCATTACCAAAGTCAGAAGCAATTTCAGCATATACTGAGTGATATATCCATTCATTAAAATGTTATACACAAGAAGTACCAAGCATATTTCATGAGATATGACACTTGACTGTGGTACAAAAATGAATTCTGCAGAAAATACAAAAGAGACGTGACAAGATTCTGGTAATATATTTGTTGAAGAATTTTGACAGTGGTCAATTATGATGACACTTGAAAATAACCTTCCTTCTTCCTAGTGGATTTGAAAGGGTGGAAAAAACCTTGATTGTATATTGTGAAATGCTACCAGGTAACCAGTTCTCAATAATAAAACCTGTCTTAAAACTTACTACAAAAAGAAAAAAAAAAGTTTGATAGAAATTTCACCTTATGTTGAAAAAGTATTTATTTAGTTAGAAATATACAAAAGTTCTATTTATATAGTCTATTACTAGAGGAACAAAAAAGGCATGACCTGAGAGTTTGAAAGAACTACACCCCTTCCCCTTAAATACACACTAACTGGAGTAGGTCATCCCAGAGTGAATGTATTTAGAAGTCACTTTTATAGGTTTCAAAGGATTGATGATTCAAACAGGATATTGGTGTTTTTCAAGAACATGCCTCCCGCCATATTTTCTTCTTTGACTACTTCCCTTCTTGCCACTATCCCAGGTCTTCTCTGTTGCTTTTCTAGCAAGTCACACAGATTATTACTATTTCCCTCAAGCATTTACAGTAGTTTTTATTATACCCAGGAGTGCTAAGCAATTCCTCCATCCTTTTCTGTCCCTCAGTTTTTATGCTGTGATGTCAGGGTAGCTGGTGATTCAGAGAATAAGCATTTAAATTAAACTGTCTTAGACCAATAACTTATTGAAAGACTTACCTAAAATAGCTGATTGGATGTTTTGGTCAGGGTCATCCAGGTGAACCAAGAGTACCTCATATACAAACCCAATATTGTTTTTCAACAGGGCTTTCTTTTCATCATCATCTATACATTTGAACCAACTAGTCAAGGCTTTAGCAGCAGATAGACGGACATCATGAGATGTATCTTCCAAACGGTTTAAGAGTTCTATAAAACAAGCAACAGCATCAATAGTATGGAAATGAACTAAAAAAAAAATAGTATGGAAATGAACTGAGCAAATTATATTGTGAATAAATACACAACTTATTTATAGTTTTTAACTTTTAGATCCTGCTGAAATATATTAAATATGGATGGACAAACTGTAGCACAAGTGCCAATAGACACAGGTGATTGGATTTTGTCACACAACCATACACAAACAGAGTGGTTCACACTGCCAGGGGAATGAATCAGGCACACAGATCTGTCCTGCACCTCTTTGCTGTTCACTCTACAGTGTAGCAGGCTAGAAGGAAAAACCAAAGGATAGGACAATGGGTTTTCAATGTCCTGTGTACTGAAGTGGCATATTTTTCTACTATGAAGTAGTAGATTGCCCATCATATTTCATACCTGGATAAATTTTGGCGAGGTCAAACTGTTTCCCACAGCTGTCTAAAAATGTGCCAATAATTCGACAGGATAGTAAGCGTGTCATTTTAGAATCTTCCCCCAGTGTGGCAACGATCTTAGGCATCAGTTCACCTCCAATGCTCATCATCTGAAACCAAGAAAAGAAATCATCACCATCTTAAGAGAAAGATCAGCAATATGTCACTTGTGACCAGCCTGTTTTATGTTATCAGATCTCTCACAGCCACTGAGGGCGACACAGCTATATCTAAAGGACAAATATAATTCTTACTGAGGCAAACTTTTCTCAGTCCAGACCACCCACTGACCAGTTTAGTTAGGGAAAGTGGGATTAGCTATTTGGTAGGAAAGGGCAGGAGGGGGAGGAACTGCAGGGAGATGTACAATAGCCACATGGCACAGTCCTAATCTCTTTATTTTGAGGTTTATAGCATACAGTCAACTAAAGCATTCTGCTTAGTTGCCAACCCCTGTGCTAAAATTATAAGGTCTAAAGGATTTCGTGCAGCCCTATGTATGGTTTTCGAACTTCCATTTATTAAACAGCAGCTGTGAAGCACACATGAGAAATCTCATTTTGTGTGAGAAACTCCTTTTCACAGTGAGGAGTTTCAAAAGCAATGTGGAATATGATGTTATGACCTCTCATTTCTCCTGAAAGATTTCCCATTTTCTGAATACCTGCCATTTCATTTCATGGGGTTAGTGAAATTCTCTAAAACTACAACAGAAACTCTTCAAGAGGATTTGGCATATATTTTGTAAACAAGGGTAGCAAGTGAACATAAGCACCCTCCCCTTAGCCATCTTTTGGAAAGACCATCACATTTGTTAAAACATATCTAGGGGTAGCCAGGGTAGCAAAACACAGTAACAACCAAAATCCACAAAACAGTGATGTCTTTATTGGGCCAACCAAAAATGCCACAAATACATCCTGCAAGCTTCTCAAGTTCTACTTTAAAGTTTGCATTTCTGTAATAGTCCAGAAGATGGTGCTCATGTTCAAATTTATGTTCTCAATCAATATTCACCCTTTTCAGACCTAATGCTCACAACCTAACACCATCTCACAAGCTTTACTATTTTTATCAGCTTTGTTTTCCTGCTCCTTTGCATGTCTCTTGTTCAATCTTTACTGAGCCCAGTTATATAGAATACTGCCTGCTTTAGTCTGAAAGTCGTTTTCATTTCTGACTTTGCCAAAAAGCAAACAAGTAAACAGCTTTCGTAAACACTATGGCATATGGAAAGGCAACCTGCATGTAAGGCATTATGTGTGTTTGTGTGCACATGAATACATGTGCTGGTCATGTTCACATTACAAGGATTTTCTGTGATCTAATCTTTGAAACTGTTTAGTCTGTCAGAGAAATGGTTTCTATTGTCTCGGACATAAGCAGCCACAATGTCCAAACAGTTAAAGTCAAAGTCAAACAGTTAAAGTCTTTTTGTTAAAGACTTTAACAAAGCAGTTAAAGTCATAGTACACTTATAACAGACCATCCAAATCAAGAAAGAAAAGAGAGAGAGAGTTCATATTCATCCACACAGAGATGGGGAGAGAAAGTGCTTGCTGGTGTTCTTCTGCCAAGTTGTATCAAACATTCCAAGGACTTTGGATTACTACTTCATCCGCCCAATTTTTGTTGCCTTTGCATCTTCTTATTCCACAGATCCCCGGTGTAATACCTTGTTGCCATTAGTGGTTCCCAGACAATAGTTCTGCTGGTACTTTGACTCAGCAATCTTCCCAATAAATGTCCAAGCTTCCAGATCACAATTCAGTTTCATTCAGCCTTATGTGTATTAACACGGAGAAAGTGTTCCTCTGGCTCAAAGCCAGATCAGACAAACAGGACAAATATCTACTGCAAGGGCTCCAAGACATTTTGTACTATTGTTTTATTTCTCTGATCCTCAGAATCTCAGTCATCACTCTGATCAGACAGACCATCAAGCAACCCTTTCTCTGTCTAGTTATGAACACCTCAGTTCCATTCTCTGCTATCTACTGCTGAGATCTGTTGAGCTCATCTATCCTTGAAGTAACTGTCCCTAAACTATCTGGTGACAGGACTGGTTTGGAGAATTCTATGCAACATGATCTCATCCTCGATCAGGCATGAAGACACAAAAATACTGTACAGAAACAAGAACCAGGATTCACACAGCTAGGGCTAAGCTTCTTACAAACAAGGAAGTCAGAAAAAATACAGGTGCTGCTGCTGTATAGAAATTGCTGAGGGAAAAAACCTAAACTGCTGTACATTTAGTTGATGTAGTACTTTCTTCTTACCAGTACTGGTATCCTGGTTTCAAATCCCAGTTAAGAGTAGGAATTATAGTTAGTGCTAGCCATGGTCAGCCCTAATGGGAATGTGATCTAACCCATTTATTGCTATACTGGAGGGGAATATTGGAAGTCAATATGCAAGCACCTTAATATGGAGACAATAGTAACTTTAGAGTTATGTGCTAAAATAATGTGAATAAAATCAAATCTAAGTACCAAAAGACTCTAGCCAAGATTCTGTGGCATATTTTGGCATTCACAGTAGTGGAATTGGGACCTTCTTCCCATCTCCCCACTTCAGCCCTCTGTGGCACTACAGATTTGCTCCAGTTTTCAGTTTTCAAGAGCAGGTCCAGTGAGGACACACCATTTGATCCTGGCCTGTCAAATAAGCCCAGCGCTTTTATATTCATTTGCTAAGGTGCTGGAAACAGGTTTACTTCTTAGTGTGTACAAGACTTTTAGCTTAACTTAAACAGTCTAGAAACATTAAATACAGAAGCCCGGATCCAGTAGTATACCGTCACTAGTTCCTGCATCTTCTCCCAGAATTGGTATACACTCTTCTTCCTTCAGTCTCACCCAGCTGAATTCTAAAAACCTCCTCTGGAGGTCTGGGAAACCTTCTAGTCCCAAATCCACAAGTGTTATGTACCAAATCTTGGTCAATATTTTCACCACCCATGTAACAATATTTATGAACTTCTGTATAGCCTCCAACCCAATGTGCTAAGATGTCATGGTTTTCTTACTGGCTCATTGCTATTTCCTTTCTTTCTAGTACCATTTCAGTTTTCAGTCTGAATCTCATTCCGGTCTCTTCTAGGATGTATTTTGGCAAGAGTTCAATTTGAATTATTATTATTATTATTTTAAGAGGAGGGGAATTTGCATTCCTAGATGACAAATATTCTTTCCTTGGGTTTCCAGTATGGCTGACAGGGGAGGAGGAAGACGTTTACCTCTTCTGGAGAAAGCAGTTCACTGTAAATAAGAGCCCAGAGGCATGAGACAGCCGTCGTGCGAATGGCAGCTGCTGTTCTTCCAGCTTGCCACTGCAGATTAGGAGCCAGGATGTCTTTTATCACAATCTCAAGGTAGTTACAGAACTGCCTGAAGCCAAGAACAAAGAGCAGCAAAATAAAAGCTTTGTGCAAACGTGATGGAATGACAGAGGATGAAAAGGCACATTTTCAGTCTTGAAAACAAGATAGCCAGAACAGGAAGAACAGAGCATTAAAAAGAAGGGGAGGGGGGGACCCCTAATTGATGACAGTGTATGTTAACAATATTTCATTACTCAAATTTCTTTCAAGGGGAAAATAAATGGACTTTGTATAAACAAAATTTCAGGAAGGGGAGAGGCAAGAATCTTTCTGCCAATAGTATTCCTTATTATCTTGATAAGCCCTTGCTCTGGTGTTTCAGGATTAACCCACTCCTCCCTGGCATGATGTGGTTTAAATGTATAAAATGAGAAAGTTTGTCACTAGGGATATAAACAAATCAAACATCTGGCACTCCTCAACCTTAACTTCAAGTGTTGGCTTTCCTCTGTGTGAGGAGTAAGATTCAGGGTAAATCAATAGCGTCAGGCAAATCAGGGCAAAGCCAACAGTAAGCCCTATTAGATTAGACACGTTGAAATGAATGGGATTTGTTAGTCACCATTTACGTGTGTTCTGTTGATTTCAATGGCTCTAGTCTAGCTGGTACTAACACTGGAATTAGGCCACTGCAATTCTTGTAATACTCTGGCTTAAGTATGGTAGCGGTGGGGCTTCAAAATAAATAAAACAGCAAAGATGGTATGTGAAAAATAAAAACAACATTTCTCAGTCTACACATTTTGGATAGGATATTTTTGGCTTCCTGATCACAACATCCCATCTTTTTGTCACCAGATCAAACTACAGAGTCTTCTCCTGCTCCATACAAGGTAATAGTATGTTTTAGGTCTACAAATGTACCCAAGATTAATCTATTACTGAACAAAGACAGGAAATGGCAGAACCCCAATAGTGGTCACATACAGCTCCTGGCTGAGATGACTCCAACGTATCATCAATGAACTACAACCTATTCTTGGTCAACAATGCTGCCCTCTCAAGGGCTCTTGGTAGCAGGCTTTTACTTGCCTACAGATAGCCTCCCAGTTTCCAACATTTACTTATTTGAGGAGGACACACAACATGGATAGAGAAACAGGTACAAACCCAGATGCCAATGCCCTTTTGTGTCCTGTCTTGTCTTTTTAGATTGTAAGCCTGAGTGCAGAGAAATGTCTAATTAACTATTTGTAAGCCGCTCTGATAGCCTTTTGGCTGAAGAGCGGGGTATAAATACTCCATAATAATAATAATAATAATTATTATTATTATTATTATTACAGGACCTAATCATATTACCCATAATATTAGAGGTACTTTCATTTGCTCATCCTCTAATATGATATATGTCATCCTCTGCCAACAATGATCTTCAGCACTCTACTTTGGGCAAACAGACCAGTCTCTGTGCCAGAGGACATTAGGAATGTGAATGTACAAAAACAAGTTCCAGAACACATGAGTGTTCCTAGGCATTCCATCTCAAATTACAATGAGGTTAAAACAAAATGCAAGTAAAAATCTGATGCTAAGAAGTAAAAAACAAAACAAAATTCTCCATCAGAATAAAACACCAATACAATCGCCCCTCCATTTTTGTGGGGGATCCATTCTGCGTCCCCCTCCAAATGAAAAATAGCAAATATTCAAGTCCTATTGGCTTAAATGGTGGTGCATGCCTATGGGCACACACCCCATTTTGTCCCCCTCTGTTTGTCACCCATAAATGATTGAGGGACGCAGACACTAAGTCTGTGAAAACAGAGGGGAGACTGTAATTTAAAACAGTGTGAAATATATTTACTAGGGTAATAGTGAAATACCTATTTAAATAAAGTCAAGAGGCAATGCAAGAGGGCTTCTTCAGTGGCTGCTCCCAGACTGTGGAATTCCATCCAATGACTAGCTAGGCTGGTCCCTTCTCTGCTGCCCTTTCATTAGCAATACATTTATTTATTTATACCACATCTTCTGAGATGGGATCCAAGGCAATTCACAAGTTAAAACCTATGTTCACAGCCCTGGGCATCTAGGCCCAGGGCTGAGTCTAGAAGTATACACAAGCTACAAACATGGTATTTGTGGGGAAATGCATGTAGCACAGGTTGAATCCTTATCCCCTGATAAGGAGGATTTCTGGCCAACAAGCAAGAGGTAAGACAGGAATCCCCCCAGAAGTAACTATCTTTTATCAAGTTATTTCAAAGCCACATTTAGCTCCAAGGTGGTCCATGCCAATTGACCCTTGGGAACGTTCATATTTTTGGTAATGGCTTCTTTTAATTCCTTAAATAAAATATGTCAAAACCACAAAAGGTGGGTTTCAGCAGGACCACTTACTTACCTACAATGGAATGTTCTCTCTGAAGGTAAGAACATTTAAAAGTATCTTATTTTTAATATCTCTGAAGCAAACCGAAAATAACATTGCCAGCTTGTTTAGCAAATTGACATGTCCAATCAAGAAGTGTTTAACAGAATATACTGAAGCCTGTCAGTGTGAACTACTCACACACACACAACCTGCTGTCTGATAATAGAGCCTACTTTACGGTTAAAGAAAGCACACATCTGTTGAAAAAGATGAAATAGTTCTTCAGATACGGAGACACGTCTGGCTCTTGCTCAAAATGACTTAAACTGCAGCCTTCTCTACCCACTGGGGACCTGGACTACATCCAATATTAGTAACTATTGATTGATTACCATGTGCTTGTAACAGTGAAAACATGTTTCTCCTTTCAAGAATAGCTTACCCACAATGCAACACATGATTTCAACTTGCTTTTTTAAAAAATAAGAAGAAAAACAAGGACATCATAAAAACAACAACAAATACTTCAAATCTAGTGACTGAAAATGCATAGCACATTTTTACAGGGGTTACCAATAAAAGGCACTGAAAATGGACTGGACAAATATTCACATCATAAATTATTTAAGGGAGTCCTTATGGACCAACTCATATACCATTCCTTAACCTATGGGGTTCTGTCACTGACTTTACAGCCTCTACTAGTAAAAAATGCAACCTTTTTTCTTGAATGGAGGTAATGCAAAAAATGGATAGGTTCCGATTCTCCCACTGTAGAAACAGTGATGAAAACAGGGAGGAAAAAAGAGACAGTCCTACATGGAATGCTGTTCACTAGCTTTCAGAAAAGTTCTGAAAGTGTGTTGTTTTAAAAGTTGACTTCATAAGACAGCTTAACTCTTCTTCAGGGAATGTTGGGGACCCTGATAATTCTAACATAGACACATTGTGTAATCCAGTCAATAATGCTCCTGTTTAAATTTTACTAGACTCTTTACCAAAGCAAAGATTGAACTGTATCCAATGCTAGAAGTTTTGATATTTTCTTCCCTTCCTGCTACAGTTTTCTATGGTGCCAACAAATGTTTCGGAGTTTTCCTGCAGACTCCAGAGGAGACTCTTAAGACTGTACAGGAGAATGTAGAAGGAAGGGAACTGCTAACAGAAGCAGGATTCAGAGAAAATGCACCATTAGAGCCTGATCTAGCTAAACATTAGTCTAGGAAATGTATTTTATTTGGTCTGCCTGAAGAAATCTGATCTATGCTCTTTTGATTCTTATGATCATTTTACTAACTAAGAGAGGTTAGCAATCATCAACAAAACTTAGGTTTTCTCAGAATTTCTCACTTACTGCAACCAATCTCCACCCCCACCAGAGACTGTAAAATGTCAAGGGTTAAAATTCCAATTAAATAATTGTTTGATCAACAGGGGATTAGGCAGGTGCTGGGACTTGCTAGCTGGCTTCAGTGAAGTACTTGATGATTGAGCTAGGTGTCCATAGCTTGCCATATTTTTGGGCACAGCAGAAGCCTGCTCCGCAGCTTCTAAAATGCCCCCCCGCCCCGTGCTGTTTTCAGATCTCACTATGTAATAACAGTTCAACATGTCCTCACCATACATAGTTTGGATTTAAAGATCAGGTGAAAAACAATAAACTTAGATCTACAGTATATGCTGTCTACCATACTAGCAGTTGCCTGGGGCTTCACGGTTTGTACATTCATATCCACTGCTCTAAAATCATAATACAACTTAGAAGGCAATAAGAGATAATGGAACTGCTTACAATAACTGCTTTGAAGTGTGTCTGAGTTTTTGTATTTTTACAAAATGGTACTCGTTGCTTTGTTGTAAACTGTTGTTACTTGTTGTCTAACTGATGATAACAATACATTCTATGCAATGTTTACACTTCTGCATCTGAGAAACAGTTTTACTGACAGGGAACCAAACTGAACTGTCTTATAAATAGCAAAAGGAAGGCACAAGACAAATTTCTGAACAATATGAACCGATGCTCACCCTTGAGAATTGACAGTCTCATTTGGCTTCTGAAGCAACTGGGATAATGTCATGAACAGTTTCAGGCGTACCCGAGGGTCTATGGATGTCTGAAGGCATGTTTGAAGAATGGGCATAAAACTCTCAAGAGCCTCACCTATTACAGGGCCTAGAAAACAAAAGCAGAATAACTTAAAAAAAAGAGAAAAGAATGGGAACTGGTAAACTTTACTACAAAAGACTTAGCAATAGAGTCAAACTATTTGCTTTTGGGGTACAGATCACATGCCAAAGTGGCTGCATTCATTTGTAATGTAATATTACAATGCTATGTGCACAAGCTGGGGCTGCTGCCACAATGTAGAATTAATGCAGCATGACACCGCTTTAACTTTCATGGTTTCATGCTATGAAATCCTGGAATTTGTAATTTGTTGTAGCATCAGAGCTCTCTGATAGAGACAGTAAATATCTCACAAAACTACAAATCCCAGGGTTCCAATATATTGAGTCATGATGGTTAAAGTGATGTCAAACTACAGTAACATTAATTCTGCAGTGTAGATGCAGCCTGGAAGGAACCTGAACAAAACTCAGGTTTATATATTCCACTCTCACCTCTCATGTAGCTGGAAGAGCGACTTAAGTTATGCTTGTCCTAATCTTGGCTTTCTGAATGTGAGATATTGGTTTTATAACACACTCTGGTTAGTTACACAGGTCACCTTCATAAAGCATATTTTTATTTTAAAACAATCCAAGTTTGTTACAAACCATGATCTTAGGTTTCTATGCAGGGACAAGCCATAAGCTGGAGAAAATGAAATAAAATGTTAGGGAAGGAAGGACAGCATGTACAAGACCTAGGCTTAGTTCAGATTAATTCTAGCTCAGGCATCATGGTTTAGAGCAGAGCTGAATAAGGTGTCAGATGTTGTTGAACTGCAACAGACATGCCATGTTTTATGCACTTAAGGCCAAGAACCAATGATGAACATCTGCTAGATCTCACTGCTTCTACCAGATTCACCAATCCTTTTTCTTCCTGCAAAACTCATGGACTCTAGAAGCCTGCTATGGAGGTTGATGGGAATTCTCAACAGATGACTGTAATAGGAGGGGAAGGACATGAAAGCCACAATGCTATTTGTACGGGGTACTGATGTACACTACTGGAGCATGGCCTATACATTTTTGCTAATGACATGGTATTAACATTTGTTGTTGCTGTGTTCCTTTAAGTTATTTGTGACTTATGGTCACCCTTAGGTGAACCAAACCTACCATGGGATTTTCTTGGCAATATTTCTTCTGAGGGGGTTTGCCATTGCCTTCCTCTTATGCTGTATGTGACTTTATCAAAGGTCACTCAGTGAGTTTCCATAGTAAAATGGACATTCAAACCCTAGTCTCTCACAGCACTCAAACTACTACACCATGTTAGCTGTATGTATTAACATTAAGCACACATAAGAAATGCAAAAAAGTAGGCCAGCAAATGTTTATTTGTATGAAAATGTGCTACCAAATCTGCACTCATTCACCTAGACAAAAGTCAGTTCTATATAAATAAAAGTATGAAGGATTTTTTTTTAAAAACCCCCATTGTATCTATAAATCACACACTGGGAGGGAAGGAACAATATAAATAGTCAACCATATTAAATTAAGATTGCCAAAAATAAAAAAGACATTCCTTCACAGAAGCTTCATTTCTTTTTTTGCTTTTCTTTTCTTTTCTTCTTTTTTTTTTTTTTGGCCATTGGGTGGGCTGGTGTTTCACGCTATTATACAACTTTTTCAAGTATGTCTTTATTTTCATAACAAATGCTAACAATTAGATTCAAGGATATGTGGATCCATACCAACTGTTCTCTTTCCTTATTACCTGAATGAGTGGCAATAACATCCAACTGCAGTAATTCTGGAGAGTAACAGGTCCAGCGATCATGAGTTAAAGATAGCCATTCCATAAGCTGGGCTATATGTTGTTGGTACAGATTGACAGTACCTGCTAAATGCTGCACCTCAGCCAATGTGTTCATGGCTTCCTCTAACTATTGGGCAGAGAAAGAGAAACAAAATGTTTAAAAATAAGCTGAATTTAACAACACCAGAAGCAACATGCTCCTTACACACTAACAGTGTACAAGCATGGTAATTTTTACTAGCTGATTAAAATGACTACATTTTTGCAGATTATGCAACATACTAAATGTTGACATAGTATCCTGATCTTGGAATTTTCTCAACACTTCTTCTGTATTTTGTTAATATCTCAGCTGGGACCAATGGGTTCAGCTGCCAACATCCAACTGCTTCTTTGTAGGTTTATCCCTATTGTTAAGTAGAATGAAGCAACCACCCCAGATCACTGTGTAGGATGACAAAGGTGTGTGTCTGGCAATTTATGTGTGCCACACGGCCAGTCTGGTGCTCAGTAAGTTAGCCTGATGCCCTCAAGTGTAGTGCGAAAAATACCCCATCAACCATGATGACTTAAAATAGAACTGGTGGCATTGCCATCTTTGGTCTATGGGATTGGGAGAAGATGCCATCTTGTCCTTTGTATGTGGCAAAATATGTCAGACTAGCCTGGCCTACTTGATCAGTCCTATAACCCTGCTGTCCCAACCCTGGTAACTTTTTGGCTTCTTGATATAACAACCAAAAATTTCAAAATCAACACTAAACAACTCCCTCCCAAGCCTAATCGAAACATTCCAAAGTGCTGAGAAACAAAAACAGCCTTAAAATATTCATAATGAGAAAAAAGAAAGGTGAGATTCTCAGAAATCTAATGAATATAATAGTCACCTAAAGGCTTTACTCTCTTACAGGATATCTATTTGTATAATATAAGCAATGAATAACTCTTTCAAACATCTTGAATGATCCCTCTTCATAATCATGTTCTATCAGGAATTTATTATTTCAAAAAACTTAACATTCTCAGATTCAAAGCTGTGACTCCTTTGTCTCTGGTACAACTCTAGGCATTTTGATCCCACATGTCATTTTTTTTTAGTTTTCTGTGCATAAGATAATGCAAAATTGTCCTGTATAGAATAGACAATTCAAAAACTTATTTTCAAAGTTATGACTTTTCTGAAACTGCCTGTTAGTGTGTCAAGGCCATAAATATCATCTTGCCTAGAAGCAATGGAACAGGAAATAAAATGAAGGATGAAGTCTAGCAAGAAAGCTTGCTTTGGTCACCAACGACTACAGTAAAAGGACAGCTGTCTGATTTATTTGCTATTTGACTTGGAAAGAAAAAGATTTATAGTGCCACGAAAGTCATCAGAAAAATAAAAGACCAGTCTTTAACAAAGGTATAATTGGCTATTGCCTCTGATGTTAAAGACTAACTGAAGCATTGTCTTGGCACAGAGATGAAAAGGGCAGCTACTGAAAACAGGCCTGCTGCATCCTCACAGAAAATTAAAATCTCACTCTGATTTATCATCATTGCAGCTGTCTTCTTTGTGATTTTGTTAATATGTCTAAGCCTAGACTGAATGGCAGGAATCATATTTTCTTTGCATTACATTTGGGGGCTGCCCCCACACACCAGATCTCATCTAATCTTGGAAGCTAAGCAGCTCTGGTTAGTACCGTACATGGATGGGAGACCATCAACAAATATCAGGCGCTGTAGGCTACATTACAGAGGAAGGAACTGGCAAAACCACCTCTGAGTATTCCTTGCCTAAAAAAGTTCTATGCAAATCATAAATCGACAGGTGATTTGAACTACACACACAGACTTGATTTGAGAGTTTTGCTTGATTTTGTATTGGAATTTTTTTGGCTAAGATCATCCCTTCTGCAATAGTTCTGGAAATATCTCTTAGGCTTTTTCTCATTAATACCAGCTCCAGAAGATTAATATAAATCCAGCCTTGGGGGCCACTTCTTTATGGATAATCTTTTCCCTTTAGGGAAGCTCCAAATAAAGGGCTTATAATGAAGCCTAGATAGCATTCTGAAATCCTGCCGTGAAAACATGGTACGGTGCATAATTAGTGATGATAATTAAGGAGGTTTTGATTTTTAGCTTCTCATTCAGCAGCTTACAGGAATAAGCATAACTCAGTGGCAAAATAGAGGCTCTGAATGTAGAAAATTCTCAAATTCAGCACTTGGCATATCCACTACAAAAGGTATCAGGCAGTTAGATTGGGAGAGCTTTCTGGAGAATGGCTGCCCCTTAGACAAGACTGTGCTGGACCACTTGTGTTTTGATAGATGACAGCTCTGTCATTTTGGCAACTCATTTGGATGAAACATTAAATGGAGACAGCTCGGGACAACAAACTTGTAGCCTTCCAAACGCTGCTGGATTCTAACTCCTGTCAGTACAGGAAATAGTTACAGATGATGGGAGTATAGAATCCAATATATGAAGAATCACAGGATCTCCACCCTATCAGCCCAAAAATGTAAGCTGTATTTTGCTGCATGATCAACATGGCTGCCCTCTAGATACGTATCTTTTGGATTGGAAAATACCTACATCACCATCTTAAAGTCATCTTTAGCACTTCAAGATACAGCTCTGTGATCCTCCATCATCACGTTTCCTTCACTGTAAACTTCAAAAGCTCACATGTATTTTGTTGCAATGTGTTTTTTTGGTGTTGTTGTTGTCAACACAGTTACCTCTGGATATATATGCCAGAACCCACCCACCTTTCCACAAATCGTTTTGTAGATCAGATATTGTTCTTAAGGAGGTAAAATACTGCCAGACTTGGACTTTTAGGACCTTTACAGACTGCCAGAAATAGTGCAGCTTGAGGCCACTTTAACTGTCCTGGCTCAGTGCTAGGGAATCATGGGAATTATATTTTTTTCTGGGACATTGAGCCTTCTCTGTCAGAGAGCTCTGGTGCCACAATAAACTACAGTTCCCATGATTCCTTAGCACTGAGCCAGGACAATTAATGTGGCCTCAAGCTGCACTATTTCTGGCAGTCTGTAAAGGCCCTTATTCACCTTTAGGTTTTTCTTAAGAGTCTTTGCTGCTCCACTCTGAATTATAATAACCCGAAGATATGGCACTTGGAAGAAACTACTAAGTTCAGTCCCATTTTGCTTAAAGAAATGGGGAAAAAGCAAACCAAAAGAAAAGACAGGAACCTATAATGACAGTTCTGTCAATATTACCTTTACATGTAAATGTCCAAGATTTGGTGGTATTGCCATTATTGTGATTAAAATCTTTGTTAGCTGGAGGCTTATTTCCTTACAGTCTTCTTGGCATACTTCAATGAGAGCTTCCACACATGAGAATAATTGTGTCACATAAAAAACCTACACAAACACAGACAGGAAGTTAATGTTTACAAGCATTTTTTTTTATCATTTCCACATCCTTCTTTGCTCCATTTCCATTGAATAACCATGTTTAAGCTGGGGAGAGGCACAAGTACCTTTCCTCTAGAAAGCTCATTTCCATCCACTTTAATAGCTGGAAGGATCCTAACAAGAACTGTAGTGATTGGTATGCAAACACTCTAAGCCAGGGGTAGGCAACCTTTCCCCTTTAAGGGCCGAGGGACTTCAGCTCCCAGAATCCCAGGAGCTATTGGCCAACATGGAACTATTGGCCAACATGGCTGAGGCTTCTGGGAGCTGAAGTCCCTTGGCCCTTAAAGGGGAAAGGTTGCCTACCCCTGCTCTAAACAATCAGCAGTGTTAAAACTCCTGCTCTCAAAACAGTTCTTGTATGTCAAGGATGGGCAAAATGTACCCTACATGGCTGTTTGGGACCCCAAGTCCCCCAGGTTCCAAAATTCTATCTAGGGGTGTGGAAGGCATTTCCACTATGTTTGAAAGTCCCTTGGGCTGCCTAGGGACATTTCTTCTTCTTCTTGCTCCAAAATACCTTCAGAGGGTATTTCTATCATATATGATAGGGATTTGTAGCCCTCCAAGGTCTCCTGGGGGACTAATGTGGCCTCCAAGCCTTCTACAAGATCCTGAAGTGTAAAGATATAACACTGAATAGTAAGGTTAGGACTGTCCACACCATTATATTTCCCATTTCTATGTGTGGTTGTGAAAGCTGGAAAGTGAAGGAAGCTGATAGCAAGAAAATAAACTCATTTGACATGTGGTGCTGCAGAAGAGGTCTACAGATACTATGGACGGCTAAAAAGACAAATAAATGGGTCCTAGAGCAAATCAAATCTGCTATACCTATACAGTACAAAGTTTAAAGATCTACTTCAGGTAAAACAAAGAAGATCTTAGAAAGCTTGGGCACCGTTTGGTTAATGAGAACAGGGAAAGACATCCCCCTTCAACAGACTGAAAGATCATTTGAGCTCAGGAGTTCTAAGCTGCCGCAAGCTATACCAATTGAGTGTCCACACTAAATTCAGCATCATGGTTGTTAAATGTATTTTGCATTCTCCTTACCTCTTCAGACCGCTGACTTATTTCAGGTTGGGAGAGCATGTTGGCAAGGTAGACCAAATGAGGCTGCAAGATTTTCCTTGGGGAACCATGTATAACTGCTGCTAGAATCATGAGGTAAGAAGGCATGGGTGTTTTTTCGAGGTCAGACACTATTAACTTCAGAGACACCTCTGGGCTGACAAAAACTCCAATCAGCTCTGCTGCTTTCAAACACTGTAAGAAATAACACACCCACACATACAGCCAGACCGTAAGAAGCAAAAGACAAATCAAGTTCAACATTACCATTTTTTAAATGGGAGGGTGCCAGCTGTTTTCTCCCTTCTCTTTTAATGCCTCAAAGAATTGCCTTGTAGGCCTTTCCACTATCTTCATTCACTCATGATTAAATGCATGACAAAGTTTTCTTGACATGTAGCGAGAAAGCTCAAAATGAGTGCTCACATGCCTTCTTTCATCACCAACCTTTCAAACAGAAAATTTTAAAAAAATCTGAAGAAGCAAAATGAGGTACACAACATCCAATGTTAACAGAATCTTTTAGCCAGCCATCAGCTGGAAGCCTACACTGGATTTATTAGCTCTGGGCTTTAAAAAGTGCCCCTTCGAGATACCCCCATCTCTGTCAAATTTAAAGGGATGGAAAATAAGTTATTCTCTCTTAACATTTTCAAGATTTTAAAAGCTTCACATTGTGTTTTGGGGAAAAAGCAAGCCTTCTCTGTCAAAAGCAATGAATCATGACTGAAGACAATTCACATTTGCTCATGAACTGGACTAGAAGCTTGCTAAGCAGAGAACAGGTTCTCTCATTCTTGCTGTTAAATAAAGGTGTCACTGAGCATTATGCATCTTATAAGGAGCACTTGCAAGCTGCAGGAAAAGAGATTCTACCTCAACATCAGGAGGAACTTCCTGACAGTAAGGGCGGTTCGACAGTGGAACACACTCCCTCGGAGTCTGGTGGAGTCTCCTTCCTTGGAGGTCTTTAAGTAGAGGCTGGATGGCCATCTGTTGGGGATGCTTTGATTGGGAATTCCTGCATGACAGGGGGGTTGGACTGGATGGCCCTTGTGGTCTCTTCCAACTCTATGATTCTATGACTTGTGCACATCCTACTTACACTGCTAATTAGCTTTTTCTTTCATACCTTTGACAGTGTGAACCTAGGTAAGCAGGCTTTCAAGGAGTGCATTCGTTAGCTAAGATTCCTGGCTTATCCTGGCTTGCTGTATACAAACAACATGCCGCTGCATACAGCTTAATCGCTGCCATCTCAATCTTGCAAGAGGTCAACTAACCAGAAATTGATAGCTTATTATAGCGGTATGAACATGGATTCTGACTTGTTATCAAACAAAATAGGATTGTAAACCTATAATAAAGCGTGTGTGAACAACTAACAGGACCATAGGACACTGCCTCATACCAAATCAGACCAACTGGTCTATCTATCTCAGAATAGGCTGGCTGGCAGCAGAAACCTGGGGTTTCAGAAGGGAGCCTTCTCCAGTTTTACTTGGACATGCCAGACTGAACCTTCTGAATGCAAAGTATGCATTCTACTACTGAGCTACAGCCCTTTTCCAATGTTGCAAGATAGTTCAAAGATAAATACAAGATTTAAATCTACATCACACCAAAACAAGGTTTGCAGCAACAATAGTTTAGAGCCAAAAACCTGTTTTAAACTTTCAGTTATGGTTGAAAAGTGCCTGTGTGCTCTTCTTTTCCATCGTATAATGGTTCTTAATTCCATTTCTGGCCCTATTTCTGAATGTGAAAACATTTTTTTTTATGTAGACAATGTGCCAAGTCACAGTACACATCATGATCTTCAAAAATATCTCAGGCCAATTTAAAAAAAATATAATTTGCTGGCTGGTCATATATCATGCTTAGTCAATCTAGACATCATGCCAACTCATATAAAACTATGACTAACCATGGTTTGAAGACAGGCCTAAATTTAGACCAAGGGTCCATCTTTTTCCCAAGAAGAACAACAAGTTGTAAGACTACAGTAACTGCTTTGCTGTAACAGACCAAAAGGTTTAAGTATTCTGGCATGACCTTTCCCACTGTGGCTAACTAGAAGGCTCCAGAAAGCCAACAAAGAAGTTATCAAAGCAATACTTGACAGCCATATTGCCTCTAAAACCAGAGGTCCCGTAGCCAGCTTGTCTAGTAGTGATACATTTTAAAAATTAAGTGGCCATCCACAGAGAAATTGCACACCCCTATACAAGATTTTTTGTCAATATTACTGCACTGTATCTCTGTTGTTGTTGTTGTTATTGTTATTGTGTGCCTTCAAGTTATTTCCAACTTATGGCAACCCTAAGGCGAACCTATCATGGGATTTTCCACGGCTGAGCAGGGAATCAAACCCTGATGTCCAAGGTCACAGCCCAATGCTCAAACCACTACACCACACTGGAGCTCAGAATATCTTTACAGTTTCCTTAACATTATAAAATGAGAAATAACATCCCCCGTTTCTTTGTGCCTTAAACAGTTTTTGCATCTATGTCAAGGTTACACTTTGTGTCAACATGCCATGTTGCAAAAAACAAACACATACAACTTTTCAAATTGCATCTTAAGTGGCAACTAATGTCAAACAACAGACTGGACTAATGACTTCTTCCACACATAGGAAATCAGAATGAAGAAAGAAACTTACTGTGTCTGAATGTAATTAAGGCTATCACATGGAATAAGCATACTTTAATGTTGTGGGAGGATTACACAGCAGAGAGGGAGAACCAGATAACATGTAAAATTAACCTGAAAGGGCATGAACTGTACATAGTTTGAAAATGGAATTTCTCTCCCTAAGGCACTTTACACTTTAATCTCTTGCTTATGATTTCTAAGAGGCTGCTAATGCTCTACTTGGCCAACACCATAGGGGAACTACAATTTAAACAATCCCATCACTAATGTATAATAATCAAACAGAAACAAAGTCAGCTCTATAGTACCCATTTAGGTTTCCTATCTGTCCTGATCCAACAAGGATGATCCAAAAGCAGATTATCCTTTTGGCTCAGTTTTCATGCATTAAAAAACATGCAAGAAGAAAGACATCTAGGACTTGGGTGTATCATATTTAGTTAAGTTAACAGGCATGGACAAAAGGAAGTTAAGGAGCAAAATATCTTCAGAAAAGAAATTCTACAGTAACAATTTCTAGAATATTTCATCTTAGACAGGAAAAAAATCCACCTTCTGGAATGAAGTGTACCATAAAAAAAATCAATAAACACAGTATCTTTAAATATTTAGAAGTATTCAAATAAAAATAATTTAAACAATATCAAGTATACTTTACTGATTCTTCCTCTTAATTCATTATTTCAGTTTAGCCACATTTCAACTATTGTAAAAAAAAAAATACAGCATATAAAATTAACATGACATTTGGGTTTAGCTTTGTTTACTACATGTAAGTCTAACTGGCAAGCTCAACCATACTGCCTTTAATTTAGAAAAGCCAAAGGTTTTGTGGAAAACCCCATCATTTGAAATGGACATACTTACATTCCTAACCACAATACTTTCTTCATCTGAGCATACACGATACAAAGTCCTGAGAAGAGGTTCCATATGTTGTGTAATGTGGTCCTCCACATGCTGCAAAAGTACAACCAGAAGCTGAGATGCCTTTATTCTGGTGCCTTCAACCCAGTCAGTTAAATCATGACAGAGACCTGGAAGTATTTTGAACAAGTTTCTAGTCACAAGCTCCCGACACCCCAGTTCTGGACGTGTTACTAAAATGAGAAAAGAAAAGAAAGAAAAAGAATGTGGGGAGAATGAAAGTCTTTTTTAAAAAGAACTTTTTGAAAGTTTATTAAAATGATACCCAAACTTTAGGTCTTAAACTGACACCAAGGCACCCCCAAAAACATATTATGTGCAGTTTTCCAAAATCTTGTGTGATCTATATGTTCCTAAGGATGCTGATTTCAACTTCTTGATTGAGATGAAGAAAATCAAAATTCAGTCTGCAATATAGGTTTCCAAACTTTATGGTGGGAAATGATTTAAGAGTAATAAGATGATCAAGCGTAATCCTTAGAAATGGCCAATATGATATTTATTTACTATAAATAGCATTAGAGTCAGTGTACTTTAGGGAGTCAGCATGGTCTAGTGATTATCCTGTAAGCCACCTCGGGCCCCTTTCTGGGAGAAAAGTGGCATAGAAATTAAGTAAATAAATACATTTGCATGGTCTAGTGATTATCCTGTAAGCCACCTCGGGCCCCTTTCTGGGAGAAAAGTGGCATAGAAATTAAGTAAATAAATACATTTGAATGAATCCACACTCAGCCGGGGGTGGGTGGAGGTGGGGTGAAATGTATGTGGTGTAAAATTGGAAATATTTAGTAATGATTTATTATACAAGTTGTATGGTATTACTGAGCATAAAATCAATAAATAAAGTTAATAATATATTTTTTAAATCCACACTCAGCTGTGGAGACCCACTGAGTGACATTTGGCAAGTGACACTCTCTCAAAGGAAGACAATGGCAAGCCCTCTCTGAACAAATCTTGTCAAGAAAACCCCAAATAGATTTGCTTTGTTGTTGTGTGCCTTCAAGCTATTGCTGACTAATGCCAACCCTAATGCAGACCTATCATGCAGTTTTCTAGCAAGATTTGTACAGAGGTGGTTTGCCTTTGCTTTCCTATGAACTGAGAGAATGTGACTTGCCCAGTGTCACCCAGTGTATTTCCATAGCTGGGCAAGGATTCAAACCTTGGTCTCCAGAGTCATAGTCCAACATTCAAACCACAATCACATAAGTGGAAATGGCTTGAGGACATACTACCACCACCATTAAAAGTGCATTAACATCCTCTTCAGGCATTAAGCTATTTGTTAAATGCCCTACTTAGAATATTGACTACTTTTAGACCTGTAGCACATCAACTAGGGAGAGGAACTTTTTGGTGGTGACACCTTGGCTTATGGAATATCTATTACCCTCACTGAGAGGTCTGCCTGGTACATTTATTGTTAAATTTAAGAACTTAGGCTAAGGCTTTTCATTTGCACGAGCTTTGAATACATTAGAATCTGGATTTTATTTATTGAAAATTCACACACAATCAGTTTTATGCATTATTATATTTTCTTATGTACTTGTTCATGCTTGCTTTTATTTTTCCCATTTTGCTGCTATTTGATTTAACTTTTTTTTTAAAAAATTAAAAATGCATTAAAAACAAATGCATTTATTATACACCACTTCAGACTTGTGTTTGAAAGTGGAGAAGCAGGATGTATATTTAAAACGACAACTAAATCAATACAATTCTAATAACAGCAGCATTAATGTTAAGAGGCTCCTGACTAAAGAAGCTGACATTCACAAAAGAAAGCCCTGAAGCATCTCCCAGCTTTCCATGTGGGGCTCTGCTTGTGTGGCTATCCATTTAAAGAAAATGAAGTCAAAGCCAAACAATATAGGAAGGCAGAAGTGTTTGTGAAGCACCTACTTAGAGGGAAGAATCTTCAAAGGCACTCTGAACTAAGGTTTCTTTTTGTCAAGGAAGAGAGCATTTGGATTATGAAAACTGACAGCGGACAACAAAAAGGTCAAACTCTGAAAACTTGTCTGAGAAGAGTGGCATCCCATCTGGCCAGAGGCTTCGCTTTTCAAAAGATTATGGCTGGTCCTTTTCAACAGTTCCCTTCATTTCTGATGCAAAAATACAGCTATTTCATCTGCATATCTCACTGCTGTCAAAGACTTTTCTCCCTCCACCTTTCTCTAACCTGTCTGCACCAGTGTCCTAAGGCAATGATTTTTTTTAAAGAAACAGTTTCTGTAGAAAGTCACCCTATTGTTAGAAGGCTACCGAGTTCCTTCTTTATTTCTCTTCCCCCCCCCCCCTTGCAATCTTTGTCAACGAGACATCAAGGCATAAAGAGGCAGAAGTGTCAGCTTCAGAAGTTTGCAGCTAGAAAGACTAAGGTTCAAGGGAATCATGAACTGGGGGACATGGTGGGGAAGAAAATGGAATTGTGCATTTTAGAGGTAAAGTAGTTCATTTCTCACACAATGGGTGGCAGTCTTTGAGAGGCATGGTGAAAGGACTGGGTGCAGGCATCCCCAGATGATTCACTACAGAGCAGCTAGAGATATCATTGGGGAGTGCCCAAGGCCAAAGAAAAATTGAGACAAGGAAAGAATACTAGAAACTCTTGAACTGTGCTTTAGTGAAAGCATTCCTTACCACAAAACACGCTAAACAAACAGAGTGATATGGCATGTATTCACTGCATAGAATCAGAAGATTCCTAACAAAGTGTGCAGATGTCAGCCAGCCTAATGCTAAAGGCATAGGTCAGCCTACTTGCTCCTGGCAGTGTTAGGATTCAAGGACAACATGCAGCCTTGAAGGAATTGTAGCATTCAGTCTCACAGCACTTCCACTTCAGAGTCTGAAGAGATTCTGTGTACTCAAAGGGAAATAAAAGCAGTATATCAACTTAGCTGCCTTTCAGGAAATGTGGACTGTTGCTGAGGTGCTCAGAATGTGGAACACACCAGGGATTGATCTAACCAATGACAAATGACTCATTACGTTCAGATGTAAGTATCTTTTCTGACAGTATATGGCAAGTAAATAAGAAAAATATAGCATAAAGGTGCGACATTGCTGTGGTGCTAAGACAATAAATCTTTTACCTGGTCAGGCAGTTTGGTACACCATGGGAAGCATAGTGTGGTGGTTTCAGTGTTGGACTAGAACTCTATAGGCCAGGGTTCTCTGCTTGGTAAGGGTATCCCACTGGATGAACCTAGGCAAGTCACACTCTCTCACCCTCAGAGAATGGCAGTGGCAACATTCTTTTGAAGAAATCGTGCCATGAAAATTCCATGACAGATTCATCTTAAGGTCAGCATAAGTCATAAACAACTTGAAGGCATACAAGAACAAAAACAAAAACAAAAAAAACCAACACAAAACCCACCCTATAGACATGCTGGCCATTAAAATCGGAGTCCTAAAAGTCAATTCCTGCTGACATCTACTGGCCAATCAAGTTGCACCTAACTGAAGTCCTTTATGTATGACAATATCCATTTCATACTGTGCCCTCAATGTGTACAGTATTTGCCAAAAAAGGCAAGTCATCACTGGACTAAATACAACTATATAAAGAGCTGACTTCACACATTTTTCAGGCTAACAAAGAGAACACCATATCAGAAAGCAATTTTAAACTTCTCAAGAGATACAGTGCAATTTAAGTAGGTCAAATGACTAAAAGGCTCTGTAATTTGCTATTAATCATTTTGTAGTAGATGCAATTAGGAGAAGGTATGATGCATGAAGAGATTGTTTGAATAGGCAGTTGGGGCATTGCCCAGCCTTGTGATCTATACTTGTTTTGCAAAGAATACTGTCTCATGCAGTTCCCAGAATGCCAGGTATTACCACCTATCTCTTACAAGTAAGACTTTATCCTCTGCTATCCTCTTGGCTGTTAAGTCTCTGATTATTAGTCTTATTGAAGTTACTACAGCTACTGAAGAAAAAAACAAACATCTAGACTAGTATGATATCACAAGTTCTCTATCTATAGAGAGGCTGATTAAAATCAATTAAATGTCCTGTTTAGTCATTAGTGAGAAGACTGGGGTTCCTTTTTAGGTCCCCAAGGTGAAGTATATTTCCACTTATTCAAACCACGTATCTAATTTGTTAACAGCTTAAAACTCAAGGAACTGACAACTTTAGTTTCCAGATGGGTTACTCTATTTTTCCTATTCTATTTTGGAGCCACACCAACTGAACTACCTTGCCACAATCAGGTTTGGTTGTATTTTACACTAGTTTTCTCTTTAAGACACAGTGCTTCACAGACATGATTCCAAACAGTTCTACGGGCTTGGGAACATAATATGGGAACAATCAATTTGCATTCTGCACACTTTGTACTCACATCCTTGAGGATAATAAGGTGGTACAGAATAAAAGTCGAGTTTATCCTTAATATCCTCTTCGTTTTCCTTTTCCCATTGCAAACCTATTTTCTTCCAGTAAGTGAGAGCCAGCTCCCTAAGTGTAAAACAAAAGCATTACAAATAATGTCCATTAAATACATCATAACAAAGATACCTAAAAAGAAGACACCTGAAAAGTAGAATTTATTTGGAATTCAAATAGAATCTATTTGGAATTTATCTGGAAGTAATGATTGTAAAAAAATAATACCTTGGAGGCAATTTCTAATAGCAGTATTTCCAATGGCATCAGGAATATATATATGCATAGTATCCATTTACTGTATTATAAGTGATTGTTTGCATGTCATAACAGATTTATTACCATTAGCAACTTTCATACTGCCTGATATCAACTCAACTCAATGCTTTTCATGTATTGAAGGGATAAGAAATCACAACTTAGTTTAGAGGTGGGCAAAATTGGCTTTTTGAGATGTTATGGGACCCCTGGGAGGCATAGTCCAAAAACATCTGGAAGAGCATGCTGTGGCCCCATGAATCATCTTGATTAGTTAAACTAAAGTAGAGCCAATGAACTAAATCTTATCTGGTGACTCAATGTTTATGTAAACCTCATTGATTCAACTGATCTAGCCCTCTAGCATCCACAAATTGAGGTAAATGTTTGCATACAGAAATCCTTTTCATGTATGGTTTATGTGTAGGGTTCCATACAATTAGGAATCTGAACTGTGCAATTTTTCTGATGGTGTGGAAAATATGGCTCATACTATTGTGTATGTGAGGGTTTACCATTCAGTGACACACACATTATTGCACAAAAATATCAGGGCTACAGGAACTAGCCACTCAAACATTTAAGACTCCACCCAAATGGTCAAGTCCCAATCTCTGCACAGGTCTCTCACATAAAGGGCACAATCTGTGGATTCTTGATCTGCTTACTTGTTCTCATGCATTTCATCAGTAAGGCCACTGAGCAGCAGAGGAATTAACTTGTGAAAATAAGAGTATCGATCCCGCAGATGCAACAGCCATTCTCCAATGACACTGATAACAGCCTCTCTAACCTAGAAAAGGCCAAGGGGGAAAAACGAATGTGGTATAATCTCTTTTTTATACAACAAAAGCATCCTGCTAGGTTTCTTAAGGGCCTCAGGTTCTGTTTCAATCAAAGTCTTCAAAACAGGAAAAAAATAATTAGATTTATGGCGTACCAAAAAGCCAGATCACATGCTGAGAGAATGAGAGAAGCACAGGTGGACTGTTCTCTGGAACATACACTACAGGGATCTTTGCACACATCTGTAACCATGGATACTATCTAATGGTTACTACATAAACAGAAGAAAGGCTGTTAAAATATTCAGCATTAACATTATGTATTAAACTTTGTCTCCTAGATATGCTTTAAAACAGGAGTGGGCTACAGGTGGTTCTTCAGATGTCATTGGACAGTGACTCCCAGCACCTCTAGCAGCACAGGCAATAGTGAGGGCTGATGGGAGTGGTAGTCTAGAAACATCTGGAGGGTCAAACACTCCCCACTCCTACTATAAAGCAAGACCTATCTGAATTAAAGCAAGACTTATCTGAATTAAAAGCTAGCTTAAAGGAAGTTACCTGTGGGATATCATCAAAACACCGTTGGGCCAGGTGGGAAAGGACATCGTCCAAAGACTTCACATTGCCAAACTGTAACACTGCACCTGTGGCCTGAATGACAGCAACACGGACCCGATAATGTTGGTGGGAAATCGCTTGCATTAAGGGAGTGATCAAGCTTTCTGACTGCAGGTGAAAATGTTCTAGGATGGAAAAGAAAGGAAGATCCAATCTCACTCTCTACTTTACATTAGATAAAACAGAGAGCTATTTTTCCTTGAGAGATAGTGCCCCATCCCCTTCTGATACTATCTATGATTTCTGCAGATCCTTTATCTTAAATGAGAGTAGGCAGCATACAGGTCACATGCAGCCCTGACCCCACCTGTTAAAAACAGAGAATCAGATTACTCTCTAAACCAGGGGTAGGCAACCTTTCCCCTTTAAGGGCCGAGGGACTTCAGCTCCCAGAAGCCTCAGCCATGTTGGCCAATAGTCCCATGTTGGCCAATAGCTCCTGGGATTCTGGGAGCTGAAGTCCCTCGGCCCTTAAAGGGGAAAGGTTGCCTACCCCTGCTCTAAACCCTTTGGGCAGTCCCAAAGTTTTTGAAAAAAATTAAAACAGAAGAGAACTTGTGGCCATGATGGAGTTGTCAGACGAGAGCGGTGTGCCCTGACGTGGGTCCTGGGAGCGTAGGTCCCAAAATGGCTCCCAAACCCTCCAAAGTTGCACATTTCTTAAAAGTATAAAAATAACTATCAAATAGCCAGCGCTATCTGTTTCTTTTACCAACCTGGCCACGCAGAAAAACTTAGCAGACAATAAGGATAATGTGCTGGTTTAAACAAATGTTTCCCAGAGTGCTTTTGATATCTCCTATCTCTCACCATTGCTTTCCCTATCCAATGAAAAGCCCAATTTGCTGATCCCTTCCTCAACCTTTAGTGAGCCAAGCTGGTACAATGCTCAGATCAGACTTTCCCAACCTAAATGTCCTACAAATGTCATAGAATAAAAAAACATTCTTCATCTACACCCAACATGTCCAGCCATGTTGGTTGGGGATGGCGACATCTACAGTCCAATATTTGTGAAGCAAATAGGCTGGGGAAAGGCTGGGTTAGACTGTTGAACAAGATATGAATTCAAACCCCAGTTCAGCTAGAAAGTATGATGGTACCTGGGCACAGTCAATGGCAGATATAGGCAATATATGGGATACATGCACTACTCTTGCCAACTTTTAATAGCTTGCCCAATTGGGGGGGGGGGGGGAGGTATATTTTTCCCTTCAGAAAAGGAAGCAGAGATGTTAGTAAAGTGTAGGGCCTTGCTTTTAGTGCTGCAGGGTGTGATGGGGATTGTCTAGTGTTTTTCAAAACCATTAGTGAATCTCCCCTTTTATATTGAAACCGCCCCCCCCCAGATTTTTGAGGGGTGGGTGACCTGTATTAGATGGGGGGATAGACCTCTTGAGCTGCTGGCAATGCTCAATGGCAGCCCAAGGCATTGCTGGGAGATTTGTGTCCTGTTTCTCTTGCAGCTGCCGGACTGTAGTTCCCATAATCTCTATTTTCTTTTTCTCCCTCAGAGGTGTTGGATTTGAATATCAAGTAATATGGAAACTCTACCTGTGGGAATCAATTTGTAAAATACTGCATCATTTCCTATGCTGGCCAAGGCCGATGGGAATTGCAACAACATTTAAAATGCCACATGATTCCTACCCATAATAGTTAATGCAATTAATGAGGAGCCACTGAATTAATTGAACACTGGTCAGTTGGCACTTTGTAAGTCCACTGATTCACTGTGTCTAGCATACTTCTTGGACTGTGACTCCCAGAATCATCAGCCAGCAGACTAAGGGCTTCTGAAAGTTATAGTTTGAAAAAGCAACTTTCTGAAACCATCCAACTGTTCTGATTTGGCAGGCATAGTCCTGATTTATCTTTGGTCCTTCCCAATTTCAGCTGCTTTTAAAATGTCCCAAAGGTGCATCTACACTGCAGAAATAACACAGTATTACACCACTTTTAAGTGCTGTGGCTGTATCCTACACTCATCCTACACTCATGAAAATGTGAATTCACGCTTCTTAGTGATGCTTAAAATGGAGGAGGTTTTGGGATTCCTCCTGGACAAAATGCTGAAGTGACCAGGAAAAGGAGAACGTGTGGCCACCCTGTGCTTGGGGAGCCTTTCTTAGCCATGCTACAAAACAGAGGATATTTTGGACTTCCTCCATAGAGTTGGAAGAGAGCCCAAGAGCCATCCAGTCCAACCCCCTGCCAGGCAGGAACTCTCAATCAAAGCACTCCTGACAGATGGCAATCCAGCCTCTGTTTAAAAACTTCCAAAGAAGGAGACTCCACCACATTCCAATGGAGTGTGTTCCATTGTCAAACAGCTCTTAATGTCAGGAACTTCTTCCTAATGTTGAGTTGGAATTACTTTTCTTGTAGTATGAATCCATTGTTCTGGGTCCCTATCCCCTGGAGCAGCAGAAAACAAGCTTGCCCTATCCTCAATATGACACCCCTTTAAATACTTAAACAGGGCTACCATATCACCTCTTAACCTTCCCTTCTGGAGGCTAAACATAGCCTGCTCCCTAAGGGGCATTGCAGACCGACCCAAAGGGCCGGCCTGGGGCTGGAGCAACTGCATGTCGGCCACCCCAACCTGAGTCTGATGTCGTCCTGATGCCATGCGCCCGTACGCACGGCATGCACCATCAGGACACCCTCCCGGTGCAGTGTGCACATACGCTGCACCGAAAGGGTGCGGAAGAGCCGCAGCGCCGGCTCCTACAGTGGCCTTTTGCCATCCCTAAAAGGAGCGGCATTTTGCTGCTCTTTTAGGGACGCCAAAAGGGAGGATCAGGGCCACAGTGTACGGTTGCCATGGCCCCGATCCATGGCTGGCGGGGGCGGCCCAGAGCCACCCGTGTGCACAGCCCCTACATCTCTCTTCAGAAGGTATGGTTTCCAGACATTTCAACATTTTAGTCACCCTCCTTTGGACACACTCCAGCTTGTCAACATCCTTTTTGAATTGTGGTGCCCAGAACTGGACAGAATATTCCAGGTGAGGAGGCCTGACCAAAGCAGAATACAGTGGCACTGTTACTTCCCTGGATCTAGACATTATGCTTCTATTGATGCAGCCGAGAATTGCATTGGCCTTTTTAGCTGTTGCATCACATTGTTGACTCATGTAGTCTACTAGGACTCCCAGATAGATCCCTTTCATATGTAGTCTTGTTAAGCCAGGTGGCCCCTATCTTACACCAGTTGTTAGGGTTTCCCAAGATACAAAAATAAATAAGCCAGGTCTGAGGTTTTTAGAGGTCCTCTCCCCGCACCATCTGCAATGTCTTAATGGAACTCATCATGACATAACATTGGGCGCCTATACCTATGTCACCAATAGAGAAACTAGCACAACAGATACTGCTTCTTAGAGCCTTAACCACATTATTAAACAAACTCGGCAGGCAAATGAAAATATCCACTCGAATATTTGCAGATTTCCATTTTTGCACAGGGGTGTGTCCAGAACGGATCCTTTGCAAATATGATGGGCCGACTGGACTTTTTTAACTTGAGAGAACACCTCTCTAGGAATTTCTAGGTCCTCGAGCAGAACCCTGTGGTCAACATCTGCCAGAATTTGACCACAGAATCATGCTGCAGGACCTACAAAATGCCTGGAGCAGTGTTTTCTCGAGGAATCTTTCGGTCCTCCAGTGCAACTCTATGGTCAACTTTTCCAGCAGAATTTCTCTGGAGGACTTAAGTGATTCCTAGAAAGAGCAGATTAAACAAATCCGCAAAGAATCAAAGCCGCAGAAGGCAAATGGGCCTTTAAAGACTGCCAGAAATAATGCAGCTTGAGACCACTTTAACTGTCCTGGCTCAATGCTAGGGAATCATGGGAACTGTAGTTGTTTTTCTTAGACACAGAGCCTTCTCTGTCAGAGAGCTCTGGTGCTACAATAAACTACAGTTCCCATGATTCCCTAGCACTGAGCCAAGGCACTTATTTCTAGCAGTCTGTAAAGGCCCAAAGCCGCCAATGTGGAGGGAGGAGTGTACTTCCAGGGATGCAGCCTAGGATCGCATTGGCCTTTTCAGCTGCCGCGTGACGCCGCCGGCTCATGAGAGAAGTGTCCGGGAAGCGGAAAGGAGGACGCTCCGCACCTGGCAGGGCCTTGGCGCAGGTGGCGGCGGCGGCGGCGCCCTCGCGCTTGGCCTGAGGGTTGGGGTCGAGGAGGGCGCTGCGGAGGACGCGGATGAGCTCCGGCAAGTAAGGCGCCAAGGCCTCGCCCTCGCAGCTCCGGAGCAGCTGGCCCAGGAGCTGGAGGAGGCCGAGGCGGAGCTCCTCGCAGGCCTCGCCGTCGCCCTCGGGCCAGCAGAGCCTCTGGGCCAGGGCCGGCATGAGGAAAGGGAGCGCTTTGGACGGCTGGGCCCCGCGGCTCAAGCCCTGCCGGGTCAGCTCCAGGGCCAGCTCCCGGCACCGCTCGGCCGGGTCGCCCACGAGGCACCGCAGCAGCGGACGGAGCAGCCGCTTCTCGAAGACCTCCTCCAGCACCGACGGCGGCCATGGCGGCTCCAGCACCGCTTCCCGGATACCGGCCAAGGCCTCCAGCCGGGCCTGACGGGACTCCTCTTGCAAGGCGGCCAGAGGCCGGGACAGCGTTTGGCTGAGCTCCGCCGCCCAAGGAGAGTGGTCCCCGGTGGCCCCCGGCGCCTCGGCCATGCTTCGCCTCGCCCGTTGCTAAGGCTGGGCAGGCAGCTAGGCCCCGTTGCTAAGGACTCGCTCGCCGCTTTGCGACGCCTTTGCGACGTCCGGTGTGTGGCTTTACGGCAGCGGCGGCCGGAAAGCGAGGAAGCGCCTCGGCAAAGCCAAGTCAAATGATACATATACATACACAAATACAAAACAAAGCCAAAGCCCTGTATCGGTTTTGAGGATGTTATAAAACAAAATAAATAAAATACATACACAAATACAAAACAAAGCCAAGACCCTGTATAGCTTTTGAAGATGTATGAATAAAATACATATACAAAACAAAGCCAAGGCCCTGTATAGGTTTTGAAGATGTATGAATAAAATACATATACAAATACAAAACAAAGCCAAGGTCCTGTATAGGTTTTGAGGATGTTATTAAATAAAATAAAATGCATATACATATACAAAACAAAGTGAAGGTTCTGTATAGATTTTGAGGATGTTACAAAGTAAAATGAATAATATATGTATACACACACAAAACAAAACCAATACAATAAAACGCAATACAATATAATGTAATATATAAAATAAAGTGCCAACAAGGAACGCGTATGCGTGTGTTTTCTTGTCTAGCAACTCCCACCAGTTCAAGGTCTAATCTGCACTGCAGAAACAATGCAGTTTGACGTCACTTTAATTGCCATGGCCCCATCCTATGGAATCCTGGGATCTGTACTTTGTGTCGGCACCCTGGCTCCCTGACAAAGGAGGTTAAATATCTCACAAAACTCCAAATCCCAGAATTCCATAGCACTGAGCCATGACAGTTAAAGTGGTGTCAAACTGCATTAGTTCTGCTGTGTAGATTCAGCCTTAGGGTGCATCTACACTGTAGAAATATTAGATTTTAATACCACTTTAACAGCCAGGGCTCCATCCTACAAAATCCTGGGATTTGGAGTTTTGGGAGGCACCAGCCCTCTTTGGCAGAGAAGGATAGAGACCATGTAAAACAAGTCCCAGGATTCCACAGGATGGAGCTGCAACATTTACAACATTTACAGCAGTGTCAGAGTGGATTATTACTGCAGTGCAGATTAGGCTGTGAACCAGTGTGGCATAGTGGTTTGACTGTTGAACTATGACTGGAGATCAGGGGTCAAATCCCAGCTCGGCCATGTAAAACCACTGGATGACCTTGGGCTAGTCACATACTCTCAGCCTCAAGGCAATGGCACACCTTCTCTAAATAAATCTTGCCAAGAAAAGGCCGTGATAGGTGTACCTTAGGGTTGTCATATGTCTGAAACTACTTGAAGGCACATAACAACAACAACAACATCAAGCAGATTAGACCCTAGTCAGTGCCAACAAATGATGGGATGCACAATCCATCAGTATTCAGACAGATGTACGTTCCTTTGGTGCATCTACACTGTAGAAATAATGTAGTGTGACACTACTTTTAAGTGCTGTCACTCCATCCTGGGATTTGTAATTTTACAAGGTCTACTCTTCTTTGCTATAAGAGCGCTGGTGCCTACAAAACTACAAATCCTAGGACTCTATAGGATCGAGCCATGGCGGTTAAAGTGGCATCAAACTGCATTATTTCTACATTGTAGATGTACCCCGTATCCCTGGTTTAAAGCCAGCAGCCCGATCCTATGCCTTGCAAAACTGCAGATCCCAAGATTCCATTGGATGAAGCTACAACACCAAAAGTGGTGTCAAACTGCATTATTTCTACAGTGTAGATGCACCCCTTACCCCTGCTTTAAAGCCAGCAGCCCAATCATATGCCTGTTTGCTCAGAATTAAAATACTCGCACAGGATGGCAAGTACACGGGCCAAATCTGTCAGGTTTACTTAGAAGTAAGCTTGCAGTGTTCAGTGATGCTAATCCCCTGGCAAGCATGTGTAAGACTAGGGATCACTCTGATGATGGTATTTTTAGCAAGATGTTACTGGATTTTTGAGCCAGAGCAATGACTGTAGTAGTAGTAAAGCCCCATTGAATTCAGTAGGATTTAAGTAAGAGGTTAATTACCAAGTAGGTCTGAAAATCTTTTGCATCCCAATAGTAACCACCAATAAGAAACTTAAAAGCTGAGTGCTTTTCTCATATAAAATTAATATAATTTTCACTCCAGTTCCCCCGTCTGTTTTTTTTTCATAGAAATGTACAAAGGATTTTGTGTATTCTGGCACAGACTGTTGCTGTGTTGCTGGCTTTCATGGGATCACAAACTATGGTCCAAAACCCACTGCAGAAATAATCCAGTTTGAGACCGATTTAACTGCTCTAGCTCAGTGCTAGGGAATCCTGGGAATAGTAGTTATGTGAGACATTTAGCCTTCTCTGTTAGAGAGCTCTGGTGCCACAATAAACTACAATTCCCAGGATTCCCTAACATTGAGCCAGGGCAGTTAAAGCAGTCTCAAACTGGATTATTTCTGCAGTATATTTTGGACCATTGCCTATTAGTCAGTAGCCTAGTTCTCTTACCCAGCATCTAACCAGTGGCAAATTTTACAGTTCAGGTGCTTACCATGACAACCACACCTCTGAGGACTACGCACACACACATTAAAACAGGTAGTTTGCTGACCCATACTGGCAATTCAGTTTTAAGAGTTCTCATATTAGACAATGAGGGCCAGGTCTTTAGTAAGACTAATGGGTCTTAATTGCTCATTGATGACCAACACCTTGCAAGATTGGGCATTGCAACAACATACCCTCCAACTGTCCTGATCTGTTAGGGACAATCCCAGTGACTCCTCTGTCATCCCACTTTTTCAGCTGCTTTAAAATGTCCAAATTTCTCCCTCCTGTTCCTCCACCCGCTTTGTCCTCACCTTACTTCAGTTGCGGCAAACTGAGTTCAAAGTGCACAAGTAGTTTAAAAAGGTAAAGGTAAAGGTTTCCCCTTGACATGAATGTCTAGTTGTAAGTACCGACTGCACTCCATTAACTCAGAAAAGGAGAGAGGAGAGGAAGGGGCAGAATCTTGCTCTTTCCAGTAGTCTCGGGCAAAAGCAAACTGCAGCAGCCTCTCTTGGATTATGTGATCTCTGCCACTAATGTCCTAGTTTTCATCTTAGAAATGTTGTCGACAAGGGGTTCCCAACCTGTGCTCCGAGGAGCCCTTAGGGCTCCGCTGGCACTTCTCAGGTGCTCTGTGGCCATTCCAGGGAAAAGAAAGAAATAAAGATTGAATGAAATTAAAGAATAAGAATATATTCTTAGATATCCTCCTAAACACCATTAACTTATAAGACATATGGGGGGTAGGCCTCTTAGAGGCTCCGCCATAGAAATAAAGGAGTTCTGCGAGTCAACAAGTTTGGGAACCCCTTGTCTACAACATTTCTAAGATGAAAACAATGTAGAGTATGCAACAAACAAATAAACAACCCCCAAACCCCAAAACCATAAAACCAGATACAGTGGGCCTTTGGTATCCTTCCCCGTGAATACCTAAATCCATGGATACTCAAGTCCCATTAAATGCCACGGCATAGTCAATTGTATATAAAATGGCCAAATCAAGGTTTGCTTATTGGAATTTATATATATATATATATATATATATTTGGAATATTTTCAAGCCGTGGATGCTTGAATCCGCGGATTAAAAAAAAATAATCTGTGGATGCGGAGGGCCAACTGTACTCTGATGGGGAAAAGCCGAAAAGGTGAAGTGTGTAGCTAAGCTCAGAGAGAACAGGGAAACCCAAGGTAGGTGGCAAATATCATCCTCATCCTCATCATTCCTGTCCTGCCAATCCAAAAGGTCTAGTGCTCTGATTCTAAAAACCCTGGCTCTGCTGCTTCTAACTCTTCCCTTTTTGGAGAGGGGGGATGCATTTGACTTATTTCCCATAGTCTCAGAATTTTAAATCCTATTGAGCCAAAGGGCATTTACTCCCAGGTAAGTTCAAGGAGGGTAGATCTGGGGATCATAAGCATCCCCCAGGGCCAGGGCCAGGTTCCTTCCCAGCCTGTGGGTATATATATATATATATATATATATATATATATATATATATATGTGTGTGTGTGTGTGTGTGTGTGTGTGTGTGTGTGTGTGTTTTCTCTCTCCAGGAGGGAGGCTGAGCTTCCTTCTGACTGACAGTAACTGGGACTTCCTGTGTGGAAATTGCTGTTGCTGCTGCTGCTGCTGCTAGTGCAAGAGAGAGAGACTTAACGCTTTGTGTGCAAGGAGTGTAGACACTGGAGTTGGGGGAGGGAGCCTGATCAATCTGCCTGCATCTTGGGTCTTTTTTCGTCCTTTGGCTGGGGCTTTTGCAAGAGCCCAGGAAGAAGGGTGCTGAGAAGGAGAAGCCCCAAGGATCCATCCAGCTTGGCAAGAGGAAGAGGAGGAGGCTGCACTGCGGAATCACAGGAGAGGAAGAGGCTCACTGCTCCTTCTTGTCTCCCATCCAAACACCCAGGTATTTATTTATAGACTGAGCCTTTGGTGCTGCACATCCATTGCACTCCCTGATCCCTGATCCCCATCCCCAGCCACCCTTGGGAAGGGATCTCCCCCTCATCCCTCTCCATCCCTCTGTCTTGTGCTTGCCTTTTTGGAGCTGTTCCCTCCAGCCACAATGGCTGAGATTTATTTCAGCACAAAAGGGCTGGTGCTGATGGAGGCAGTGGAAGAGGAAAGGAGGGGGAGAGGAGGCTGAGGAATTTCCTCCTTCTCTATGATGCTCATGAGAGAGAGAGAGAGAGAGAAAGGCCAAGGCTGGGAGGATGCTTTGGATGGAGGGATGGAGAAAGCATTAGGAGATTGCTTTCCCCCTTCTTTGAAAGATCAGATCTGACATACCTAACAAGCCACACATTAAAGCACTCAGATGCTGCTCAGAGTATTTGCTTGGTTGAAAGAGAAGGGGAAAGAAAGGCTGTTTTGGAAATGGAGCAGAAGGGGGGTTTCCCCTCTGTGTGTGCAGCTTTCAAGCTGGGTCATACTTTGGATCTAATCCTCATTTCTCTTCCCATCTGAATGTTGGTTTCTGCCCTTTCAGATTTCTGGGGCTTGATCCCTGAAGTGGGGAGCGCACATCCCATTTTCTCTCGGTCGTGGGTCATTTCCCCAAGGATCCCTGATTTCACATCTTCCCCTGGTTGGGGTTTCTATGCCAGGAAAGCACCTTTGCACCTCAGGTCCATGTTTATAAAGATGGGAAAGCAGTGGATAAATAACACTGGGAAGATCAGCTCTCTTGCTTGGAAATAATGTTGCAAAACATAGTCCTTTGCAATACACATTTGTTTCTTTTTGGACACTGACAGGATCCTCCATACATTCTTTAATATATATATCTTCTGCTCATTTCTGTGTCACAAGAGAGAATATGCCTTTTGCATTTGGATTTTATTTCCTATTGATATTTTCCCCTTCCCCAAAGAAGGCTAGGACTGTAAATACACACAAGCAGGTTTGGATATGTGAACTCTCTCTGCTCCACAGACATTGGGTATTACATATGTCTGAGAATGTATTGAATTGCTTAGAATGAAGATAATGAGTAATGGGAAATAAATTTTTATTAAGTATTTTTTTTTTTTAGTGTGTCCTGAGAGTAGATGATTTCAGGTATTCAAAAGGCCAAACCATCACTTCCAGAAGACTCCCATAGGAAAAGATAAATTTCCTATGAAGCATAGTCCAAATAATTTTATCCAAAATCTTTTATTGGAAACCTGTCTTGTACTGGAAACAATGTTTTAAAATGCCAGTGTGTGCTTTTAAATCTATGGGGTCTGTCCAAATAGGGGAAAATTACAATGAGCGATTTATAATCACAATTTTGTGTAAGGCTCTGATGGGGACCCTTTGACTTAGAATACACTGAGTTTTGGGAATGGATATGCAATAGATTAATTTTTTGTTTCAGACTTTTGGAAGATAATTCCCAATATATATCTTCTTTGCTGGCAGATGATTTGGTTGAGTTACTGAATCATTTTTGGACGGTACTTACATTTTGTCTGTGTTTTATGTTTGAACACTTTGGAGAATGATTCTCTTCCTCCCTTACATTAAGACTCCACTATTTTCCTATCTAGGTTTGTTGTTTGTTTACTGTCACAAAGATGGCTGCTTCGTCCTCTTGCAATTTGGAAGACGACGAGAGTCTGAAGGGATGTGAACTCTATGTTCAGAAGCACAACATCCAGCAGATCCTGAAGGAGTGTATCGTGAACCTCTGTATAGCAAAACCTGATCGGCCGATGAAGTTTTTGCGCGAACACTTCGAGAAACTGGAGAAGGTCAGTGGTTGTCAAGAATCTGCAGTCACAAAATGCACAATTAAAAACAACAACAACACAACAATACCCTAATAAGGATGATTCAGATATTTAGGAAGCTGCTTTATTGGTCAGAATATTGGTCAACTTAGATCAATATCATCTAACCCAGTGCTACTCAAAGTGGCAGTCTATAATGCTGGCTTGTGAGCCATTGGTCTGCAGAAAGTTTCTAGGAAAGAAAGAATCAGTTGTAGCCAATGGGCACAAATATATTTCCAATGCCTGGAAATAGCCTGAGAGCCACTACTCTAACATAGGTAGGGTTTTGCATTTTTGGTCTCATAATCCTACTTGGTGACGCTGGGGACTGAACTTCTGAACCTTTTGCACACAAAAACATGCTATGTTACTGAATTGTGACCCTTTCCCCAAAGCAGCTTCTTCTTGCATAATTTTTCTATCTTAAATTTTCTTTCAAGAATGGTTTTAAAGAATCTTCCTTCCCCTGCTCTTGTGATCTCACTTTATCATACGCCTAACATAATTGTTAGATTATAATTTTGTCTTTAAGAATTCCATTGCTGGATGTTATTGTACAAAGCAAAATTGCAGTGCATTAAAAAGTTACTTCCAGGGAGCTTTGCTAATGCAACATATATGCAAGATCACCCTCACACTCTGGATTGTTTAAAGTTTAAGTTTCATCATGGAAGGGATTGGGAGGATCCAATTTTATATTAGTGATGTCAGTTATTGAGCATGATCGGGAGAGGAAAAAATGATCAATAATCTTACAAAGTTTGTATCCTAAGTTCCATTTTGGATTGAAATCAATAAAAAATATTTGGGGGAAACAAGTTCCATTTTGGTAGCTGCTTGGATAGTACGTGTTGCGAATTCTAATTTGGATTGCCAAGTGTCCCTTATTTTAAAGGATGGCCCTTAACTGAGAGCTGGCAAGCTTGTCCTTTATGGGGCTGGTAGGTGTTCCTTATTAAGAAATATATCCCCTATTTAAGGACTGAAAAGTTTGTCCATTTATATATACTGAACAAGGTGCCAAAAATCCCATAATTTGGAGCATGTTCCCTTTCTAAAGAAAGAAATGTGCGCATTACATAATTTATAAATGTGGAGAGTATGTTAATTGGTATTTTGGTAGAATTTATAGATAGCTGCTTTCTGATTGTCAGCCCTGTATGCCATGAATTTTAACTGTTCTGTATTGCTCTTTTGAAACCCTGGCAACACTAATTTGAATTCACATAGACAATAGATGGTATACACTGTGAGAATCATCCAGTTTAGTTGGGGGTGTGTGTTCCTATCATGTGTGAAGCACTGGTAGATTATTCATCCAGTCTACTCTTCTATGGAAAGAGACAAATAATGGAATATGTGAAGTTTCTAATGCAACAGATTATTTCAAAGCTTTGTCCTAGTTTGTTTTGTAGGGGTATTTTAAAATGTATTGCCATGTGAGTAGCAGAGAAAGTTTGGCTTTGCAAATAAATGTACTTCCTTTACCATGCTGGAATAATTGTGTGGATTGTCAGTGTTGCGCCAACCTTGAATAAGTAGAAAGTGGTTTGTGGAAGAGCACCTATAGATTGGTGTTCTGATCCAATCTTGCAAACAGTTTTGCAGCACCCTTTCTGTGAAAACTTTGTTGTTGTTGTGTGCCTTCAAGTCCTTTCCAATTTATGGTGACTCTCCCTTGGGAGTTTCTTGGCAAGAGGAGGTTTGCCATTGCTTTTCCCTGAGTCTGAGAGTATGTGACTTGCCCAAGGTCACCCAATGGGTTTTATGGCCAAGCTGGGAATTGAACGCTGGCCTCCAGAGTCGTAGTCCAACACTCAAACTACTATGCCTAAAAACCTAGCATTAAACAGGCTAAATTAAGAATGCATATGGTACCGTTTGTACAACAGTACAAACTGAGTGTACATATTGGTGCATTAATAATGTAGTTGTTGTTGCTGTGTGCTTTCAAGCTGTTTTCGACTTATGGCAACCCAATCATGGGGTTTTCTTGGCAAGATTTGTTTAGAGTGGATTTGCAGTTTCTTTCCTCTGAGGCTAAGAGAATGTGACTTGCCCAGTGGGTTTCCATGGCTGAGCAATGATTTGAACCTTGTTCCTCAAAGTCTTAGTCCAACACCCAAACCACTACATGATGCTGGCTCTCTACCTTAACAGTGAGGGGTGCTTTAACAATGATGGGATGGATTAACAATTATATGTGGTAAAAGCATGCCATGAACCAGAAGGTTGAGCACAAGGCACATGTTTTGTATGGACCACTGTCTGGATTTTGTGGTGTATTCATCTGTCATGCAGATGTCCAAAAATGTGACCTGAGCTAAGAGCTTGTGTCTTCTCTTTTTATAGGATGTCTCTCTTCAACTTGGGCAATATGGGAGATCTGTTCATACATATCCCATATTTAGCAGATGAGAGTGGGTGTTGGTAGAAAAATGAACCCCTGTTTACACCAGAGTTGGCCAACTCTTAAAAGAGAGAAACCCACGAAAGGCCACCCACTGATGTTTTAGTAAGAAGTCAGCCTTGAAGTTGGGACTTTCCATTTTATAGTTAGTGGCAATATGGTACATTTTAAAGCTAATGGCTCTTAGTTGTCCATTCAAGACCATGCCAACCCCAAATATTTTATATTACAATAGGGATAACACACCATTACTATAATCACTATTTGTAATATAGACTGCCCACATTCCTCTAAGGTTTCCCACCAGGTATCCCCTCTAAGGGAGGCTCATTGAGTGGGAATGCCTTTATGGATGTGACTTTCTACTTATGGAGTACTGGATTCACTAAGGCTCACATCGCCCTGACATTATCATCTTTTCAAGGCAGATGAAGTCCTTTCACTACTCCCAGACATTTGATGGGATGTGATTGATCAGTTTCTAAATATTAACCTGAAGCCAATTGATTATCCCATTTAATTTGTTTTCACGAGGATGTGTTGTTTTTATCTGATGTTTGGTCTTTGTTGTTTTTATTTTTAACTTCTACATATTTCTGTTGTAAGATCCCTTGAATCGTTTTTTGGAAACAAGTCCTAAGAATGCCAAAAATAAGAAAAAATATTAACATTTAAGAGTGCACGTTAGAACCCAACAATAGCAGAACTGGGATTGTGTTTCCCTTTTCCTCTTCCTTTTACATCCCCCTGTGGGGAAAAGAACCTGTTCCAGAGAATTTACTAGTCCTCCAAAGCAACTTTTGAAGCTGCAGGAGAGAGGAGAATCAGCAATTCTGACAGAAGCAATGGAGTTTGATGGCAGTACAAAGCTGGATCCTGGTTAGTATATTACTTTGGGGCAGGGGATGTCATCATATTTACTGTAAGGTTTGGGAGAGCCAGTGTGATGTAGTGGTTGAGTGTTGGACTCCAGGAGACCAGGGTTTAAATCCTGGCTCGTCATAGGACGTTATCACACGGGGAGTTGCGGGGAGAAAGTGGAAATAAACGGGAGAAGCGGAAGACTTTAATTTACGGGATTTGTCCCGTTCCGCCTCGTCTGATAACTAAATTCGAATTTAAAAGGGGGTTAATTCGAACGAAAACCTGATCTTTTCAAATCCTCAAAAATCCCAGAAATGAAAAGATCAGGTTTTTGTTCGAATTAACCCCCTTTTAAATTTGAATTTAGTTATCAGACGAGGCGGAACGGGACAAATCCCGTAAATTAAAGACTTGCGCTCGTGCCCATTTATTTCCACTTTCTCCCCGCGACTCCCTGTGTGATAACGTCCATAGAAAAACCCTTTAGACAAGTCACTCTATGGCAAACCTCTTCCAAATAAACCTTGCCAAGAAGACCCTATGAGACAGGGCCATCGTATTGGAGGACTGGGTTTCTGTAGCCAAACTGAGAAACCCTGGTCTCCTGGGGTCCTGGTCTAGCATGCAAACCACTACACCCTGTTGCCTCTTTACACGCTACCATTGAGTGTCACCTAGGTTGGTACATGCTGGGATGGCAGGAAAAGCAGCTTCTCTCCTGCCTTAATGCATATTCCAGAGGTTCCACCTGGAGGACAGAGCTACTATATATTCCATGCAACCTATCTTAGGGCTCCCTAAACTAGCCTGCTTCATCAACTGTGGAGGAGAACACTATTCAATCATCAGCACTGAATTAAATTTGGAATGAGGATGAGATAGTAACTTGTCCTTTATCCCAGGCAGCAAAATGTCTTGGGTTAGCTCTGTGTATTGCTTTCAAGCTTGCTTTTCAGACTTCCAAAGGGCAGTGCAATAAATTTTGGTGTGTGAATGGCGTTTTGCTTTGGCCCTTAGCAGCCAGCGATCCAGTACTGGACTGGATCTTTGCTGAAGAAGGGAAGGGGCAGAAGGAGCTGTAGATATCTAGTCAGCTGCTAGGAATCATATGTCTAACCAACAAAGTGGCTGAGCGATGACCCTAAAACTGTGCCCCATTTTGAAAGTAGATTTTGAAACTCAACTTTTGGTCTGACTTCTGCATGTATACCATCTGTCCCCCCTCCCTATACGTCATGCCAATAGGCAGAAGTTACATAAACAAGACACAGTAATAATCTGCCCATTGTGTTTCCAAAACACATTTTGAGAAATGCCAAAGGCATAGCTATCTACAGTACAAGAGAAAGAAAGCTTTGTTTCTTAAGGCTTTGATATGTTGCCAGTAAGTAATGATGCAAGTGTAGCAAAGTTACATGTACAAAAATGGGGGGAAAGAGAAACTGTCCTCCTCCCCACCTCAGTGAATGGTTTTCTTAAAGAATTGTAGGTGCAGTGGAAATCATCAGAAGTGAGCATCCAGCACTTCTCTTGGGAGATTCTGTTAAGTGGTGTCCAGTATTCATCCTATAGGAAGAAGCACAGTGTAGGTCCATTTACAAGAGTTTTCCTAGTGAGTAGATTTATGCACAGTGTAGTAAGAATGCCAAGATTTAAGAACACAGAAAGAGCCATACTAGATCAGGGCAAAGGCCTACCTAGTTCAGAGCTTGGAAGAATTTCTTTCTTGGGCTACAAATCCCAGGATCCCACCAGCCAACATAGCCAGTGTTCTGTTCCCATGGTGGTCTACCAGAGACTCCAGTGGAAATCCCACAAAGAGTCATGAATGTAATAGCTGTCTCCTGTTGTTGTTCCTCAGTGACTGGAGACTAACCATCATGACTGAGAGTCCTTAATAAGCTTATCCACCATGCATTCATCTTAACCCCATTTCATAGCCATCTCACATGATGCTTTACGTTTCTTACTAAAAGTGGAGACACTGAAGGCCTTCACTCCCACTACAAAGCTGCCATGCTGAGACAGAACAGCCGAAGCATTCATTTCAGGGCAGTGGCACAGGACTGGCTCCTTGGTATCATCTGATTCTCTGATCCAAGAAGGCCGTTGGGCCAGTTTCCCAGTCCAATCTGCCCTCTTCAAGCCAGCAACTACTATATAAGATTCCCATTATTGAGACTTGCAGCATGACAACTGATGCTTTAATTGCTACCCTTTCCCCTTCTAGAATTATTGGTGTTTTAGGCTTATAGCATATCCTCCAATTGTCCCGATTTGGCAGAGACAATCCTGATTAATCCTCTTGCATCCCACTTCTTCAGCTGCTTTCAAAATGTCCCAGTTTCTTTCCTCCTCCCACTTTCGTCCTTACTTCAGTGGCAGAAAAGTGAGTTCAAAGAGCAGACGTAGTTTGCATTCCTTTAACTCAGCAGGAGGAGGGAGGATGGAGAAGAATCTTTCCCTTCTCAGTAGGCGTGGGCAAAAGCAAACTGCTGTAGCCTCTCCTAGCTTGTCTGTGCTTCCATATTAATAACCTTTGCCATCTTGACCACACACTGATGTTGCTTGGCCACATGTGTCCTGGTTTTCATTTGTGCAGTGTTGGAGGGTATATGTTAGTGGCATGGCTGACTAGAGAACCATGAGACCCTAAGGCAGAGAGTATATGCCCTTCCAGATGTTTTGGAGAACCAGTAGCCTCACCCAGCATTAACAGGAGCAGGAGAACTGTAGTTTAAGAACCTATCAAAGGCCTCAGATTCCCTCATCCTGCTATAGACTCAAGACAGGATATGTTGTACAATCCTCCATGCCTGAAAGAAGCTGGTGCGAGTTTGATCTCTCTCATTCTCATAGTTGCCACCTTGCCTCATTAATACTTGACATTTTCACAGAGGAAGTGTAGCAGCACATGATGTTTGGAGCGGCTTAGCTTGACGTTACAGCTTAATGCATTATGAAAGCCCCGTCTACCCAGACGGGGGTATAAATTTTGCATGAAAAGCTTGCGTTCAGAAATGACGGCAGCTCTGTTAGGCTAAATGAGTTTTGAAGGCCGGGAAAAGAGGCTGCTTTTTGTGCCTGACAGTGAAACAAGGCAAGAGAGAGTTGGAATGGAGGCTTTGAAAAGGTCACTTTGGTGGGGATGAAGCAACAATGAGGCAAGAGTATTTACATGAATATCAGAGGAAAGCCATAAAGTGATGGTTTCCAATGTAAGCAAGGCTTGGTCTTTAAAAGCATACCTCCCACCTGTCATAACCAGATCTTGGAACATTTTTTTAAAGCAATGTGCTAATATTTTCTGAAATAACCTCTTGTATTGTGCTACAAACATGTTACAAAGATCAGATCCTTTGGTGTTCTGTTTTGTTTTGTTTTTAATTACAAAATGTGTCCCAAATCCCTCCAAAGGACGAACCTCCTAAAAGGAATATTTTAAGAGTAAAGATTACATTTTGCACAGTAACAAGAGTAATGTCACCAGCTGCCACATTATTTCACCAAAGGAACCTTGCTGTGTGCTTGTCACCTCCAAACTGTTACCCGTTACAGGTAGCATTGTTACCTGTACTATCTTGCTTCTAACTTGTGGTCATAACAACAATGTGACCTGAAATGCATGAAGACCTCAACCAAGCTCCTGGTCAATATGACCGCTCATGAGCCTCTACAGAAGGGTGACATGGCGTCTTGAGAAGCTCTGTGACCTCACAAGGCAAGAATATCTGCCTGAAATAGAATAAATTTAGCTGTTTCCAAGAACCCAAGAACTCTATGGTAACTGAGGGTTGGGCAGGGTTGTGTTGACTTAAAGGGCCCAGTTATGAATGGTGAGAGCTCAGATTTATGTAAGGTGAGGATGGAGAACTTTAGGTTGTTTAACTGGTGTTTAGCCTGGAGAAGAGATGGTTAAGAGGTGATATGATAACCCTGTTTAAATATTTGAAGGGATATCATATTGAGGAGGGAGCAAGCTTGTTTTCTGCTGCTCCAGAGACTAGGACCCAGAGCAATGAATGCAAGCTACAGGAAAAGAGATTCCACCTCAACATTAGGAAGTCCTTCCTGACAGTAAGAGCTGTTCGACAGTGGAACACACTCCCTCGGAGTTGGTGGAGTCTCCTTCTTTGGAGGTCTTTAAACAGAGGCTGGATGGCCATCTGTTGGGGATGCTTTGACTTTGAGTTCCTGCATGGCAGGGGGCTGGACTGGATGGCCCTTGGGGTTTCTTCCAACTGTATGATTATATGAAATGTTCTTGGATTACAACCCCTGTAACTCCTTAGCATGGGCTAGATTGGCTTGGTCTGATGGGAGTTGCAGTCCCACATCATCAGGAGGGCCATGAGTTGGCCATCCTTGTTGACAGACTAATGTGGGAGAGTAGGTGGAACAGAAGGTGCTGTGGCGTGGTCAAGCCATCTTGCCCAACCTCATGCTTTTCAAAACCCTCTAGACCTGACATGTATGTTTGAGACTTCTCTCTCCCTCTCCTTTTATGAATTTGATTGCTTCAATGAAAATGTCAAGTCTGGAGAAGCAAAGAACCAGCATGAATGAGAAAGATGTCAAGAATGGATTCTGTGCCTTTAAAAGAAGTGCCAGGCAGACATGGAGAAAGGAAAGTGGAGGGTTCCATGCAGGTCGGAGGAGAATCAAGTAGCAGCCCAGGAAATGTAGTGACGGGTTCTATGCAGGTCAGAGGAGAATCGAATGGCAGCCCAGGAAAAGCAGTGACGGGTTCTATGCAGGTCGGAGGAGAATCGAGTGGCAGCCCAGGAAATGCAGTGACGGGTTCTATGCAGGTCGGAGGAGAATCGAGTGGCAGCCCAGGAAATGCAGTGACGGGTTCTATGCAGGTCGGAGGAGAATCGAGTGGCAACCCAAGAAAAGCAGTGACGGGTTCTATGCAGGTCAGAGGAGAATCGAATGGCAGCCCAAGAAAAGCAGTGACGGGTTCTATGCAGGTCAGAGGAGAATCGAGTGGCAGCCCAGGAAAAGCAGGGACGGGTTCTATGCAAGTCAGAGGAGAATCGAGTGGCAGCCCAGGAGAAGCAGTGACGGGTTCTATGCAGGTCAGAGGAGAATCGAATGGCAGCCCAGGAAAAGCAGTGACGGGTTCTATGCAGGTCAGAGGAGAATCAAGTGGCAGCCCAGGAAATGCAGTGACGGGTTCTATGCAGGTCAGAGGAGAATCAAGTGGCAGCCCAGGAAATGCAGTGACTGGTTCTATGCAGGTCGGAGGAGAATCGAGTGGCAACCCAGGAAAAGCAGTGACGGGTTCTATGCAGGTCAGAGAAGAATCGAATGGCAGCCCAGGAAAAGCAGTGACGGGTTCTATGCAGGTCAGAGGAGAATCGAATGGCAGCCCAGGAAAAGCAGTGACGGGTTCTATGCAGGTCAGAGGAGAATCAAATGGCAGCCCAGGAAATACAGTGATAGGTTCTATGCAGGTCAGAGCAGAATCAACCAGCAACTCAGGAAATGTAGTAATGGGTTCTATGCAAGTCAGAGGAGAATCGAGCGGCAGCCCAGGAAATGCAGTGATGGGTTCTATGCAGGTCCAAGGAACAGCAAGTGGCTACTCAGGGAAGAGAGTAACCGGTTGTCTGCATGTCAAAGGAGGGAAGACCGTGACAAGTTCTATGCAGATCAGAGGAACATCAAGTAGTGGCAAAGAGATGTCAGTGACGGGTCCGATGCAGGTCAGAGGAGCACCAAGTGACCACAAAGCAGAGAAAGAGGTAAACACTTTGGTGGTGATACAGTGGTACAATTGGTGTAGTGCAAAGAGAGATGTATTTTTGGTCCATAAAACCCCATTGAGAAATGAAACCAGATGTGCAGAACTTGGTAAACATGTACTCATCAGTATGGCTGTAAAGCAAAATGGGAGGAGACTAAAGATTTCTTCTTTTTCCCCTTCAAGGTACCTCAATTCCAGTAGAAATAGTGTAGGATAGGAAGATCAAGTGGTGGAAAGAGCCCAGGGCCCATCCTGTGTGATCTCCACTAGTACTCCTCTCCTTGGCCTTATAGCCAAACTGACATGTGTTTTTATGAGCAAACCTACATCCAGTAGCATCTGATGGTGAATCTGCTCTGGTTGGTCCTCTAGTTGGCCCTCCATATTTATAGCTTTGATTTTTGCCGATTTGATTACAATTGCCCCTCTGTTTTTGCGGACTTCGAGTCCATGTCCCTCGCCTGTTCATGGGGGGTAAACAAAACGGATTAAAATGGAGCACATGCCCATGGCGTGCACTTGTGGGTGCCTACGGATGCCCATGGGCACGCACCACCTTTCAAGCCAATAGGGCTTGAATATTGGTGTTTTTCTGTTTTCTTGGTGGGGTAGGGTCTGGAACGGATCCCCCACAAAAATGGAGGGGCAACTGTATTTGCAATTTTGATTAATATGTTCTCTAGGAATCTCTAACTCCTCCAGTGCAACTCTGCTGGAAGTTGACCATAGAGTTGTGCTGGAAAACCTAGAAGTTCCTAGAGAAAACACTTCTCTAGGCATTTGTAGGTCCTCCAGCATGATTCTATGATCAACTCCTGGCAGATGTTGACCATAGAGTTGCATTGGAGGACCTGGAGGTTCCTAGAGAGGTGTTCTTTCAGGTAAAAAGAATAGTATTTTTTATTTATGGTTTCCCCCCATTCACAGGGGTCTTTCACCCCTACCCTCAGCAAATGTGGAGGGATCACTGTATCTTAAAGACCCTATCACAAGTTCTGAGCTTATTCTGGGGATAATGTTCAGCCCATTGGATACCTCCCCTTAAAGTTTGGACTAAAATGCAGAGTGGATTCATTACCTTGCGGATGTTGAACCCACCAGCTGCCGTTTCATACATTTGGCGTGTCCCTTTGGTTCTGCACTTTAAACTGTGTTTGTGGTGGTGGCCGCAACATCTCTTCTGTTTATTTAGCTGTAATTCTAGCAGTCTGTTTTTGCACAGAGACCAGTGCAAACTTGCCTTTGGTTTCAAGTGCTCTCTTTGTTCCTTCTCTTGAAGGAAACCTATGCAGACACAAAGCAGAGAGACTCTTGCAGAATTAAGCCCTTCCTTAAACTGAGAGGCATCAAGCATCTTGAGACACAAGAGGTACATTGTCAAAATAATAGACAAAGTGCTGCCAGGGTCACAGTTGTATTGGACAGGGCTGGACATTCAGCTGATTAATCGCCTCTAGGTTGCAACCTTCCCCGAAAAATAACTGATTTTTCTGATCAAGTGTGGGCAGGCTTCAGTCTTGCATGATCTAATATAGCTGGATCTTCTAACTGGAATCCCCAAAGTTCACTCTCTTCTAAATTGCCCAGGGAAAAGAACAGAATCACAGATTGTAGAGAACTTTTGTACCACCTCTGAGACTAACTGAAAGAAAGAAGTTGGGAGCATGAGCTTTCGTAGACTTCAGTCTATTTCCTCGGATGCATTGAGTAATGCATTAAGTCTACGGAAGTTCATGCTGCCAACTTCTATCTTTCAGTTACTCTTAAAGGACCTACAAGTACCTATGTACTGATTCTACAGATTAACACGGCAATATCTTTGAATGATCACAGATTGTATTTGACCTATCATATCTTAGCCTAACAGGCCAAGATGTGAGGAAGTCAGTTGCTTACATATAGTCCCTTGGCTCATTTCTTCAAGTAAGCCAGCAAACAAACCAGAAAGGGAGTCGTCTGTCAACTCTGTTTTGCTGTTTGGGGGAAAACCATGGTTAGTTACCATCTTAGGAATAAGCCAGGATATTAAAATGTGATTTGAAATGGATTTAAGATCCTGCTTTGTTCGATAGCTCTCAACCATAGTTTCCTGATTCAGATAAAACAGCAAGCAACTAATAATTATTATTAATATAGTATGTGCTATATTCTATATAGTTATTAATAATTAATAGGGTGCAGTTTCATAATGTACATAGTTTGGGTTTTAACTTCTGAATATTTTGATTGTGCTTAAGTTCTTCCAGCTTGTCTTCTACATCAGAATTCTGTTTCAGAAGTTAAAGACTGCTGTATCAACATGCCTGCTTTTTAGTAGGTAGATGTAAATATTATTTCAAGGCAGCTTCAATTATTATTTTTTGAAGACTGAAACCTGATGAAAAGAAGGGAGTGGAATCATTTATTTAGAACTTGTTCTGTGCTATGATTTTAAGGGGCGAGAGAGGGCAAATGGAAAGCACTTAGGCAGTATATTTAGTAGCTTGCTTTTGCTTTTCAAGTTCTTCCCGGAACATTAAAAAAAAATCCATACCATTACTTTGAGTCTTGCATTCACATGGCGAATGCCTCTTCTGAGATGATGGTGATGGAGAGAAGTCGACAGACATAGTGGTGAAAAAGAGAGTAATGTTGTCTTTGAAATGTAAAAGCATTGAAAATTGTGAATCTCATGGTTCTGGTGGGAATGTTGTAAGGGATATAAATTATTATTATTATTATTATTATTAAACTTGTGTTGTAGCATTTTTTTAAAAAAAGGCAGAAGTATATTGAAGGATGAAAGCACCAGTGTGGCCAAGTGGTTTGAGTGTTGAAACTGGGATTGTAGGGGATCACGGTTCAAATCACTGCTCAACCATGAAAACCCACTGGGTGACGTTGGGCATGTCATACTCTCTCAGCTTCAGAGGAAGGCAGAGGAAGGAATGGTTGAATTTTGCCAGGAAAACCCCATGATAGGATTGCTACCAAGTCATTTCTGACTTACGGCGACCTCAAGGCAAACCTATCATGGGGTTTTCTTGGCAAAATTGCTTTACAGAAGGTTTGTCATTGCCTTCCCTTGAGGCTTAGGGTCACCATGAGTCACAAATGACCTGAAGGCACGAAACAAGAATATTGAAGTCTGTGTGGGTCTCCTTACAAATCCTATCAACCAACTTTTTTAAACCAGGTGCCCAAAGAGACTCGTGTCTCCTTCCAGACTGGGCACTGTAGTCCATGACCTCCGAAGGGCACCAGATTGAGGAAGGCTACTGTAGGTATTCTCTTTCTCTTTGTCCTTAGTGCCTAGATGCCTAGATTTCACTATATATTGTTCCTTTCCCTTTATGTTTATCTTGTCTCTTTGATTCTTCTTTTCTCCTTCTACTTCTCCTCCTCCTCTGCTTTGTCCTCTAGTGCTGGAATTCAGATATAAGCTTCTTGATTTGGCAAGAAACTAGTTGGTTTCGCTTATGATTCTGCATAGAGCAAAGGTGGGCAAAAGCTCTCAACCCAAGGACCAAACTCAGTCTCTGAGAAGTTATGGAGGGGCTCATTCCAGTGGGACCCAGACAAAGCCAAGAGCAAAAGGTGGAATTAAAAAACCCGGATATTTTAGCTTAATGCTCTTACTGCCAGTAACTAAGCATTAGGAGAGACATTTCATCCTTTTAGAAAGGAGGGGACGATGGATAAAAGCTGTAAACCCATGAGGGTGTCATGCAGATGATGGCATTGCCATCTGGTATGACATAGGTACTATGTCATAAATGGTGCTACATCAGTAATATATTGTAAAACTAAAATGGCCTGGCTGGTGTCTCAAGAATCTGTGGGGCCACCGTTGCCTGATTTCTCCATGTGTGGCTTCAATGTGTGTCAGTGGTGGTTCAGGATTTTTACAGGCCTTTCTACAGATCACTCCGATGTCTTGAGCAAAATGCCCATAATCTGTTCCATCTCTGGTCCCAGAAGGCGAAATCGAGGCAGACAGGTAGTCATTTCTCTTGCTCTTCTTCAGAGCTTAGAGATAAGGAGCTACAGGTAACCTAGGTAATATGGTGTCATCTGCGTATCTTAGACTGTTGAGATTCCTTCCTCCTATTTTCACTCCTCCTTCTTCTGTGTCCAAGCCTGCTTTTCTTATAATATGTTCTGCCACAAGTTGAACAGATAGAGTGAAATGATGCAGCCTTGTCTGACTCCTTTGCCAATTGGGAACAATTTGGTTTCTCCGTGTTCTGTTCTGACAGCAGCCTCTTGTCCTGAGTAAAGATTCTTCATCAGGACTATCAGATACGTTCGCACTCCCATGTCTTTAAGGGCGTTCCATAGCCTTTCATGATCTATGCAGTCAAAGGCTTTGCTGTCCTCTATAAATTTGGAATTCCTTGGTGCGTTCCGTTAGCCATCGTATGTTTGCAATGTGGTCCCTAGTTAAGATATAGGGTGAGATAAATATTTTAGAGCCAGCATGGTGCAATGGTTTGCATTGAATCCCAGCTTGGCCATGGAAACCCACTGGATGGCCTTGGGCAAATCACACTCTCTCAACCTCATAGGATGGCAATAGCAAACCTCCTATGAAGAAACCTGCCAAGAAAACCCCATGGTAGCTTCACCTTAGGGTCGCCGTAAGTCAAAAATGACTTGAAGGCACACAACTGCAACAAATAAATATTTTGGAAGCCATCGTGGTGTAGTGGTTTGTGTGCTGGACTAGACTCTGGGGGATGAGGATTTGAATCCCCACTTGGCCATGGTAACCCAGTGGGTGATCTTAGGCAAGTCATACTCTCTCAGCCTAAGTGGAAGACAAGAGCAACTCTCCTCTGAAGAAATAATGACAAGAAAACCCTGGGATAGGGTCACCATGTCAGAGTTGACGTGAAGTCACCTAACCGATAAATATTTGAATAAACAGATAAATAAATAAATAAAATAACTGAGTGGTTCCCATTGCCAAACTAACTTCTACAGCTGATGCATGGATGGCTCGAACATATCTACTTGTTCCTCTTAAAAGCACATTTCCAATCTGGGAACTTTCAAGGAACTATACATCACCTCATACAATGAGTGCAATTAAACCATCAGTCCATTGCTTACATTTTTGACATTTTCTAGGCACCAGTGTTGTAAAGATGCAATGCTCTTCCTCTCTTTCATTCTTGGACATCTAGCTACATGGTTCACAAGACTGGTCCTTTTCTTAGCACTATTGTGAGGTGGTGGGGTTTTTCCCCCCTTGAACAGAATTTGATCACAGGGCAGGGATTGACGGCAGGACAATCAGTCCAAACCCATGATATCGCTGCACTTGTGAATTATATGTGCCATTCTGGTACATTAGGAAAGCTTGTTGTCATGACAACAATTTTTTTTAAATAAAAGGACGGATGGTGTTTACTTGGAAGCGGGTTCTGGCGAAGACTTTGCAGCAAGCCCTGTCGGATGATCTTTATTTAAAAGGCCCCTCTTAAAAAGGTTTCTTTATTGTTCCATTAAAAGACGGGCTGCAACTATGTGATGTATGAGGACATGTGTGGCTTTTGTCTTAGTAGCTATGGAGAATGAGTTTTTAAAAGCTTAGCCCAGGGTGTTGTATATGTTTGAGTTTCTAGTTTTGAGTCTTGCAAAGGATTGTCACACCTAGGCATCAAATAGCAGCATATGGAAAAGCTAGTTGGTCAGTTATCTACATTGCATGGGAAGGAAGTTTGTAGTGAAGAGACCTCTCTCTCTCTCTCTCTTTTATTATTTATTTTAAAAAAGAACCATATGGTAATATACTTTTTGAAATATTTCTCTCTTCCCTCTGTCTCTATCTTTGTGTGCATGTTAAGAGGCAGGATGTCATTTTGAAGAACTATATAAATATTCCTTGATGTCTTTTCTGGAATTTGTTGCTCTGTATTTTTGTGATTTGTCATTCTGTCTGACTTGGGCTTATACATTTTAATAGCCATTCCCCCCCCCCCCCTTCTTTCTGAAACCTTTCAATGCCATCATACCCTACTGGAGCAAAGGATAATGTGCATTATTCCTAAATGGACTGACTAATTTTTTTAAGGTCAAGTTATTGAATAAGAGGCCCTCCATAAGGATCATTGCATATCCATTGAAGGGGTGAGTCTATGGGAGCAAAAGCCGTTATAAAAGAGATTGTATATTTGCAAAAATGGAGCAAAGGGCAATGAAGGGGCATTAAGAAAACGTGAAAACGTTAAAGTGTGATATGCTTTATTAGCAGTTGGGAAAGTAGAAGAAAAAGTCCTATGGAAGGAATAAATCTGGAAACATGCAACACTTAATTTTAAATTTTATTGTATTCTATGTATTTTATATTGCTGTAACCTGCCTGGATTCCTTGTGATTGGGCGGGTTATAAATAAATAATTTATTATTATTGTTATCATTATAAAATTCTTTTGTGTTAAAATATTTATGGCATAGTTTAAAAAAAAAAAAAGTATTGTAAAACCTGGCCAATTGACTCGATATGAGTACTCACTTCAGTATTTCTAAGTTCAGCTGATACAGAGAACGGTACAGTTTTCTTGTGATAGCATAGATTCTCATCTTTGCCAATGAGTCACTTGTGAAGCAGGACGTTTATAGATAAGTACTCCGAGCCAACAGAATTTAAAATGCTGTGCCATTTCTATTGGGTGATGGAGTGATTGAGAAGGCTTTACTGCTGGAGGATTTGAAGATGAGGTGGTGTATAGATGTTGGGCAGGAATGATCCTGGTATGGAAAAAATCCCTCCCATCTCCTGGGCTGGATGCAGGTGACTTGAGCTTTGTTCTAATTCTGCTAACTGGTGGTCTGTGATTTCTGAAATATGGTTGATTTCGTTGGTCAGCAGTCACTAACTTCTGTTATCGAGGTACGGTGTTGGTTTGTGTATTTCTTTCAAAATGTTTGCATAGCTGCATTCCATTGTATTATTTTTAAAACACACTGTTGTGTGTCCAGAGACATTTGTGTGGGCTTGCACATGGTGGTTTCAGTTAGCATATCTGCATCTGGTCTATCTGGATCGTAAACTTAAATTGGATAAACAGTTGGGTAAGCCGTTGTTCCATCTTCCATGGATTCCAGGAACTAGTTTGGGCAACACACCGATGCGTACAAAGGTATGACTGATCTCACGTTTGTAGCATGGATTATGGGAGAGTAGGAATTGGGTGGAAATGTTTATGGAGGGTGCATAGTTTCAAGAGAATAAGCAAGGATTGCCTCTTTCAAAGCTCTCGGTGTTGACAGAGTTGAGCTGGACGGGGCAAAGTTTCAGTGGCTCAGGGTGGCTTTATTCTAATGCTTCTGGAATTATGGGTTTCAATAAATGGAATATGATCAGGATCTGACAATAGTGTCCAGCAGGCATGGAATCAAACCAGTGCTCCAAAAAGCTTACCCCAATGGGCATTTTTTTGAGTCTGAGAATTTCTGGACTGGATGTAGGGCTTGGAGCCACATGACAATGTGCATCTATACCTCTATCTATCTATCTATCTATTGATACATATTTAGATATAGATATATATTAAGCAGGGAAGTGAAAAATGTGCTAATGTTTTCAGTAACTGCTCTTGTTAAGATCAGGTTAGTGTCTCAAAATAGGCTGGCGATCCCAGTCACGTAAATGATGGTTTACTAGCCTGGGCCTGTGGTTTTCAAATTAGGGACCCTAAAGTTCAACAGAAGCATCCCCAGGAGGTTTACAATGAGAAAACCAACCATGTTGGATAAACTCACCTGGAGGATGAGCTTGGCTGAACTTCCCATTCAGCATTCAGGTTCAAGGGGCAGCTATGGTGTTGGAGTGTGAATAACTCATTCACACAAAAAGATTGCAAATCCTGTGGGAACCTGGTTGGCAGCTGCTACTATCAGCATGTTTATCCTACAACAAACCCAAGTGTTGCTATCAAGTGACAGAAAAGTAACAAAAATGGAACAAGTAACAGAACACGTATTTCAAGTTACTCTCATTTTCATTGGTTTTGAGATTACCGGCAACAGGTTATATGGGTTGGATAAAGAGTTGCTAAATGCAAAAATTAGATTCATTCCAGGAATTTAGAGTAGAGTGCTTGCATTCTTCCATTTGAAAGTTGGAATGGGTTCATTCCTAATTTTGAAATGAAGGCAAAGGCTGCACAAAATTCAGCTGCAAGGTGGTGTCCACCAGTCTTCTTGTATTTTCCTTTGGGCATCTTTTCCAGCCCCAAACTCCTGTTTTCTAAGGTGGCCACAGATATTGCTGGTGACGGATATCTTGATCGTTGTTTTTCTTGAAATGCTGAAACATTTTGGGACGATGCCACAAGATTAGGAAAACAGTTTTAAGTAACCTGATGAGCTAACCATAACTCATATCCTGTGTCAATACAACCAACCGATTAAGATGGTAATTAGCCACATGTCTACCACCGTTCTCTGAGCTGTTTTCCTCCTCCGCAGCCTACGATTCGGTAGGTGCATTTCCGAAATGGTCTTGTCAGAGCAGACTTGGAAGGGACTCTGGCCCAGGATGCAGCCGGAGAGAGCACAGTTAGGAGCAAGCTGAGTAACAGGTCTTCCCAGCAGGACTGGTCCGTAGCGTTTCTCATTTTAGAAAATAAACACACCTTCCCCTTCTCTCCAGGTTCCTAGACTCTGCAATTTTGTGAAAAGGGATTGGGGAGCTAAATGTGGTTGAGTGGGAGAACATCTCCCTTGTCTACAATTCTCCAGCAGTTTCCTATTTTTGTGGGAAACACCTCCTTCAACACCACCCCACTATTTGGCAGAATGCCTCCCTTATAATGAAACTGCCCAAACACTGAGATTATTGGCTATGGCTACATCTTTTTGTTATTGTTGCCAACTGCCCTTGAGTCAATCTCGACTCATGGTGGCCCTATGGATGAGATAGACCCTCTGTCCTCCCCTGCTCTGCTTAAATCCTCCAAACCCGTAGCCATGACCTCCTTCATAGAGTCCATCCATCTGGCAGCCTGTGGCCTTCCTCTCTTCCTCTTTCCCTCCACCTTTCCCAGCATTATTGTCTTTTCCAAAGAGTCCTCTCTTCTCATGATGTGTCCAAAGTACGACTGTCTCAGTTTGATCATCTTGGCTTCTTCCAGGGAGGTTTCTGGCTTGATCTGCTCTAGGACCCATTGGTTTGTCCTTTTGGCTGTCCATGGGATCCTCAGCACTCTTCTCCACATTCTCTCAAATGCATTGGTTTTCTTCTTATCTTTCTTGACTGTCCAGCTCTCACATCCATGCATGGTAATAGGGAATACAATGGCTTGTATGATTCTGACTTTTGTGCTGAGTTGTATATCTTTGCATTTTAGGATCTTTTCTAGTTCTTTCATAGCCACTCTCCCCATTCTTAGTCTTCTTCTGATTTCCTGACTGCAGTCCCCATTTCTATCAATGTTTGACCCCAGGTATGTGAATTCATTTACTATTTCTATTTCTTCATTGTCCAGGTTGAACTTGTGAAGGTTCTCAGTGATCATTATTTTTGTTTTTATGATGTTCAACATTAAGCCTGCCTTTGCACTATCTTCTTGGATCTTCCTTAGTGGAAATAATGCAGAAATAATCCAGTTTGACACCACTTTAACTGTAACAGCTCCGTGCAATCCTGGAGGGGTATAGTTTGTCGTGGCACCAGAGGTCCCAGACAGAGAAGGCTAAATATTTCACAAAACTACAAATCCCATAGTGCTGAGCCATGGCAGTTAAAACAATGTCAAACTGCATTATTTCTGCAGTGAGGATGCACCCTCAGGTAACCATGCTCAGAAAGAGACCTAGAGCATGGTGATGTGGGATAGAGCCTTCTCAATTGGGGTCCTGTGCTTCTGCCATGTTTTCCTTTGTGCATCTTTCTTTATTGGCATCATGTTGAGACATTTCTCTACTCCTCCAAGGTAGGTGGTTGTGAGATTGACTGATTTTAAAATGTCATCTTTAAACCAATTGGATATCTCTTTTATTTGTTCTTGGAGGGAACTGTTGTTTTGTGTTATATGTTGTCTTTATTGCCACCATTTTAACCTTTTGTATTTTATTTAACTGTAAGGGGCTTGAAGTCTTTCTCAGTCAAAAGGTGTGGAGATCTGGAAATACAGTGGTCCCTTGGTATCTGCTAGGGTTTGGTTCTAGGACCCCCAATGGATACCAAGATCCATGGATGCACAAGTCCCATTACATAAAAGGGCATAGTATAATGGTATTTTTATATAAAATGTTAAAATCAGTGTGTGTGTTTTGGAATTTATATATTTTAAAAATATTTTCAAGCCATGGTGGTTTGGATATAGAACTATGACTCTAGAGACCAGGGTTTGATTCCTTGCTTGGCCATGAAACCCACTGGGTGACCTTGGGCAAGTCACACTTTCTCAGCCTCAGAGGAAGGCCATGGCAAACCTCCTCTGAACAAATCTTGCAAAGAAAACCCATGATAGGGCCGTTGTAAGTTGGAAATGACTTGAACCACCACCACCACAGCTCATTTTAGGACCATGAGAGCATTCTTTACAACAGGAATTGACAAGGATGTCACTTCATGGATTTTTTTTGAAAGGCATTTCCTTTGTTTAAGATGGCCTGAGGGGGCCAAGATGTGGCACAATTGCCTCTTGCACCCACTAGAGAGCATGGGAGGGGGATATATATATATATATATATATATATTCTTTTACCCTGCATGCAGCCGATGTAAGGGTTCAATAATTCAGGACCATGGAGAGTTTCTTCCAATGGTCCACTTTACCCATCCCTTGTACAAAACAACAACAATAATCAGACTCAACTTTTGCAATTAAGGATGGAGGTGAAAACAAACATTTACCTATATTTAGGCTGTGGTTTAGTGGAGGATGAAGACCAGAGAGTATTGTGGTCCTGAGAGAAAGGGAAAATGACCTCTCATTTTTCTGTCCTCTTTGCAGGAAGAATGCAAACAGATCTTGGCTTGGCAGAAATCCAGTTCTCAGTCAGATTCTCACGATGACGAAATCTCTCCTCCACCTCCGAACCCAGTGGTAAAGGCCCGACGCAGAAGGGGTGGCGTCAGCGCTGAGGTCTACACCGAAGAAGATGCTGTTTCTTATGTCAGGAAGGTAATAATCTGGATTTCCCCTTTCTCAGAATTGGTACTACAGATGGAAATCAGATATGCTTTCATTTCAGCCATTGTGTAGATCCAGAAATCAGATCCCTTGGCTGAGAATCTGGTGGAACATCTACGGTAATCAGATCCAGAATTTGGGAGCTTTTTAAAATTAACTACAGTTCCTCAATCCTGAATGCAATCAGCTATACTTTTGATTAATTTTTTTAAAAAAGTCACTTTGTTTCCTTGGTCGTAAAAAGTAATTAAAATATATACTTTGATGTTAATGTTTTTTGAAAACCACCAGAGTGCTACAAAGTGAGGTTCTATAGTAGGAATCACGTTGAAACAGTGAGGCTGCTTTCATCCTATAACAATGAACGCAACTAAAGCCAGTTAGAAATTACACAGCAAAAGAAGTGCCACTATCTCTTGCTTATACTTTAGTTACTGTGTGTGGGGAGGAAATAAAATAGTGTGGTATGAGTAACTACTTATTTTGAAGCTGTGTTTGAATCTCTTGATTTTCCATCTATTCCTTATAGGACCCATTGATAAGTCTGCCTTCCCACAACCATCCAAACACAGAAGGGCTAATCCCAGCGGTTTGGATGGAAGGCACATAACATTTGTTTTTGGTCCTGGGAAATGAATTGCCTACTAGGACCAATTCAGTGGAACATGTCTGGGATGTTGCTCTGTCTTCAAGCCTCCTCCTGATCTAACATTATAAGGGGCCTATTCACACTATGGAATTATGGCACCATTATATCGCTTTAACTACCATGGTTGTATCCCAGGGGTAGGCAACCTTTCCCCTTTAAGGGCCGAGGGACTTCAGCTCCCAGAATCCCAGGAGCTATTGGCCAACATGGGGCTATTGGCCAACATGGCTGAGGCTTCTGGGAGCTGAAGTCCCTCAGCCCTTAAAGGGGAAAGGTTGCCTACCCCTGTTGTATCCTGTGGAATCCTGGGGATTGTAGTTTGGTGAGCTACTAGAGCTCTCTGGCATAGAATCCCTTAATACCCCTAAACTGCCAATCCCAGGATTCTTTAGGATGGAAACATGGCCATTAAAGTGGAATCATAGTGCAGGCAATGTGAATCCATTCATTAACCATGAATCCACAATATCATTCTCACAGGAACTGCAAAACTCATCTCTCACATGCTTTGCCCCAAAACAAGGAGTTTTATTCGAAATCCATACAGTGCTTGGTTCTCAAACAATACACCATTCATTGTACAAATAGTTTTCCTTTCTTGGATGCAGTGGAAGCTGTTGGTTCCTATATCAGTGTAGTGATGGCTGGGGACTTCCATGTCAGTTAAATCCACTTCAAGCTTTATCTGAACTTGAAAGGAGCTATCCAAGGTGCTGAAAGCTGTCCCCCAAATAGGATCAGCCTTATAGTTCTCTCCTTTAAAATTTGGGATAAAAACCCAAGCAGATTCGTCACTACAGTAAGATTGGATCCAACAGCTTCCACTGTATCCAAGAAAGGAAAACAGTTCGTGCAATGAATGATGTATTGTTTGAGAACCAAGCACTGTATGGATTTCGAATAAAAGTCCTTGTTCCAGGGCAAAACACACGAGTGATGAGTTTTGCAGTTACTGTGAGAATGATATTGTATATCTAATTCTCTTGCCAACTTCCTGCGCCTCATTTTGTTTTCGTAATTTTCTTGAAAGGTAAATTAGACTGAGAAAACAGTAACTGATGGAAATACTGAGTTACATTTTTTGCAGGAGGGATAGTGAGGGTGCATTTTTTAAAATGTAAAGAGTAGGGAATAGACACTATCCTGGTGCAATGAATAATGCTTTCTAGTCTCTTTGCAAAGCCACTTCTAATAGCTTCTTTTACCTACCCTCCAAAGAGTTTTCCCTACAAACAATATTAAGGAAAAATTCATGCAAAAGGCAACATAGCAAATAATCCTTTTAAAAACAACAGCAACATTGCAGGGAGTCTTGATAATGAATTACTTTTTAAACATGTCAGTGAGTAATGAGAATAATCATTTTTCAAAAGGATCTTTCCAAAGAGGGAGCTTTCCAAGGTCTGAAGCAGTGAAGAGTCTTTTGTATCACCATCTAACTGGAGACGCCAGAGACTGAAAAACATGGCGATTGGTGGCTTACATGTCAGTTTAGCCAGACTTTAAAGCAAGGATGGGCAAAGTGTGGACCGTGGGATGCCTACTGCTCCCACGACTGTTTTTACCACCTTCAGGGCCCTCTTGGGGTCGTTTATTTTGTAAAAGATTTAAAAAGACTCCAAATGTCCTCTAGGGTTGTGTATTTTCACCACATTTTTGGGACCCTCTGGGTCATTATAGGTACCAGCCAGACCTTTAAAGTTTGAGTTTGATCCTGTAGCAGATTTACCATCCCACTGATTTAGAAGCCACTGCCTGCTACTGATTGAATCCAGGACTTTTGGTACCTAAAAGATGTACACATGGTGTGTAGTCTTTTGAATACTTTTGGTACCTTTGAGACTAACTGAAATAAAGAAGTTGGCAGCATGAGCTTTCGTAGACTAAAGTCTACTTCCTCAGATGCATATTATTATTATTATTATTATTCAAAGATATAGTCCTGTTAGTCTGTAAAATCAATATGTAAAGAGATCTTCTAGCACCTCTGAGACTCACTGAAATAAACAAGTTGGCAGCATGAGCTTTCGTAGACTAAAGTCTACTTCCTCAGATGCATATTATTATTATTATTATTATTATTATTATTATTATTCAAAGATATAGCCCTGTTAGTCTGTAAAATCAATATGTAAAGAGATCTTGTAGCACCTTTGAGTCTAACCGAAATAAAGAAGTTGGCAGCATGAGCTCTCATAGACTGAAGCCTATGAAAGCTCATGCTGCCAGCCTCTTTATTTCAAAGGTGTTACAAGATCTCAAAGGTGTTACGACATCTCTCTACATACTGATTCTACAGACTAACACAGCTATATCTTTGAATACAGAAGTGGATAGTTATTGAATGTAAAATGCAGCGTGCCCCAGATTTTTAGTCCCAAGAATCTCAGTAGTCAAGAAGAATTTGGGAAACAGTGAGTTAAATTGTGGATTTCTTTGCATCCTTCATTGTGCCAACAGAGATTGGGCGATGGGGACAGGTTGCAAGAGGAAATGGGAGAGGGAAAGATGTTATTGTCCTGCAAGGAGCATCTAATAGATCTACTAGGAACAGATTAATAGAAATAATAACTCAGCTGGCAGTGCCTTATAAAATATTGCTTCTTGTAAATGCATCTTAAACAGCGAGATGCATTAATCATCTAACTTACTCTTGAACAGTGCGTGGTTCCCAGTGGGAGAGATCTCTGTAGAGCTGATTTAGTACTAAAAATGAGATCTGGACATTTCAGAGCCCCTTCACTCAACCATATGTGTTTATAAGGGTGGACATTTGGATCACGGAACATATCAGTAAAGTACAGCCACCACCTGTGAAAAGTCCCTTCTTCAGTTGCCAAATGCACTGGCAGCCAGTGGCTTCTGTGTCAGTGGGGCACTGAACGCACTTTGGATTGTAGTCCAAATTTTAAAGGAGCTGTCCAAGGTAGGAGCTGGGTGGGAAGACTGTGCTTCAATGGGGAGAAGCTTCTTTGGCTTTGACACATCTTGATCCCTATCCTCAAAACAGGTTTGGTCGTCTGGATAACATGTTTAAAGGAGCCTTGATGGCAGTGGTTAGACGCCAGTACCGCAGCCAGTATTGCAGCCGTAAGGCTGTGAGTTCGATCCCAGGGCTCCAGGGTTGACTCAGCCTTGCATCCTTCCGTAGGTTGCTAAAATGAGTCCCCAGCTTGTTGGAGGCAATTGGCTTACAGATTGTCATCTGCTTAGATATTACATAGTTCAGAATGAAGTGGTATAGAAATGTAAATCCTATTGCTATTGCTGTTTAAACTCCATACTAAAACCCAGAGTGGATTCACTGTCCCACTAACATGGGAGCTGGTTGAAAGCCTGGGGGAAAGACCCCCATCTCAAACTGAAGCACTCTAACCACTATTGTCCACCACACTGTCCTTTATCATAGTCTCTCATCCGCATAAGAGTTTTAGATCGCCATAGAAATTCTCAGGATTTGTAACTCAGGATCCCTCCCCACTGTGAGACCATTCATGGCAAAACATTGGACTGAATCTAGATTTCTCTCTGTGTGTCTTTCCTCTTCCTCAGGTTATTCCCAAGGACTATAAGACGATGACTGCCTTAGCAAAAGCCATCTCCAAAAATGTGCTCTTTGCTCACCTGGATGATAATGAGAGAAGGTATGAGAGAATTCTTTGCTTACACAAGCCTGCAGAATTGTGGGTCATGGAAACTATTTTAAAAATCGATACTGGGTTTATAGGAATTTTATCTTCTAAATCCAAAAATGACCTCAGATTTGCTCCATCATGTACAGTTTTCCCCCACAACTTGCTTTGATGTTTCTGTGTTGTAACATGTGTAACTGAATGAAGGGATCCTGCAAAGAATTATCCTGCAAAGACTACGAAAGGGGTTCAGGTCTTCTAACAGACATTCAAAACACTTTCCTTTGCTGATAGGAAAGAAAAAAAAAATCAGTTCAAAAGTACTAAAAGAAATCACACTGAAACATCAGCGTCTGTTGAATAACAACTGAATTAATAAAAATTAATCTCATTAAATTGATGTGTATAGTTTGGATAAATAACAATAATATGCAACATTAAAATCTCGCATCTTGATAAACTCAATATTAAAATCTTGCACCATTGCGGTAGTAATTCTGTAACCTGCATATTTTTTAAAAAACTAAGCACAGCATGATTTTCTATATTTTGTGTTCTCCTACTATTAGTTGCAAATTTACAGTAGCTGGAGGGCTTGTGTACTATTTGTTCAATCTACTGGCCACTCCGTGTCTTTGGTCAGTCACTCCTATGACTTCAGAGCTTTTATAAAGGATTCCTCATAATGGATTTGAAGTATAGTCTTTGTACAGAAGTAGTTGGTGGCTTCCAGGTCAGTGGGACAGTGAATCCGCTTCGAGCTTTCATTTGAACCTTTAAAGAGCTGTCCAAGGTGACAAACCCTACCTCCAAAGAATTAGTTTTCACAAAAGTAGTCTAGTCCAAAAACATCTAGATGGCTGATTGATTCCCAGCCCTACATTGAGGCAAAAAATAGAATTGAAGGGAAGGCAGATGAAGCAGGGAAATCTAGGGTTAATAACTGTTCAATACAAAGCAAGAGTCTCTTTCTCTCCCATGTAGACTGGCTGAGCATCCTTGGTTGTATCCACACAGCAGAAATAAAGCAGTTCAACAACATTTTAAATACCATGACCCAGAAGCCTGGGATTTGTAGTTTTGTGGGGCACCAGAGCTCTCTAATACAGGGGTAGGCAACCTTTCCCCTTTAAGGGCCGAGGGACTTCAGCTCCCAGAATCCCAGGAGCTATTGGCCAACATGGCTGAGGCTTCTGGGCGCTAGAGTCCCTCGGCCCTTAAAGGGGAAAGGTTGCCATCCACAACTTGAAAATACTCAAAAATAATATAAATCCCAAAAGCAAACCTTGTTTTTGCCATTTTATATAGATATATTATGCCATTGTATTTAATGGAACTTGAGCATCCATGGATTTTGGTATCCATGGGGGAGGTGGTTGTCCTGAAACCAAACCCCAGTGAATACCAAGGGTCCACTATATTATATTTAGTGCTTTTTAAAAAGAAGACCGCTTGCATGAAAGAAGGGGAGACTCTGAAACTGGGTTCAGGCTGCTAATATCTGTGCCTGTCATATTATAGGAAGAAATCAACCTCCTCTGTACCAAAAAATAAATAAATCTGATGCCACTCCGGTATTAATTTAACATTTCTATGCACTCATAATTCAAAATTATACAAGTGAACATTGCAAGCTTCAGTCCACAACCAATTGTTCCAAAGCAGCACAGTTTACTTGAGTGGGTTTCTTCCAGAATAAATAAACGAAGGAGTTCAGTCTAGATTTCCCCCCTTTTTTTCTTTTTGACCTCCGAAGCATTGCATCTTGTGAGGTGGCAGCTGGCTTATCCTTCGCCTTGTAAAAAAGTAACTGTTTCTAAGATTTCCAGAAACAAAGGTGGCCTTTGAATTGGCTAAGAACAGCTGTAAGAGTCAGATACACCATATACTGTCAGCTGCTGCATCTCCATATTGAGACTGGCTGTAACTGAATACTTCAAGCATTTGGTAACTGCAGATTATTGTCCTTTGTTTTTCGGCATAAAATCTGTGTGTGTATTTGGGTGGGTGAAGGCATGCTGTATTTTATTTTATTTTATTTATTTCCAAGATTTATTCTCCCGCAGTGGGATTCAAGGCGGGTTATGATATATTAAAAAAGACAAGGCTAAAACATTGATTACACAAGTTAAAAAATAATAATTAAATACTATTAACCATTAAAACATAGATTAAAACAGCTTAATCCAAAACAGCAATATTATAGTGTCTGGTGGTCGACGTGGATGGTTGACAGCTTGCCGCAATGTGAATCCTTCTTTCAGTGAAATTTGCCCAAGGCGTTTTGCTGCCAAAATGACCGAGGACAAAAATGGCACATGCGCTGCATTCTGTTTACAGAGGCAAATGGATCTTTTTTCACCCCTGGCCACAAACATTGTCCTCCTCTGTTCATAGAATCATAGAGTTGGAAGAGACTCCAAGGGCCATCTAGTCCAACCTCTTGCCATGCAGGAATACACAATCAAAGCACTCCTGACAGATGGCCATCCAGCCTCTGTTTAAAAACCTCCAAAGAAGGAGACTCCACCACTCTCCAAGGGAATGTATCCCACTGTCAAACAGCTCTTACTGTCTGGAGGTTCCTCCCAATGTTTAGGTGAAGTCTCTTTTCCTCTAGTTTCAATCCACTGCTCAGCATCCTAATCTCTGGAGCAGCAGAAAACTAGTTTGCTCCATCCTTAATATGATATCCCTTCCAATATTTAAACGGGGCTATCATATCACCTCTTAACCGTCTCTTCTCCGGGCAAAACATACCCAGCTCCCTAAGTCTCTCTTTTCCTCTAGTTTGAATCCATTGCTCAGCATCCTAATCTCTGGAGCAGCAGAAAACAAGCTTGCTCCATCCTTAACATGACACCCCTTCAAATATTTAAACAGGGCGATCATGTCGCATCTTCTCCAGGCTAAACATACCCAGCTCCCTACGTCGCTCCTCATAGGGCTTCATGGTTTCCAGATCCTTCACCATTTTGGTTGCCCTCCTCTGGACACACTCCAGCTTGTCCACATAGTTTTGGAATTGTGGTGCCCAGAACTGGACTCAGTAGTCCAGGTGTGGTCTGAGCTTAATAGCTTACTTTGGTTGATGTAGAGGCGGCTGAGTGGCACACATACCTGCAGTGGCATCACTAGGGTTGGTGTCACCTAGTGCAGTAATTCATATGTGCAGTAACTCATACAGCTTGGGTCCAGGTGATTTGAAGGACCGCGTCTCCCTTTACAACCCCGTGAGAGCTCTGAGATCATCAGGAGAAGCCCTTCTCTCTGTCCCACCATCCTCTTGGGCTCTGTTGGTCAGAACTAGAGAGAAAGGGCCTTCTTGGTGGCTGGTCCCAGTCTCTCTCTAGAGAAGCCAGGATGGCCTCATCCCTGTTCTCCTTTTGGGGGCTGATAAAAACATTCTTGTGCTGTCAGGCTTTCTCAAAGTGTTTGGACTTTAAACACTGTGTGATTTTTGATTTTTAAGGTTTGTGTAGAGTTTTGTATTGAGCTTTTAATAAATTTTAAATGTTGATGTGTAATGTTTGTATTGTTTTTCACTTGTGCTGTTTTAAATTTTTGTGAGCCACCCTGAGTCCCTATATTGGGGGAAAGGCAGGATGATGATGACGACGACGACGACGATGATGATGATGCCTCCAGTCAGGCAGCTAACCCACAGCTCCAGTAAGTGGGAGCTGCCCAGGAGAGGGAGAGTTTCCCACTGCTTTCCCCCTCCCCAGCA